>JAZKJV010009943.1:0-670173 GCA_037367405.1 Ottelia alismoides | reverse complement strand
TCAACCTCATGGATGCCATGATCAAATAAAGTACCATTAAGGGTACTTATGCCTTCTCCTCGTAGACCGCACCATCGGGCTCATTTGCTGCATTCTTCGAAGGGGACACTTCCACTGTCAGTTATACGAGGACTTAGAAGGAGAACAACCCATGCTCGAGGTTCCAAGCCCTACCGAGGAAGGTGGACAAACCAATACGTCGGACAGACAGAGACGTCATAGAGACTTCGTGGGGCCGTCTTCTGGCGGTAAGTGATCGAGGAGCGACAATGCCCCCACCACGTCCCAGGTTGTGAGTCGAGAAGCGGTTAAGCTCACCGAGCATATGATTGAGTTGCAGCGTGAGCAAATCATAAATCTTCTGCCGAAGGATCCCCATGCTGGAGTGGAGGATACCTACATTTGCCTTGCTCACAGGTTGTGTGATTCATACATGCAGATTGATGCAGCGCAACCCCGAAAAATAGGGCCACACTTTTATGTCTATTTGAGTCATTGAAAATTTTAGTTAATTTTATTTACGTTTATTTAATTAAATAAATGGGGATCGCATGTGATCTCAACAATTATTCATAGATTTGATTCGGTCAATTAATTAGTTAGAGTCTAATTAGGATAATTAGAGGTCAATTTGAATTTTAAATTTGTCGGAGTCAAATTAGGATAAGTTTGTTTCCAATTTGAATTTAGTTTCTATTTTTGTAAAATCATACCTCTTATATAAAGGGGATGAGGGTCCAATGTTTTAGTCAGTCAAGTATTAATTCAAATTTGAGATTTTATCTCTCTCTCTCTCTCTCTCCCTTCTCTCTCTCTCTCTACGCGTGGTCTACACGCCTTCTTCTCCTTCAACCCCGCGCATCCGGCGTATTCTTCTTCTCAACCCCTCTACTTTCTTCTACCAAATAATTTCCACCGTTCAAATTTATTTCCCGCGCCACGCCGAATTCATTTTTGCATCATTTGGTATCAGAGCATGGCCTACAGATCGTCCTCACGATCTGACGATCCATCCAGACGCTCGCACCGGCATGCATCAAGGGATCGTCGTTCATCCGAGCAAACACGACGAACTATCTCCACCGTCGCCGCCTACAACAAGGAGACGGAGCACATGCTACGTGATTTGCAAACCAACTTCCAGTCCATGTTTCGAGATCTAATGGCTAACTTTGAGGCCTTCCGCGACGCCCAATCAAAGCCGTCAACCGTCGAAGCCGCTGCCGCGAAGTTTGACGAAGAAAACGTTGCTGCGAATTAGAATCCGGCCGCTGTCCAGGAGATCCCAGATCTGATTCCGCCCCCGGAATCGATTCCGCTGCCCCCTCCGGCTATTCCGACACTACCCCGACCGTTACAGGTACCCCCTCCCGCTGCACCCTCATCTCCGCAACCCCTTCCCCTACAGCTCGTCCACGCCAGCGCCCCGCGCCCTACCCTCCTCCGCCCGTGCGCACCCAACGCTCCCAGCCCTCCGCACACCCTGCGCATCACCACCCGCACCCCAACACGAACCCGCAAACCCCCTGCGCATCACCGCCTACCCCTCTTCCCCTGCCTCCCCCGCACCTCTCGGCCTTGCCACCCGTGACCTACCCCCACACCGCCGCCCCCAAACCCCATCTGAGCCGCCTGCGCCTCCGCCGCCCTCTCCCTCTCGCAGACCTCCCCAGGACCCCCGATGATGCCAACGCGTTCCCCCCAGGACCTCCCCCTTCCGCTCCCGCACCCCTCGCCCACCATCTTTCCCATCCCGACGCCGCTCCTCCCTTCGCCAGACCCCCCTTGCCTCCGCCAACCGCTCGCCACCCTCCCCTCGCAACCGGCCTCGCCCCCGCGCCCTCCCCTTGCCGCCCCTCCGCCAACAGTCACCCCCGCACCCTCCTCTCGCCACCCCTCCACCAGCAGTCCCCACGCTATCGCCGCCGCCTCTCCCGTATCCGAACTCGCCTCCTCCGCCCCCTTATCGCTGTGTAGCCCCGCACAGCCAGGCGGTTTTCCCGCCTTCCGCGCGAGAAGGATGCGGACGTATGGACCCCCGCCGGCAACGCCTCCGTCAACCTCGATCCCGCCGCCTTTTGCTGAGGAAGGAAGAAAACCCTATCCGGTGATATCTCAACCAAAGGAACCGAATCCCTCAATTCTGGGGAATTGAGATTGAATGGGAAAAATTGCAAAGAAAAATCCCAAGAATTCCCTAATTGCAGAAAGGCCAAAAGCAATAGAAAAGAAGAGAAGAATGAAGGGGTACGAAAATTGCGCCCATGCCCCGGCTGCGGAAATATTTAAAAAAGAGGGTTGTAAGTAAGAAATCAGGGGACCTTCCTTATCCAAATAGGACTAGGACCTTGGGTTTTCCCTATATAAGGATCCCATGGCTTCATTCCTTGGACACATCTCCTCTTCTCCTCTCATTGTGTCATTGCTTTACTATGGGTTCTCCGAAGGCCATGTTGTTCATGCCCCATCGATTCTTCGGTCACCATAAGGAAGAAATTACAATCAAGAAGACGCCGCCGTTCGCGACGCACATGTTATTCGACCGCGACGACCGCGGCACCTACGCCCGCGTATGGACTCCGCCGTTCGCTCTGAACTTATTCTTCCAGACAATGACTGAGCACGCCGGATCGACCTCCAAGCCTGCAGATTCGGCAATTCGTCGGGAGACGAATTTTTAAAAGCGGAGGAGAGTTGATGCAGTGCGACCCCGAAAAATAGGGCCACACTTTTATGTTTATTTGAGTCGTTGAAAATTTTAGTTAATTTTATTTACGTTTATTTAATTAAATAAATGGGGATCGCATGTGATCTCAACAATTATTCGTAGATTTGATTTTGGTCAATTAATTAGTTAGAGTCTAATTAGGATAATTAGAGATCAATTTGAATTTTAAATTTGTCGGAGTCAAATTAGGATAAGTTTGTTTCCAATTTGAATTTAGTTTCTATTTTTGTAAAATCATCCCTCTTATATAAAGGGACGAGGGTCCAATGTTTTAGTCAGTCAAGTATTAATTAAAAATTTGAGATTTTATCTCTCTCCTCCCTTCTCTCTCTCTCTACGCGTGGTCTACACGCCTTCTTCTCCCTCAACCCCACGCATCCGGCGTATTCTTCTTCTCAACCCCTCTAATTTCTTCTACCAAATAATTTCCACCGTTCAAATTTATTTCCCGCGCCACACCGAATTCATTTTTGCATCACAGATAATTTTCAACTGCGCGAATGGAAACTCGATGAAGCTTGCTGCATGTGTTACGGTGTAACTCAACAAGACCTAGTGACAACCTACCAATATGGTTCTCAAAATACATGCCACCACCCCTGCCCCCGTTTTTATTATGTTTTAATGTTTGTTGGTATTGTAACATATTTGGACAACTACTCGTTGCCTTCGTTTTTATCAATTTTAATGTTTTAGTGTTTTTATTATGTTATAATGTTTGGACATGCGGTAACTGCGTGCTTATTATATTTTATTATATTTTAACGACATATGTGACCTAGTATTTTGGCCATGCTATTGACTGCATGCAAGGTTCAGGAAAGCGATATGCGTATGCGTTCAGACATGTCACTGAATAGCGATTGAGCGGTATGCGGGGGCATATATGGGGTATATGCGGTTCTACGTGATTTTCTATGTTTTATTTAAAAATAAATAAGCATCTACAAAAAGAGACTACGACTAAACTGAATTTATGAATAAATGCAATCCAACAAAAGATCTAAGAAAAATGGTTAGAGCTCAAAACAATACATTTAAGTATCAAAATCATCAAAGATAGTATTACATAATCTGATTTAATATATAGAATCAAAATAATACAAGATCCGGATCTTAAGATCTGGATTTGATTACCCAACTGGACCTTAAACGGGCGCACGGAGAGCATATGCGCCCGCAAAGGCTGCATATGCGGGTCATATATGCGCAAATGGCACATAAACCGAGGCTTCGGGTAATCGGTGCATTGAGGAGGCCGCTTAGGCTTATACGACCGCATATGCGGCCGCGCGGACCGCTTTCATGAACAGGGGCTGTAGGATTCAACAAAGTTATTTTTACGACATTTCTTATAATTTACACTGGAGCAGGAAATGGAAAGCATAATAGCCATGCAAACCAAATTGGTGATGCTGAACATTGTATATCTTCATGCACCGCTAGAGGATGATGATGATGTGACATACCAAGAAGCAGGGTACATTCAACATAAGCCAAAGCACACTGCGTCTTAGACATGCCACATCTGGATTCGAGACGTGCTCAGCGGACACGTGGAGAGGTCGTACACAATATTTCGCATGTACTTAGAGACCATTACTAGGCTTTGCACCTGCCTTAAGGAACACACATGTCTTACCGACTTTAGACACCTGAAGGCAGAGGAATCCTTATGCATACCCCTATATTATGTAGGTCACAACCCGAAGAACTGTGAATTTTGCGAACATTTCTTGCACTCAGACGACATGATTTCGCGACATCTTAACGATGTGCTCATACACATTGTGTCACTTCGGGACAACTTCGTACGAATGCCACCTGCAAACTGTCCAGTCCCTGATGTGATCCGTCAAAACTGAAACTTTTACCCGTACTTCAAGGATGTCATCGTGCAATAGATGACACTCTCATCCTTGCAAATATACCGGCTAACATTGCACCGAAGTTTAGGCATCGCCACCAGCTCTTCTCGTAGAACGTTATAGCTCGTGTGGACTTTCTGTACATGTTCTTGTATTTCGATGTCGGAAGGGGGGGTTTGCATCAGACATGAAGGTTCTTTGGTGTGGCCTCGATGAGGGGGGATGGGGGTTCAGGGTTTAAGCGTACATTTGGGATATTGAAGGCCTGCTTTAAGGCAATCACAGAACGATCGTGTTACATCTTCCCTAAGCAAGTGATGGCAGTGATGGCATATTGTATTATAAACAACTTCACATGACATGTGCAGCGTGAGGATTAGATCTTTGTTGCATATATCTGTGAGCATCCTCCGAGTGACTTTCAGAAGTTGAAGACGACGATGAGGTGTTTGATCTTAAGGAAAAAGAAGACGAGCATGGCCTTAAATTTCGCCGAAATTCGGCCGAATTTCGGTCGAATTTTGGTTTCGGTGGGTGACCGAAATTCGGCCGAAATGGCCTATATCGACCGAAATTTGGGGGGGGGGCTAGTTCAAAAAACTACCAAAATGACCGAAATTTCAGTCGAATTTCGACCGAAATTTGGCTGAAATTTTGTTTCGATCCCTCACCGAAACGAAGCCGAAATCCAACTTTTAAGCCCTTGCATTCGAGCAAGGGAAGTTATGAGAAATAGGTTGGCTAGTACGATATGGAACAATGCGTGATCGTGCATGCTCCACTTCCTGAAGTGAATCATACCGTAGATATCGAATTTCCAATCTTGGTAGTAGCTATGTCTTGATCAGTTTCTTTTTGTATTCACTGTATTGCTTATATCTTTAATCACTTAACTACGCCTCATGTTTCTCGATGCAAAAACTTTCTCTTCTTGATTTACCATGCAAGCTCCATTTCCTAGAGTTGAATCCTACCGGAGAATCCAGAGGTATCGAATATCTACTCTTAGTATTAACTATGTCTGAATCAGTTTATGTCTTTACTGCATTGCTCGTATCCTTAAATGCATAATTATGCCTAATGTCTGTCGATGCATTAAATTTCTTTATTTGATTTACCCTGTTTGGGAGTGTTTTTTTGGAGCAGCGACCGGGTTGGGATGAGGGATGAGCAACCACGAAAGTGGTGGGGTTCAACTCGTTCAAACCTGCAACATCCTTTGGACGATGATGATTCCCCCGTCCACTGAACCGAGAAAGGAGACGGTACTTGATTTAGTGGCCACTACGTTGGCGAGGCTGGACCTACCCTTGCCCTTCTTACTGCAGGTAGATACAAGGCTAACTAAACGTACCATTAATATCTTTTTCTTCTTGCTTTTTGAACGGACATAGTATGATGTGAGTTAATCTTTTTTTGGATTACAACACAAATTCTTGACGAGAGGACCTTCCCACATCGAATACGATGATGAAAGTCCACACATGACATTAAACACGGGGACGAAAATTGGACTTGTATGAGTAGCTACCGACCTACCGTGATGGAGTGGCTTGACTGACGCTGCGTCTCCCTTCGTCGCATGATGATTTGGCTATCTGAGTGGATTTTTCCAGTTTTTCCTCGATTATGTTCTCTTTTATTTACTCGTACCTTTGTATCATGATTGGCTGTTGTTGATGAGTAATAATATTTTTTAACATTGGCATCGACTTTTGAAATATATATGGTCGTTCCTGCAGTGCAACTAGACGAAAAGTTATGATCATTGTTGTTACTGCCCGACGGTGGTAATATTGGCTTATAGTCTTCCAGAAGCACGAGGATATGGAGGACCGCTTTTGGTACATATGCCCCTAGGATGTGAGTAAAATTCTTTCTTTGATTTTTCATAAACCCACCTTTTAACCAACAATGTTAAACAATTTACACCTTTCAGAGGACATGCGGATTCGGATCTAAGGAATCCTTATTTCGACCGACGATGGAGTCATTGGCTGCGGAGAAGCTCTTCCTGGCAGACATTATCAGTGGCGTTGAGTTCGCGGATGATTTCCACTTGGAGAAGTTGGAGGAAACAAAGGCATTACTGCAAGAGAGGGAGCGGCAGATTTAGCATCTGACAGGTGGACCCTCTGTTCATGAAAACGGTCCGTGCGGCCGCATATGCCGCCGCATATGCCTAAGCGGCCTCCTCAGCGCACCGATTACCTGAAGCCCCGCTTTATGCACCATTTGCGCAAATATGGCCCACATATGCAGGTTGTACGGGCGCATATGTGCTCCTTACGCTCGCTTAAGGTCCAGTTGGGTAATCGAATCTGGATCTTAAGATTCGGATCTTATACTATTTTGATTTTGTATATTAAATCAGATTATGTAATATTATCTTTGATGATTTTGATATTTAATTGTGCTATTTTGAGCTCTACATGAAAATCATTTTTCGTAGATCTTCGTTTGGACCACATTTATTCATAAATTCAGTTTAGTTATAGTCACTTTTGTAGATATCTATTTATTTTTAATAAAAAATAGAAAACTGCATAGAACCGCATAGGCCCCCGCATACCGCTTAATCGCTATTCAGTGACCTGTCCGAACGCATACGCATAATGCTTTCTTGAACCTTGGGTGGACCAACCTTAGCAAGTGACAACGTCCGATGAGCCAGTGTGTGACAAGCACGTGCTTATGTAGATTTATTATTTAAGAATTTATGATCATCTCAATTATGTATATATTGATGGATATATGATGTTGAAATCAAATGGAAAATTTGCTTTATAAAACGAGTGCCCATCTATGATACAGAAACTTGCAATTTAACTTATTTAACATAAACAAAATAAATACAACCAACGGCTTTAACTAATTTTTAAACCTTATTCTCCTATCAAACGGAGAATAGCCTTTATTCTACCTTACTCTAGCTTATTCCACCTTACTCTTATCTTCCAACCGAACAGAAACAATACCCTATTCTACCTTATTCCAACCCCTCATTCTCCTACCAAACGAGCCCTTAATATTCTACACTTTACATCTATCCGAGTTCTTCAGGTCTCTTGACGTCGTACATGATACACCAGACCTCGTGTGCCTATACATCCCATCAAAACAATGCTGCCGAACGCAAACACCGTCATTTACTCGATGTGATCCGAACCCTTTTGATTCAGAGTCGTGCCCCTCACTCTTACTGGAGTAATGCAGTCTTCACAGTTTGCCCCTTAGTGAATCGCGTGTCATCTTTTGTTTTTGGATAAAAGGTACCTTTCTCGATTGCGTTTCTTGAGAAGGACCTGTTCTCCCTTATACTCTGAGTGTTTGGCTATGTGGCCTTTGTTCACAGTCTGGCACCTGGTCGTGACAAATTCTCCCCTAGAGCTGTCAAGTTTGCCTTTGTTGGCTATTCTCATACCTAAAAGGCGAGACTTGTAGCACATGGGTTCACCCAGATATATAGAGTGGACTATCAGGATACCTTCTCTCGAGTGGCTAGGCATTCTCTACTGCGTTTTCTTCTTTCTGTTGCAGTGACTTGGGATTGGCCCCTATATCAGCTTGACGTGATGAATGCATTTATCTATGGTGACATACAGGGGGAAGTCTGCATGTAGCAACCACCTGGATTCATTGCTGAGGGGGAGTGTCAGAAGGTATGCAAGCTTCACAAGGCGATCCATGGCCTTAAGCAGAGTCCAAGAGCATGGTTCGGAAGCTCTCGGACTTGATAAAGCAACATGGGCATCTATCATTCACTATTTGTTCAGAGGACTCAGACATGTACCATTGCCATATTTGTTTCTGTTGATGATATCATTGTTACTGAGGATGATGAGCTGGGCATCTAGGTTGCTAATGATTTCCTAGTTCGATAGTTTGTGACCAAGGACCTTGGCAGTCTACATTAGTTCGTTGGACTGGAGGTTGCTATGAACCAACGAGATCTTGTGATGACCCAGAGGAAGTACGTTAAAAATCTTTTCTCTGAGACAGGCATGACAGATTCCATGTCTGCCACTACTCCCATGAACCCGAGCATTGCAACATTTTCAACTAATAATTCATAACAACAACAAATCTTACGTATTGCTTTCTTTTCCTAAAAAAATGAAGGTAGTCGAAACATAGCTTCATAAAATTAATAAAAAGAGCATTGTAATCATATTTAATATATGCACCACTAGAAATAACAATTGCAACACACACACATATATATATGTATATATCTAATTTTAGTCGTTACATTATTTGAATGTATCTCAATATTAATTTGATTTTTTTATGGGAAATGAACTTATCCGCCAATTTTTAACATGGGAAGAGAGTGAATTTACAATAAAAAAGTATATGAATTTGATAAGAAAATATGTCGCAAAACGAAATTGATACAAAATTACTTGACTATATCAACATATTTCATACCAACCTTGCATTATAAATTCAAACAGTCCAATGTACTGTTGTAAAAGTCGATTGACTAGTCGAGTCATGGGGGAGGGGGGGTTAGCCGACTCGGCTAGGCCCAGTCGGCCATTAGTCAGTCAACCTGACTAATCGAACCGACTCGTCGGCCGGCTTTTACATAACACTTTTTAATTTTTAATTTTTTACTTTTTTAAACAACAAACCTATTATAATATGCTTAATGTTATATTTAAAGTCAGTTACTTCTTTTGTTTCATTATGAAAGTATAGAAAATGTACAAATCTATGCAAATATATAAGAATATATGTATAGAAAATGATTTATATATTTAAAATATTAAAAAAATTCAAAACCAACTAATGGTCTACTAAATCCGATTAGTGGCTTGACTGCGATTAATCTTTAGTCAGTGATCCTGCCGACCGAGTACCGACTACCAATTTCTGCAACCTTGGTCCGATGTAAACTAATGTCATTTTTTTAAATATTTATGATCAAAATTACGTAATATAATAAATAAAGAGGACATAATCTTTAATGAAAATACTGATGGATGATTATAAACATTTAAAAATATATTTTAAATAATTTTCAATAGCTATCAATTTATTATACATGACTTTGTTTCCTTTTTGCTGCGAAATCTCGCTTGACTTCTTTCTGAAAGAAATTCTCCATCAATATCTCCAGTTCCCTCATATCTCCATGTCCCTCATGAGTATCATTCCCATCAATGCTCAACATTAATTTCGTTTCAAATGTATCCTCATTCATCTCATCAAGTCATTGACAACCAATTAATATCTTTTTCGGAGAATATGACATACAAAGAAAGCATTACAATACTGGCACCGTGTACAATCATCAACTAAATTTGGAATCATATATTACTCTTTCAATCTAAATAAGATACAGATGCGTAAAAAATCCATTGATATAGCATCATCCCCAACCCCTTGATATTTTACCAATATCCCATGCAGTTTTTCCTACCTATGAAATAACAAATTATTGGAGAAATGAGACTTTAATATAAATGCATATCCGATAGAGAGAGTTGAAAAACAAGCGCCTTCAAGAAATTTTAATACATGCAAAGACTGTAAAATCGTGAAGGAGAGTGACGAGCACTGTGTATGAGGGTTTTATATGGGTGACCAAATCTATATGTAATGTGGGAAGCCGCACATTCCTAGAGGAAATGGAATGTGTATTCCCGGGGGCCTTGAATCATCATTCCCTGTTATTAAGGACTCCCATTTCTGGAAGATCTATCAGTCCTTTATTATGTGTTATTGCCATATACAAGAAATTACTATTTTTAGCTATTATGATTCCATTCCTTTTTTGATTCAAGGCAACCAAACACACCGTTAGCCTCTAAGACATGTCTCCAAACCTCCAACTTCTCATTTACCCCATCTCTTGTCTCATCAATTAGCACAATATCATCGGCGAATAACATGCATCAAGGTATCCCATCCTGAATGTGACTAGTCAGCTCATCCATAATCAAAGTAAAAAGAAATGGACTCAAAGCTGAATTTTGATGCAGATCGATGCTGATGTCTTTCCAAACTGGATCTTTACACAAGATGAAGCCCTATCATACATATCCTTTATATGGTTATTGTATAAGATATGTATTTCTCTTCTCTAAAACTGTCCACAATATTTCCTTGTGGGACTGAATCATAAGCCTCCATAAAATCAATAAAAATCACATGTAGGTTCTTTTTAGAGTTATAAATCTCCATTTTTCTCCTCAAGCGGATAACTCCTATAGTTGAGTGACATGGCATGCATCTGAATTGGTTTTCCGTTACTTTGGAAACTTGCCTTAACCTTCTTTCGATGACACACTCTTAAATTTTCATAGTATGACTCATCAGTTTAATACCTCTATAATTCGAACAATTTTGAATGTCTCCTTTATTCTTATAAAAAACACCACAATGCTTCTCCTTCATTCCACATGCATTTTCTTGCTTCGCCGCCAAGTCAAACCCCATTCACCTAGAACTCTCCAAACTTCGATAGGAATGTCATCAGGTCCTACCCCTTTCCTAGGTTTCATAACCTTTAAAGCTCTATTTACTTCTTTTGTATCTGTTTGGAGCTTGCACGATTCATGTGACATTCATTACCAGCGAGATCTCCCAAATTAATCTCTTTATTCCCTTCCCCATGAAAAGCTTTTAGAAATACTGTTTCCATCTAGTCTCTATATCTTCCGAGTAACATGCACATGTTCTTCATCATCCTCCTTAATGCATCTCACTTGAGATGGAATTGCAATCCTAACAGTCCGAAAAAGACTATAAGGAGAGGCGAAGCCACTCCTTGTGCCACCATCCACGTGACCACAACCACGATTGAAGGGTGCTTCGACCAATTATAGGTGGGGGTGACTTAGCAGCAAATAGCATGAGAAGCTCCAACGATGGAGCTTCTATCTCAACATTTCACTAGTTCCCAACATCACCATATACACGCTGAAAAAGGACCGCCACGACTGCCTCCTTCACGCGCGTGAGCACCTGCCTAGTCCCCTTGCACGCTTCCATCGCTGCCGCCTTCGTAGACTTCGGCGTTATAACCATGTTTGGAAAGCCCGAACCCTAGTACAAGATAGACACTTATTTATTCGTGTTGGGAAACGTGAATGAGATGTTCTATTCCATAGCCCTAGGCTCTCTTATATAGGAGAGTAGCCTATGGGTAAATTACATAAAGAGAATAACAAGAAAAATAAAATAACAAAGAGACACAAAATAGCCTATGCGTCAACACTCCCCCTCAAGATGGAGCATAGATATCAATCATGCTCAGCTTGGACGCACACTTCTGGAATGGGCCTTTAAATAATGCCTTGGTGAAAATATCAGCAGTCTGATTCTCTGATGTGACGTGAGATGTAGCAATGAACCCCTTCTGAATCATGTCACGTATGTAGTGACAGTCGACCTCAATATGCTTGGTCCTCTCATGAAAAGCTGGGTTATTTGCAATGAACAAGGCGGCCTGATTGTCACATTCCAACATCATAGGAAGAGGTATATCAATACATAGGTCTGCAAGTAAGGATTTTACCCACATCATTTCTGTGCTCGCCTGGGCCATAGCCCTATATTCTGATTCAGCACTGGATCTAGCTACTACTGTCTGCTTCTTGCTCTTCCACGAAACTAGAGCATCTCCAACATAGACTGCAAACCCTGATGTTGACTTCCTGTCCTTGGGGCATCCTGCATAGTCTGCATCCGCACATCCTGTAACAGAAATCTCCTTTCCTTTCTTAAATATCAAGCCTGCACCTGGAGATGATTTTAGATATCTCAGAATCATGTGTATGGCATCCATATGGACCTGGCGTGGTTGCTCCATGAACTGGCTCACACGACTCACTGCAAACTGTATATCAGGTCTAGTGATAGTGACATACAGTAATTTGCCTACCAGTTCTCTGTACCTTCTCTGATCCACCTCTTCTGTGTCATCATCATACAGCTTCATGCTAGGGTCCATTGGTGTCGTAGCAGGTCGACACCCTAGCATACCTGTCTCACTCAGTAGATCTGTGACATACTTCCTCTGTGTCATGACTAATCCATATGGATTTCTAGCAAATTCCAGCCCCAGGAAATATCTAAGGACTCCCAAGTCCTTGGTGACAAACTCGGTCCCCGGCCTTTCCTTTGCTTGCTTAATGCCTTGGTCATCATCACCTGTAATCAAGATATCATCAACATAAACCATGATTACAATGATACCTCTCGCCGTCTTCTGCACGAACAAGGAATGATCAGCATTGGAGCGTTTATATCCTTGTTTCTCAAAGAGGTCTGAAAGCTTCTGAAACCAAGCTCTGGGGCTCTGCTTAAGACCATAGATGGCCTTATGCAATGTGCAAACCTTGGAACACTCCCCCTCAACAGCAAAACCAGGTGGCTGTTGCATATAGACTTCCTCCTGCAAGTCTCCATACAAAAATGCATTCTTTACGTCCAGTTGATAGAGTGGCCAGTCTTTAGCAACCGCAACAGATAGCAGGATCCGTAAAGTGGAATGACGCGCCACAGGGGAGAAGGTGTCTAGGTAATCTACCCCATATGTCTGCGTGAAGCCCCGAGCAACAAGGCGTGCCTTGTACCTGTCAATGGAACCATCTGCATTGTGCTTAACTGTAAACACCCATTTGCAACTCACCGGGCTAACATCTGGAGGTATAGGAACCAAACTCCAGGTTCCCCTAGACTGAAGTGCCTCCATCTCCTCTTCCATTGCTAGTCGCCATCTAGCATCCTGCATAGCATCATGATGGTTCCGTGGAATGGCTGTAGCTGAAAGTGCCAATGCAAACGTCCTGAATGGTCCAGATAGCCTCTCAAACGACACCACTGCTGATACTGGATACTGGACACAGCTTCTCTTCGGCTTGCGTAGAGCGATTGGAACATCTAGGTCCTCTGTGGTATCACCATGCTCCTGTAATGCACCCTGCTGAGAAATGTCGTCAGATCCATCAACATTAATATTCTCATTACATACCATAGGCGAGCTAGTTGACTGGTCAGGACCATGAGCTTGATTCGGCCTCCGGGTGTAATGGAATGGTAACGGAGGTACTATTGATGGCGGTGGCGGTGGTGGTGGTGGTTCAGATGTTGGTGGCGGTTGTGATGTTGGTGGTGCCATGAATACAATGTCAGGGGATATAGGTGGCGGCTGCATCTTCCCAGAATCTGAGAAATACATGATGGATTCAAAGAATGTAACATCTGCACTGATCATATACCGCCGACGCACAGGGTCAAAACACTTGTACCCCTTTTGAGTTCTGGAGTACCCCACAAAGAGACACTTGACAGCCCTAGGAGAGAGCTTGTCAGAACCGGGCGACAACTGATGGACAAACGCGACTGACCCAAACACACGAGGGGTAAGAGTGAACAGATCCTTGTCAGGATAAATCAGTGAGAAAGGAACCTGTTCATTCAAGACAGACGAGGGCATACGATTTATAAGATAACATGCAGTAAGGACTGCATCACCCCAGTATGAATACGGAATATGACTCTGAATGAGAAGTGACCTTGTGACATCAAGTAGGTGACGGTGTTTTCTTTCTGCAACCCCATTTTGTTGAGACGTATGGGCACAGGATGTTTGGTGAATAATTCCTTTAGAGGAGTAGTAGTTGGCTAGATTATTGGTGCATAACTCTAAGGCATTGTCACTTCTCATAATTTTGACAGTTGTGGAAAAAACATTCTGAATCTCATTTAGAAATTGAATAATAATATTTCCAGCTTCAGACTTATTTTTCATTAGAAATACCCATGATGCTCTTGAGAAATCATCCACAAAAACAATATAAAACCTGTGCCCCTGATGATCGGGAACACGACTTGGACCCCAGACATCAACATGAAACAACTCAAATTTGGAGTTACTACTCCGACCTTGACTACTGGGAAACGATGACCTGTGATGTTTTCCCAACTGACACGCCTCACACTGGATAGGTGTGTGAGAAAAACTATAATGTAAGACAAGACGCAACTTCTGAAGCGGTAGATGACCAAAACGCAGATGCCACAGGAGAGAAGATACTTGTCCAGCGGGAGAAGATGTGATTCCGGCAAATGGGGTCTGGTTCAGACGATAGAGGCCTCCTTGCTCATAGCCATGACCAATCACGTTGCCCGTACGGATGTCCTGAAAAATCAAAGAAGATGGATCAAAAATAGCTCGACATTGGAGATCCTTCGTAATCTGACTGATTGACAAAAGATTCATAGAAAAATGCGGTGCATGTAAAACATTCTTGAGCTGCATAGAGGATGTCAATCTAATCTCCCCCTGACCCGTGATGGGGGAATGTGTGCCATTGGCAATCACTACTGTCCGTCCTGGAGGGATCTGAGTATATCCTGAAAGTAGACTCTGGTCGCCACATAGATGATGTGTAGCGCCTGAGTCCATGATCCATGGCAATGTATCCGATCTACTACTATGAAGTGCAAGTGTACTACCTGAAGTACTCGTAGAGGCAGACGCAGAAGCAGAAGCAGCAACATCAGTATGACTCTCTGTCATCGGTGCTGGGCCAGATGGTGGGATAATGCCCCTGAGGCGGGCAACCAGATCATCAAAACGCTGATCCAGTGAAGCAACAAAAGGAGGCTCTATCTGCTCAGCGACTCGTGCAGATGCAGGAAATCCATGCTTTGAGTAGCATGTGTCCTCAGTATGTCCGATGCGGTGACAATATGAGCATGTAGGCCTAGTGCGACCACCCCTTCCACGGGGAGTACGTCCACGGCCCTGGTAATGAGAACCACGGCCCCTGTTGGCCGCCATGGCTGAGGGATTCTGACTAGCAACTGCTGAAGGTACAGTTATCCTACTCAATCTGTGAAAAGCCTCCTCCATGGGAGGAATAGTCGAGTCCGCCAAGATCTGTGAACGTGCGGCCTCATACTCTGGGTCAAGTGCAGCGAGAAACACACCCACCATCGTTGCATTCCTGTATGTCTTCTGCTGCTCTGGTGTGGCGGTAAGAGGCATGAAGCTATAAAGCTTCTCAAACATTCCTCTCAAAGATGTATAGAGAGAATGTAACGGGCGGCCATTCTGCTTTATCGTGAATATATCATGTTGTAGTTGCATGATCTTCGTCTCATTCTTTGCCTGAGAATAGGTCGCTGCGAGGATATCCCACATGTCTTTGGCTGTGGGTTGATGTAGAATGTCATTGGCGATTTCAATAGCCAATGTGCCAGATAGCCACACCTTGGCATATGCGTCGTCTGCCTCCCATGAGGCATGAACTCCAGTCTTCTCTGCAGGCTCGGGCTCTGTGAGAATATGCTTCTTGCCCGTGGACTTCATCATACTCATGAACTGCATTGCCCACAGTTCATAGTTCGTACCATCCATCTTGACGATGGGCGCTGGACCACGAAACGCGCCCATAGATGGGGTATCTGCCTTGCTTTCTGACATACTGGAGACTGAAGACTGGAGCGTATGACAATGGATAATATTTGTCTACAATGACATAGACGGGATTAGTTGCATGTGTAGACCTCAAGCAACTATCCCCATGGATCTACGCGCGCTACAATCCGCACGCGCACAGACTTTACACGCAGCAGATGATGTGCGCTGGAGATGATGTGCGCACTCGGAGATGATGTGCGCTGGAGATGCTGCTGCTTCCTGATGCCCTAGCGCCCACGCAGATGCTGCAGATGCACTTGGGGATGACGCAGCAGCAGATGCCGCAGATGTAGCAGCCGACGCCGCAGTTGATGCTGCAGAGAACAACACAGGAGACGCCCTAGATCACCGCAGATCGACGGAGAAGAAGGGCCTGGCGGCGCCGAGAGAGAGAGAGGGAGAAGAGCGAGCCGGCGGGTGGGGATGGGTAGGTTTAGGGTTTCGAGAACTCCGGCCTAGGACCGTCGCTCTGATACCATGTTGGGAAACGTGAATGAGATGTTCTATTCCATAGCCCTAGGCTCTCTTATATAGGAGAGTAGCCTATGGGTAAATTACATAAAGAGAATAACAAGAAAAATAAAATAACAAAGAGACACAAAATAGCCTATGCGTCAACAATTCGGTTACTTTGTCTCTAAGAATATAGATAAAATATCTCTTAGGATTTTTATAAAACGCCCCTCAACATAAGCCTTTTTACCAAATGGTTAAAGGTGAGAAAGATATAATAGGAAGAGCTATTTTTATGAAGGAGTAGAAACATCTTGGAGACATTCCTCAATGGAAAGAATTTATAAATGTAGTGCTAAATCAGAGGAAAAGTGGCTTAAATTAGGTAGATCGATCTGAGAAGTTCAGATGGATTTCTTTTTTGCCGAACTCGATGATCAAGCAATTCGTCAGTAGACGCTTTTTTAAGCAATGGAGAATTAATGCAATAAAATCCAAATCGACGGGTTAAGTTGAATCCATGCAATCACGAAATTGAGGATTTTTTAAAATTAGGATTTTCATCATTGTTTGGTTAAATTAGTTGGTTGGTTATTTTTATTCATGATAAATAAATTGAGATTGATTGTAACCCCAATCTCATTAGTCCATAAAATTGGTTAGAATCATTTTAGGAAGTTGGTTAGAATCATATAGAGTCATTTAGGATTTTATATAGATTGAATTTTATTCTTTTACTGTATTTCTAATTAGACCCCCTCGATGTGTAAAGGGGGTAAAAGTTTAGTGGTAAGTCAAGTTTTGTTATGAAAATGAATTTGAGTTTGGTTTGGAGAACGCCCGCTACGTTATCTCCCTTTCCCAAATTTATAGGGTTTCTCCTCTCAACCCCAACCCTCCCTCAATTTGCGGGGTGTGTCGTGATCTTCTTCTCTCCATCTCCTCCCTTTCTTGTTTTCTTGACTACATTAGATTTGGTTTTGGGTTGCTTCTCCACCTTTATCCCCATCTCTCCCCCATATATTTCTAGGGTTCCACCTCAGACACCTCTCATCTCGCGAGCCTAGTCATGCCAATTTTCTCCTCTTTCATTAGTCTGCTTTCTAATTACATCACTTTTAGATCTACACCTCGATATGGTCCCAATTATAGTTGTTAAAAGACGAATCCATGTAGGTGGCCCTATATAACTTGTTTTTTTGCGGAGAACGAGGGTGTAGTCCTAAAATTGGAACCTGCCACAATTTTATTAAAATAGAACCAAAGTACATATATATTATAACTAGAAATTACTAGAAATTAGAAATTACATGCTATGCCGCAACGACATCAGTGCCCTGTAGTACCCCAAAACCCTCTCATAGTGTAACAAATGCCCTGAAAGATTTTCTCATTTCTAGCACACAAAATGGCCCAAAGTAGGGCAAAATGACCAGCTGCGTCAACATGAGATCTTCCACATGCCACTTTAACTGAACTCCAGTACGATGCACTGTTCACGGAGTGAAGTCAGGGCATACTACCCTTTCCCATATTATAACCGAGGTACAACAACCAGAAAAAAGATGTTTGAAATCCTCATGCTTGTGGCCACATCTATAGCATAGGATCTCTCCGGTATCCAACAGCCTTGCCTTGCGTGCCTTTGAAAGCAACTGCCTGCGTCTCGCCAACCACATGAAAATCTTAATCCATATAGGAACTCTGCTGAGCCTAAATAATTCTGTACTCCAAAGCGGACTCCTCCTGAACAACCCCGCACTTCCTGTCGAACGACCATATGCCTTCTTCACCGAAAAACTCCCCTCCTTCCAAGCAAAATAGTCCCCTGCCCTTGTCGAGGTCGTCAACATCCGTCAGATTCCTCAAGAGGGCCACGATCTCATTGCACCTCTGGTCCGATAAAGCAGAAGCAAAGGTTGGGCACCGAGATTCTGCCGACCAAACCTAATGCACCATAGCATTCTAGTCACCCGCGATGGCGAAGAGACGCGGGTACTTCTCATTAAGAGGACCCAACCTCGACCAATCATCTTTATAGAAGCCAAAGCCATGCCCATCATCCAGCACCGGTCTCATGAGAACACCCAACTCCGATACGAGTAATACCTCTCCAAAGCGATGAGGACTTTTCTCCACGAACTATGGACCCCATAAATGCTCCGCACCACCCTGCAAATCAGGTCATTGGACTCCTCCAAATCCTGAGAGCCCACTTCGCCAACAGAGCCTAATTCATGAGCTCCAAACCGCAGACATCAAGGCCGCCCTCCCTTTTCATCATCGTTACTTTGTCCCATCCCACCAGGCAAGGTTGCAGAAAGCGGTAGTCGGTACTCGATCGGTAGGGTCACTAACTAAGGATTAATCGACAGTCGGACGACTAATCGGAATTAGTCGGCCATTAGTCGGTTTAAATTTTCTAAGTATTTTAAATATATAAATCATTTTTTATACACATATTCTTATATATTTACATTGATTTGTACATTTTCTATACTATCATAATGAAATAAAAGAAGTAATTGTCTTTAAATATAATGTTAAGCATATTAGAATTAGTTTGCTTTTAAAAAAAATCGAAAAACTAAAAAAAATAAAAAATGTCTATGTAAAAGTCGGCCTTGTAGTCGGCCGACCAGGGCAACTAATCGACCCTATAAGTCGGGTTGACTGACTAATGGCCGACTCAGCCTAATCGAGTCGGCTACCCCACCTACTCGACTAGTCGGGCCGACTAATCGGCCTAGTCGGCCGACTTTTACAACCGTGCCACCAGGTGCATTCCCCCATCCTCCTATCGCCCGTCCGACCAAAAGAAGCACTTCATCATTCCCTCCAGCCTTTGTCGTACCCCCACACGCATCAATCTAATTGTAAAGAAGAAAATCGTGATAACGGATAGAGCGCTTGAGGAGGATCAACTTCCCCCCCTTAGAGAGCGTTCTTCTCTTCCAACCCCCATCTTGCTTTCTACTCTGTCAATTACCACCTTCCAATATGCCACCTACGACCGCCCAACAACCAAAGGGAGCCCTAAGTATGTGGTCGGAAGAGACCCCCCCTCCCCGGACAGCGTAAGACACGGCAAAGTTCCCGAGCCTCCTCCTGCGTCACACTTAACGGGATGACCTTGGACTTGTCTCTTTTCATTCTCAGACCCGAGACCTCCCCAAAGATATCCATAATACATGAGGCATGTCTCGCATGGTCCGAGTCCCCATCAATGAACTAAACCATGTCATCAGCGTACTACAGAATGGGGTTGGAAGCGCCGCCTTTCATGTACCCAACACAAAAGCCATCAGCCGTTGCCAGCCTCATCATCACGGCCAGCTCATCCGCCACAATCACAAAAAGAAGTGGGGCTAGGGTGCACCCCTACAACACCCCCTGTTGGGGCTGGAAACCCCCCCTGGTCTGTCATTCACAAGAACCGAATACGACGCCGTTGTGATTCACCTCTTCACCTAACCAATCCATCTGTCAGGAAAACCTCTCTTTTGCAGCGACCACCAAAGGAAGCGTCAATCAACACAAAAATCCACTTTCCAAAGGACCTGTTTCTATTTCTCCCTCTTCCAATCCAACATCAACTCCGAAGCCGACACCCAAGAGTCCGCCATATGCCTACCGGACACAAAAGCTATCTGCTCAGGAGAGATGATGCCCTCCAGGACACTCCGCAAGCAGTTCGCCAGGTCCTTTGCAACACGGAGGTAGATCTCATTGGACAAAGCGGTAGGTCTAAAATCCTCGACACGAACGACCCCCTCCCGCTTGGGCAGCAGAATCAGGAGAGCCTTGTACAGACGGTCGATGCACTGGCTGTCCTCCTCGACTTTCGTAGGACCGCCACACTTCCTCCTTCACACTCCCAGAACTCCCTGAAGAAACACATCGAGAAACCATCTGGGCCCGGGGCCCCATCCATATTCAACTCCCTTAGAACTCGCCTAGCCTCTTCCTCCGAAATGGGTATCACTCGGCCCTCAGCCTCTTGGGTGGAGATACACCCCATCCCCTGCCCACACCACCCCTAGCATGCCCCTCTTGCCCTCTTAGAGAATGCGATGAAATGCGAACTGAGTTGCTGATCGATCTCCACGTTACTCGTCGCATGTACCCCTCCCACCTTAATGCTACTAATGAAATTCTGACGTCTTCTGCCACTGGCCATGAAATGGAAAAGCTCGTGTTGTTTTCCCCATCCCTCAACTACCTCTGCCTTGACCTCTGTTTCCATTCGGCCTTCTTTCTATCTTCCAACTACACATGGTTCAAACATGCGCACCTCTCTTCAACTTCATGAGCTGACAACTCCCTCGTGTCCTCCACCGCATCAAGACAAGAGATGACCTCTTGCGCCGTCGCCCTCACACTTCGCTGTTGCTCTCGAGTACACCTCTTGAACTCAATTAAACGCTTCTGCAACAGTCCGAGCTTCTGAGCTAGAATAGCTGAAGCCAACCCCTCCAGCTGCGTGCTTCGCCAAAACGCCACCACAATGTCACAGAATCCCTCCTCCAGCAATCACGATCGCTCAAATTTAAAGAAAGACTTCGGTCTCACGTCCTTCCCAGAGGACCAAATGATTGGGTTGTGGTCGGAGTGACCTCGACGCAGAGCCCACGCATCTGCCAAAGGAAAAAAAGCCCAGTCGCTTCCTGGGATACCATAATCGATCAATGCGCGACCTCCATCATTTCTCCTAGTGTAGTAGCACCCACAAGCATCAAAAAACTGCAAGCTCACATCATTAATGAACCACATCAGCTCCGACGAACCTGCATCCGCACCCCCGTGCAAACGAGGCCTATCCTTCAGGTGTAGCGTCACGTTGAAATCCTTCCCAATAATCCAGACCTCGTTAGGGCACCTCTCTCGAAACAGTCTCAAGTCATTAGTTAGCTCAGATATTGCTTGATCAGTCTGTGGCCCATACACATTAGTCACCAACGATCGGTCCCCATCCGCCTTGTGTTGCGAGAGCACCGAGAGAGAGTGCCTCCTCTGCTCACATATTCCACAAGATCAAAGCTGTCCCCGCTCCAGTCCACCGCCATGCTGCCCGAGGCCCTCGAAGCGTCCAATGCCCTCCACCCGCTAAAGCGAGAACCTCTCATTGTGCCACATATCTCGTCATATCCTTGGGAAATCTTTGTTTCTTGCAATAATGGCACATCCACCACCGCCTATACACACAAATCCCTAATCACCATTCTCTTCTCCGCCCTCCCCGCACCCTTGACATTCTATGAGAGGATCTTCATAAATCAACCTTAGCAACTTTCGATGGCGACACCACACCCAAGTAGCTCAACGGGGCTTGACTCACCTCCATGCCCAGTTGCCCCCCGCTACTACCGACTAAAGGCTTAACGTCTGCGCACCCGCTTCTGCTCCTGCCGAATCCCCCTTGTGCCCAAGTGGGTCTTCCTCTTCGGTGACAGAAACCCGTGACCATTAGCCCAATTCAGAGCGTCGAATACCGCCAACCTCCTCCTCCTGCTTTCGTTGGAGGAGAGCCACAAGTACCTTTTCCCAAACCTCCAAGAGGACGACAACCGCAATGAAAGGTCCCTTCGGGACTTCCATGCTTAACGTCTACACACCGCTTCTACTCCTGTCGAATCCCCCTTGTGCCCAAGCAGGTCTTCCTCTCCGATGACAGGAGCCCGCGTCCATTAGCCTGATTCGGAGCGTCGAACACTGCCAACCTCCACCTCCTTTTGCTTCGTTGGAGGAGAGCCACAAGTACCTTTTCCCAAACCTCCAAGAGGGCGATGACCGCAATGAAAGGTCCCTTCGGGACTTCGAAGAAGCCCTGACCATAGAATCCAACGTGGACTCCACCTTCTTCGAGCTGAAAGGCACAACCTGGGCGTCGCGAGCCGCCTCCACCAACCGGCCATTCACCGCTGCCATCCCGGAGTAACCTCCGCTCCCGCCCATTTGGGTCGACGAGCCAGACTCAGAGCGCACCCAAGCACCAAGGGGAGCACTAATTTGCTTAATCCATGTTGGGTAGACGGTTCCAGAGCAACGAAGATACCAAGGCGAGAGCCAGATGCTAGGCTCGCTCTCGGCACGGACCATGAGCCCTCCCCTACCCCCAAAATGCGAGGCTCCTCTGTATTTGGATCCCGATCACAAGGACCAAGCTTGGGGTCCACTGCCTGTCCACTTTTCAATGCACACACCCTCACATGGCTATTTATCTCTCTTGTCTCAGCAATGGGACCACCAGGAACACACTCCTCCAATTCCACCTGGAAGGATGCACACCCAATTTTAGCAACAACTCCGAAGGCAGAATCATCGTCCTCACAACGAACTCCACCTTCACATGAGCGTCCTCCCCCATAGAGAGGCCCAAACATATGACAGACACCATTGTCTCGAACCCGTGGAAGGAAATATTGCGATATATCGATATCGAGGTGAGACCGATATCCGTATTGATATGGCGATATATCCTCCTTTTCAGGCATTTCCTTCACAAAAGTGCATCGATATGGGTGATATTTCGGCGATATATCACCGAAATATCGTAGCGACACGATATCGAAATGATATCGATATTGATACGACCTTCCATGCTCGAACCTTTCAAGCAGCTTCTTAACCGATTGCATGTCCCACGCTCGAACGTGCACGCCCTTGAGCACCAAGATCTTATAGAATCACCCATGCGAGGTGCCATCACGGAGCGATGGGCGCCGCCACACCACCAACCCATCCCGCAATCTTCGCAGTAAGCTGGACACCTCCCCAGTAGACAACCCCCGAGCACAAACAACTCCCTCCTGGAGCTGAATTATGTCTCCAAATACCAAACCCACTTGTTGACCAATGTCAGCCATAGCTGTCTGCAAGCACTCTGTCGAATCACAACATTCACCCACCAAGACGCCCTCGAACAGGTCCACAACTTGTTGAGGGAGCTGCGAGGACGCCCCCTGCGGCAAAAACCTCCCGTTGTTAGGTCACCGCCACTCGCCCTCACACCTCCAGACTGACGCCGTATATGAGGGTAACTCCTCCTGTAATGGCCCACTCCTCTGCAAGAGAACCAAGTCACCGCGTCTCTGCAAACTGCTGCTAGATGACCTTGAGCCTCACATTTGAAGCATCGCCTGTAGTTCCCTCACGAGACAGAAAAGGACTCATGGCGTGGTCGAGATGGATACCATCGCTGTGACCGGACCTCAACCCCAACACATCGAAGGGAAGCCACCACCCTCCTCGGCGAGACCACTTGCCAGCCCTCCGCACCCGCCTCCAGTGGCCTTCCTTCCTCCGTAGATAGCCACTCCCTAGCCCCCGGTGCAACCCCACTCACTACGTTAGCCCAACTCTCGAACCTCCCCCTCACTGCTACCTCGCATGCAGGTTAGCCACTTGGCACCACCCCTACGACACCCTCCACGAGCAGCAGCCCAGGCGCACCACCGTGCCCTGCCCAAACCTCTCGCGCCTGAAGCCTTCCATGAAGATGACCCATCAATACCAGCAATCGGGGCCCCGAGAGTTCCAACCCTTACGGTTTGAGCCTCGAACCCACCATCATGTAGCAGTCATGCCCCCGCAGTAGATCTTCCCGCCATAGGCAGCCCCTCCATCCGTCGCTTGCCACCCTACCCAAGATCTCCACCCCCTCCCCTGTGCTGCGGCTAGAAAACTTGGCCAGATCCGTCAGGCGTTGCCAGACATCTTGACGTAGGACTGTCTACAAGCAAGAGTGACTCCCTAGATCCGCTCACTGGCGCATAGACTCTTGATGGAGAAAGCCCCGCCGCCGCCGCCGAAACCATAGCATCGCCCGCTGGAGAAAGCCCCGTTGTCGAAGCCCTAGTGTCGCCCGCTGGAGAAAGCCCCACCGTCGAAACCCTAGCATCACTCGCTAGGAGTGCTCCTGATCAAAACGACACGAGCGCTCAAGAGCCCTATATAACTTGCGAAAACTGTTTGGTTGTTGTGAATATCTTAGAGATACTATATTAGATTATTGGATTCTTTGACATGTTGATAGAGGTGAAGAGTCGGGTTAATTGGAGTGCACTCTTCTTGGTATCATATATCTCTGATCTGTTTGTTACACAAAGCCGGAACTCCTTTCATTGATGATTGCTAGCATAATTTCTCTTAGTACAATGTCACAAGTTTTTCTCTAATTCTATAAAATATCATATAAAGCCGATATTTCTTAGATAAATTCAGTCACGAATGCCCCGCATGAACCGCATATGCAGTTGCATATGCCTATTTGGTAGGTAGACCAAATTACATTCTCTATTCAATTCATTATGCGGTCTACACTGCATATGAAGTCCCCATAGCTGCATAGTCAACCACATTGGACGCATAATCAGTCTGCATTCTAGAGAGTTGATATATTACTTATACTTTAATATTATTTTTATTAGCTTTTTAAGCTTGAATTAAGGAATAACGAATAAGGAGAATAATACTTACATGCAAGCCTTGTTTACATGATTTTATTATCAAAATTTATGTTAAAACTACAAACTTATGTAACAAATATTTTGAATTTAGGAAAATTCTTTTATTTAAAAATTAAATATTAATAACAAATTGCCTTTGATTTAAATTTAAAAATATATAAATCACCTTCTCTGCTTCGTTTTTTGCAACCGTTTTTTGTTGTTGCACTTACGACTTGACCTTTTGTCTTTACCTTTTATTTCTCATCTTCATACTAATATTCATATTATCCTATTTCTCCCCATGTTCAGGGCATTTCACTTAAATGCATCGTCAATAGCCTGTTTGTCTTCTTCCCATCATAGTATTTAGTGCTATAGTTTTTTAAAGCTAAAGTTTTTAGCACATGTTCAAGGCATTCTCTAAATATTTAGCGCTACAGGTTTTCTAAACACGGTTATTGTATGTAGTTTAGGATTATTTGTGTCATTTTACGGTATTTGTACTTATATATTGGTGAATCGCACTATTACATGCTAACTATTTTATTGATTGAGATGTTATAAGTTCTACGAGAAAATATGCAACTCCATTCTTATTACATATATTCGAAAGTTGTAAATATCTATAGTTATTTGCTTATTTATTTATAAATGAAAAATTAGAAAAAACGCATAGAACTGCATATGCTTCTGCATTTCGCTTATTCAGTATTCAGTGATATGTCTGAATGCATATGCATACCACATTCCTGAACCCGAGCTACAATTGTTCAACTGAATCGAATTTCGAACTGAACTTGTAATGGTCATCTATCTCCTAATTATTGTGAAAAAAAAGAGTTACAATCCCGTCCAAAAATCGCCATGTCAAAAAAAAAAGTTTGCTCTGAGTAAAAACCCATCTTTTTTCGGCTGAAACCAAAATAGGATTTTCTTTAATCATGACAGCAAGTTCTTTGCAGGTCATTGATGGAATCCTTAAAGGTTATAGTGTTCCTTCAGAACTCTCCAGAATATCAATCAGATTAAATGGCAATCAGTTGCCCATGTTTGCACTCAATGACATTCTTGTTTCACACCCTTGTCCAGCATCTGTATCAAGGTTCTCATTTCGGTAAGGCCTTGTTGTAGTATCTGAAACATTTGCAACTTAATTAATCAAACTCTTGTTGATTCTGTCGTGTTTGGTTTGACGCCTAAAATGACATTCCTGAGATCGAATCTTTGACAGATTTTTAAAAATTTCTGTGTAGGATTTTAACACATGGAGTGGAAAGTGTCTTGGTGAACTGTCGGTCAAGTGGGTTGAGGGTCTGCACTGCTGCTGGATCCACGGCTGCCATGCAATCTGCAGGAGGTCATCCTATGCCTGTTCTGAGTAATGACCTCCAATACATGGTGAGGGAGCCAATTACTCCAGCTAATGCAAGTTTACAACTGATGCAAGGGTATGTGAAATCTAACCAGTCCATGCAAGCTTCTTGGTACAGCAAGGAAGGGGTCATATATGTTGATGGTTGTCATGTATTCCATCCGATTCAGCACGGTGATGTTATTGATGTATCGTCAAGGGCTCCTGTATTGAAAGTCTATTTACCTCAGTATCCTTCAGGTTAATTATCTAATGGAAACCCGATAGCTTTTGGATTGCATCACCTGAAGGACTCCAGTATGTAATATATGCTTCCATGAGTGCTTCATCAGTTCTTGTTTCTGTTGCATGTCGATACTTGGATCCATCTTATCTGACTACATCAGTGACAGTCTGAGGTATGCCTATTGCATCTTCTTGTCTTTCCAGTGTTTTGCAATGCAAGTAATTAGCTTGTTTGATGCATTGGATCGATATTGCATTTTTATTTATGAAACCATTAAATCAAGTTTACTCAATGAGGCATCCGATTGTGACCATTTCAATCCTAAAATGTCAAGAATCACATTGCTAATGCATCCATATGCCTATAAAAAGCCAAGTTAGTTGTTTCTTACAAGTTTTAACAGAGTTAGGTTTTGCAGCATCACAGCCATTACTATTTTCGTGGGTGCAGCATGGCCCTTTTGGAATCTTGAAGAAACTATTTCCAAGAATCTTATAGAGTAATAGATTGCTACGGACTTTAAGTATACAGTGAATTTCATTCCAACTGGACACCATTTAACAAACCAACAACAACAACAATATTTAACAATCTGGTCTTCAATTAAAGGATTGGTCTTGCTACTATTAGATATCTTGGTGAAATATCTTGTTGCTCTATGAAAGAATTATGCTGGTGACACACTGGTATGTCGCCACTGCAGCTTCCATCTTCTTTTTTAGGTTCGTCACTAACATGTCATGTAGGGCTAATTAATATGATCAACAGGAGGGGCATCTCTTCCAACCATTCATGGGCATTTCGATCTTGCAGTATACAGATGATACTCTTTTCATTGTATAGGACGCTTGTTTGGAGGCTATGAGACTCCTTGCTATGGTGATCTTTAGTTGTTTTTTTGTTTTCTGCTGAACCGATAGAAGTTTGCTTTCGTGCCTTTTCTCATGACGATGGAGGACGTCTTTGAGTATGATCCAACATTGGGTACCCCTTACAGTGGGCTGCAGTTGCCACTGCTGAAGAAATCAGCATTTGATATTCAGTCAGAGGATTTACTAAAGAATAATCAGTATTCGAAAGACTATTCACAATTATTTTGTTTTGTATTTTTATTATTTTAAGTATAAAAATATTTTTAATACATATATTTTTATACATATATGGTCATCAATTAACAAGAATCTAAGATAAAAGCACCAACCAACAATATATATGGCTTATCCAGTGAGCCCTATGCCCATTGACATCTTAGTAGGCACCTATTCGTAGCCACCCATCAAGTCCGATCAAAATGTCTCCCATATTTGATAGGAGACAGTTTTGACAACAACCAGATGTGCTTTGCATTTTTAACATAATAAGAATTCGAATTAAAGTCTTTTCTTAAAAAGAGGTGGTTGGTTTTAGAAAGAGAAAAAATATCATGTCTCGATTATTGCTAGTACACGGTTTATTTATGTAAAGATCATTCCACGTCTAGATTAGAAAAGGTATACTTTTGAATGATTAATATATAATTGAGTAGGTAAATTACTAATGTTTATACGAACAAATACTGAATATTAGTGTCCATATTACTGAACTCGGTGTGATTGGTTACTGAAATTATAGCTACTTAGTATTGTTGAATTATTACTATATAATTGAGTAGGTAAATTATTAATGTCCATACAATAAGTACTTATTACTAATTTCCAATTACTGAACTCATTATGATTGATTGCTAAAGTTATAGCTACTTAGTACTTCAGAATAATTACAAGATAATTTAGTCGGTAAATTCCTAATGTTTAAATGAATAAATACCGAATATTGATGTCCATATTACTGAATGTGATTGGTTATTGAAATTATAGCTACTTAGTACTTTTAAATTATTATTATATAATTGAGTAGGTAAATTACTAATGTCCATACAACAATAATGATTACTAATATCCATATTACTGAACTCATTGTAATTGGTTACTGAAGTTATAGTTGCTTAGTACTTCAGATAATTACTAGATAATTGAGTAGGTAAATTATTACTTTTTATGCAAACAATTACTGAATATTCATGTCCATATTATTGACTCATTGTTATTGGTTACTATCATTGTTATTGGTTACTATTGCACATCAGTTGTTTATTTGGTGTATTGTATTGGTTAATCACCTCAGGTATTAGTTACAGAATGATTAGTTCTTAATAATATTGTCAAAGATGTTCTCGCCTCTTCAGTCAGGAATCAATGATCATCAATGTCTCATTATTTCACATTTTCATCCACGAAACATAAGAAGCGTTCAAATATATGGCATACCTGAAATAAAAAATGATTAGTAAACTAGTAAATACGAACTCTATATACAGCTTCAATAATATATCCTAGCTTCAGTAAGCGATACCATAGCTTTAGTAACTTATACGAAGTTACAAGTAAATACGAACTCTATAGATTGCTTCAATAATAAATATTCAATCTTTAATAAGGATATAGCAACTTTAGTAACTTACTGAAGATTACGCATAAGTGCGAACTCTATAGATGGCTTCGGTAATAAAAATAAAAGCTTCAGCAAGAGATATCACAACTTTAGTAACTTATGTAAAGTTACAAGTAAATATGAATTCTATATACTGCTTCAGTAACATATATCCAAGTTTCAATAAATGATATCATATGTTTAGTAACTTATATGAAATTACAAGTAAAGACGGATTCAACAATATATATCAAAGCTTCAGTAAGTGATATCGTATCTTTAGTAACTTATAAGAATTCACAAGTTATTGCAATGCAATTTTGATAAGATTCAAGTAATTTTTTGATTAACATTAAAAGTAACAATGAAATATGATTCAGTAATTACACAATTTAATAACAAAGTTCTCAGAACTAGAGTTGAATATAACAACAACAAGCCTTTTTCCACATTAAGGAGGGTGGATTACATGGATTTTTTTACCTCCATTCAGATATATCTTGGGTCATTCTCGGGCTTAGATCAAGAACTATAGTTGAATATTGAAAAAAAGATTATTCGTACAAGATCTTTCTGAGATAATCTTCTCATGATCCAAATCCAATCGTAAATCATCCATCATCGGGTGTCGCGCTTGAATCCCAAATCGAAGATTGCTATAACAACAACAAAGCCTTTTCCCACTTTAAGTAGGGTCGGCTACATGGATATTTTGCCTCCAGTCAGATCTATCTTGGGTCATTCTCGAGTTTAGATCCAAAAAACTAAGATCCCTTCGTATAGTCTACAGAATTACGAAAGATGAAAAAAATCACCTCACGACAGATTGCGAAAATTCTTCAAAACGATCATATTCTAATCTATGGAATAGCGAAAGGAAATAAACGACAAATGATAAAAACAATACCTATCATTAGAACAAAACAATCACCTCACGTTTGAAAAATACGATAAGTTGCGGCAATCGTATTCCCAATTCCTCTGTCCATGAATGTATACTAATTTTAGAACTGCTTGTAATTTCCAATTTTGTTTTCTTTCCATTACGATTATGGTTCCTACTTTTTGGGGATTGAAATATTGAAATCTAACAGCTAGAATTAGGGGTTCATCTCATCGTAAACGACACAGGCATTCGATAAAAATGACACACATACATATATAGGCAAAAGGAGCCTACATTGGCGTACGTAGGTAACTACTTACATCATGTTTTTTTGTTAGTTTTTAATTTTTTTGAAATGGAATCTCGGGAGATTTAAATCACCATGGTGCCATTCTAAATTCAACTTAAGTCGAGACTTTTATCCCATCCATCAAGACAGTGAAACTTAACGATCTCAAAATTGTTGAAATCGACCCCTTTTAGATGGGCTTGCTAAGAATGACTATTTTCTATGAAAAGAATCCCATAATCCACTCTGCATATTAAGTAAATCCCACTAATGTTTCATTTGAAAAAATAAAAAAATAATGAAAAAAATAGCCCGATGTAGGTTGCTATGAATATTGGTCGTGCATCCTTTTGGGTGGAGCTAGAGGAATGCGTGCATGCCCCCCTCATTATTGGGGACGTTGAGCCAGGCAGCAACATGTGGGATTGTGCGCTGGAGGAGGTGCAGAAGATGGACCTCGACCTTGAACCTTGTGCACAGGTTCCGGGTACTAAGGATCCCTGCATGTTGGGGGGGGGGACTTGCGGTCTGTGCCACGAGGGGTGTGTCTGGAGGCCGGCTCCTGCCTTGGTGTCTCCGTTGATCTGGATCAATTTCCACGACTTGGTTCTGGTCGTGTGGTGTTCCCTCAGGCGCGTGAGGGGTGCTCAGACCCTCGTCCCGTGGCTCGAATGGGTGGGGCGGGCTCGACTACATAGGGACGCGATGGACGATCGATTACTGGAGGCAGCACATGAAGCCTCTCTTAGCTCCATGGAGGTGGAATCCCTATTGGTTAATGTGGTTGGGGATTCTGCGACGTCCAGGTGGGACCTCTTGCTGCGACCGTTGCTAACATGGAGGTTCGCGAAAGGATACCTGCGCCTCTCCTCTGGAGAGAGCATGAGGCAGAGGATGGTAGTGTTAAATGCTCTGAAATGGACGGATGGCCTGTGGGGTTTCGCCTCGGGGGAGGATGACCCGCTTGTGCGCAAGTCGAGTCCGTTGAGAAAGAAAGCAGTCGCGCCGGATGTTGAGCCGTCAATTGGGAGTAGTGGGGGGCAGTTGGGCTTGGAGGCAGGGCAGGCCCTGCTGGACTATTAGGGTGTGGTGCCGCCATCGAGAACTGCCCAGGTTGATTTAAGAAGATCCTCTCATGGAATGTCATGGTGCAGGGAGGGCAGAAAAGAGATTGGTGATCCGACACTTGTGTATTGAGGTGTTGGCAGACGTGGTGTTACTTCAAGAAACAAAGATTTCCTAAGGTTTTGGCGAGATTTGTGGCTCGATGGCTGGTGCTCGCCTGAGCAAGTGGTGTACCCTAGACGCCTCAGGGGTCTCTGGGGGCTTGGCAGTGGGCATGAGACTAGTGAGCTGCCAACAAATACAATGAAGCCTGAAGTAGACATCCTGTCACTAGGGCACCTAGCATAATCTGCATCTGCACACCCTGTAACTGAGAGAGATGTATCTCTTCTAAAGAGAAGACCTGCACTTGGAGATGACTTCAGATGTCTCAGAAATCAGAATCATGAAAACTGCATTCATGTGCACCTGCCTGGGTTGCTCCATGAACCGACTTACTCTACTCACAACAAAATATATATCAGGCCTGGTAATAGTAAGATACAATAATTTTCTCTCTGTATTGTCTCTTGTCCACCTCCTCAGATTCATCGTCATAAAACTTCGCATTAGGATCCATCGGGGTAGTAGCTGGTCTACATCCTGTCATGCCTGTCTCAGATAGAAGATCAGTGACGTACTTCCTTTATGTCATAACCATACCCTGCTGATTTCGTGCAAATTCCAGTCCAAGGAAGTAACGAAGCGTACCAAGATCCTTGGTAACAAACTGCTTCCCAAGGAAATCCTTAGCAGCTTGAATGCCCTGTTCATCGCTGCTTGTAATAACAATGTCATCAACATAAACCAAGATGACTACAATACCTTTCTGGTGTCTATTTACAAAGAGGGTATGATCTGCAGTAGATCTGACAAACCCCTTCTGTTCAATCAGTATTGAGAGCTTCTGAAACCAAGCCCTGGGACTCTACTTAAGGTCATATATAGCCTTATGAAGACGACACACCATACTGGACTCCTCCTCAGCAACAAACCCAGGTGGCTGCTGCATGTATACCTCTTCCTGCTAATCACTATACAAGAAAGCATTCATCACATCCAATTGCAAAAGTGGCCAATCACGTACCACGGCAACAACAATAAGAATCCGCAAGGTAGAGTGACATGCTACAGGAGAAAACATGTCCCGATAGTCCACTCAATATATCTGGGTGAACCCACGAGCAACAGTCCTGGCCTTGTATCTGTCTACAATACCATCAACCCGGTGCTTGACAGTAAATACCCACTTGCTTCTAACAACAGATGTACCTGGCGGAGTACGGACTACACTCCACGTACCACATGACTGTAAAGCCGCCATCTCCTCCTCCATAGCCAAACGACATTGACTGCTCTGCAGGGCCTCCTGATATGACAGTGGTATTGCTATAGCAGACAACCCCACAACAAAGTGCTTAAAATTCTTGGAAAGACGTTTCAAGGAAACATGAGAACCCAAAGGATACATAGTGCATGCTCGTTTCTTCCGTCGAAGTGCTATAGGCATATCCAGATCCTCAGTAGGAGTAGTAGAGACATTATCTGCACCTTGTACCTCAGTCTGTACATGCAAATCAATCTTGCCATTAGAAGAACTCAAATGCTCGGTACATACCTCGGGCGTGCTGGATGACGGAGGAAACACATGAGCATGGGGCCTTCGCTGGTAGACCTGTGGGAAGAAGCTAGGAGGCGGGGATGGAGGTGGTGGCAGTGGTGATGGTGATGGAGGTGGAGGTGGCGGCGACGGTAATGGAGTATAACATGGTAGTGGCAGAGGAGGCATATAGATCTCTTCTCCATCCTCTGAAGGAGTAAGCTTGCCTGTGGGAGAAAAATACATAATGGACTCAAAGAAGGTGACGTCGGCACTGACATAATACCTTCATCGAACAAGGTCAAAACAACGATGTCCCTTTTGGGTTTTGGAATACCCAACAAATACACATTTGACAGCTCTAGGAGAGAGCTTGTCAAGACCAGGGAAGAGTTGATGAATAAACGCAACCGAACCAAAGACACGGTGTAAGCGAGAAAAGATCTGTTTCGGGAAACGCAATCGAGAACATGATCTTTTCTCCTTACACCTACGAAGGCATACGATGTACCAGATAACAAGCAGTTAGAACAACATGTCCCCAATAGGAATGAGGAGCACAGCTCTGAATCAACCATACCATTCTGCCACACCATTCTGTTGGGAGGTATACGCATAGGATGTCTGATGCACAATACCTTGAGACTTAAGAAATTGAGAGAACTTAGTACAGCAAAATTCTAGAGCATTATCAGAACGTATGTACTGTACTTGACTCTGGCAGAAAAAATATTCTTTATTTCATTAATAAAAGACTGAATAACAGGACCAACATCATACTTGTTCTTAAGAAGGAAAACCCAAGACAACCTAGAAAACCCATCAATAACAACAAGATAGAATCTGTGTCCTTGAAGATCTGGGACACAACTAGGACACAAATATCAAAATGGAGCAACTCAAACAGACTATGACTACTTGGACCCTGACGACCGTGGACAGAGGACCGATGATGCTTCCCAAGCAGGTAGACTTCGCACTGAAAAGTGGAGCGGGGAGAAATCTGTGGAAGAACATGGACCAGCTTTTGCAGATGAAGATGACCAAATCGCAGATGCCAAATGTACGGAGAAACAGACCCAGTGCTCAGAGAAGAAGAGGTGCCGACGTACGGAGATTGCACAAGTCTGTAAAGACCCCCTTGCTCATGGCCAGTTCCAATCACTTCGCCCATAAGTATGTCCTGAAATACAAGAGCAGATGGATCAAAGATGTCACGACAATGTAAATCTCCCGATGATTTGACTAATTGATAATAAGTTCATAGAGAATTCAGGAGCATAGAGAACATTAGGAAGCCTCAACATAGAGGTCAATTGCACCTCCCCCTGAGCAGTAATGGGGGAATATGTACCGTCTGTTATCACAACTGATCGTCCAGGCTGAACAGGACGAAAAATACTAAACTGACCTCTGTCACCACAGAGATGATGGGATGCACCAGAATCCATAATCCATTCTGATAGGTCTGCCCTGTAGCAACTAGTAAAAACATAGTCTATACCTGATGTTGACACATATACTGATGCAGCAACCTCTGAGGATCCTGAAGGAGAAGTAGTAGATCCAGATGTACCAGGCATGATCTCTCTCAGCCGTGCTACAAGCTCGCCAAATCTATGATCAGATGCAGGTGATGAACTCCAAGCTTATGGTGTCTGCTCTGCAACTCTGGCTGACGCAGGAAACCCATGCTTAGAATAGCAGGTTTCCTCCGAATGACCTGTCCTGTGGCAATACGTGCACGGCTGATGAGGTCGACCTCCTCCTCTGCCGCGGTTGGAACTCCCCCTGCCATGGTATGGTGTATGACTGCCTCTACCACGTGAAACTGTCATGGCTGAAGAAGTCTAAGACTGTACAAGACTACTAGATAGTCTACTCAGCCTACGATATGCCTCCTCCATTGGAGGTATAGTAGCATCAACGAGGATTTGGGCACGTGCTGCATCATACTCTGGATCTAGGGCCACTAGAAACACTCCAGCCATCACAGTGTCTCTATAAGCCTTGAGCTGCTCTGGTATAGCAGTCAAGGGTATGTAACCATGTAACTTCTCAAACATACCCCTCAATGAAGTGTAGAGTGTGTGTAGAGGGAGATCATTCCGCTTGATGTGAAGATATCATGCTGAAGCTGGAGTGTCTTCGACTCATTCTTTGCCGAAGAGTATGTCGCGGCAAGAATGCCCCACATAGCCTTTGCAATATGCTGACTCAATATATCATTAGCTATCTCCGTGGATACAGTCCCAGATAGCCATACACGAGCATAAGCATCATCCGCCTCCCATGAGGCATTTATCCCAATCTTATCACCTGGTTCCTCTGTCGTGAGGATATGCTTCTTACCATTACATTGCATCAAACTCATGGACTGCATGGCCTGTAGTTCATAGTTGGTCCCATCCATTTTGACGATGGGTGCCGAACCTTTGAAGGCACCTCGGGATGGGACATCCACTTTGTTATCGAACATGATAACAACTACCTTCAAGACTGGGCTAACAACAAGAGATACCAGCATCTACACTGACATAAAAGAACATGGTTGTGGGTGTAGATTCATACCACAATCTCTTCTATTCTTCTGGAGAGTCCTTTGAGTAACTAGGATGTTTATAGATGATCCTTAGCACCCTAGAGATCCAAAAGAGGACCTAGACCGTGGACAATATGACCGACCGAGACGACAGGGACGACGGGAGCACCCTTGGCGTGACGTTGAACCGTGAGGGCACGCACTAGAGGCGCAGCCCACGCCGTGAGATGGAGGCGACGACCCACATAGATGGAGGGCACGTACTAGAGGTGGCGACCTTACAGGGTGGAGGCATCAGCCCGCGTAGGTGGAGGCGACACTCCGCGTGAAGGGAGGAGGCAACCCGCGTGGAGGGAGGCGGCGACTGCGTGGAGCTAGTGTTTTAATGGTGAGGGACTAGGGTTAGGTCACCGGCTCCGGTCTAGGACCGTCACTTTGATACCATGTTGAGGGAAATGAAGAAGTTATTTTCCATCTAACCTTAGATCTCTCTTATATAGGACAAAAGCTCTGAGGGTAATTTACAATAACAGGACAATAGAAATAAACAATATAGAAAAAGACATATCACGAATATCTTAACAAAAATGGGGTGTACCTAGAAATATGGAGATTATCGGAGATGGAGGTTGTCCTTGGGATCGATGCTTTTATGGCTCTTGGTCTTTGCTTGAAGCCTATAGAGATGTTTGAGCTCGAGCAACACTTCAGATGGGGCTACAACAAGGCAAAGTCTGCCTTGGATCTCGTCGGAGGTTTGCTCTCCGTCGTTGCTCTTAGTCACTTGCGCTCTTTGTCATTGGAGTAAGGAAAGGACTAGGAGAAACCTCACTCAAAGGGCATTTGAAGACATTTGGGCTGTCTGATCAAAAGATGAGACGATCCATGATGGAGGCGGATGATTGAGATGGGTCGGGCTACGTGGCCTGCTCTGATGCATCCATGGAAAATTAAAAAAACAAAAAATATAAAATTGAAATAAAATATAAGATAAAGTCAAATGAAAAAGTGTTCTTCATGAAAGCTGTGTATTTTTCATGATCTACAACTTTCATGGAAAACTCAAATCCACAATACATCACATGTACATAGACATAGTTAATATTTTTGCAAGTATTTTTGAGGTATTTAAAAATACTTCTTTTATTTCTTTTGTCATTTTTTGTATTTTTTATGATGAACAATACGTAATAAATTATATACAACATTATTCTAATTTTTATTTGATTTTTAATAGAGGAAAACATATAAAATAAAGGGAACCATAATACACATAATATATATTTCTTTATGAACAATAATTAACCCTAATTATTTACAAGGTGTTAAAGGTTAAATATAATTAATTAGTTGTTAAATGAATAAATAAGATTAAGATCGATGGATAAATAATAGAAATAAAGATGATGGATATCAGATTCATCAGCTATAAAGCCAAAACAAGTGCTCATTGCATACTTGATAGCAAGGTTGCAGAAAGCGGTAGTTCGTACTCGGTCGGAGGGGTCACTAAGGATTAATCGACAGTTGGCCAATTAATTGGATTTAGTCGGTCATCGGTCGGCTTTGATTTTTTTATTATTTTAAATATATAAATCATTTTTTATACATATATTCTTAAATTTATATAGATTTATATATTTTCCATACAATAATAATGAAACAAAAGAAGTAGTTGACTTTCAATATAACATTAAACATATTAAAATAAGTTTTCTTTTAAGAATAGCAAAAAAACTAAAAAAACTAAAAAGCTCTATGTAAAAGTTGGTCGATTAGTCAGCCCGATTAGTCAGGTTGACCAACTAATGGCCGACTAGGTCTAGTCGAGTCGGCTACCCCCCACCTTGACTAGTCGACTTAGTCGACCGACTTTTACAACAGTGCCTGATGGACTCGGGGTCCATTTGTAACAAACTCTATCTCCCTCCCTCCCTCCCTCTCTCCCTATATAGGGAGCTTTTCAAATGAATTGTCCCCTTTCAATGATTTTGGAAAGCCACCTATCTCATCCTTGGGGTGAAAGATGGGCATGTGAGATTGAAACCACCTAGCCAAAGGCGGTTTCATCCAACTATATTTCTTAAAACATGAGATAAAGTTATTTAACACATAATTGAGTATGATCATTTAAATGAACTGACATCATTTAAGTGCGATGCGTCATGTACTTTCCGGAATAATTTGATGGAGTAAGAGATAGTAAAATTATGTAACAGTTATGCAGGTTACAAACTGACATGTTCTTTTACAAAATCGAAGTGTAAATTATAATAGCATTTTTTAGTATGCACATGAATATGGTGGAGAGTGGCATCCACGTAGATCGATGCCAGTTTAAATTTGTACAACTATATTTCCTAGAATGTGGGATGAATTAAATTAATGCCAAAACGATTCACACTATTTTTCGCTCGATCGAATTTTGGTATTTGTAATACCTTATTTTTATAAAATCTAAATTCATTTTCCAGCAATATTATGCTAATCAACGTTTGTAAAATCCGTCATTTTATTGTAAATTTTGAGGTTTCTTTTGTAAACCTTATATGTTTTTTAGATTGTCTTAATTTATGATTTTTAATGTTTTATATTTCTTTCTTTGATATTAAATGGAGTTGTGTAAAACATCTTATTCGGCCATACATTCTGCAAATTGCAATGGTGTTACGTCAAATGTATCATTTTTTGCAAGTTTGTTTTGTTCTTTGTAAAATGAGAAGCTTTTAATAATATGCATATTTTTTAATCTTGAGCCAACATTATTGTGCTACGTCGAGCGAACTTCTATGATGTTTCTAAAATCTACGCTCTCATTATAAAATTTATATGTTGATATGCAAAATAAAAACCAGTTAGTAATTTATCAGCTACCATTCAGAAAAAGAATAACACGTAAAAAATATACATACAAATTTGTGAAATCAATGAATCAAAATATGACTTTATACTGCCAATTATGTTATGGGATTAAACATACTCATTTAGCATGAAACTTATTGCAATCCAAATACATACAGACTTTGAATGAAAGTTAATGCATACTCTGATTGTAATGCTTCATTTAGAACAAGTTTTAGGATATTTTTAAATAAGGTGAAATGCCATCTGTGTTGTGGATTAAACATATTCATTGGATGTATGGAAATGACTTTAAAAAATGTCAAACAATTGTATAATAATTGATTTAAATAAAAAAAACTTTACAACTGTAAAATATATTAATAAAACGATATATCCATTTATTGCGAGTCTTCATTTTGGACGAGTATTTGTCATGGTATTGAATGAACGTAAAACTTTGTGATAGAATGTAAAATAAAGCATGCGAATGTGAGATGTGGACTATTTGTTTAATATGGAGAGCACATAAATAATAGAGTTTGGATGTTCAAATTTGATGCAAATTATGTATATGTCAGGAGCACATAAATTTGATGCAAAGTAGGTACCTCCACAATAACAAGATTTTTGGAGACACTGTAGGTGACATGCGAGGATTTGACAAAGAGGATGGGAGATTTATTGATCTCGAAGTGGAATATGGATACAAAAAATGGAATGAATGAGGGGCACTTTCGTGTCGATAGTACCGATTTTAGCAATTATTGACGTGGATTAAGTAGCATCATGGTAATCAGGATAAAACCAGAAAATAAACATTCATTTCCAAAAAATAGAATATTGTAGGCTGTTTTGATGGTTTTTGGATGGATTGGTGGTTTTTTCGAGGGGCATAGGTCAATATCAGACGGCTACTTCGCCTGTCACACCAAATGCATGGTGAGGTGCCATCTCATTTGATGTTTTCCCTATATATAAATGGAATTTTGACATTTGAGGTGATGCCATAATAAATGGTAACCCTTAAGAATTAAAAATTTAAAAATAAAAGATAAAAAATAAAGTATTCAACCAATAGTTGGCTGACTAATCGGTCGGTTGATAGACGAATCGACTATTCGGTTGGACCGACTATTGGCTGACTAGAGGTTATTCAGTCGGGGATCCCTCATACCTCATAGTCAGATCGGCTATTTGGTATAGTCGGCCAACTATTTCAACAAAATCTGTTGCGGTATTTGGGGCTTCAATCAATGAGCGGCAAAGTCGTCCAATACTTGTTTTCTATCTTTTGCTGCATAGATTACTATTAAAGATGCACATGGGATCATATGTTTTGACATAGAGATTCTTCTAGTCTAGCTTTGGCCAAGATAACATGGTGTCCCACTAGTAGATTGAGGCTTTGGTTACCAAACATGTAGAGGGAAGGTGGTTTAGGTTGGTTTTGAGGTTGAGAGAAATGTACCGAGCTCTCTTTAGAATGAAGTGGGTTGTCAGGCTGTAGGGCCTCAATTACGAGTTATCGTACAAACTCCATAGATGCATTTATAACCAATGTTGAAGGCTAGGCTTGATAAGAGTGGTGGCGCGACCATGGTTTTAAAAAATGAGCCTCAAGGTGTTTTTCGCTCAAAATCACATCGAGGTTGTAACCTTGATGGTGAATGTCGCAACTTCTGCCTCAGCTTACTGAGGCGGTCTCTGAGGCATTGAGGCGCTGTCTCGAGTGGTGCACATTTTAATTGCGCTTTGTACAATACTCCTGCCTCCAACATTAAAATCTTACACGTTTTGTTCGAAAAAACCCTGAAAGCCCTTAGATCGCTGCTCTTCTTTGCTCGTTGTTTCTCGCTTGTGCTACTGCTCCTCACCTCCCTCCTTTTTTCCTGCTTCAACACCAGTGTCACCTTCATCGTCCTGCTGCGAGCCACATCAGGCTCAAAGCCACATCAGGCTTTTCGAGATTGATAAAGGAGTTGGGTTGTTGGGAATTTCTGTGAAGAAGGTATATGAAGTACATGGGTATACCGTGCCCTGGAGGGATGATAACATAGTTTGGGATTGCTGGATAATCTGCAGAGTGAAGTTTCCATCGAGGGTGAATGTATTCATGTGGCTCATGTAGAGATTCAGGGTGGTGATGAGTTTATTCCAAGTTCTCCTTTTTCTTCTGATGAGATTGAGTGCATGTCATGTCAAGTGGAGCTAGAGGTTGTTATCACCTATTGTTCTATTATGTGAAGGCACGGGAAGTGTGGAGTGGACCTTGGTTTAGTGTATTCCTTGGGTATTTCCAAATAGTTTGGTCAACGTGGCTTATAGTTCCAAGATTAGTGGCAAGGCGTTTTCCCTTCATGTGGGTATTTTGACTTGCTAGGATTTTCTTAGATTTTGGGGGTGAGAGGTTCCGCTTAAAGAATGTATTAGCGTATGCTAAGTCTCTCTAGGAATCCTAGATTTATAAATATAAAGTATATTATTGGAAGATTGCTCGTTTACGTTTGAATATTTGTTATTCCAAGGGTATATGTGTAATTGTTTCAACGACCTAGCCTCCCCTCTATATATGGGAGAGCTATTCTAAAGAGAAGAATATACAAATTTCTCTCCCTTTTCTTAAAGTTTTAATATGGTATCAGAGCCCTAAGAGGGACTCCCTCTTCAGGGTCTCATGACCTGAGAAAAGTGATTTTCTTCTCTTCACAGGAATTTCCCGCGCCGCCCCACTTCTCGTCGCCCCAGTTGTACGCCACTCGTGTTGTCCAGTTCGTGCCTCCACTGCCCGCGCTGCCCAGCGTGCCACCTAGTTTGCCGCCCAGTTCATGCCGATACTGCCTGCATCACCTCCGTCCACTCGCACCGTCTCAGGCTATGTTGCCTCAACGACACCTCTTGCTGTGCCATCCCAGATTTCATCCACTGTCATCACCACCTCCAAGTTCTGCCCTATTGTACCTTCGGTCTCTGTCCCTAGCACATCCTTGATGCCTGCATCTGCATCGACGACCTCCCAAGGGTCACCACCAAGGTTGCAAAGTTGATAGTCGGTACTTGGTCGGTTGGGTCACTGACTAAGGATTAATCGGCAGTCGGGCGACTAATCGGTTAGTCGGGCTTTAATCGGTTTTGATTTTTTTAATTATTTTAAATATATAAATCATTTTTATACATATATTCATATATTTTTACATAGATTTGTGCATTTTTATATTATCATAGTCTTGAAAAGAAGCGATTGAATTTTAATAAAACAATAAGCATATTAGAATAAGTTTGCTTTAAAGAAAGCAAAAAATGTTATCTCCGAGCATAAATCGATCGACTAGTCTCCTTAGTCGATATTATTCAATACTTGGTCGGCCACCTCACTGACCAGACTAGTCAGACCTACTAGTTAGGCTAGTCGGGGGACTTTTACAATGGTGGTCACCACGATCCTGTCCCGTCTGTTCCGGCCCTATCTAGAGATGTATTGTGTCACGTGCAGTCTGCATGCTAGTATTGTCTCTCTATCAGAATGCTATTGGTGTTTCTTGCTCCCTATGATTAGCACCCGAAAAAGTTGTTATGACCAAGATTTCATGATTTGACATTCCATTTGTTAAGTTTTTTCTGTTCCGTCTGCTATGATTGTGGAAGTTGGTCGTCTAATTGTTGCAAAATTATGTCTAAGGTGGTTGACTCCTCTACTCATGAAGGGGAAATGAAGAACCCTTTTTTGGTACCATTGGAAAGTTGGATGGTACAAATTACATGCTTTCGTCACAATCCCTCTTGAATGTAATTGAAGGGTATGGCAAAGAACACATCATTACCAAAGAGGAACCAACTGAGAAGATCGATATGAACACAACATGGAAGAAGGGCACTGCTATGGTCAAGGCATGGATTACGAGTAGCTGCATATCTCGCATTGTGAATGATATCGTGCACTACAAGACAGCTAAGTGCATGTGGGATTGTCTTTGCAAAACGTACTCAGAGGAAAATAATATGTCAAGATTCTTCAGATATATGTGGATATGTCCCAACTCAAGCCAAATGGTCATCCTCTTGCCCCGTTTTATTTGGCATTGAATTCAGGATTTCAGAGGTTGAACTTTCATATGCCCATTTGCACGTGTCCGACGCAAATTGCATTAAAAAATCAGTTGATGTTTGGTCTCTTTTTTGGAGGATCGGATTCTACTTATGAATCCGCTTGTGCACAAATGATCACTGCTTTTGAGATTCCTTCCATGGAAGAAGCCTTCAACATGCTTAGTCGGTTGTCTATATCCCTTCCAGTAAAGACTCTTGTTGAGTCTGCATCAGCTATAGTTGTACCCTCTGGTCGAGGTAGTGGGATGTTTTTTAGAGGCAAAGGGTGAGGTCGTGACTTTGGGCATAGAAAGCCCCCATGTACTTTCTGTGGCCGCTTGGGCCACACTAAAGACCATTGTAGGAGAAAGCATGGATGACCTCCAATGGCTCGTTAAGCTGTACCAACATAGGATGGAATATCGTCGGGAATTTCTATAAAGGAATACGAGGACCTACTGCAACAACTGAACCAACATGGGATTGCACAATATCTTTCTTCATCCACTGCTTCCATAAGCACCACTTTTACTGATACTACAACATTCGTTGATCCCTCAGGTATACCAACTGTGAGTTATATCTATAGTACTTCATCTAGTTCTAATATGCATGATTGGTTGGTCGACTCGGGTGCATCACGACACGTCAATGGAAATAAGAATCAGTTCACTTCACTCGGAAGGGTGGCTCCATGCCGTAATATTGTAGTGGCAGATGGCAGATTGTCCCCTATTACTGGACATGGCGAGGTCCTCGTGGCTTCAAATATCCATCTAAACAATGTTCTTCTTGCTCCTGAGTTTCCTATGAGCATGTTATCCTAGGCTTTGCGCCTTGACAACAAACAAGGACGCTTCAGTGGCGGGTGTGTTGGCAGACGGTTCGTGGATGCCCCTTTTTGATGCTGTTTTTTCTGAGCAGAGAATTGATGAGTTTCTGTGTCTTTCTGCCTGATCGGGTAGAGTTGTGGTGCCAACAAAAGGGCATGATTCGTGGTGCTGGAGGGACGGTGTCTTCACGATCAAGAAAGCATATATGATTTTCTCATATCAGCAATCCACAACAGATATGGAGCTCTGTAGGGATTATGCGAGAATATGGGGTTGGAAGATACTGGCTAGAGTGAAGGTTTTCCTATGGCTGCATAAGCGAGAGCGAATCCTAACGACGACTAGGAGGGACATGTTCTTCTCAGGTGCAGAGATGGATTGTAAGAGATGTGGTGACCCCTCAGAGGACAGTGATAATCTTTTCTTCACCTGCTTGGCTCGGTGGAGGCGTGGCACAAATGGCGGATTATTCGACACTAGTTTGGACTGAGTAGGATTCCTTTTGGAATTCCCTCTGCAGAAGATGGACGGGTTGTGAGGAAGGAAGAGTGAAAATCTATGTGATCATGTAGTCATTGTGGTTAGCAAGAAATTATGTGCTGTTTGAGGGGGAAGGTTTTATTCTGAAAATGCGTTAGGGCATGCCATGGCCATTTATAAATCTTGGCGGATGTAATTATTTTATCTATTAATTTATAAATACAGTTTTTGGATGGATCTCTATAGGAGATCCATCCCACCGTTTTTTCTCAAAATAGATTTACTAAGGAGCTTAATTGGCCATTTTTGATCCAGTGTCTCTTGTTTTCTAGAATATGCTGACGGACCAGGTGATTGGTTGTGACTGTGAAGAAGGGGGTGCATACTATTTGATGCATTCTCCTTTTGCGGGTCAGGTTTCTATATCTTCTGCGGAGCCGTCTTCCTATACTTGGCACTAGACCTAGCCAAAATGCGGGTTGGGCCGGCCCATGGGGCCGAGGATCAAAAACCTATGTCCATAGCCCGCCCATGGGCCGACCCATGACTCATTTTGGTCTTTATCCATTGAATTTTTTAATGGTATTTAATATTTATAATGATATTATTAATACCATTTATACTTTATATAACTAATATAAGTAGTTTACATATTACTTGACATGTAAACTATTAATTTTTATTTTAAACTAGTGTCACATATGAAAATTCTTAAATATATCTAATTAATACATGTATCATCCATATATATATATATATATATAGAGAGAGAGAGAGGTTAATGGGGCTGCCCCCAGGGAGTAGCCAACTTGGCTACTCCCACCCCTATTTTTCCCTCATTTTTTTTTATTTTTTTGGAAAATAAAAATTTGTACATTCATCATTATATCCCTCACATTCTATTAAAATTTCGTCAGAAACAGAGACTCCTACGGCCTCCATCCAAACATGGTCGATTTAAAAAATCCTGCGACCGTTAAAAAAAATGACGTCTGGATGGAGGCCGTAGGAGTCTCTGTTTCTGACGAAATTTTAATAGAATGTGAGAGGGATATAATGATGAATATACAAATTTTTATTTTCCAAAAAAATAAAAAAATGAGGGAAAAATAGGGGTGGGAGTAGCCAAGTTGGCTACTCCCTGGGGGCAGCCCCATTTTACCAATATATATATACATATACATATATATATATATATAGAGGAAAATGGGGCTGCCCCCTAGGGGGAGCTAACTTAGCTCCCCCCGCCCTATTTTCTTCAATTTTTTTATTTTTTTTTGAATTTTTTTTCCGTGAATATTCATCACTATATCCCTATATTATGTCATAAAAATTTCGTGTGAAACAGAGACTCCTACGGCCTCCATCCAGACAGTCATTTTTTTAACAGTAACATGATTTTTTAAATCGACCCCGTTTGGATGGAGGTCGTAGGAGTCTCTGTTTCACATGAAATTTGAATGACATAATATAGGGATTTAATAATGAATTTACACGGTTTTAGATTTCAAAAAAAAATAAAAAAATTTTGTGAAAAAGGGGTGGGGGGAGCTAAGTTAGCTCCCCCTAGGGGGCATACACATTTTACCCACACACACACACACACATATATATATATATATATATATATATTGCAGGCCGGGTCAGGCCGACCCATTTCCAAATCTCCTAGTCCAAGCCCATCCTATGAACGGGCTGGGCAGACAGGCCCCCTGCCCATTGGCCAAGTCTACTTGGAACCTGCATCTGGGTCACTTGACTCTACCGAAATTATGAAAAATCCTTCCTCAAATACCTGTTTCGCCATCCTTTCATTGTGAAGCCTGTCAACTTGGAAGCATCACCGAAGCTGATTTCCAAGTCGCCCTGGTCGTGCTAGCAAGCATGTTTTTGATTTAGTACATTTTGATGTGTGGCGGTTTAGTCGAGTCCCATATCATTTGAGTCATCATTCTATCTTGTTGCGGTTGATGATTTTAGCTGCATTCACGGGTCTTTCTTTTAAAGTCAAAATCTGACGCTAGTACTATTATGAGAATTTTTTTTGGGGAAATGAAAAATATGTTTGATTTTCATATCAAAACTATTCGTACTGATAATGTGATTTTTGCAATCAACATCTCCATTCTTTTATTACTCGGCATGGGATCGTCCACCAAAAATCGTGTCCACATACATCCCAACAAAATGGAGTAGCTGAAAGGAAGCGCCGCCATATCCTTCATGTGACTTGTACTTTACTGGTTCAGAGTGCCACTTCTCTCACCTTTTGGGGGGATGCGATTCTCACGGTTGTGTATCTAATAAATCGTATGCTATCCACTTTGTTATAGGAACAAACATCGTATTCTCTACTTTTCCCTGACAAGAACTTGTTTCATGTTCCACCAAAAATCTTTGGATGTACCTCCTTTGTCCATATTCATTCTCTTAGCCGTGACAAACTTTCTCTTCAGGCTATGAAATGTGTCTTTGTCGGTTACTCCAGAATCCAGAAGCGGTATCGGTGTTATGATCCCATTCATCGTCGTTACTATGTTAGTGCAGGCACGATCTTTTTCTAGTCTATACCGTACTATTCCACGTCAGTTCTCGAGCTGTCTCTTGACAACATAGAGGTGGCCAATCTATCAATGCCTTCCGCTCATGCCAGATCCTTGACTCAGGACACCTTAGATGATAGTCAATGATTTCATGTTGTGTATACTCGTTGGGTGACACCCCCTCTGGTCGCACCAGCCCCTGTTCTTGAGGTATATCAAAATGAGAACCCTGATGATACTGTGTTTGAAAACATTTCACATACAGACAAGCGGATTTCTGAGAACATTCACAACTCTCCTAACCATTCTGATCTATCCATAGCTCCGCGTAAAGGGAAACGTACATGTAACCTACATCCTATTTCCCACCACGTATCTACCGGGAGACTATTTGCGCAATAGCGGACATTTGTGGATGGGTTTTCGGATGTTACAGTTCCTTCAACTCATCAACAAGCATTAGTTGTTCCTGAATGGAACACACCTATGAAGGAAGAAATGGAGACCTTGTTGACCAGGGGCATGCTGTAGCTAGTTGATCCCCTGAAAGGTGTAACTGTGGTTGGCAACAGGTGGGTTTTTGCCACCAAACACCTCCCCAATGGTTAAGTGGAACGTTACACGGCCCAACTGGTAGCCAAGGGGTATACTCAATTATATGGTTTGGATTACCTTGACACTTTCTCACTGGTGGCTTGTCTCCCTATGATGCAGATTCTAATTTCCATTGCAGTTCAACTCTCCTGGCCTCTCTAACAGTTGGATGTGAAAAATACTTATCTGTATGGTGATCTGAATGAAGAAGTGTACATGTAACAACCTCCAGGTTTTGAGACCAAGGGGAAGTATCATAAGGTGTCTAAGCTCCATAAAGCGATTTATGGTCTCAAACAAAGCCTCCGAGCCTGGTTTCAAAAGTTATATGACATTGTATCCAAGGTTGGTTTCATTCTCTTTACGACAGATCATTCTCTAGTCCTCAAGAAAACAGGTAACATGACAATTGCTATGTTGGTATATGTTTTGATGACATAATTCTGACTGGAGATGATACTGATGGGCATAACATACACCAAAGGATTTCTAGGAAACTGTTTTATCACTAAAGACTTAGGGGAACTTCACTATTTCTTGGGTATTGAAGTCGCAAGAAATAAAGGTGACTTGATTCTCCCACAAAGAAAGTATGTTTTTGATATCTAAATGAGACATGAATGTTCGTAGCTAAACTAGTAGCTATTCCTATAGATCCCAACGCACCATTGTACAAAGACTCGCCTATATATGCTAATGCGAAACAATACATGTGCCTATTGAGAAAACTCTTGTATGCTACGATTACTAGGCCAGATATCTCCTTTGCTGTTAACCGGTCAAGCCAATTCATGGCAAAGCCATGCCATGTACATTGGGTAGCACTTTTGATGATTCTAAGATATTTGAAATCTGCTCCAGGCAAAGGCCTGTTATTTACGTGTAGGAAGAAACTTGATATTATAGCATATTTTGATTGTGGATTATGCATGGTGTCCTAATGACAGGAAGTTCACTATTGGTTACTGCACTTATCTTGATGGTAACCTAGTTACTTGGAGTTGGAGAAGCAAAATGCAAGCTGTAGTTGCTAGATCAAGTGTTGAATCTGAGTATAGAGCTATGACCCAAGTCACCACTGAAATTAATGTGGATCAAGTCCGTCCTCAAGGATTTACACTTACCATATCCAAGTCCTATGATAATGCAGTGTGACAATACGACTGCAGTGTTCATTGCCAATAATCCTACCTTTCATAAACACACCAAACATGTGGAGGTAGACTGCCATTATATAAGGGATATGATTCGACAAAGAAATATCAAGACGGAGTCTGATACATTAGAAGAGCGAACGACTGATGACTCGATCCTTATTCACCAGATGGATATCCAAGTTGAGCATTATGGACATCTAGGAGGAGTATTGGAAGATATCTAGTTGACGTTTGAATATTTGTTATTCCAAGGGTATATGTGTAATTGTTTCTGCAACCTAGACTCCCCTCTATATAAGAGAGAGCTATTCTAATGAGAAGAATATACAATTTTCTCTCCTTTTTCTCTAAATTTTAATATATATCTAATAAATATTAGATATGACCACCTACCAAGGACAGTCTCCCATTTTGCTGTAAAAAAAATTGTGTTTTGACTTGGAGGTTCATGACCTTTGAACAAGTCTATTACATCTTCCATTTGGCCAAGCTAGTTAATACTACTATATTATTCCATGCCACATAGCATATATATGCAGTCTTGGATATTACAAACCTCAAATATTTATGAGCACCACTAAGCTAAATCTTTGATGTACGCTCCAGTTGGTATTCTCTCAAGTAGAGAATCAACTTACATGTCACTTGTAGGTATATACTATGACATCTTGCCCGGAGAAGCATTGGAGTCAACATCGCTGAATACTTTATAATGCTGATTGATCGTCCAAGATATTTGATACTTAGGGAACTCATCTCGTGTATATTGGATTTGTTAGAGTATGTATTAGATGAGTAACTGGATCACTTCAAGATCCAATTATCCCCTTTCATGTTTAGTTTCACATCATCTACAAGTGGGACTTCGATCTATCAGTAGGGATATATAAGAAGCCCCCTACACCTCCTGTATTCATTGAGAGATTTCAATAAAATATCTATCCTCAGAAGCATTCTCCCTTGATTTCATCCCGCTCCTCTCAGGGTAGGACTCCACATAAAATCTGAGCATTCCGCTTTAATATTTTTATGTTCTTCGATTCTACTTCTGCATTATTTATATCAACATGGTATCACAACGGTTCGTTTCCATAGTTCGATTTTCAACTTTCAATTCCAGGTCTTTATTCTTGAAGATTATTTTTTTCACTTTTGATTCACTCCAGTTTGAGAAGAATCGTAGGGTTTTTGAAACCCTAACTCTGTAACATCTACGTGTATCTTATTCAAATTTTCGAAGATCATCATCAAGAAAATTTTTGGGTTCTGTTGGAACCCTCAATCCGTATGGTAGCGGCGCTCATGGCGTGATTCCCAATGTGCTCTATCCCCAGGAAGTCACAACGAAGCTTGTGCCTGAACATCAACGCTGTTGAGGGCTTCCAACACACCCCTCCTCTCCCCGCGAAAACCCTAGATGGATCCCCTAGGCGGCGATCGCGAAAGAAGAAAACTCGGACCCCATCTCGCGGAATTCCAGTTCCAGGCAAGGGGTTCCTTTCGAGAACCCTTATTGCGAGGGGTTCCCCTAGATGCAAGGAGCTCCAAGCAAAAGGTTTCCAATCAACATCCTTCAACCTGTTGGAGCAGCAACAGAACCACGGTCGCATTACAACAAGATCGCCACATCCCTGCCCATAGATCACCCAGCAGCCTCGATCACCCAAGCAAAACTAGCTGCTACCCCAGGATTCGTCTAGACACGAAGGCGGAGGTGATGGACCCTCCAGGAGGAACTCAACGCGGTGCTGACCCAAGCACTCACGCACAGTCTTGATCTACTACAGGCCGACGAACAGAGAACTCCAATTGATGGTTTCCATAATTGGATAAAAGAAAAATGGGAGGCCGATCCTGTTCCTAAACATCTCTATGCCCGATTAGCTTTATGGATTAGACCCATTGTCTGCTATTAAAGGAAAGGAAGAGGTATTTTTTTTGGACCTGGGCTGCATATAAACGGAGGTGGGGAGAGAGAAAAAATGGGACTTAAAAAAAGGAAGTAAAGGTCATGAAAAAAAGGGAGAGAGCTGCCATTAAAAAAGGAGAAAAGCTAAAAAAAAGAAGACGATGACTTATGTTAAAAGATAAAAGAGGCGGCTTATAAAAGAGAGAGAGGGGAGAAAAGCCGAAGAAAAATGAGAAAACAAAGAAAAAATACATGTTCTACGTTGTTTTCTCCCAACTTGATTTTTTTGTCCATATTCCGACAAGTATGGGAGAAATGAGTAGTAAGAGTAATGACACATTCTTTTACTTGATATGTATCTACAAGATTTCTATCACGCCCATCATCTTCTACTTGTGGCTCCTCAGAAAGTGGTCTCATCTTTAGGGTCTCTATATAAGAGAACCGATGAGTTTAGGTCCCCGTAAGATGTGGGAGAGGCCATTCTAGGGTTCACGTATGGTAGAGGTCCGACTATGGAGGTTTGCATATGAGAGAAGACCACTCTATTTTTGATGTTCGATATTAATTACTTCAGAGGGACTTCTCTATATGGGATTGTCTCAGACTTCTATTGTGTATCCATGGCATGAAGACCAATACTTCAGACTACTACTGTATATCGATGGTATACACTGAGCATTGACTCTTTCACACATTCTACTGCCCGTGTACTCTTCGTGTTAGACTTCTTTTAGGTGACTCTACTCAGGTCACAACATGGTCATTGCAGTGACTTTACCATAAGCACGTCATGATTGTCGTAGACAAGTCCTTGTGCGAGATCTTTTCCCAGTGGTGACTACTCTAAGCAGGTATCCTCTCGTCTCTCTCATGTATGTTTGTGGGGCCAAATAAGAAGCTCCACACCTCCTATATTCATTGAAAAAAAAATTCAATTGTCAATCCTCTAATGCCTTCTCCTGTGGTTTCATTCTCTCCACTCGGAGTAAGATTCCACGTAAAATTTGAAGGTCCACTTTTGTATTTTCATGTTCTTCGACTCTTCCTCCAAACTATTTATTTAAACAAGATTAACGTTCAAAAGGTGCCATTCACAAGAGAATCAATATTATATGAATTGAAAATAAACTACATTCATTATCATTCATTATGTATATCGGTGTACATATATGTAAAGTCCACGTGGCAACGAGGTAGTAGAGACAAATCATGTATGCCTGTAAGAAAGTACAATACAATGATCTCAAAATAGAATCTCTCTTTAATCTCTTGAAAGAAAATACGTCAAGAATCTAAGGAAGTTAATAAAGTAATAAAAAGTTGCTCTCACCACTTGCATACGCACTAGGCATGCAATCGGATATGGATATATGCATGCAATCGGATATGGATATATCCGCATCTGTCTGTCATCATATCCGTTTTAAGAGGATATAGATATAAACCACAATGAATCGTTCCGCTAAAAATTCGATATGGATTGATCCGTTTACATTTGAGGATATGGATTGATCCGTTTGAATGGATGTTAAAAAATTCTCAAGTTCGATATTCGTTCAGATTCGGCTCGCATAAAATTCGATTCAGATTCGGTTCGAAAATAAATGAATCGAACATAAACACAAGTTTGAGCTCGATCAAACAAACGAACTGAACTTAAAAATCATAGATTCGCTCAGGTCCCAGTAGTATTCCCATACTAATCATCATGCATAACTTGCACGGTATGACGTTAACGTGCATTAACATGGTTAAAAATACAGAAGCTTTACTGATTATAGCTTGTAGTCAAGCCAACTCACAGCATTTAATCTTGTCAGCAAACTGGATAGTTTCCTTGAAATATCACTTTACTTTGATCATAATGTAAAGGGTGATCTACAGCTATCCCATCTAAGAGAATACATAGTAATCGATCTGTATGTATAGGAAAAAAGCTGCTCAACTAATGCCATGTAAAGAGATTTAATCTAATATTAACTAATTACATTAATTCACTTTTATTTGTAAGTGATGTGACATTTAAGAAACATTATATGAAAACCATCGTGGGATTCTAATCAAAGATGAGTAACCAAGCATTTGAATTTCTTCGTAAAGCTTTCGAGTGTAACCTATCAAGAATATCCATATTCGCTTCATCCATATCGAACACAAATACATACATATACATACATATGTGTGTGTGTGAGTTGGATATCCAGGGAAAAATATCCTAACAACATAATCGAACACGATTTCAAATCGAATGTTCATCGAATATAAATCTAGATTAAATAATATGAATCGAATAAGTACCGAGTATGAAATGGTTTTTAAAAAAGATATTGTTATAGTATATACACACTATAATAAAAATATTTAACCAATCTATAAAAGTCATACTTGCATAGGGATTCAGTGACAGGGGGGGGGGGTTTGGCCCTCCCGGCTCTCAATGATAACATGTATATATGTGTATAAATATAGTACATATACAATCTAAATACATTATTTAGTAGTTAATATATATATGTTATACATAATAGCCCCCCTCCAACAATGAAAATGGATCCGATATGGATCGGATATGCCTATTTCCATATCCATAATTTACTTCATCTCTATCAAATACGAATACGAGTACAGATATGATTCAGATGTGCATTGAGGAAACCATATCCTTGAAATTACGGACACTGATTTGAATTGGATATTTATCGATTCCAAATATGGATCGAATAAAGATCGAACCCGAATATGGATCGAATAAAGATCAGACTTGAATATGAATCGAAGAAAGAGTAAAATCAAAATATGATTCAATAAACATGGAATCTGAATGCAGATCAAATACAGACGCATACAAATACGAATTGAATTTTTTTATTGAAGTTCATAATGATTTTAAAAAATGGTAATGGAATATAAATAAGATGCATCATGACAAAATGAATGTTGAGGTGACCTGCATTCTTGATGGAAAGCAAAAAGAGGGATAAGGTTTCGTAACTTTTGTTCGTGCACATCCCCAAACAAATGAAAGTTTATTAATATATTGAATTATATAATGTATACTACTTATATAATAACACAAGATTGTGGCTTGTATTAAATTACTTATATAAAACAATATTAAATATTAAATGTTGTATTCGGATATCCTCCGGATTCAGATATTCAAGTCATTACCATATCCGTATCTGTATTCAGAAAATTTTTACCATCCATATCCATATCTGATCCGTATTCGATTAATATTTAGATGTGGATATCCATATTCGATAATTTTTCGAATACGCTAAATAGATTTTCGAATATATCAGTATCCGTTTTCACCCATGCCCCCCATATCTCAACTAAAAAATTAATAACTAATGATGAAAATTATTTACATCTTGTACATAATTAGATAGTGGTATATCAAAATATATATCCATCATTGTATCTATTTTTAAACGGTCACTTGATATGTATTTTTAATTTAGTATATATGTACAAATAAGGATGTTTATTTTTATTTCTTTTGCAGATACATATATGAATGAGGATATTTCTTCCATTTTTTTTGATTTGAAAACAAATATGGTTTCATATCTTTCTGGTGTACACAGATATATTTATTGTATCATCGAATCTATATGTGTATATCTTATTAATATATATATATATATATATTTTATATTTATGTAGACTTGTATCAAAACATGGCATACTTACATGTGGTATATTGCTTTTCGGAATCACTTTCAAATATAATGATAAAAAAATTATGTTAAATATTAGTACCAATCAATTATAGAATTATTAAATTATTTCTTTATAAATTAAATTTGCTTCCAAACATCCAACCTTATGAATTGAGTTTTCGATTAACATTCTACCTATCCTCCAGATTTCACTCAAATCTGATGTTAATTCTATCTTAGTGGTCATATGTCCAATCAACATTTAAGAAACTTAAATCTCAGTTAAAAAAGAGTCAGATTTTATTAATATTAAATAGCAAATAACCTCATATTTGAACAAAACTTAAAGGATATGTATGCACGTATAACAGTAATAGGTGATTCAATGTATAATTTTGAATTTTTGGAAACAAATTCACAAGCAATAAGCAAATTACAACACCTCTGTTGTAACTCACGTCCCAACAGAAGATCTACTCCATATATATGAATAACTAATATGATAAGATAAATTAGATAAATAATATCTAAATAATTTTAGCCCCTCCCAAGAGAAAATTCCTGGCTTCGTTCCTGGAGGGATTGCTCTATAAATATAGTAAGTAGCAAGTGGTTGAAGACCACTTGAAACATCTCCTATATATGTTTCCTATGAAGTAATCAAGGGACTTTTATTTAGCCAATCTATAAAAGGTTATCGTTGCAGAGGGATCACTCTATAGAAATAGTGATCAAGTGATTGTTAGAGATCGAGGGGACACATGGACTTGATCGAAATCCTAATCTTTTAGTTGCTATACATATCCATATTCGGATTTTTTTTACAAAAGATATCCATATTCAATTAATATTTGTTTGCATATACCTATGTTCAGTATTTTTTGAATATGGTAAGCAGATATTGGGATACATTCATATCTATTTTCATATCCAATCTTCTCTAAAAAGGGAATCGATAATTGTTGTCATGTCTTCTTGAAGTAATCTCCATACTGGACTATGATGGTAAGGATTCGTTCATTGCCTTCAAGCCTACCCCATCCTAAATATGGTCCGCATGTTGCATACAAAGAATAGGAGTGTGATTTCCTGTGGAAGTACTAGGGATAATGCCCAGTAAGAGTTTATTCGTTACATATCGAAGAAAGAAGAAAACATATCGTCTTCTTGTTTGTCGAGGAAGAATACTCTGTGTTGGGACTTCTCCTTCGCTGAAGAATACATGATGATGGGGCTTCTCATTCACTAAAGATGGGATGGCGATGGGGTGTCACCTTTGTTGGGGTAGAGAAGTCAATAGAGAGGAGGTTATGGAGGGAAGGAGTGTGTAACTAAATCGAGGAAGAGATGATGGATATACTCTAGCCCGATGGAGTGAAGGAGTGAGTAACTAAATCGAGGGATAGACGAGGGGTATACTCTAGCCCTAGTTTTTTGTTGCAGACAATTTGACTTCATTCCTCATCGCAACCATTGATGTGACGCAATACCTTCTGTTGTGAATCCTAACTGCATACATTCCTTGTGATGTGAGATGTAATCATGATCGTGTAGGTGGTAACCCAACCACAGTTAGATGCGAGTGGTGAAAGTGACAGAGGGTTATACGTGTGAACAGAACCCATTATTCAGAGTTCACCATGTTATTCACGATGGAGGGATGGGCATGTAATAATGAAACTGTACATGGTTATGGCTGCAAAAATCCCTAATATAAATTTACAATTCACTTATAAATTATACACACATATGTATTATACTATATGTACAATATATATGTGTGTTTACATGGGTATCTGAAAAGTTATCCATATATCCATATCTAACTCTATTTGTAAATCTACAATGATATCCGAACAATTATATCTGTATTCATGTCTAGATCCGTTAGATTTCGAAAATAAACATCCACTTTTTTGAAATAGATATAATTATAGAGATATATCATTGACTATCAAGGGCTTAGCCGAAAATAATGGAGAATTTTTTTGATGTATCTATAAGCAAGAAAATGTTAAAAAAATATGAAATTTAAATAAACAGAGAAAACAAAAAGAAAATATAAAGATATACATCAATTGCCAATGATGAGAAAATAGTTATCCATATAATTGTTGGATAATAAAAAAAATATTTTTTACTCTCAAAGAAGCAATAATGGATGTATGCATGAGAGAGGATCCTTTGCTCGATAATACAACAAGAGGCGTTGTAATCTCCATTTTTTTTACGATTTGGATTTCGAAAATCAAACACTATGGATTATATCTTCTACTAATATTCCATATATCCTCAAATTTCGCTCAAATCCGAGATCATTTACTATTTTATCTTGACGATCAAAGATTCGGTCAGCATTTAAGCAACTTGAATCTGATTTAAAAAAAATCGATTTTTTTACCATTAATATAAAATAGCAACTGACCTCGGATATAGGCAGAAATTAGAAGGTATAAAAAATATTAGTCGAAAATGTAATTTATAAGGTTGGATTTTCAAAATCCAAATCGTAAAAAAAATTGAGGATCACTGCACCTATGCTGTAATACCCATTACAGCAGAGGGTCCCCTCTCGGTATGCTAAAGCGGAAAGTAAACGCCCGCAGAACGTTGGACGGCGCCCATGTTCTGATATTGGCTCGCCCAACGGAGAAGCCCCGCGCGCTTCCACACTCGTTCGTTCCCACTGGACGAGGACCGACAACAGCGAGGAGAGAGTCAAAAGCGTAAGCCGCCAAAACCCCCTCCCACGCCGTCTCCCTCCTTCCTCCAACGTTCGTCCCACTCCATTTCCTTGCTTGTATTAAAACCCGTCCCCCCCTCAATCTTGTCAACTACCCAGAGACCACCACAACACACGTCCTTGAGATCATCGCAGATTTCACCTCCGGCAGCAGTAGAGATGCTCGAGGGGAGGGCCATCATCAAGGGCACCGACATGCCCGTCAAGCTCCAGATCCGAGCCATCGGATCCGCCTGCGAGGCCCTCGACCTCTTCGAGGTCACTGATTGCAGAGCTATCGCTGCTCACATCAAGAAGGTACTCACAAATCGCATCAAATAGCAAAAGGGTAAGAGCATTTGCAATGCAGACGTCCTGATTCGATGCTGTATTTGCAGGGATTGGACAGAGATACGGGCACGGGGTGGCAGTGCGTGGTGGGTTACAACTTCGGTTGCTACTTCACGCATACGCAGGGGACGTACATCTACTTTTGCCTGGAGACGCTCCACTTCCTCGTGTTCAAAGGAGCTTCGACTTTGACCAAGGTCTAGCAAAAGCCCGTGGGATGGATCGATGTGGTCGTTTTCCTTCATTTGATTTCTTGGTGCTCGTACTCGAGGAGGGAATTTCTGAGCTATTTTTTGTACATGCGATTTGATAATTTTATAATTTCGTTTGTCACAGACAGAGGATTGTTTTGTTAATGCAAGCTTCTCTTTGGAATTTCTAGTGAGGAACATGCAGTGGGTAAATTTGCAAATCAAGGAAATGGCAGTTAGATTAATGGCCATAAAGTGGGTAAATTTGCAAATACATGAATGCCATCTCATCATAAAGTTCAGATATTACACAGATACCTCTGCACAGATAAGGGAGCGGATCCTCTGCTGTGCAGCAGGGATCTGCTGTAACCTGCGAGTGTGCTGCAGCCTCTCTATCGAGATTGAGCGGTTCACATGGTAAGAGCCCACAAAACCTTGATTTTGTGTGAACTGCTCAATCTCGATCGAGCGGCTCCGGCACACTCCCGGGTTACAGCAGATCCCTGCTGCACAATAGAGGATCCGCTCACCAGATAAACCGTTTTCCTCCTTCCCAAACCATGCTGTCCTGCACCACCCAATTTCATCTTGTCCTTGCAAATGAACCTATTCTCACACGCTTGGTTTTCTGATCTCTATCAATTCCTCCATGTTTGTCATCCATCCTCTTGCTTGTAGTTTCATGATTGTTAAAAAAATCAATTCTCTTGTTACCCATTCAGATTTATGCAACAACTCTATGGACAAATATCATGGCTTCCCACATACAAGTTGGAACAGAGAAGTGTCCAAATGGGCCTTATAAGGAGCTCTGTAAGCACATAAACATTGGTCCCAATAACTAGAATCACTTCTACTTGTTTGGTCAAGCTAGATTTTGCAGAAGGGTCTTTATTTCTGTCTTTAGTTCTCTATTTGACACTCTAGCCCTGCCCTTTTGTCGATGCTAAGGACTTTTCGCTCGATGCTCGATGTCATGATCCTTCACTATTTTCTTGACATTTTTATTGATAAAATGACCCCCCCCCCCTAATCTAACATCAATATCTTTGGTATCACGAAGCGTGATATAATATTCACATGCAAGAACTTGTAAAGAGTTCTGCTATTAGCAACCATCTCCACTCACCGACTCACAAAGTTGACTACACTATAAGAAAAGGTGATATTGGTGAGCACGCATGTCGTTTAAGTGCCAGCACCTTGCTAGGTGCTCGCAAATTAAGTGAGTGGGCATCTTTGCTCGTCATGTTGTCCTCATTATATGAACGAAGACTACCATATCATGGCGAGGACATGTGTTCACCATGACCCCCTTCTAATGAGCGAACACGCTATTCTCGCTAGGTCATTCCAAGGTTCTTGCCACCAGATCCTACTGGCAAGCACTAGGCATATGATTAGTCGATAAACATCTAACTTAATTATCACTCGTCGTAATACAACTAAATATTGATCAGAATCGAGTCATAATATCTTTGTGAAGAGGAATCGATCTAAGTTTATCCTGGAAAATACATGGTCGAACACAAAGACACAAGTAATTAGTTAAATTAATCTAATGATTAAATATTTAATTAAGCAATTTAACAATAAACTTAGGTCAAGTAAACGCAAACAATGCGCATGATTTTTTCAAAGATTCTTTTATGGAAATATATTAAGTGAACAATAATGATAGTGCAACACAAAGTATGATGCACAAACACACAAGTAGACTCCTGACTAATTGATATTTTTTAACTTGAACAATGAATAAAAAACACAAGTAGACTCCTGACTAATTGATTTTTTTTTAAGGGATATTTACACCCATAACCCTGAGTAATATGATAATTACCTCAGGAACCCTCGATAAATACGAATTACAACCATAACCTCGAATAACAGTTCCGTTCTACACCCATGACCTTCCGTTAGTTTAGCCTATTAACTCAACCAAATAGATGAGTTAATCTAACCCATCATTGATCTGACGACTGAGGTTAATCAAAAAGAAAGAAGAAAAGGAAGTCCACGTCCAGGGAAGGGGGCTCGATTTGGATGGAAGCTGGGCACGGGGGTGGACTGCGAACGGGAGCTGGGCACAGGGGCTCCTCGCGGGAGGCGGGTGAGGGTCGAGCAGGAGCACCAGGCGGCGACGGGGAGGGGGCTCTGTAGGCTTCAAGCACAGGCGGCGACAGCGACAGGTAGGGGTTCAAGGAGGAACCGGGAGGGGAGGGGAGGGGGTGGGGGCTTCCCCGAGGGTCGAGCAGGTGCAGGGGTGGGCGGGTGGAGGCCAGGGGAGGGGTGGGGGGCACAAGTCGAGGCCAGGGATTCCAGGAGGAGTCGGGGATGGGGGGACCATACTAGTAAGTTAATTTAACCGAACTGCAATCTAATGGATATGGTAATCAAAAGTAAAAAAAAACACTTCCATATATCGCAGGGCCTTGAGGACAGATTGCGGGAGGGGCAGTCTTGCAGGAAGGGGCGCCAGGGGTCGAGGCTGCAACGGACACCGTGGTGGTAGTGGTGGGGGGAGGAAGGACTTCCAGGCAGGAGGCAGTGGGACGACCTTCCAGGCGGAGGGGGGCGGGGGGCCTCGAAGCCGCAAGGGAGGGGGTGTGGCAGTGGCGGGCCGTAGGGTGGCAAGCGCGGGGGCGTCCGGGTGGGGTTGGAGGCTGGGGATTTTCGACGACGGCGCCGGCAGGGGAGGTGGCGGGGACCTCGATGATGGTAGGCGGGGGACTTTCAGACGGAAGGAGGCAATGTGAGGGGCTTCCAGGCGGGGGTTGAGACCGTTTCGTCCTTTTTATCTGTGTATGAGAACGAGATGTTGGAGTCCGATGCTTCAAGTTCGGTTGCTGCTAAAAGTACTCTCAAAGGAAAGATCTTGAGCTTCTTCTCATGACACGGTAGGAAATTCGGAGGAGAGAAATCACCTCGTTGGAAATGCCCCATTCTGATCGAAATCCGAAGATCTGGAGGAGAGAAATCACCTCGTCGGAAATGCCCCCATTCCGAAGCACAGGGTGACTCCAACATTGTACAGTTAGCACTCGGTAGAAAGCCACTGAACTGCTCAACAGTCGAGAAGGCTGGTGCTCGGGGGAGCCGCGGGGGTCGCAGGTGGGGCAGGAGCTGGTGGCCGGCGGGGCAGGTGTTCCAGGAGGAACCGGAAGTGGGGGGCGCACAGGCGGGAGGTCAAGGGTTCCAGGAGCAGGGGCGGAGGTACCGGGAGCACTGGCGGGAGGGGGGGCTATCGTGGGCGATGAGTTGCTTCCAGAAGCTGACGACGGGGATCCGAGGCGGTGAGCGGCGGGGATACAGGGGGTTTGTCGTGGGCGATAAGGGTGCTTGCAGAGGGAGCGGGGATTTCCGAGGGGGAGGGATGGAGATGCGTGGCGCGGGGGGTTTCCGACCAGAGCCGGATTTGCAGGCTCCGACCTGAGACTGACTTGCGGGCGCCGGGAGGGGGTGCACGACCTGCAGGCGGAGGTGCGGGCGGGGTTGCGGCTCGACCTTGCTGGCGGAGGCACAAGCGGCGAGGGGGCTTCGACCTGAGCCGGCTTGCGAGGGAGGGGGGCTCAATCCTGGGGTTGCAACCGGATGAGGGGCTGGGGGCGGGCGGGGGAGGCGGGAGCCGGCGGGCAGGGGGAGGTGGGGCAGCAGTTCGGGGGTGTTGCTTGGATGACGAAGGGGGAAGGAGGAGAATGGCATCATATTATAAATATTGTGTGTTTTCAAGGGTAAAATAGTCAACATAAAACATTTTCCGACAAAGTTAACGGATAATCAAGACGGAATTTGACTCAGGGTTATGCCATGTAAAGGTTAAGCATTATTCAGGGTCTTGGGTGTAATTCGTGCTTGCGCAGGGTTCCTGGGGTAATTACAAGATTACTCAAGGTTATGGGTGTAAATATCCCTTTTTTTAACTTGAACAATGAATAAAAAACTGATTGCTCCAATTTTCAAGCTTCTAAAATCATGTCACATCAAAAAGTCTCTTTATAAAGAAACAATAAGTTTTACAACTCAATCACACCTCAAAGGAATATCTAATTAAGAAATAAGAGTCACTAAATAATATTAATCTTCCTAAGCAGATTAACGAGATTAAATGTCAATCATATTGTTTAGGGAAGCAATGAATAAGAGACAAATGAATTTTCAGCGAAATTAAAGAATAAAAAAGGATGTTTGATTACCTAAAATTTAATGCATGATAAATAGATCAAATTAGGTAATTAATAGCACCACAATAAAGAGAATAAAGAGACATTGAAAATGACGCCAATTTCATGAAATTTGAAGCTATTGTTCACTAGATGTCAATCAATACATGGGTGTAATTGCAATAAAACATGAATTAAAATAGCTTAAATAATCACAAAAAGGTCTTAAAAGGACTAAAATGTAATAAAAATAAACCTCTATGGTTTCAGTGTAAAAATTATAGCATGCGAGGGCTTATCTTTGATTTTAGGGATTCGGGGGGGGGGGGGGTATTGTTGCAAAATTTTCGCCCGCATGTGTTTTGAGCTTGTGACAACTGGATCAAAGTGAAATATTCTAAAGATGCATGGGGATTCTGTAATTAGCTTTGTGTCATGTGACTTGGTGCACGCATTCATTGATTTGGGTGCTGAAAGAGGCTCAGGGACAGGTGCAAGGCTCATGTGCTTCAGATCAGGTGTGGGTCACCCGAAGTAGCGACTCAAACTCGATGGCCCTGGGTGCTCAATAATCATTTAATCAACACTTATCGGGGATAATCTAACGGTGCCTGCATTTCATGGTCATCTCCTCCTCCTCCGATTTGCGACGGTGATATTTGGGCTCTAACGAAAGGGCTCGACCTACTTTGTTCTTCTGTGGTGTATGTGAATATCGATGAAGCTCGATGGTGTCCTAGCGAAGAAGATTGTGATGCAAGCTCTAAGCCGATGAATGTTCGATCATTGAAGTACTTGGAATGCATGCATAGTTAGAAGCAAGGCCTCAAATTTGATTTCGGTGATTGGCCGGATTTTGGTCAAAATTTTATCGAACTTTCAGTCAGTTTTTGAATAGGAGACTCCAAATTTTGATTGGTATATGCCATTTCAGCCAAATTTCGATCACCTATAGAAATCAAAATTCGATCGAATTTCGGTGAAATTTGGTCCCATGTTTAGAAGACAAAGTCGAGGCAAAGACAAGGGTTTTAGGAGTGAAATGGGAGCTCAATGTAAGCTGAAAGAGAATAGCCCTAAATGGGTTCTTCCTTTGTTCGAGGGGAATAAAGGATCTAGGCGTACACGAAGATGGAGAAGTGGAGAGGATTGATGATGGTGGGTACGGAGATTTGGGTGTGATACATTGCTCGAGGATGAATCAATTTTGTGAAATAGAGTATGAATCGATTGGAACTCAACGCAAAAAATCACAACAACATGATACTAAGACATACCTGGAAGGATGAAGATGAAAAATCAGATGTGAATGGAGGCCTGGGAGCAGAGTTATAAGACTCCTTATTGTCGCTTGAAATGGCGGCTGATCGTGGAGCTCGAATGGGGTTGTTCAACATTGTAGCATGGCCCATTCAGAAAATTAGAAATAGGACAAAAATAAAGTAAAATAAAAAATAAATAGCTAGAGTAAAAATTAGGAAAAAAATCAACTTGAGATCTACAACTTTCACGTAGAACTCAATATCTAAATACATAATCTATACATAGTAATATTTTTGTAAGCATTTTTAAAGTATAAAACATTTTATTAATTTTTTTTGTTATTTTTATGGTATTTTGAACATTAAGCATTATACATATTGTTATTTACAAAATTAATGTTATTATTTTAATATGATATTTTTGTATTTAGAAAATAAATAAAATAGTAGAACAATATATAAATGCATTTAAAACATAAAGACAAGATAGCCGGAGATGATAATTAATGTTAATTATTTATAAGGTATGAATTATTAATAAAAGTTAATTGAATATTAATTAGTTGGATTTCTTTAAAGTGAGAGGGATAATACATGTAAATTAAGATGATAAATCAGAGATTTATCAGCATAGATGTTGTACATGTGAGCCCACGACAAGTCATTATGCAATATAAGTTATTGCAATCAGTTCTTTATAAACAAACTATAATGAAATTTGCGCATACATGTTTCTTTATACAATCAGGGTAATATACCATAACAATCTTGATATCATATAGTCGTTGATCTAAAGTTAGATCACAGAGCCTGGTGCAGGGTTATAGATCTAATGAGTTAGATCGAAGACACAACCAACAACATCAACTGCTTTGAAGAGAGGATCTGTTGTTTAAGAAAGATATGACAATCTTTCTCCAAAAACTTACATTAGGTTGCACTCTTAGTGTAGGTCCTCTGCATAGGAATATAGTTTGTAGGAGTCAGATAAATCAGGTCAAGGTGTTGACTATGTCAAAGTGTTGACTAAAAGTAAACATGTTGACTAAGAAGGTCAAATTGTTAACCTAAAGTCAAAATGTTGACCAAATAGTCACAACATTGACTAAGTCAATGTTGACCCATTGAGATTGAGATAACTTAAGACCAATGTTGTATACTGCCACGAAATTAGCATACATCCTCTAATCGGAAATCTATATATATATATATACACATGCTCGAGTATGTAAGTTTAAAATACCAATAGGTTGATGTCCCAATAAGGTCTATATTTTGTGAGTTGATGTACATACGAGGACATATGAGATGTATGATCTCTCAAAAGAATCATATAGGTTCACTGAACTGGAAAACACGAGCTCACTCATGAGATATCGGGAAAAATCAAATTCCATCGATATTTATCTTGTTTAAGAAACAACATGAGAATTTGTAAGTATGATATATACTTTTGAAAAGCATACGACATATACTATCACCCAATGATCGAAGAAGATAAGCAAATAAACATGTGGATTTCGGATTTGATAATGTTCTTCCAATGTGTAGGATGTATGATTATTGAGAATACTCGAGGGTCATGCAATCTTAAAAGGTTGTATACTACATCTATTTCGAGGGTGTGATAATCAGGAATGGGTTCTAGTGACTTCACTTGGAGACCTAAATCTCAAAATCACAATATCATTTCTAAGAGTTGGGCAATTTATTTGATTGGATCAAACTCAATAAAAGAATGAGATTTAGTTATCTGATCTAATTATATAACTCTAAGCCGCATGGATCTTGCTATGAGATATATCTCAATATCAAGTAACTATACATGGTCTATACAATCTCCCTGACTTAATCTTCAAGTATCCGTGGACGATGCACATAAATCCTAATTGGATTGGTATTCATAAATTGAGAGATCGATCAATATAAATGTTAACTAATGTTGATCAATAACAATTTGTGAATATGATTTACACGTGTGCACACTGAATAATATGAAGATCGATTCATAATAATCAATTTTCTGAACCCCATTCACATTAAATTGAAAGGTTTTGCAAATGAATATGAATCACATAATCAATGCTACTAATATGAATGAGATTCACATTAACCGTTGATTACTATAAATTAGATTTATATTTAATATATGAATATTATCCGCATATAGTACATGATTAATGTACATGAATACTTGTTCACACTAATCACCTATAAATGTGAATTTGATTAACATTTAAGTACGAGTCTTATGTGTGAAGTGGATTCTCACAATCAATAGTAATATGAATTGGATTCACATTGAATATTGATAAACGTAAACTAGATTGACATTTAATTGCAGGTTAATGTATTTGATTCAATTCTTTGAATGTTGTTTATTAATTTTTAAAAATAATTATGAATTATTTTTTGATAAGTAGTTGACGATAAATTCCATTTCAATTTGGATTATGATTAAATAAACATGAGAAAAAATCCTTGGGAATATGGAAACATGATTCCTATGATGAAAGCCTATGTGTGTCATCTTTCTTTCTCTTTATTTCTTTATGATAATGTTACATTACTTTTTTTTAATTCTAATTGAAATAAGATTGAATCCTAGCATTTCAATTCAAAGAACACGATTGGCATCATGGTCGTCCATTAGTCTATAAAAGAAGAGGCATGGATTCTCTTCTAATTAATGTATATAAATCCTGAGAATTGAGAGTTCATTTTATAAAAAAAACTAGGAGAAATCCTACGACCATTCACCCCTTCTCAAATTTCTATATGGGCATCCACCATATACCCTTCTTCTCCCTGTCGGATTGCTCGACCTCGTGAGGGAAGATTGTCTATTTCAGTGGCTTGGCTTGACGAAGAAGAAGGCAGATTTCATTGGACAAAATACGAAGAGTTGATTCTTCTCTAATGATCATCTTGTACGTGGACATCAAGAAGAGAGAACAATCTCTCAAGTTCATGGGAAGTATATGTGTCATCTCTGTTCCCGCGGGTGTTGCTTGATCAGATCATATTCGAGACAAAAGATCTTCTACTTTGAAGGCTAAGAATCATGTTCGCACTTCAAAGGTATTTTCTCTCATATTGTATGGATAGTGCAATAGCTTAGAAATTTTTCAGGTACCATATGGTTTCTCCTTAGAAAGTTTTTTATATGCTATCTACGTGACTCATATGATGGGTCTATTTATCCGGATCGAATCCATATTTCCTTGGATTCACTGATGCATGAGGCTAATCATCTTCCCTTCTAATATATTAGAGCCTCATTCAGTAGGTTCAAATCACATTCGAGTCTAAAGAAAAAAATGCCATATTTCACTATTTAGGGGTACATTGTTTTTTCAATAACTTTAATATTTCGAAACTTCAGTGACTTGTGATGCAACTTATATTCTATCCTATTTAGAACAATATTTTTTATTTATTTATGGGTCTAAAAGGTCTGAACTCATACTAAAAACCCCATCAAAAGTTGGTGTTATCTGAAAAAAGATTTAGATGTAAGAAGTATCATAAGACTTAAATTCACTTAAAGATCTTAGTGAATATTTATGTTTTTTTACTATTTTTAGGCCATATAAACATTTAAAGAATACTCATTAATTAGTCATTAATCAAGTACCCCAAAAAATGTGAAAAAGTTTCATTTGATTCTGACCAGGTGGCCTTGAGAAATCAGAGTTCTCCATAGGCAAAGTCGGAAGAAGACTTCATAAAATATAATGACTTGTTTTTTTTCCTATTTCTGGACACAAATTTGACGAAAATATACCCGATATGTTCACAACAGAAGTTGTACCTAATATTTTAGAAATATGTGGTGTTGCAACAAATTTCAAGTCCACGTTATATGGTGCCATGTAGTTTAAAGTGTGATAGTCACAAACTTGCAAATTCGGAATCTAAAATCTATTTTTGTTACAAACTTGATTATGAATCAATAACGCTGGAAATTGATCAATTGTCTGATTAGAACATAATATATTCTTATTAAGTTCAATCGAGATAAATTTGATGTCCAGGCTTGGATTGTTGTAGTGGTTATTAACTAATGCCATACAAGTTAAATAAGTGCTCTCACTCAACATTACACATGACTCTAGTTAGAAATATCTTGACAAAGGCAACAAGTGAATGGGGCAAAATTGTACCCTTGAAAAGAGAAAGTTGTGTATTTTTCATATACAAATTAATTATTACAAGTTATATGGAGATATTATATTGATTGCAATAATCCCTTTTCTATATATTATTTGAATTAGTGTTAATTTAATTATAATAAATTTAATATTAATCAATAATCTATTATTCACAATAATGGTCAGATTTCTCCTAATGGAATAATCATCAAAATATGATTTGAAATGATTAATCTTCAATTTGAATCACTCATGAATAGTCATATGATGATAGCCATGGTCTCACGTCATCATGGAGGGTATCGTCTCCATGAATTGTATGGCAGATATGCTTATACAAAGTCATAGCTCCAATGTAAAAATGCATACGAATTGGACCACTTTGTTTCTCAAAAGAGGTGTGTTGTATGTGTATTGACTCCAATGTTGTTCCTCATATAATTGAGATATTACCGGAGTAACATAGTCAGTTTAATTGACAACATGTCAATATCACCTTACGAGTGGTGGGCATGTGTGTTAAAGACAGAACAATGGGAGAGCAAGTTGGACTTGCAAGGTGAGAAGGGTTGCATGTTCTCATATAATTGGTGTGTGCTGAAAGTGGAAAGGAGATCCTAAATCTTACTTGAATTATTTGTTAACATACCTCATGCTTCGACAGTTGGAAGGGGAATGTACTTTCAAATTATCAAAATGTGAGATAACTTTGATTAAAATAATACCACCTTAATCAAAGTAGATAAATATGTAAATTATTTTTTTATAGATTGCCTACTCTAATCCTACTCAAATATTTATGTACTCGATTATAACCAGTTTCCATTGATAATATCCATGATTTGGATGTACTACTTGCAATTGACAAATAATGGATGCGCTTACAATATGCAAGATCCCTCATAGTGATGAGGATAGGCAATTAAACACGATGTAGTACAATGAACAAGTGCTTGTATGTTACTATAATTCTAATTGCTTATTGAATGTGCTTTAGAAGTGACAAGTCAATATGGATGTGATTGTCACGACCCTTCTAGAGCAGAAGGAGATGTTTTGGTATAAAGATGCACTCTCGACATTTTAAAATCATGAAGGACTTTGTTCACTGCAATATGCAAAGTAGTGTCTACATAGTCTCAAAATGTTGCACTCAAAATGTTTGGGTACCTACCTAAAACAAAGATTTTTTAGTAGAGATAGATGTAGATATAATGGCTGTCATTATTCTACCATCTCTATCTAAGTCATTTATGAACACAATTTCATATGAAAAAGATGAAGTAAATATAATTGTTGAAATACTCTCAAAATGGAGTCCTTTGAAGACATGTTTAATTAGAAAGATCCTTTGTATTTAAGTAATGGTTGTTTAAGGATTCAAGGAAGCGTAGTGGAAGCATGGATCTACCCCATAAGTAAGGACAATCACAGAGTTGACCACACTTCTGTTACTGAATGGATATATTATAGATGGTATTCTAACATCTACAATATTCTTTAAAATTAGAAGATTAATGAATGCATTATTAAAAACTCTAATACTGACAAATCAAAACATTTACGATCAATGGAGGACGAAGATCATTTAACAATGATCTAGCAACAAGATGTGGGCATGTGTCATGATAGGATCAAATGATTGGTAATAAATGAACCTTATGACTTGTGTAGAAGTTCATGATTTACCTCCTTATGAATATTGTAAATATGTGTGAGTCAACTCCAATACTTATCTAAATGTTCATGATTTACATACTTATGACTTACCTCAAAGTTTTGACCTGACAAGATCAAGATAACTTAAGACCTCTGTCGTATGTTGTCACGAAACATGGATATATCTCCTGACAAAAAATATATATATGCTTGAGTAAGCGCTTTTGATAGACCAATGAGTTGATGACCTAATAAGGTCTATAAATCGGTAAGTTGGTGCATATGAGGACATATCAGATGTATGATTTTTCGAACGAATCATATTGATTCACTAAACTAGAAAATGAGTTCATTCATGAGATATTACGAAAAAAAACAAATTCCATCGATGTTTGTCTTGTTTAGAGAGCGAGAAAAGAATTCGAAGGTATGATATATGTTTTTCAAAAGCATGCGATTGATACTGTCAAGTAATGGTAGATTGAGAAACTCACTGATAAAACTTGAAGAAGAAAGTAAAATAAGGATTTGCACTTTGGGTTTAGTCAGAGTCTTCCAATGTGTAGGTTGTACGAGTATCGGGAACACTGGAGGGGTGATGTGATCTCAAAAGATTACATACCATGACACTTTCATTCTTGTAATAAAATAGGAATGGATGCTAGTAATGATGAATATGTGATTCATCAACTTAATGTCTAAATTTTAGCTTGAACCCCTTAACAATACAACAAATAAAAAACCTTGAAATCAATAAATTAATAAAATAATACTTACAATAAAAATAGACTAATAATGTATATTAATTTTTCCGAGTTTTCTTGTCGAACATCGCAAACACCCTCGAGTTTTCATGGAATTGTCATGGGGAGAAGTTGGAGGAAATCGAACGTTTACTTTGTAAAAGGATAGACATATTATCCACCGGACCATCATATCAACTTCCGCCCACGACATGCTCTAAATGAAGCTATGTGTGATAAGCATATCACGATGCAGATATCGAAATCGATGTTTATACTTCTTTTATCCATGTTCGATGCCAGGAATCTCCTTTTATGAGCGATCGATTCCAGATGAAACGAGTCTCGTTTAAGATACTATGTCGCGACCGGTGTGGGCGTTTGATTATTGGATGATTATAACAAATTTTAATAAAATGGGGACAATAAATTCCATTTTAAAGTGTTCATTATTATTAAAGCCTGAAACTAAAGTCACATATGTTAAATGCAATATGGTTCACACGTGAAACGGTATTGGTGAGTTACAAGCAGTAGTTATTTAGCATCGCGCATAATACTTATGTCATGAACAAAATGGATCACACAAACCTTTGTCTGCAGTCCTATAACCTTTGGTAGATTACTCAAAATAAAATCAAGAAGAAGAATATCAATTAATGGAAACATTACAGCTCGTCAGTCAGATAACGCGAACCAGAGATTACTCGCAATCTTGCAAGATGGCGTCGCGTGCTACTCCTAATCCTAATTCTCCGATCTGAAGGGTGTCCCTATAAATTCTCCAGAGTTCCGAGAGAGCGCACCGGCAAAGGAGGAGATGGCGGAATCTGACGACGCTGCGAGCTTCGTGGCGTTCCTCGCTTGCTACCTCGGAACGCTGGCGGAGGAGAAGGACAAGGCCGTGGGGAAGCGGCGCACGCTCTTCGATTCCCTGCGGAGGCCATCGATGGGGTTGGCAACCTACCTGATGTGCATGTACGAGGACATCGGCTGCAGCCCCTGCTGCTACCTCATCGCTTACGTCTACCTGTCCCGATTCTGCAACAAGGAGAAGGTCCACATGCACTCCCTCAACGCCCACCGTCTGCTCCTCACCTCCCTTGTCGTCGCGGTCAAGTTCATGGAAGATGAGTAAGTGCTCCCGCACATCCCACATCTGCAGTTGGGCTAATACGTCTGATCCAGTAATAAAACCGTTGCGATTTCAGATGCCACAGCAACTCCACATTCGCGGAGATCGGAGGGATCAGCACGGCGGAGCTGAATACCATGGAGCTGGAGTTCCTCTCGGGCATGGGCTTCCGTGCCTCCGTTACCCAAGAAGAGTTCCTGCGCTGCCGTGACCGCCTGCAGATCATAATGGACAAGGAATTCCCTGCATCTTCGGCGCACTTTCGACTGTCCAGTATCTTCCCCGTCTTCCATACAATCACAAGCAGCAATGAGCCCCAGATTTCGACGGCCTAGGAACAACTTTGTTTAGATTTATTCGAGTCTTGTGTTTCTTTGGTTTTCCAAGAATAACAATTCATATATATGTGGTGACAGAATAAATCGATTTCACGAGCAGCTATGCATTTTTGGACATTAAATCTCTACTCTTTCTCCTTGCTGCCAAATTGGATGAGGTCAAGTCGTAAAAGCTTCATGCCTATATGGGTCTTCAGCGATTTTTTCTCAATATGTTTCGAATACAATTAGGTTCTCCGGGTTCTGAATACATCCACACATTCTAGGGTTCTCAGTGTGGCAATATATTCTTGTTCTCCATTATTAGAGAAGCAATGGAACATTACTTGCCAATTGGAGACCTGGTGATGGGGTCTCCTGTTAAGCATATCAAACATAACAACTCTGCTATTGAGAACACCCATCCACAAAAGAGTACCGCAATTGTTTTTCGTCGACTCTTGTTTTGCTGGAAAGAAAGATGTGACGTAATTCTTGCTAATCATATCTCTTCGCTACATGATCTCTTGTAAGAAACTTGTCGGCTCCTTCAGCAATGACCTGCTCATTTTTCGATTGGAATTGTAGGGGAAGTTCAAACTATGACCGGCCTCCACGACTGACGCTAATCTCAGAGTGAACCAAGAAATCTCCATTTTTAGTGTAAATCCTTTCGGTTGATTGGTTGGTGCATAATCTTGCTTGACCTCGCGGTCGTTTTTATATCATTTTAAATTTTTTGTATTTAAACCCCTGATATTAGGAAGGGGTGTTATTTGGGTCCCCCATCCAAACGGTTGAAAATGGTTGAAATAGATTTGATTATTTAGTTATGCTGCAAAATGAGACTAAATACAAAACAATGAACAAGCAATACCACACAAACTCAAATAAATGCTCCTGATTAATGAATTACAAATGAATTTTTATTTAAGCATACAATTCTCCAAATATGTCATCATCTTTCAACTAGGTCATCAAGGTATCATTCATATCATATCATGTATCTTTTAGTCGCTCAACATAATTAAGCACCTAAAGTAACTCTAAATCATGAATTAATGTCCGAAAAAAATCAATCAAGGTTACTGATTGCGATCAATATAATCAAGGTAAATCAGGAGCTCAAAGACACATTTAAATCAATTAATATGCAAATTTAACTCAATTAATTGATGATTGGAGCCAAGATATTTCTCTGGATTTTAAATCATTTTCAACAAGGCATATCAGAGAGATCAATATGCCATATGGAAGAGCAATAAGACATCTTTATTTCAATACCGATTTCATACAATTTGGATTATGCTCAAGATATTAATTGTCAAAGTCAAGAGTATATTTGTAAGAAAAACATCACAAAAAATAACATATAAATCAAAAATAGGGGTATGATTGTAATTACACAAAAATTTGCCTCACATGGGGATAGAATTAAAATAAGCAACAGGGGCTTATCTTGCAATTTCCCAAGCACCATGTTCTGGGAATGCGCTGGACTGATCTGCAATTATGGGAAAGTGTGGGTCGAATGATGCAATGTCCCCACTCACGTGAGGCAAGGCACGTGATGTGTCAGGCTCGAGGTGCGGATCTAGCTCGGATAACGTGGTGCATCTTGGTGGCTTGCGGGTAGGCTCGGGCTGCCTAAACCTTAGGTCTGAAGCGCTGCTTCACTCATACATAGGGCAGCTAATTGAACTAAATCATTCGAATTCGTTTAGGATTCGTTCGATAAAAATTTGAAAAAAGTTCGATTCGAAACTAAATGAACTGAATTTGAATTTAATTTGGGGATTCGATCCCCAAATGAATCGAATCTGAATTTACCTAAATTCGTTCGATAATAATTCGATTCGGTTCGATATTTTATATCTATATATATGCATGCGGGCGGGCGGGCACGTGTGTGTGTTATATATACATTGTTACATACATATGCATGCATATAATACATACATATTTACATATATACATGTAACAACCACTCTGGGTTGATTAGGATCTTTTCTGAATATTCTTGTGCAAGTAATTATAGCATAATCATCAAAAGACTGACATACATCTATTCGAATTCATTTGTAAGTAAATATATGTAAAAAAGAGTATATGAACATGTATTACAAAGCTACTCCATTTCATTTACCTTGAAAGATTTAGCATTTGCATTATATCACTAAGCATAACATGTGCAGGCAACTAAAGATACTCTCAAATCAACTTACTACATCTATTAAGTTGTTAATTTAAACTTATAATCATATCCAGACTCCATTGATATGATTTATCATGTTCACCCTTCACCGCTATGATTTCCGTACTCAGTACACGATATACCAACGTGACTTGTCAACACGTGACGTGTATATGCAACATTAGGCCCCTAATGAGATCCAATCTCTTTCCTTCCCTCTTTATAACTAAGTTCAAGTGTTTTGATTGCAAAATATTATGAGTTAGAAATGTGGGTCCTTCATGCATCGGTTATACAAAACACCTAAGTTCATGTCTTTACTTATTATTTAAGCCTAGTGACGGTAGCTTAGGTATAACTTACTTTGTATAAGTACACTAATCAATCTTAGCATAATATTCAGAAATTTTGGGGCATTGAGAGTATACAAAGAACTCTAAGCCATACCAAATCTAATATGTGTGTGTGTATGCGTGCGTGTGTGTGTGTAGAGAGAGAGAGAGAGGTCGGGGAGCTTGCACCATGGTACATAACTTTACATGCACCGGTGCCCCAAACGCTCATTTTTTAAAAATAAAACATAAGGGGATTTACTTAGACCTATTAGTGGAATATGTGTTTCAAATTTCGTATAAAAACAGACATTCCTAACTTGTCGATCTGGAAGGGTAAAATTTCAACAATTTTGAGAGCGTTAAAATGTCGTAGTCTTGATGGATGGGTTAGAAGTATTGAATTAAGTTGATTTTTAAATGATGTCATGGTGATATATAGTGATCTAAATCCCACATGGTTACATTTCAAAAAATATCAAAAAAATATCCCACATGGTTATATGTATGTATGTATGTATGTATGTATGTATAATCCTATTAGTTAAAGACTAAATATCAAATATAAAAAAGAGTAAAAGATAATAGTCTTGAAATCTAATAGGAAAGATCCAATGTTGATTGTTATTATAAATCCTCACCCACACATTTATTTTCATGTTCCCACATTCTTTACACTGCCTTTTGCATTCTCTCTTTCATTATCTACCAAAGACCCTAAATACCAACAATAGATTATGGTGGCCTTTCTCCTAGCATGTGAAAATAATGATTTTGCTACATCATGTTCCTCCTTAACATTTGTCGTGATTCGAAATTTATCAAGATATATCTCCTTTGCTTCTTTGTTGTTTTTATTCCTGACATGGCAATCCATGAGGATTATCATTGTCAAGACGACATTTATCATCACATGAGTAATATACAAGTTCATATCATCATAATGTAAGTTGATCCATATATTTCATTTTTCATGGCTCAGTTTTTGATAATGAAGATCTTCACTCATAATGAAGAGGTGTTATATTGCCACATTATTTTTTACTATTCTCATTATTTCAAATAATAATATTAATTTGTATCAATTTTCTATATAAGTATGATCTTGTCTTGCTTTTAACATGCAATAATAATTATAATGTGTTCAGCTTTTTCGTCAATGATATTATATCTCTTTGATATGCTCCTATAATTATATTGTATTTATACATTTCTTCATCATTTAAAAGAGAGTATATTTAGATTGTAAAAGACATAATGTAGTGGTTTGGTATTTTCCTCATTATACATTTCTTCATCATTATAAAAACTATACACTTTTATCCCCTATGTTGTATTACTTTGATATTTTCCTTGATTTTATAGTTTTTCAACTTAACTTAGTAATATACTCTCAACATTAGATTTATATAATAAAATATTTATATTATATTATTCTTCATATAATATTATTTATATAAGACTTAACACATCAATTAACATTTCAAATTCGAAATAAAATAAATCGAATTTGAATATTCGAAACTTCAAATGAATAGAATCTGAATTTAAGTTAGTAAATTCGTTTGAAATTCGATTCGAGTTCGAATTCGAAACTTTTATAATGAATTGAATTAGAATCCTCGTGGATTTGAATGTATTTAATTCGATTAGCATCCCTACTCATACAATCACAACTGTTAGATCAGATCAGAGAGTTCTAATCCATCGACACCTATAGATTCCGGCAATATCCCCCTCCTTCGTATGCATTGGTACTTGGCGAAGCTCCAGTGAAGGAGCTCGTGCTCCTCCTTGCTCTGATGCTCGGTCTAACGGTCGGGGAAACTTCCTCAGGCCCTTGCAGAGAATATGGAGGCTCCATCAAGGTGCACCTCCTGGCATGTCGAATCGAGTGCTGGTCGTCGAAGGAGGGGAAGCTCAAGATAAATGCGATCAACGTCCAGCCATTGAAGTCCCTACAATGTTAGATGACAAAACCCAAGGCGGAGGAATCTACATAGATGGGAATGGGTGCAAAATGTGGGCTCCGTCGAGGTGGAAGAGATGAAGCCCTAATGGATCTCCTCCCTTGTAGGGAGGCGACATGGATCGAGGGTGACGAGGAGATGGAGAAGTGGAGTAGACATGTGATGAGGTGCGTGAAGATGTCAGAGGAAAGATGAAGGTGCTTGAGTGATCAAATGATAGAAACGAATTGTGTGTGTGTGTGTGTGAGGAAATTTAGAGAAGTGAGGAAAAAGAAAAAAGAACATTACCTGGAGGAGAAGGTGAAGGTGGAACATGGACCTGGAAGGAGATGAATCGATTCCTCAATCGTTGCTCGAAACAGTGGCTAAGCGTGGAGCTCAAACAACTGCTTATGAGAGGATGTAGCAAGGTTCAACACCCTTGTATCACGGTGGAGAAAAAGACTTTCCTCGCACTCATTCTCCCTCTATTCCTGTCACGAAGGAGGAAAGGTTGCTCGGTCTTTTTCTCACGAGAAGGCGGATGGGGCCAAATCGCGGTGGAGATGGAGTATTTGAAGAAGGTTGGGAGGTTGTTCCAGGTGATGATCCTGGTACTTTCAACTGCCTCCAAAAGCCTAGTCAGGGGTGGCCGTCGGTCAAGAGTAGGCTAGCGTGGATGGTGGATGAGAGAGCTTTGATAATTATCATGAGATAGTTAATCAGTTATCTCAAATGATAGTTCAAGTATTACCAAAGTGATAATTGGTAATTATCAAAAGAGAGAATCCAAGAATGATTAAAGACCAAGTTAAAAGAGGATTTGAGTTATGAATGAATTAGTTGTGGAGATAAATTTACTAGATTATCCATCGGACGTCCACTTTATGAACTTAAAAGGAAAGTCATGTCTTCTTCATCCATCATCAAACTCTGTAGGTAACAGACACCATGTAGGAAAGTAGCAAAGGTGGAGGTAAGTCTATTCGGTGAAAGCATTAATATATTTACAGGAGATATCTTTTTTCTTTTTTTCAAACGCTGAATGCAACAAAGCGTGGGCTTCCATACTATTAATAGATGGGATGTTCACCTCACGAAGCCTGTAAACTTTGCCAATTACCTCCTTGACTTTTGAAACAACGTATTTCTTCCCTTGACTCTGTAAACTTGCTAACCCTTACCCCCACAGACCATGTGGTTAACTCACATCCATCTATCCATTAAACATAACCGTATCCTGTTTAAAAGGGGTACATATTGCCCTGTTTCTTTACCAAATTTACAAAACATGCCTTCCTTCCCTAACACCACCCTGTGGTTAACTCGCATCCATTTATCCATCAAACATAACCGGATTCTGTTTAAAAGGGTACATATTGCCCTATTTCTTTACCAAATTTACAAAGCATGCCTTCCTTCTCTAACACCACCCCCTCCCCACGTTGTGTGATCTCCAACCCCCTCCCCTCGTGCCACCTGACTCCACCCCTCCTCCCGCACCACCTGACCTCCCACCCTCCTCACCCGCACTGCTCGAAGGTCGAAAGGAACGGAGGTTGTGGTCGGTCTTGCCAGGCGAGGTCCTCCAGGGGTAGAGGACCACGAGAGGAGAACAGGCACGGTCAACGGCATCGTGCACGACGCATCCGCATGGCAGGGCGGACGAGGACGATGGTGGACTCGACGGAGAGCCTCAAGGAGCCTGGAGGAGTAGAACCATTGCTCTGCATATGTCCTCCACCGAGACGCAGCCGGATCGAGCTTATGACGCTTTCAATATCCACCATCAGGATTTGGCACCACCTCCATCGATCGGTAGCGATCTCTCCATCCCCCTCCAAGTCTGTCGTGAGTGCGCACTTCTCCTCTCTGAGCTCCTCCTCCTCTAAATCAGACGCGAGGGAGACCTCCCCCTCCCCAACCTCGACCTCCCCGACCACCCTCTCCTCTCGCATCGCCTGGCCTCCCACCCTTCCCCTCCAAGTTTGCCGCAAGTGTGCCCTTCTCCTCCCCAACCTCCACATACCCGAGCTCCCCCACCTCCTCTAAGTCCGTTGCGAGGGCGATCTTCTCCTCCCTGACCACCCCTCCTCCCGTACAGACTGACCTCCCACCCTCCTCACCAGTGTCGCCTGAAGGTCCAAAGGAATAGAGGTTGTGGTCGACCTTGGTAAAAGAAGAGGACGAAGAAGAGGGATGAGAAGGAAGGAGAGAGGGAGATTGAAGATCCATTGTCCGATTTTTTTGGTTAGATTAACTCAAGTTTAATCCAAGTAATTGACTCCAATAAAGTTAAAGTTAACGATATGGTCGGTAGGATAAAGATAGAGCAAGTTTGCGGGTCGAGAGGGAAATATGTTGTTTCAGTGGTCGATGACTCGATGAGGTAATTGGAAAAAATTATAGGGTTCGTGGGGTAAAAATCCCTTAAAAGATAAAAGGTCAACATATCCGAAAGCCGGCCATGGTTTGGGTAACGTTCTATACGATAACATATATTACGGCAAGTACAATAGAAGTACATGTGATTAATCCCTCTAATAAAAGACAACAAAAAGACTAGAGATTCAAAGGATACTTTTTTCGTATTTGGAAAAATCTTTCTAACGTGGTCATCGTACGGTATCTTATAAAAAAACCGCGCACTTCCCAAAATGTATTTAAATATTATTTTGGGTTAGGTTCTAAGGCTTTGGAAAATTCATGGTCAAAGTGGGAACGAAAAGGTGCTAAAAACGTAAATAGTTGTAAAAATTGCAACTCGATACCATAAAAGTTGGGTACTCCTCTAGATTGAAATAAATAGGCAGTCAAATTACTGCAATTGCCAGAAAAGGCAAGACAGACAATGATGCATCATCATCACCCAGCATTTCAATGGGATGTTAGGAATTTTATAAAGGGTCTTCATTGCAAAAAAAAAGAGAAAATTGTCATGAGCATACATCCTCACCTGGGGTCATACTACAGGAGTCAAGAGGGGCTTGTCTGATAAATGTGCCTCCAGATTCCCGAGCACTAAATCTGCCATGCTCTTGCGTGTCTCCCAAGTGCCGCTCCCCACGTGAGGCAGCAACACGACATTGTCCAGTTGATACAGCTCTTCAGGTGGCTCGGGCTCGTGCTCGTACACATCAAGCCCTGCGCCACCCAGTCGGCCCTCGATCAAAGCTAAAACCAGCTCAGGCTCATCCACAAGAGGGCCTCGTCCGACATTTATCAGAACACCTTTTGGGCCAAGAGCATCAATAACCTCACGATTGATGATGTGGTGAGTCTCGGATGTTAGAGGGCAAACCACCATTAGAACGTCACAGTTTGATGCCAGATGAACGACACTAGAGTAGTACTTATAGCCTGTGTCTGGTTTCGCAGAGCGAGAATAATAACTGATCGGACAACCAAATGCTTCAGCTCTCTTGGCAATAGCGAGCCCAATCCTTCCCAAACCCACAATGCCCACAGTCTTACCACTGAACTGCAAAGACAAGAAAACAGAAACTATACATGAAGCAAAACTTGTCAGAAGTACAGTAATTATATTGTATTTGCTTGACAAAAGAATGTGTGGGTCATCGATCCCAAGGTTAAAAATCGCTGAATCAAAAAAGGGCATTTCGCATATAAATGCATCTTTTATCGCAAAATGCACTTGTTTACCGTTCTATATAAACCCCCCAACCTTGCCACATATACTCTCCACGTATTGACTTCTGTGAAAATACATAATACTGAAAACATAATTTGAGTGGAATTGAGCTAGATGAAACAACGGGAGAGTCCACGAAGGACTGGATAATCCATTATAATTTCCAAGGATTTGTGGGGTTCTTTATATAGCCTCACAACTCGTCAAAGTTCCACTAATAAGCAATATATGATTAAAGTAAGTGGTATAACTGGATCTCGGAGAGGTTCAGTTCCCAATCAAAATATGTATTCCAATACTCCCCTCAATATGGAGCTATAAAAGTCGCAACTTGTTACAAAAGAAAATACACATGTCTCAACTCTATACATCTTTTAACGAGCTAGGAGGAAATCCGCTCGAAGCAGTCGTCTGCTAGGAAAAGACATGCAGAGATAGCGTTGGGAGGATACTTGTGCCTAAAGTGGATGCTTAGTGAAGACGATTGTTAAGTAGTAGATGGGTTAGAGTATCGATCTTCATGTAATCAGTTGATTGGCAGCAGAAGCCTAAGATGATCTCAAGTAGAAGCAATAGAAGTCCATTCCAAGCGTTGACGCCAAGCATCGGAAGTAAATATCTCAAGAGTAGGTCTCTCCTATACGAAAACTCAGAGAAAGAGCATCTACCATACGTACAAGGACGTCAAAGAGTGAGCTCCCTCTCATATAGGGACCTCATGGGGGACCATGAGCAAAAGATAATAGACATGAGATGAATTTCTCTTGGATAATCTCAAGAAGAAGAATTCTTTTGCTACCCCTTTCTCGGATACTTGTTAGAAACAAGAGAATCGTCGACCAAGTTGGGAGAATCGTCGACCAAGAGAATCAGAGCCAACGAACAAAACTCGGACTAATGCTTCATGGAAGCAAGATGATGCTTATGCACGGATTTGGCTCTCCGAGACGCTCATCACGGAGATTGCCAATGACATCGTCAATCAACCCACAGCCAAGGTCATATGGGATATTCTAGCTGACACATATGGGCAAGCGAAGAATGAGAGCAAAATACTCCAGTTGCAGTATGATATTTTCTCGAAGAAGCAGAATGGTCGGTCTCTTCATGCCCACTTCTCGCATCTCCGAGGCATGTTTGAGTGTCTCCATAGTTTTATGCCCATTACTACTAGCACGGAGCAACATGCATGCAGGAATGTCACTATGACAGGCGTCTTTCTGTCATCTCTTGACTCTGAGTATGATGCAACACGTACTCAACTACTTAGTACTTACAGGAGAGACGATACTTCCGATTGAGGGGGTCTACAAGAAGCTGAGCAAGATCACTACTCCGTCCACTACCGTGGCTCAAACTCCCTCTGTGATGGCTGCTTCTCGTGGCAGAGGGGGTACTTCATAGTTTCGCGGACGTGGACCTCGTGATCAAGGAGGAGGATGTCAGCGTGGCCCATGCTCACTTGCCACAGTCCGGGGCATTCGGAGGAGACATGCTATCTGAAGCATCGACATCCAATGTCTGCCTATGTAGCTAAGCAAACAGAGACTACTCCAACTCCTTCTCATGATGTGAGGTTTGATGATATTGTCTCTAGATTGAGAGAGATGATGACTACACCCGTCTCAGCAGCACGATCTTCAGATGTTGCATCTGTTGTGAGAGCATCTACGAGTTCATCAGGTATTTCCTTACGCTCTTACCAGTTGTAGCAGTTCAAATTTGACTGATTGGATCATGGACTTCGGAAACTTCTCATCATACACTAGCAACTTCATTAAACTATTAAACCACATCCAAATAGATGTTCTAGAAAGATGTATATCTCTTCCTACAAAATTAAATGATCCAAAAGGCATAAAAGCCTCATTTAAAATATATTTCGAGTATGACATGCAGACATACCTCATACGAAATGGCATGCAATAATCAAGAGATCGGACCAGTACACATTGCGTGAAGTAATAGGCACAAAGTGAGCGAAGTAGTCATTCAAGACAAAGATACAAAAAAATAAAACCAGACATAAACATGGCCAATCAATTCCAGCCTGACCAATGGTTCAAACGAGTTGGTCCATTAATTATGTCAGCATGGCATCGGCATATATAGACAACAACAATAACAAAGCCTTTTCCCACAATTAAATAGGGTCGGCTACATGGATTCTTCGCCTCCGTTCAGATCTATCTTGGATCAATCCCGGGCTTATATCCATAAAACTAAGATCCCTTCATATACTAGTCTCTTTCCAACACTTCTTGGGCCGTCCACGCCCTCTCTTAGCCAGCTAACATCCCAACACTCGCATCTCCTAATTGGTGAATCAGGTGACCTTCTTGGCAAATGACCAAACCATCTCAAGCGGTTTTCTCGCATCTTATCCTCGATCGGAGCTACACCAACTTCCTTTCTGATTGCATCGTTTCGATTCCGATCTTTACGTGTGTGTGTGTGTGTGTGTCCACACATCCACCTTAGCATTTTCATTTCTGATACAACCATTCTCTGCACATGTCTATGGTTCACAGGCCAACATTCATATCCATAGAGCATAGCAGGTCTCACGGTTGCTTTGTAAAACTTTCCTCTAATTTTTAAAGGAATTTACTTGTCACAAAGAACAGCAGAGGCTCCTCTCCACTTTAGTCAGCCTGCATTTATTCTATTAGTAACATTTCCATCAATTTCCCCATCATGTTGCAAAACAGATCCCAGATATCTAAAAGAATCTCTCTTCCGAATGTTATCATCACCAATGTGAGATGTTAACTCGTCCATAAGCAAAGTAAAAAGTGACTTGTCAACTCGTCCATAAGCAAAGTAAAAAGAAATGGACTCAAAGCCGAACATTGATGTAAACCAATGTTGATGTCAAAATAGCCAGTCTTCCCAGTTGGGATCCTTACACAAGATAAATCCCTATCATACATGTCCTTTATGAGGTTAAAGGTACTTGTCTCTTCTCTAAAACTCTCCACAATATCTCTCGTGGGACGGAATCATAAGCCTTCTCCAAATCAATAAGAATCATATGGAGGTTCTTCCTTTTAGCTCTATAAATCTCTATTGTTCTCCTCAGCAAATGGATGGCTTCAATAGTTGAGCGACCTGGAATGAATCCGAATTGGTTTTCTTTTACGTTGGAAACTTACTTCAACCTTCTTTCGATCACACGTTCTCAAATTTTCATAGTGTGACTCATCAACTTGATACCTCTGTAATTTGAACAATTTTGAATGTCTCGTTTATTTTTATAAAGAGACACCACGATACTCTTCCTCCAATCTTCATGCATTTTCTTGCTCCGCCAAATAACATTGAATAGATTCGTAAGTCAAGTCAAACCGCGCTCACCTAAAACTCTCCATACTTCTACAGATGTGTCATCCGGTCATACACCTTTCCCAAATCTCATAACCTTCAAAGCCTCCTCTACTTCCTTTCTTTGTATCTGTCTGTAGCTTGCACGATTCAAATAACTTTCACTACTAGCTAGATCACCCAAAGTGATCTCTCTATTTCCTTCTCCAATGAAAAGTTTATGGAAGTATTGCTCCCATCTAGTCTCTATATACTTCTGAGTAACAAGCAAGTGACCTTCCTCGTCCTTAATACATCTCACTTGAGAAAGGTCTTTGGTCTTTCTTTATCTTGCTCTGGCCAACCTGAATATATCCTTCTGGCCCTCCTTAGAGTCGAGATTTTTATACAAAACTTCACAAGCTTTTGAGTTAGCTTCGTTTACAGCCTTCTTTGCTTCCTTCTTTGCTATTTTGCGGTTTGTAATAGTTTCCTCTGTTCCATCCTTAGACATAGCTTTAAAGCATACTCTTTTAATTTTTAGCTTCTCTTACATCCCTTCACTCCACCACCAGGCCTTCTTTTGACATGGAGCTCCTCCCTTTGACTCGACAAGCATTTTTTGGCTACCTTTCGGATACAAGATGCTACTGCCTCCCACATCTCATTTGCACTTCCGCTACAATACCAAGATAAGTCTTCTAAAACCTTCTCCCTGAAGCTCGATTGATTTAGTGAAAGACTCCACCATCTAGTTCTGGTGATCTTAGAACCATCCTTTTCTTTACCAGCCCTTTTATTTGTACACCCAAGACTAACAAGCGATGTTGGGTTGTCAAACTCTCTCTTGGGATTACTTTGCCATCTTTACAACATAACCAATCTCTTCTCCTCAACGCAAAGTAATATATCTGCGTTCTAGTTGGCCCACTCTTATAAGTAATTAAATGCTCCTTCCTCTTCTTGAAGAGAGTGTTTGCTATGAAAAGATCATATGCCGTTATAAAATCCAGAATGACTTTTCCCTCTTCATTTCTATCCCTAAAATCATGTCCTCCATAAACACTAGCATACCCTGAAGCATCTTCTCCCGCATGTCCATTAAGATCTCCACCTATGCAAATCATCTCTCTTTGTGGGATTCCTTGTAAATCTTATCCAGATCCTCCCAGAAAGTTTGTTTAGTCCTTTCATTCAAACCAATTTGCAATGTATAAACTGAGGTGATATTTAGAATTTCTTCTTCAAGCACCAATTTTAGCAAAATAATCCAATCTCCGAATCTTTGCACATCAATCACACAATCCTTCATATCCTTATGAACATCCACTCCAACACCGTTTTTACCCTTATTTTTACCTGAATACCAAAGTTTAAAGCATGTCTTCTCGATCTCCCTTGCTTTCTCTCCAACCCATTTAGTCTCTTGAAGACATAGTATATGAATCTTCCTTCTTTCCATCGTATCCACTATCTCCATCAATTTTCCAGTTAAAGTGTCAATACTCCAACTACCAATCCGCAACTTCCATTGCAATCTTTTTTGGACTAACTTCTTTACTCGCATACGTCCATTATGCGAGAACCCTTGCAAATTTTGGACTACATCCAAGCGGTGATGCAGAGGAACTAACTTAATTATCTGTATGAGTTCCTCATGCGAGAACCCTTGCAAATTTTGAACTACAGCCAGGCAGCGATGTAGAGGCCCTTGTCAATTTTTCATTGCATTCGGGCGATGCAACGCGTCACAAGTAGGGAACGCTACAACGAAATCTGTATGTTTACTTAAATCCATGTTGAAAAGATCCGACTATCATGAGGCAACTTCCTAAATAGAAAAATACTATTTAAGAAGTTGTCTCTGACTGTTTTACGCTAGTTATCGACTATCTAACGTAGCCCTCCTCATTTACCCGAGCTTGGAACCGACCATGTGTAGAGATTGGTAAAAAACAAAGCTATTTTGGGTATCGAATTGGTCGATAGGATTTGTCTTCCATAAAAAGTGAACTAATCATGCACCTTTAAAAATATATATTTATAGAGAACAAATGTAAATGAAACAAACACATCGCACCACCTGACAAAATTTACAACACTAACTAGAATCTCTCTGGCTGTGTACTTAAATTAAAATTAATAGAAATGTATATAAAAATATACTACCCAACTTCCATGTACAAGACATTTATATGCCTCCGCAGCATGAATCATAAAGATAGAAATGCCCCTATTTCTAATTTCTTATAAATATCTTCCAAAAATCCCCTAAGACTCGGGAAATCTTGTCCACGGCACTGTTATTGACACTGAATACCCTTATGGTCTCCGCCACTGTTGCACCCCCATGTTGGTCTGGCACCGCTGCTTGCGGACAGCGCCACCTCCGTTGACCTCCGTGCTGCTCTCCAGGCTTGCGAAAGCCCCACGGCAGCAAGATCCACCTTGCCTCCCTATTTCCAGTGTGCAGTCCCCTCTCCATAGCTAGGCCAACATGGCCCCGTCATCGATCCTCATCAAGCTCCTCCTCCTGTGTCACACCATTACTACCCCCGTAGTGGTAACACATTCATCTTATGCACAGGAGGGAGGAAATGGAGGGAAGGGGCATGTGGTCAAGAGTCTATGGACATATATGCAATAAACTCCTTAACCGGACTTCAGTTAAACAATTCATGGTTTGGTTTATCCAATAGACGATTGAACTAATGGAAGGGTATAATTGTTCTCGACGAAAGAAGATGGAGGGCAAGTGTTATTGCAAAAAGGGGTGAACATTCAACTTTTTTACTCCTACGTTTGATAAAGTTCGGGTAGCCCCTTTATTGAAAAAAACTAAAAGATTTAAAAAAGGGACCATTCTTGGGGGTATACTAAGGACTATCAAAAAAGTAGTTAACAGTATTCACGAGAGATTTGATTCATTAAAATCTTGATAAAGAGTCAGTTTGAAAATAAATAAATTAACCTTAACACAACTTATATTTGTTTATATAAATGAATTCAACTTAAATAGAGTAGATTCGCTCAAGTTCGATTCATTAAAGATTCGATTAAATCAAAAATATATGAAGGCGAAAATCTAAAAATAGGTGTATGAACGTGCGCATGCATGTGTAGATAAAACTTATGAGGATTTAGTATTACTTATTAACTAATAGATATAAAACTTCGTATATATTTTTTTTTGAAAAATGGTATGAACCTCCTGTTAGACATGTGAGCCCCGGACGAACCATTCTTACAATAAATGTTATTGTAATATATATATATATATATGTTTATCAATAAAAGTTATTGGTGTTTCACTCCCTTTCTGAAATTAAATGAATGAATGCACTATAAGGTCCCTCTGCACAATTAGAGTTATGTACCATGGCAATCTTGATGATCATATAGCTGTTGATTCATTAAATGAATCATAGAGGCTGGTGTTTGGATAAATATCTAAAGAGTTAGATAGAGGACTCATCAAGCACCGTCAAATGATCATTAAGAGATGATCTCCACCCTGAGTATGAGATGGCAATCCTTTCTCACATAGGCTGATATCTGACCGACCTCTTGATGCAGGTCCACTGCATGGGAATAGTGATTCGGAGGTGTCAGATTAGTTAGGTCAATGGGTTGACTTAACGAGATCGAGATAACCTAAGTTAAAGTCCTATGTGAATGTTGTCACAGCATAGGCACACATCCTCTGACCAGAGACAGATGTGTTACTATATGTCTGAGTGTGCACATTTGGCAGACCAATAGGTTGATGACCTAACCAAGATCTATACATTGGCGCGCCGGTGTGCATGTAAAGGCATATGAGTAATACGATCTCTCAAAGGGATCATACAAGTTCACTTATGAACCGGAAGACATGAGCTCACTCATGAGGTATTAGGACCAATCAAATTCCATGCATGGTCGTCGTGCTTTGGAAGCATGACAAGAATTTGAACGTATGATATATGCTTTGGGAAAGCATATGAACGATACCGATTCCCAATGACCAAGATTGAGAAACTTGGTGATCAAACCCTGAAGAAGACAGTGAAAATTGATCTTGATCTTCAGGTTGATCATAGGTCTTCCAGTATGCAGGATGTACAGGTATTGGGAATACCTGAGGGTGATGTGATCATAAACGATGACCATGACACTTCCATTCCGAGGGAGTGATGAAACATGTCTGGATTTTAGTGACTCCTCTCAGTAGAGAAGCAATCTGATCTTGGTCCAAGTGTTGGACATTGGTCTGAATGAGATTCAGATGCAATGATAAGATTAGATTTGCGATCTTGATTTAATCAAGCATCTGAGGGAGGTACGTAAGATCTGGATTTGAGATGAGATCTCAACATCCAAGTCACTATACGTGGAACAATACAATCGCCGGAGAAAGCACATTATTCTTGAAAGGATTCAAGAATAATTCATTTGATGAATTATGTATCCAAGCAACAAGATGATGATAATTAAATGAGATTTAATTATCGAGAATAATATGAATGGGATTCATATTACGAGAATGATTATCCAAGATAATTAAATGGGATTTGATTATCAAGGATTACAGATTATGGATAGTGTTATCCACGATATCTGTGTATATATATTATAAATGTGATTTATAATATATTAGAGAGAGCACCTTTGTAAATAGCATTTGTTAATTGTTAGTGTGAATTGGATTCACATTAAGCAATTAATTGGAAATGCAATTTACAATTTAGTTTGGGTTGTGAAAATGATTCACATATTTTTCAATGGCATGATTGAAAGATTCACTAATTAATTGGGAATTAATTTAGTGGATAATTTTGCAATAAATATACACTAATTAATTTGGAATTAATTTAGTGGATAATGTTGCAAATGATTAAGAGATAATTAGATGAAATAAAAAAGTGGATAATACACCACCAAAATGAGGTGGCGTCACCCATGACTTGGTCATGGGTGACACCCCATTTTTTGGGGGTGAATTATCATTTTTTTTATTATCCTATTATCTTGTTTTTATTGATTTATTATTGAATTAAATTATGTTGATGATAATGCAACATATATTTAATTTAAAAGAAATTAATATGTTATTTTTAAACAACAATGATCATGGCCATTGATTTAATATACATATCAATCTAACCATTGATTTAGTATATGCCATGGATTGTGATCCATGGACTTCCAAACTAATATAAATAGAGAGCAACCCTAGTCTCTCTATATATACAACATCAAGAGTTGTACGCGCCTACTCTTCTCTCTCTCTCTCTCATTCTCGTCCTCTCTCTCTAAGGTGGTCGTCCACCTTGTGTTTTGAGAGAACAAGCAATCATCTCCACGTCGTTGTGTTGTCGCTTAGATTGCTCGTGGATCTCCATCGACGAATTTCGTTGGACGAAATCAGGAGATTCAAGGCTTGGATCTTCATCGAGGATTGCGGGAGGAACGTGTCTCATCATCGCGCCCGCAAGTGCCATCTTCGTGGATCGGACTTGAGTCAGGAGGATCTCTTGCTTTAAAGATCTCGTGATCGCAACCACGCTTCAAGAGGTATTTCTAATACTTTGTGGTTTGATGAAACGATCCAAGAAATGTTCTTGTGATCATGTGGTTTCATCACTTAATTAAAAAATTTTAATTTCCGCCGCATCTTGCGACTAGTACGACTACTCGCCCCGATCGCATGAGATGCGATCAACACGCTTCCGTGATGCTCTTGAGGATTCCTCGTAACCTTCACCTCCTATAGAGGCCCATCCAAGACCCACCCATGGGATTCGAACCTTGGTCTCCCGTGTGGTAGACAACACTCGCTACCAACAGACCACACACCCGATTCACTTCTTATATATTTATGAATTGTTTTCACAGCTAAATAAACTAAATCATCTATACAAATCTCAAGGGATGCTTATTTAAAGTGAAAAAAGAATAATAACATGCACGGTTGAAGGTTAGTTCTCAAAGAAGCCCTAATCAACGAAAAAGTGGGTGTAAATGGACTATTATCCAATGTTTGTGTTGGTTGCCAGAGGCCAATGGGTGCAGGAGGATCGATTATATGTCTTGGATCATTGTAGTCACAATATTCTAAAAAGAAGCGCATTGTTACGTAGCACTTTCTATCATAAGATAACAATCAAACCACATGTGCACATGTAATTAACATGGAAACCTTCATGTGTACAAACCACGGCCAGAGTCTCCCGACTCGGGCTTTCAACCTAACATGCACGGGCCTTTCCAATAACCTAAGTTGTTTATACAGGCAACCCAACTGTATTACAACTTAAGTTATTTATGTGGTCAACTCCACCTTATAAAAGTTGTTCCAGACAACTTACAATCATCTTACAGTTAAGTAAAACCTAACAACCTCAATATCAAAGTAAACATGCAATGAATATTATGAGGCAAAACTAAAACAATTTTACTGAGTGAAGAGCAAGCTCGTAAGATGAATCGCACAATGGTGAGTTGTTGGATTGAAGTGCAAAACAAACGGCAACTCTTGGAACTTTCTCTCACGGAATATAAAATAAAGAATAGAGAGAATAAGAGATGATTCTTGTTGTTGTATGTTGTGGAATGAGGTATGGGATCCAATTTAAAGGTCCAAAGTCCTCACGGCCATCGGCTTTGAAAAAGTAGATGCTGAGAACAAAATCAAAAATGAAATCTCCTTCAAGAATCTTCCTGAAATAGAAATAATCGATCAGGATATTTAGATGATTGATCGGGTGGTTTTAAAAGATTGATCATAATCAAAAATTGATTGTTCGTCAATCAAAATTGATTGAGCATAATATAGTCATTGGAAATTGAAACTCGATCGATCATAAAACAAGGATTAATCAATTGTGAACGATCAATCAACAGAGATTGGTCGATCATTCATGGCAAACTTACCAATCAGAAAATGATCGATCAGGCAAAGCTGCTAGTCGATTCAATCAATGATTCAATGTTGATCGATCAATTTAGGAAGGTTGATCAATAAGCTTGGCATGTTGATATGAAAGTAAATGTCAAAACTCAAGGGATTGAAATGCAATATGCATGATGCTCGAGGCCTTTTACAATCTAAAACAACTACATAATGCAGGACTAAATAAAAGAAAAGACTTATCTTCTACTTGAGCTCGAGATCCTTCCGTGAGCTTGAGTTCGAGCGTTAAACTTCTTTGGCTTCTTAGCTTCTTATTCACTTGGCCTCTTCGACGTTTACACCACTTGGTCCAGATAAGATTCCAAAGATCATGCCATCTGTGTCATGCTCATATCTGAGCCAAGACCATCTTGATGTCATAGCACAATCTAAAGAGTCAAGATCAAGGTTCATCAATAGAGGAGAAATGGGACTTCCCTGGGAGATTCCCACACCCCGTCAGGTGTCATCCAGACCTTTCCGATCAAAGATGGGACTCTCCAGAAATCCCTTCAAGATTTTCAACAAAAGAGCATTCTCGAAAAGAATTCAGCACAAAAAGCAGCCTTCCTTGATCAAGACTATTTCACATATCTTTCTAAGGAATAGAATCTTTCTCCTGTCCTGATCTGTGAGCATGTCCTTCTGACTCTGGCCCGAATATCTAGTTGGGGCTCTCTTGTTTCCATGAGGAGTATGGGTGCATGGGCATGTAGCGGGGAGATGGAGTGAGAGAGAGAGAGGCGGACCTATTCCTCTGACCTGAGGTTCCTGCCTTGTCTTCCCCGACCTGCACACATAATAGTCGATCTTTCTTCACCATAAGGGATCCTTTTCTACTCACTATCTGATCTCTGGTTGTCGACTTTTTCCCTCGGGCTCTAACCACTTCTAACCTCGTCTATGCTGCGCTTATAGCCTCCTACCTCAGCCTCGCTTCCCGGATCTACAGATATGGTGATATGGCAGCTTTCTGAGACCTCCCTCTAACCTTTGCCTTCTCGACATCTCTTCTTTTTCCTGAGGTCATTTTCTTTTTCTTGCTTAACTTAAGCTTTCTGGTCTCATCCCTCGTCGACACCCGGACAAGAAATTCGCTTAAACGCTCACCTTCGCTAAGCGTTGGCCGGTTAGTTCACATGCCACTAGTCTATGGTAAGACAGTTCTAAGTTCCATTTTACATTACCATTCCGCTCCTTTCTCACCTCCTGTCCACTCAAGTCCGCGAACATCATAAACTAAGACACAATCTCCATCACTATATATATACATGACGACAGACTCGCAATTCACATTCGTTAGCCATAGAACAGATTGCTTAGATAAGTGAGATACACACGCTAGACTGGGGGTTTAGGTAATCCAACTGCTCATGTTTCGCATATCGAATAGAGGGTTCGAGTTCATTCGCGATCGAGACTGCTTATGCGACTAGCAAACCGCTTCTGCGACTACCACGGTCGAGACTGACTCGAAGAATCTTAAACGCTCGGAATCGATAGGCGTCTCATACAGAATGTACCCCCCGATCAATTGACACCCTCCTCATCCAACGGGCAAAGACGCGGCTGACTGAGAGACATCATCTGACTCGACAGACAGGAAGATAGCCCTTATATACTAGTTGCTCGCTACGTCCCCGCTACCTGGTAGCGGGACCATCCTACCACGAGACATGCGAGACAATTATCTAATTTTGTTGAGAGAAGAGAGATCTTCCTATCATGATTCACTCAAAAGGATGAAGCACAACGAGTCTACTCATAGGTAGGGATGCAAATAGATACGGATATATCCGTATCCGATCCGTCACCGTATCCATTTTATACAGATTTTGACATCCGTATCCGTATCCGTTTTAAAATGGATACATATACGGATATCATTTTGATATCCGCTAACATCTGTATCCGTATCCGTATCCGTATATCCGTTTTTGTATATAAATTTAGTCATAAATTTATTTTTAACCCTATATAACATAATTTTCTACCTCCTTTTACCATATTTATATAATTTTTATTATACAAACACATTTAGTAAATTAATAACCTGTATTTTCCATCAAATTCTTATATATTTTAGTCGATTCTATAGAGTATTTCTAACATTACTCGTGTACGAGCAGTATCCGTTTTACATCCGTATCTGTTTTTTAAGGATATGGTAAGATAATTTTAATATCCGTCAATATTCGTATCCGCATCCATATTCGTATTAAAAAACGGATAAGGATACGATAATACCTATATCCGTATCTGTATCCGACCATTTGCATCCCTCATAGGGCATCCATCCAAGCAAGATGTGCAGGGCAGTGTGCTGATTGATAAAGAAATCAAGACAAGGCAGGATATGGCAGAGCTGGGCGCAGGCACATTGGCAATGCCACTCGGCCCGGGCCTATAATCTTCTAGTCCAAGATCCTCGCTCTTCTCTTGAATCTCCGGTCAACCTTAGCTCGATGATTTCTCTCTCTGCGGATGGTAGAGCTAACCTCAGGTTGAGCATTTCTTATAGTTCTGACTGGAGGTGCTAAGGAGATAAGACTCCTCCTCGCTCTCCCCCATTCAGTATATGCAGAGACAACTTCTCTTCCCACAGCTGATTATAGACGACCAGTCATATATAGTAGTGCCCTTCCCCGAATATCTAGTTCTGACTCTAGCGGATTCTCTAGCAGCCAATTCTCTCCCTCGATCGCCTTGACTTTACTGGTCTTCATGAGCTATGACTTTTCCTACTATATCTATACTCTTTGGACGGTCTTTCGCAGCTTGGCCTCACCTTACCAGTTTTGATCTTCGAGCCGAAGGTTCGGACTTCTTCCCCACTGACTTGTGGTCGACTAAGCAATTTTCTGGTTCAAATGGAGCTGAGGGCGAGCAATAGAGAGCATTCTCTCTCCAATCTAAATAGCCACCTTCCCTTATTCTCGAGCCTCCCTTCTGACTCGGACTCTGGTCGAGCCCCCCCCCCCTGGAATCATCTCTTTTGGAAGTTTTTTTGCCTATATTGACTACCCTAAGACTGTGTAGGTGACCACGAAAAGGTGAAAGACCGGGGTCTAGTCCGCTAGTTTGAAGATCGAAATGGTCTCGTGGGTACCAGACCCCTCTAAGGAGCCTGACTGGCACAGGCACACTACGTCCCTGCAAACCACTACGTTGATTAATCTACCATGCTAATCGAGGACCTGGACTGACCTCATCCTAAGTCCGGAAAATAAAAGAGATGAGAAAGTGGAACATGGAAGCAACAAGACGAGCAAGCCAACATGCGCGCAGTCGTTACAAGCTCACTGCCCTTCCGCAGCAGTCTTTGTTATGCTACGCGCTCACTCTCTAACTGGAGTTCCAAAGAGACACTCACCAACTCTCGGACTATCATATCACAGAACATGCGAGTCTTCTTTGTTGAGGCTCTGAGAGTATACTCTTCTGACTCGAGTTCACGGACGAGTCTTCATCATTCGGTCCCACCCTGAAGAGAGGTTCACCAATAGCCTGAGATGTGATGATCCTATACACATTAGCATACAGAACGAAGGAAGTCAAGAGACGGTGTATAACCTCACATGGGCACACACACCATCAAGGTCACATGCACGCAAGTCTTCGAGTGAGAGTCGGAGATGATTGAAAAAGGGATGTATGAGACTCTCATCTCCCAAGTTGGAGAATTTAGCCATCCTCTTGCTCGCAACTGCCAGATCCATATCCACCCTCTGACCTCATCCTCCTTCATTTCGGCAAACATACCTCACGCCAGCTGATAAGATGAGACCGATTCCCCCTCAAGAGACTCGTCTTCGACGAGAGCTTTGGGAACCCTTAATATCAATATTCAATCCACCCCTCGATAGACCAGAGTTGGTTGTATTCTTCCCATTCTAGAGAGGACTTCTAGTACTCCACGCCCCACCATGACTTTGTCCAACAGGAACAGCTTGCAATTTTCAATAAGAGATGTAGTTTGGGATAGCTAATGGCAAAGCGAGAGAATAATAACTCTGGACTCTGGGCCCTAAAACACTCGAATCGATGCGAAAAAAATAGGGGAGATGCTATATATTCACTTTCAATATGCTTAGATATACTATAGAGAAAGAGAAAAGGAAAGACCCTCCCATCTTTCAATTGACATAGTCCTGCTCTCTAAAAGCTTGCTTACTCCTGAGGTTTGAAAACCCCAAAAAAGAACCCACTTTCGGAATCGGACTAAGTGTTCGCAAAAGTCTTTCTTTAGTTTTTGAACTAGACTTTTGATAATAACCTCGACATCTCGCCTGACGCTTGCTCACTAGAAGAGTCAAGAGAGAGCAGCTATTTTAGAAGGAAGAGTGCAAAAAGGGTCAAAAAGTCAGGCAAAAGCAAGGTGCGTCATTAGAGAGGCCCGAACGAGAGCGGAGGCTGCAGGGAGAAGGTATTCTCATAAAAAATCAAGGATAAGAGGGAGGTCAGAATGGGGATACAAGCATTTTGAACAGCATATTTCATATTATTTAACATCTTTATATAGATCTAAAATATAGAATTTCTTTATAAAAATATATAGTTGAAGTATAGATAGACGTAGTGCGACTTCTTTATTGTTGTTGCTATTGCCTTTCGTCCCTTCCTCGTCAAGTGAACTCAGTTGCGTCATAGATGGGGGATGTTTCCTTCCCACCTACCTTGCCCTAATTAATCCACCTCGAAGACAGCCTGCACCCGAGCTTACCTGTCATATAAGCCCCTTACCCAATTTCCCGGTCCCCATGTTTATAATAAAGTAGGCTTGATTTTCTAATTAGATATATTTAACGGGGCGTATATATTCATATGATAGTAGAAGAGCAGGAACTAGATAGAAAGGTTTTCTCGTGTCGTAGCCCTACCTAACTATATCCCTTTCTTCAATCAACCTCAGGGGTTGATAGTTAGTAGTCGTCCTCACCCGAAAGAAGGTTGCATTATAAATATATTGTTGGTCATGTCTTTACATGGAGAGGAAGTAGTTGGACAACCCTCCTCTCTCTAGTGCGTCGTGCTTTAGGTGTGAAAGAAAGAGCGGTCAACAATTATTAATATATTAGGACTTCGGGAGGTCAACTAGGAAGGTATAAAGAGCACTTGTCCTTGCTTAGGTCAACAATCGAGACAAGAGGACGATCGCGTGAAACCTCCTCAGTTCCTATCAACCTTCCTGGAGTTGTAGCAGTGCTCTCCTCTTGTAGCAGTCTACCATCACCCTTGTATCACAAATATGAATGTGAGAGCCTTCTTTCAATAAATAGTACGAGTAAGAGAGAGCACTCTATACCATCCTTTCTCCCTCGGTTGATGAGGGAATGAAAGGAAGCATCCGGTGACCCTCGTACTGACTATATATATTGTTTGCCTACCTTCGTACTTTCTATAATCTGTTGCTATTTCCAGTCGTCAAAGAGTTTAGGGAAAACAGCCCATCAAGGGCTTATCTAGTGTGAGAGGAAAGGAGATAGATGAGAGAGCAGTTATTTTATATAGTATATAAAGAAGACAACTAAGGCGTTGGCTTAATAATAGTCCATGGAGACAGATTACTACTAATATTAAAGCAGGTCTTCCTTCTTCTCATGCTTTCCTAAAACCAGTGTACTACTAATTCAAACTCCACTCTGTTCATTCAATAATAGGACTCTCCTGCCTTCCCCTCAACTGCTAACTATAGCATGCACAACTCCCGTGAACAACCGTGCGAACCAACTTTGGCCTCTCTATCTCTGTCCTATACCTTGCCTACTGATTTTCTTTACCAAGCTCCTGAGTCTTTCTAGAATATATTAAGCTGGGGGAATTTGACAGTCAATTATATATTAAATGCAAGATATAAGATATATAGTTTCAGTTCTTCCACTGCTCCTTTGAAAGATCATCAGCTCGCTTCTCCTTCCAACGGGAATCTTAGTCCTAGCGCTTTGCTTAAGCTGACTGATTGATTAGGAATGATCCTTCCGACTCTCCTTATTGTGGATGAACCGCATGTATATAGTGCATTCTTCTGAAAGTCTTGATTTCTTCCACTATGTATTACTTATCCTCAGTGATTAATTGATGTGATGCTGAACTAGATATATGGGCCTCATCGCTTTGTCCTAGCATCTATCTTTAACTTCCCTTCCACCTGTATATGGAATGTGTAGGGATGATGAGATGTCCTCCCACGGAGAAAAAGCAGTAAGAAAGAAAAAAAGAACTAATCTTTCAGTAGAGAGAATAGCAAGGGACTACCTTCTTGGGAACACTCCGAATGCCTTTTTTCACTCTCTTCGCTTGGGAAGACCTATCCCTTGTACTACTCCTACCCACACACACCCTTTCACTCGTTCCCAGTTCAGAAATCAATCCGCTAAGCTAACCATAAGCGTACTGCAAGGGGCCAGCCAGTTGGTGTCTAGATCCTACCCTCGAGAAGCTTCTTCGACGATCATCCCTTCCATGATGAAAGCAAGGGAAGAGCCAAAGAGCGAACCCTCGAGAGTTCGGGCAAAGAAGCCAGCGGAGAAAAGAATTTTCGCGAAATCGCCATGAAAATAGAGTTTTTCAAGAGGGGAAAGAGAAAGTGATTAGACTAGAAATATATGTTCTAAAAGGCTAGGAAGGCCAGGAGCACAGGAAATGAGCATGACCAGGCACAGACAATGACGACACACAAGCCATTCTGGCGACCCGACTCGAAGACAGAGGCTCATCTGGATAGGAGAGAAGGGGGCTAAGATAGATCGGAAAGTAGCAGGGAATTCTGGACTAACAATCCTAAGGCCATTACAGACAAGCCTCTCAGGCTAAGAAAGTTATCCCGCTCTTGCTAAAGAACAAAGAAAGCATTTCTATCTAGTTCACGCTTCCCGCTGAGAGAGAAGTAGAAGGGCCCTCCTCCCGCAATCTTAGAGACAGACCTCACATCCTGTTGAGACCATATAGAGAAAGGTTGCATCCGAGGCAGCAATGATCTAGTTGCCTCGTTGGAGGCACAGAAGTCTGAGCCCGGACAAGTGAATCAATCAGTCGTGAAGTTTCATCCATTTCCAACTTTCATTATCAACCTCAGCAATATATAATAGGAGGAGAAAGAAGCTCAAATTTATCATTTGTTTTTTTTTGAAGCCCAAATTCATCATTTGTTGCTTTCTCTCATACTCATGAGGTTGGGCCATATAGATGAAAAATGGGACTTGCACTTTGGATCCTCACCATTTTCGCATAGTCGCAACTGCGATAAGCGATAGCAAAAAGCTGATTCCAAAGGAGCCAAGAGAGAGTCCAGAAGGGATGAAGGAGCAAAGAAAGGTGCAATAAAGACAATCTATTCTCAAGACTAGACCCTGGATAGATGCACGGGCATTGAGAGAGAATCGAAGTGGACAGATGCCCCCTATAATGAGGCCCTCAGACCCAGAAGCTCGGAAACAGACAATTGATTATATATACTAGATTTCACTTCGACCCGGCTTAGCCCTTATATATATCTAGTTTCTAAGGGTTGGTTCAGATCCAGAAGGCGAAGGCCAGGATCAGATCAGGCATGCTAGGGGAATAGATAGGTAGTTTCGCGATTATAGGAAGTTGGAGCCTGGAGTCGAAGAGAGGCTAGGAAAAGTCTGACATCGTGTGTAGGCTTTCTTCCTATCTTTCAAATGTCTGAATATTTCCTTCGAAGACTTTGAGCAATTCCTTCACTCCTTGGAAGAAGTGTCTAATTCTCCTTTTCTTTGATTTCGTCGCATGGAAAAGGGAGGATGACAGGGGGCAATCGTTGTGTAGCCGAAAGTGGGCATATAGCCCTAGAGCGCTAGCCTTGCTATATTCTTCTCAAACCCAGAAATGTCGGGATGACCCAAGGAGCTATTTCCCGCCTCGAAAAAGCAGGCTTAACACAGGGAAGATCTGCTTTCGAGTATCCTCTCGCTCGACATTTGATTTCAAACTAGATAAGATCATTTTAGAATGTCTTTTTTGGGGGCTTGGGAAAGTCTTTCCAATATGGTTCTCCCCTTCTTTTTCACCCTTTCATCCACGGGGAAAATCCACTGGGAAAGGCTACCTCTTTTTTCTTCTTCAAAATTACTCTGTTTGGTCAGTATTCTCAGATGAGATCAAAAGAGGGATAAAAGGTTCAGCTGAGACCTCGGCGGATTAAGGTGCGAGGGGAAAGAGATTGTTTCGGTCAAATTAGAAAGAAATGCATTTTATGATTAGGCCTCTCCTGATGCGGACAAGGATGAGGGCTAGGAGAAAGGGGATGATGATGAACAAGCGGAGGATCTATATTCCTTCTTATTTTCCCCAGCCCCTAACTCTGACCCCTTAAGCCCAAGCTTGAAAGGAAAAAGGGCACGGGTAGACATGTGATTCAGACCTCTATATCCAATCCCCCAGGAATGATTGACTAGGGTTAGCTGGTAGAATGAGTCAATACTGGCAGGTTAACGAGTACTACAACAAACCAAGCCCCCTAATATCAATATCAATCTCATATTATGTTTTAATTTGAAATATTAAATAATCTTATCTAGTTTAAAGCCTCTAATATTCCCATAAAATTAGTCTAGATTTTAAGCTTTTAATAAACTAGATCTGATTTATAGAAGATGAATAGAAAAGCCATAGTAAACCCACTTGCTCTTGAAACTTTGACAGGACCATGCATGTTGACAGATAGATAGATGCGGCTGGACCCCACGAGAGCCCGATAGGACGGACGTTGCCCTCAGCCTTCAAAAGCTATCCTGGTGGGGTGGATAGATGCGACAGCCGCTTTTAGACAGTGGGTTCACTCGAGGGTTGATGGAAGCAGTTGGCTAGCTGTGGAGGGCAGGACATCAGACTCGACTAAATGGAGAGGGATGGTGGAAACGGAGAGGGAGGGACAGAGAGAAGCCCACCTGCTAAGCTACTTTTTTCTTTCACTAACCCGCCCCTATAAGGACATCCTCTTGCATTCTCAACCAGAACTTGAAACATTTTCATAATAATGACGATCACCCGTTTTTGGGCTTTAGGAAACAGAGCCCCTATCCAAACAAAGATATCTCCAATTATAATAGTTGTTGACTGAGGGTTGTTGACTCGTGACTCCGAGGGCACGCCCCTCTCATTCTCCCTACTCAGTGGCAGATCTCGGGTGAATTGCAGACTCCTCCGGCATTTCAACTGGCATGTGCCAGACTGCTTAATGACTGGAACGGGTGTTATGTCCGTAAGGGCTCGCCAGCGGGAAAGAGATAGCTCAGCCTTAGGCTGGGAAAGTGCTATCTATTATAATATTTGACAGACGGACGTGGGAACAGAGACATTTTGTTGTTCAGTAGCTCAGCGGACTTGCTTTTCAGAGAGGATAAGTAACAACTGAATTTCTCCTCAAATTCTCAAATCACGATGTGAGACTCCCCGTTCTTCCGGAGTCGAACGACCATAGATAAGTCAGCTTTTTTTCCTTCTTTATTAATAGGTTGTTTTTCTATTTCCCATATTAAAGAACCGAAAATGCAAAATTCACAACTTTGGTATTAGGAAAAATCCGAACTGTCATTAGAATAGGTAGAGCCGTAGACATGGGGAAGGCAAAGAGATAAATGAGATAAAGAGATCAAAATGAAAAAGGAACGAGCCGAAGCAAAAGCGTAGGCCCCTCACGAATAATGGCCCCGGGCTTCTTAGTGGGTGAGATCAAAGAGGAAGAAGACTCTACCTCTCCGAGAGCGAACGACCCAGACTCTACCTATTCATGTTAAGAGATAGGATGCTCAAGAACCCGAGGAGGTGAGCTCGGACGCTCTGAAAACTAGAATCTGAGGAGAGCTCGGATGCTCTGAAAACTAGAATCCGAGGAGGTGAGCGAGTCGCAGCTTTTCTCCTGCTAATTGAGGAGATGAGCGCTCATACCTCGCTCTTCTAAGGAGGTGAGCGACTCTTCTTCCTCGCCTTATTAAAAAGTAGATTCCCGCCTCACAACTCCCCCGGAAGGGCAGGTTGGCTTGGTACGCTTTCCGATGAGAGTACAGAAAACTCAGTACGGTGCCTTTGTTACAATCTTCTTTAGTTATTGAGAAAGGGAAGCATATATATTCTAGCAACTATACGTACAGCTCCTGCCCCATACACCTATGAGGGTGCATAGCATAGGAAGCTACATATGGGATTGGGGGCTCGTGTCCGTGGATAACTGAAGTACAATCTAGAAGCATGAAACTTTCTCATTAATTCACACCCATCTTTCAAAAGTACTTGACTTTCTCACCCAATATTATTGTATATGTCTTTTTCAAATATTAATGTGCTCGTAATCTTGAAATGTAAGACCAGTAATCATTAATATATAGAAATAGGGGGCCTCCTACTAGTCTAGTGCTCGAGAGCATCATCTATCTCCGATAGTCCTGATAGCAGGAGATCGAGCAGAACAGAGGACAAGATTTCATTATAGAAACTCATGGTGGGGAAAGAGTTGACTGTTGGTTAGCCCATCATCTGGTCAAGTTGATCCATAGCCCGAGGAAAATCAGTATCTTGCTCATCTTTGAGTAGCCAGATGAAAGAACTCAGCATGAGAAGCCCGAACACTTTGTTAGAGGAAGGTCGTCAACTCGACGAATGTGGAGCCGAAAGATGAAGATCAAACACAACCATCGGCGGAGTAGCAAGCGTCCCATCTCCCTGCCGCGGAAAGACAGAGTAAGGTTGGTCGGTAGTGGTGTGTCCATGATCTGCTACGCCTAGCCCGGACATTCAGAGATGGAGAAGAAGAGACCTCGAGACAAACATAAATGAAAGCAGGGATTTGTGCATCCACCGGTCGAGTGAAGGTAGAAATGACAGGAGATGTTGTGGATTGGGCAATTTGAGCTGTGAGTTGGCTGGCTGCTTAAAGAGTTGTGAGAAGGCGGTGGGAAAGTCGAATGTCCGCTCATCTCCTTTTCAACTAGAGAGCCCTACTTCTAAGGCCTTCCATATCAAATTGGGGGGAGGAATAACACCAGAAAGGCAGAAGGGGAAAAGAAGAGGCGGACCGAAGCCCTCTCTCTGATAGAAGAGGGTTCAGAAGAGGAGAAGGTTTTGATGAAGATGTGAGCTTTTGCATTGGAAGCCATTGCCATCTTCGTTTTGTCTTACTTTCCATCCTATTTAAAACCGAACCAAGGTCCAAGCTTCTTTCTTCATAGAAAAGCTGAGTTATGGGAACCATTTTCATGTGGACAAAATTCCAGAATCCAGGGGCAGAATGAAGAAATCAAGAACTACCTATATTACACTTGCTTCCTACGTACTTTACGTACTTTCATTCTTGTTGATTGAAAGTTGGAAAATGAAGGCATTTCAGTCAATTTTGACGTGGATCTTTTGCCTTTGAAGAGGGATCTTCCTATGATTTGTCCCCCATAAGCCTTGGACAATCAAGGAGTCTGCTTTGAAAAAAGTCCTACATCAAATTCCACTGAGCCTGTACGATTTGAATGGAGGTTACTTAAGCCAACCTTGGGAAACAATGATTCATTACAAGGGGAAGGAGGATGACTTCGAAGCTTTTTTTTGAAAAAGAAAAATGCTTTGAGATATGTGAGGTTCTGACCTTCATTCAGAATCAGCCTCTGCAAATTAAGAGTGAGATGTTGGATTTGCTTCAGACAAAGCAAGAGAAATTGATGTCATCGGGTCTTCTCATGCCTTCTTTCCTTGCTGATGTCAAGGACTCTTTCACCCGCGAAAAAGTCGGGGAGGAGTTGGCCAAAGTTTACAATATATACGAATTCGATCGGCTCGTTAGTATCCTCGATAATAGAATTAGAAGATCCCGCTACGAGTAGTTTCTCATTGATAATGCATCTGCCAACGAGGGCTATGAATTTTTTTACCTGGGGGAAAATACATCGATCCAGTCTTTCGACTTTTGAGGAGGGAGATCTGGTACGAAGTCTAATTTAGTTTGTCCCCCACAGAACCCATAGATTAACCGACCATGATGAGCTTTTTGATATGCGCGAGAATGTTGTTTTTTATTCCACAGCCCTGCATTACCAAAAATTTCCAAGCCGCGAAAAGATGGTTTCATGAGGAAGAAAAAAGTATGGACAACATATTGGAGCTTTCTGCGAGGGCTAAGAACCCATACCAATTTCTTGGTCATTTATTGACGGTCGATGGTTATAATACAAAGGAACTAATAGAAAGACTTCCCGTCACCTTGGATGTTTCTTCTTCTTTTTACCAAATATTGAACTATTTTCTTTTAAAGAAGGACTTGGCCCGAGAAACTAATCTCATTCAAACTGAAAAAGGGGTAAAATAGGACTTTGATGGGGCACTTACCGAAGATATCAAAATGAGCATGGAAAAGCGATTTCCAGAGGAACAGGGTCTGCAAAAGCTACGAAGCTTACACGGGAATTTCCATGCGGAAAGAGATCTGAGAGGGAGCCGTCTGAGACTTTTGAGAAAGAAAAAGAGAACCTTCCTCTTGTTTATTTTTTGACTCATTTTTGGAGAGAGAAATTCTTCTATTATGTCTTTAGTTTTCTGTATTTTTTGACAAAGCCAATAAGCACAAAAATGGATTGTTTACCACTTCTCATTATAAGAGAGTGATTGATCAGATTGACATATGGATCCCGGAACAGAAGAAAGGGAAAAGGCACCAAATCCGTATTCAAATCCCCACTACTGCATGGAATAAAGGTCGGAGTATAGGGGCGACCTTTTCAAACTTTTGAAGTCAAAAAGAAGCTGATATTTCTGATAGTCTATATCGTCGTTGCGCCAATCGAAAAATCCCCATATATTCAGCTCACGATCATTTTGTCACCAACTGCTTGAATTCTCATCTTCTTTCAAGATTCTACTATATGGCTTTCATTGAAGGCGATGCCCCATATATGTATATAACTAATTAGATTTACGAGACTCGCTACGCACTCGTCAACCCCCCAAGTCGTCATGATGAAAAAACTTGTTCCAACAGCCAATACCGCTTCATTCAATGCCTCTTGCCTGCCTAAAGGAAAGATCGATTAAAGGACCGCATTCGACAAGCCGCTTTCTAAGCCACCTACTCGAATCTAATAGGGCTCACCAACCACTTTTTGATAAATATATTCCGTAAATATCCGGACTCGTTAATTCTGGCTATCATCGCCTCCCTTCATACACCCGGAACTGTGAAAGAGCAATCCTTCCTTTATAAAGCCAGTCAGTATGCATACTTCCATTTCCTATCCTTCTACCTACATAAATAACTAAACAAAGGTCAACAACTACCCCGTTCCGAGGTCAGTTAAGGAGCAAGGGCAAGTAGAGAGGTACGATTTCAGTCTCACTCAGCAAGCGTAGGCTCTACGTATTATATATTCTAGTTGTAGTAGGACGGCTTACCAATGGTCTATGGACGCGCCACTTTTCTGTCTGGATATCTAGAGTTATTAAAGACCACTGAAAGGACTACGTTCAAAGAGTTCGATTGAGCGATAGTACGACATGGAGGACGATAGTCCGGAATGGAGGCTAAAGTCGGGAGGTTGAAGAACTACGACAATGAAGTGAGAGGAAAAGAAGAACTAGCTCTAATCTTCCTGTAAGGTAGTTATTTTGGGTCTCAGATCCGGTCTACCTCTTTCCCACTCTTGGATTCAGGTGAGGACCTTCTTCTTGCTTTCTCTAGTCGAATGTCAGCTTCTTTCTCTCCGAGTCCACCCCCTAATATCTAGTTTTGTTGCCTTAAAGCCAAAAAAAGCGGCAGGGCCCGGCTACTATCCTTGCCGTGTAAGGAGGGATAAAGCTCTTCCTAAATATTTAAAAGAAAGTGAAGTACGCTTAGGAATCGCGGAAAGCAGGCAGACATCGGGACAGAATATACTATACAATTTCTTTTCCCTTTCCCTTACTCCTCCAGCTCGTACGCTTGTGTACCCTACTCTCATCCTATGGTCAACTGCAGCGGAGGCATCCAGTAGGTATGTCAGTCAAATCTGGCAATAGGGTTTTCTTACTATATCAAAAACGGAAACTTTCATGCTAGTAGAGAAATGCTGACGGGCAAAAAGCATAGGAGCGAAGCACAGGATCTTGTTTATAATCTAGGGCTTTCGTGCTTAAACAGAAGAGAGAAGCGCTGATCTCATCCACAAAGAATCTTGCTTCGAGACCTAGCCCTATGGAAGTAGGCAAGCATTCCTCATAGAAACCTCCTCCAGCATCACTAGGCAGGAAAGAAAGGAAGCTCTATAATCTAGTTGTAAGAGAAACTTAGACATCAAGAGCCTATATATATAAGTGTAAAGAGATAGACTAGCACTCATTATCTTAATAGTGACTTTCACCCTCAAGGACTATCATTCACAAGACTGGGCAGGGGACACATCTCCTAAGAAATGGGATGACTTTCTCTCAAATATTAATGCGCTTTGCCAACTAGTAATATCAAAGCGGATTGTCTTTCATCTAACAATCCTATGCTATCTAGTTGGTCAGGGCACACTAGTCAAAGGTAGAATGAAAGTCGAGCCTATGACGAAGGAGGAAAAAAGCGGAGCTTTTTCACATTTATCTATTTAAGGCGACAGCTTCTGCATCTATAGATATAGTAGCTGAGAGTAGATAGAGGGATTTCTTTTCACTCATCAAAATTGATCATGGCGAACCCCAAGTCCGCAACAACCAGTACATGTCAATCACCAAGTTCGGTAAATCACCGCACCACAGCAACCACTAGCAAAAGAGCAACCGTTGTACTTATGGCAGGCCCCCTCCTCGTCGAGTGTACAACCGACCTCTCCTACGCGCACCCAACTACTCTCTAATGATATCGGTGCTCCAATGAAAATGATGCAAGACCTCAAAAAGAACATGGAGAAGAGCAATCAGGAGAATGCTAGGTAGTTTGCAGACATCCGATCTGACTTGCCTACGATGTCGCCACAAGCCCTCCGAAACCCCAGGTCTGCAGCTGATACTTCCCAAGGGACCTTGCAAGACCCGCAAAAAGGTCCAATGACATTCAAGACCCCTGATAGTTTCAGCAAGGATTCTGCACATGCGGCCTCGACCAGGCGCGGGAAATCAGTGGCCGACCCTTCTCCATCCTTACCCGCATCTAGACCTCAACCAAATGATTTGGAGATATATGATGATGAAAGTCAACTTGAAGAGAATGACCTCCACCACCCATTGTCTATCAAGACCACTTCCACCAATCACAAAGTGGTCCAATCTTCTCTCCAACCTCCTCCCATTGTCATATTTTTCCCCTTTCCTGAGGCCATTACGGAAAGATGCCAAATCGCTCAACTGAATTTGAGAAGCAGTTCTCCAATATCGTGATTGAGATCCCTCTTTAGAAAGTGCTTGAGCAGGTTCCCGCCTACTCTAAATTCTGGAAAGACAAATGTACGGTCCGGAGGAGATCTAAGAAAAAGCACAATGGGCACGGCATGTACTCCCTAGAGCCACTCTAATGCCATCTCCTCATTCCTACCCCCCAAAAATGAAAGACCCTGGTGCGTTGGGACATCCGACGAGGGTGTGCAAAAGATATCCCATGAGGAGAGACTTTCTGGGATAAGGCATAGGACTAAGATGACCAACCTCATTGTAGCTTGCAACATAGGGAAAAGAGACTAGGTTGAAGATTCGATGTGATCACCAAAAGCCTAGACTTCCAGACCCCTGTAAGCAGTTCTTCTCGCAAGTTCTTCCCTTCTGAGTCAGATAGATGAATATCGGAAAAAGGTTGACAATAAGTTCTTTCCAAATTGACTATTTGTTCTCCATTAGAGTTGTTTTAGAAATGTCTGTGATCGAGTAAATAGCCCTACGAATGAATGGATGGAATCAAATTGGAAAATGGAAAGATTTGTACAAGTTATACGTTCTATCACCACTTTGTGGAAAATCGTTAGATATGAATATTTCAAGTACCCGTAACTCGATTGGTGAAATAGTCTCTCTCTCCAAAAAAGATGTTTTCTTTTACAAAGAAAATATTTTGTTGCGAATGAACAAGATATTGAGGAATTGTCCATATGTAATATCATAAAAATAGAATCCTTTGTTACAATGGAACCAAAAGTGATGTGGATTATTCAAAAATCAAAGTCGATTTGCCTTATAAAAAGAAGATATCAATGAAATTCTATGAAATGGTTTCACATGATTCAGCCAATTGTTTCGATCGTGGGATATCATTGATGTAACATCCATATTCTAACAAACCCGAACTCGTCCGATTTTGGGTCTAATGAACCCAAAAACGTTGTCAGTCAATACTAAACAACCTAAAACGACCAAGTAATCATGAATCAAAAGTCGTTCGGGCAAAAATCGACCAAAAATCGGTCGTTTCGTAATGCGCGCCGTGAAAAGCCGCGTCACAAATTCAGAAACCGCGAAATGAACCGAGACCATCATAAGGTCCGATTCGACGATACAAGACCAACGGAATCGACCGTTCGTCAATCGGAGGTCATATGATATTTTTAAATCACAAAATTTAGTCTTAGACAAAAGCCGTATCCAAAAATTTCGGGTATTCGAAACTCGACCGAAAGTATGTCAACATTATACTCATTTTGATCGTCGTTGAAAGACGATCAAATCGAGACATTTCGTGTCGGAATCCGACACTCGAGGTGCGATTACGAGCGACTTTAAAATAAGAGAGAAAAATACATAAATAAGATATAAAAAAAATAAAATAAATTTTTATTTTCTGTCTGCTATGTCTGCTATGCAGACTGCAGTATCGTTGGGTTTTATTCTTTAGAGTCTCTCCCCACTTGGCATGGTTAAGGTACACATGTATCAATTTTTTAAAGACCACACTCCCTCAATCCTATCAACCTAAGCCTCATTAAATACCCCAAGCCTCTCTTTTTTTCCCTATCTTTCCCAACGAGAAGGTGCATAACCTCTGTTTTCTCTCTCTCCATCTATTTCCAGCCGTAAGAGGGGCCCTCCCCAATTCCCCTTCTCTGGATTTCTGCTGTAGCTTTCCCCTCCAGTTGCTGGAACTCAACTTCTTCCCTTTTTGCATGTAAAGATCAAGGTACAATCCATCTATTTCCTCCTTATTTTTCCATATTCTCTCCCAAATTTCCTCCAATTCCCTACTTCCATTTATTGGATCTCTAATCCTCCTCAAATTCTTACAAGAAGAGAGCCCCTTCTCCTTCTTTGCTGCTGTCCAGGCCTTCATCTGCAGCCTAACTGCTGGAACCTCCTCCAATTGCTTCAGAAATTGGCCCAATTGAAGTTGTTGCATGCAAACATTGTTCTTCCAAAATTGAAAACAATCTAATTAGGTACACTCCTTAACCCTTCCTCTTGCTGCCATGCAAGTATTTTACACCTTAAACTCCTTGAAAAAAAAATGTGATTTGAATTCATACAAAACTAACACTTAAATCTCAGTAAATATCATTCTGATTTTTGGTGAAGGTTTTTGAATATTATGTATTGGTGCTAAATAAGATTATAATTGCTAAACTTTTTACTGGAAATTTACTGTTGGCATGAAACCATCTTATCCTATCATGCAAAATTAGAAAGAGATGGAAGATTGATGTATTATACAAGAGTCTTGTACTGCTTCTAGAGTACCGACCATCATTACAATATTAATCAATGCTATGAAAATTTGTAAGAATACAAGAAGTCCATTCTGAGATAAATAGTGAGCAGTCGAGTTGATTCTCTCTAGCAATATTTTTCTTTCTAATTCTTTTGTTGAAAGGGAAAGAAGATTAAATGTACAGATAATTTATAAAAATATATATATATATAAATTTTAAAATCTTTTGAAAAAACAAAAGTGCTATTTGTACAGATTAAATATTAGTTTTATTATAAATTGAAAATGACCATACGTGTATTAATTGGTGAGTACAGTTTGTATCTACATTATATTTTGTGGAAATAATTATAATTATGCCAACAATTTTCTTCTCCCTGGACTGTTATGTCAAAATATCATATGATTGAAATTCTGGTATCATACAGTTATTCTGAAAATACATATTAAAGAGTAAAATGAAGCTAGAACCATTGTTCTGTCAGTTAGTCACTGCATCACATTTAGCAGGAAAATAATAATTGGAGTTATTTTTATTAATTTATTGGACTGTTGGTACATGATGGTATAAGTTGGAAGGAAATTCTGATGGAGAGAGACGATGATAAAGTTACTTCACAAAAGAAATCAACGGCTAATTAACCTTCACTTTAAAAAAAAAACTTTAGTGATGCATTAGGGGTTACACATTAATAGACATAGGGATCAATTCTTAAATAGATTTCTGAACAATGGAGAAGAGTAAAACCGTCTATTATAAAAATAGGTTCATTACAGGTAGCAATAAAAAACTTGAAATGGGTAGGAATGTCTTGGAAATGAACTCTAGAAATTGTAAAGATAGTAAACCTCTTAAGAAAAGATTTTGAAACATATCTTAGTTGATAATATGAGAATATTTAGTTATATACATGTACACTAATGGTTGAGTAGTTTAGGAAAGAACAACTCGAGGGGTAATACTATACTTTCAAGGGCAGGTAAATATATTACAATTTCGAGATCAATATAAATGGGTAGGAACATTCCAGAGAAGTTTATTGTGAATCAGGAAACTTTCACTTCAAACAGACTTAATATGATACTTCATCATACGGCTAGTTTTATCTATGAAAATGTGTGATTAATAAGAATCACTGATAATTAAGAATGCTGGTCAGGGTGGCCTTTTACCCTTGACCGTGCGAGGGGGCGGTGACCCTCAACTGGGCGGGAGAATAGGAAGCCCAGTTAGGGCAGCGGCCGCCAAGTGCGCGGGTCTAGGATCCCAGTCTTTTCACGATTTTTACGCGAGCTCGCAGTGTTTTTACGCCTCGTTGGGATCCTGACTTTAGACCAGTTCCGTTGACCCTGTCTTTTAGGATACCCAGGCGGGGGATCCTTGGTTTTCAGTTTTTACGTACGAGCTCGTCCGCCCGTACTAGTCGGGCAGTTTTCTAGAGTGACTTTTCTAGGGAGTCTCTCTCACCCGTCTCAGTGGCGTAGTTGGGGAATAGACCTATCCCTCTATTGGACCGCGCTTCCAGTTAGAGGGCGAGACGGAAGAGCCATTTGCAGGCTTCTTCACCGCTTGAGTTTCTTCGCCAAACAGACTTGGCGATTCTATATCTAGATCATCCATATCTACATCTACAACATCTGGAGCTATATCTGAAACATTGAAGTTAGAATTTGAGAAGTTATGATCAAAAGACCATTCTCTCTACCCAAGAATTTAAATAAATTAATAGATCTCTACAATCTCAACTTTTCCATTTTTCACTCGCCAACTTGATCTCTAAGGAAATTGATATATGCATTCACACTCATACACTCATGATTACGCAATTGCTATATAAATATGACATATGGGAAATGCCGGGTTCTGGAGGAAAACATTAGAAACACATTACAAACAAACCCTTTTTACTTACGCAAGTAGATGTAGATTTTACTTATACCACCTTTCTACTTGCCTGCTTTTGTACACATTAAATGTCAAGTTATTTTTATAATTTTTAAGGAGGTACCAGCAATGGCTGACGCCTCTTCTTTCCTATTATGTGTGTGGCAGGCAAACAGCCTGCAGTTCAGTAGCCGCTCAGTAGCTATATGCTTCCAGGAGACAGAGTATATACGAGACGGTATGAATTCCTTGTCTCAGTTTTTGTTCAAATAATGATGTAAATGCTATCTCTTTTGTATTACACTTTGGGATATATGTTGTAAATGGAAGATCATTGTACATGATGAAAACTGATATGAATATTAACGAAAGGAATTTTGGTGCCAATTGTATCTCTTTTACTTTGTGGTTATGTTGTGGATGTGAATGTCATGTTAGGATAATTAGCCGCGCGAAAAATTTTCCCTGCTTTTCTACAACTCTGCGATCAATGAGAATGAAATATTGCGAATTTTGTCGTAAACGGGTACCCGGATCCTGAGGGGTTTATAGTTTGGTATCAGAGCAGTGGTACCCAGATACGCACATTCGTAGTATTTCGATTCCGATCGCATTAAATTCTCGAATAGCGACAGTCTTCCGACTTGTCGTAAGTTCGAGAAGGGAAATATGACATTCATATTCAATAACCACAGATGTCACCAAGTTCATTAATTTTCATATTATATCCCAAGAAGAGAAAAGCATTTATGATAAATATCTGTCTAGGGCATCTTTATGACTAATTATGGTTCTCATGCAGAGCCATGGCATCTCGACCAGGTCAGGATACTTCTGATCAGCTGGCACGCATACTGAGCGCACTTACTGATCTTCAGCAGCAGCAGGCTGCTATGAGAGGCCAGCAGGAGCAGATATTGGCCCAGCAGACCGAGATTGCTGACAGGCAGACAGACATAGAGATGAGATTTGAGGACCTGTCAGATTTCACGTACCATCCATCCCAGGATGAGATACGGCAGGACCAGCACCAGTCTGTTGAGGTGGAGCAGCCTCATCCTGACGATCCACTAGAGGACATTCCAGAGCATGGAGCTGAGGAGGATGCAGACTTATACAGGGAGCAGGACCCTGTTGACTTTGCTGGCGAGGATGCACACGAGTATTCAGCCATTCACAGGCACCAGTCGGTTTTCACTTCTTATCAGCGGGCCAACATACCCCTGTTCGAGGGCACAGGTTCACCAGATGATGCTGAGCAGTGGCTGAAGAGAGTGATGAAGGTGCTCAGGGCAATTCATGCGCCACGAGACACGTGGCTATCTTTCGTAGAGTATTCACTGACAGACTTCGCCGAACGATGGTGGGAGGCCGTAGTGTCCGAGTTAGGCCGAGAGCCTACTTGGAACGATTTCGAGACGAAGTTCCGAGACCACTTCTTTTCTGCGAAGTGGAAGGAGTCCCAGCGCCGACTTTTTGCCGAGCTTCGTCAGGGACAGATGACCGCCAGAGATTATTTCATCCGATACATAGAGCTGTCACGACATACACGAGCAGCTGGTGCATTTCCAGAGGAGAATCTGGAGAAGTTCATTGGCGGCATGTGAGAGGAGGTGCAGGAGAAGCTGGCAGGACTACATATCACTTCTATCTCCGAGGCTACCGATGCTGCAGAGAAGTTCGAGGACATCAGGGGGAGACGTTTCGGGAGCTCGTCTGGAGCAGCACCTAGACCGCGACGATCTTTTGGACCGATACGTCGACCGTTTCAGCAGCAGAGGTCAGACAGACGGTTCGACCTACAGGTTCGACATTCTCTGGCAGTGCTCGCTCTTCTCCATCGACTACTCTAGGAGGAGCACTCGCCGGACGTGGTACAGAGTCCGCTCGACCATCTGGGTCGCAGCGAGTAGACCGACCACCAGCCGGACCAGCTCGGAGCACAGGCACAGCTACTCCACCTACCAGGCCAGTCAGATGCTATCGATGTCATGAGTGGGGACACTATCGCTCACAGTGCCCACAGGTAGCTGGTGAGCCTCAGCCACAGCCTTCACAGTCACAGCCTCAGACACAACGTTCAGGGAGTTTCCGTGGCAGGAACTCCAACTTTAGGCGGCAGCAACAGAGACAGACGCAGAGTGTGGCAGGTTCTAGTGCTGCATCAGCCAGGCAGGGACAGTTACATGCCGTTACTGAGGAGCAGGCACGTTCAGCGGCTACAGTGGTGAAAGGTATGGTCTCAGTCTTGGGCCGACCTTTCCATGTTTTATTCGATTCCGGTGCGACACACTCTTTCCTTGCTTCGAGGCTACTTGCTTCTTTAGGTAGAGTCGCAGAGACTCTCTCTTCTCCGTATCACATCCGAGGGCCTGGTGGACAGTTATTCATTATTTCACTGATAGTCAGGCACTTGCCCATACTGATTGGAGGTCATGAGATGATCGCAGATTGCCTACTTCTGCAGCTTGATGAGTTCGACTTGATATTGGGCATGGATTGGTTATCCACTCATCATGCACTTGTTGATTGCTTTAGGAAGACCGTTGTCTTCAGAATTCCTGATCTACCCGAGTTCACTTTTGAGGATACTTTGCATGACTCCACCATGGAGTATATTTCAGTGTTGCGGGCCCAGCGACTTGTTGATCAGGGTTGTGATTCATACCTTGCATTTGTGCGGAAGGTATCTGATCATGAGCCGATGACACAGGACATCCGAGTAGTATCAGAATATCCAGATGTCTTTCCTGATGAGCTACCAGGGCTACCTCCTGAGAGAGAGATCGAGTTCGAGATCACATTGCTGCCAGATACACAGCCGATCTCTATGCCACCTTATCGCATGGCACCAGCCGAGTTGAGGGAGCTGAAGGTGCAGTTGCAGGAGTTGCTAGATTTGGGATTCGTGAGACCGAGCACTTCACCTTGGGGTGCTCCGGTTCTATTTGTCAAGAAGAAGGATGGATCCATGAGGTTATGCATCGATTACCGGCAGCTGAACAAGAGAACGGTGAAGAACCGTTATCCTTTGCCGCGCATTGATGATTTATTTGATCAGCTTCAGGGATCTTCGGCTTTCTCAAAGATCGATCTTCGCTCAGGCTACCATCAGCTGAGGATTCGCGAGTAGACATTCCAAAGACAGCCTTCAGGACTCGCTATGGACACTATGAGTTTGTGGTGATGTCGTTTGGGCTCACCAATGCACCTGCGGCTTTCATGGACATGATGAACCGTATCTTCCGTCCATACTTGGACAAGTTTGTAGTGGTGTTCATCGATGATGTGCTTATCTATTCACGAAATGAATGGGATCATGCGAATGATCTACGGATTGTTTTGGACACATTGCGACAGCACAAGCTATATGCCAAGTTGAGCAAGTGTGAGTTCTGGTTATCCCAGGTCTCATTTCTCGGGCATATCATTTCTGGAGCAGGCATTGCAGTTGATCCTGCGAAGATAGATGCAGTTATGTCTTGGGAGCAGCCCAAGACAGTCACTCAGATTCGGAGCTTCCTCGGATTAGCAGGTTATTACAGACGCTTCGTCAGCGGTTTTTCACGCATCGTTCGCCCTCTGACACGACTGACTCAGAAAGGAGTTCCATTCATTTGGGACGATTCATGTGAGCATGCCTTCCAGACACTGAAGGAGAGGTTGACTACAGCGCCTATTCTTGCTCTTCCTTCAGGAACTCAGGACTATGCAGTATACACAGATGCATCTGGAGAAGGCCTAGGAGCAGTGTTGATGCAGAGAGGACAGGTGATTGCTTACGCATCACGGCAGTTGAGACCGCACGAGCGGAACTACCCCACACATGACTTAGAGTTGGCGGCAGTTGTCTTCGCCTTGAAGATCTGGCGCCACTATCTATATGGGGTGAACTTCGAGATTTTCACAGACCACAAGAGCCTAAAGTACATCTTTGATCAGAAGGAGTTGAACATGAGACAGCGCAGATGGCTCGAGCTGCTGAAGGATTATGATTGCACGATCTCTTACCATCCCGGTAAGGGAAACGTGGTGGCTGATGCACTTAGCAGGAGAGCGCATGCTGATGGTACGGCGAACTGGCTATACACGTGGGATACGCTTGCAGCTTTGACCGATTGGCATCCTCAGGAGAGCGCATCCATTTCTACCGCCGTGCCTCCACGATACAGCAGCCTTTGGGATCGTATTGTAGAGGGCCAGAAGACCGATCCTTGGATTCATGATAGATACATGCGCGCCGTCAAGGACGAATTTGATGACTTTGTTGTGATGGAGTCTATTTTATGGAAGGCAGGACGGGTCGTTGTACCCAATGACGAGCAGCTTCGCAGAGACATTCTCGATGAGGCACACAGTTCACGGTTATCTATCCATCCAGGCAGTACGAAGATGTACCGTGATCTGCGTCGACATTTCTGGTGGGATGGAATGAAGCGCGATGTGGCACTACATGTTAGCAGATGCATGACCTGTCAGATGGTCAAGGCTGAGCACAGGAGACCGCCAGGATTACTGCAGTCTCTCCCCATTCCCGAGTGGAAATGGGAGAGCATTTCTATGGATTTCGTCACAGGTCTGCCAAAGACACTAGGTGGCCATGATTCTATATGGGTCATTGTTGATAGGTTGACCAAGTCAGCCCATTTCATACCTGTCAACACGACTTACACTCCATCCAGGTTGGCCAAGCTCTATGTGCAGAACATTATCAGGCTGCATGGTATACCACGTGAGGTGGTGTCTGACAGAGATTCGAGATTTACATCTCATTATTGGCATCAGTTCATGTCAGCACTACAGACAGAGCTGAAGATGAGTTCTGCATATCATCCACAGACTGACGGTCAGAGTGAGCGCACCATTCAGACGCTTGAGGATCTACTTCGCGCATGCACTTTGGAGTGGAAAAGGTCCTGGAAGGACCATTTGCCCTTAGTGGAATTCACGTACAACAACAGCTATCACTCCAGTATTGGCATGGCACCATTCGAAGCCCTATACGGGCGGAGATGCCTCACGCCTCTCAGTTGGCGTGAGGTAGGTGATCATGCTTTATATTCCGTGGATCTCTTGGAAGAGACTGCGAAAGCTGTTGATCTTGTGAGACGGAGGCTTCTGACGGCACAGAGCCGCCAGAAGAGTTATGCAGACCGTCGGAGGAGAGACTTAGAATTTCAGGTAATTTAATTATTTTCTCCTCATCCACTCAATTATGATATATATGTGTTCAACTTAATCTCATATTAATGACACTCCTATCGATTATAGATTGGAGATTGGGTATTTTTGCGAGTCTCTCCCATGAAGGGAGTGCAGAGATTCGGTGTTCGCGGCAAGTTGGCGCCGCGATATGTTGGACCTTTTGAGATTCTGGCTAGAGTGAGGAAAGTGGCATACCGAGTAGCCCTTCCTCCACATCTTTCAGCTATTCATGATGTTTTCCACATATCCAATCTGAGGAAATATGTCCACGACCCTCGGCACGTCATCAGTTACGAGAATCTTGACGTAGAGCCAGATCTGACTTATGAGGAGAAGCCAGTTCAGATACTTGATCGTGCTGTGAAGAAGCTTCGCAGCAAAGAGATTTCATTGGTCAAGGTTTTGTGGCACCGACACGGCGTCAAGGAAGCGACATGGGAGATTGAAGCCGACATGCGGGCACGATACCCGCAGCTATTCTGATGTAATCATCAAAACAAGCTTTTGTAATTAGATACATTATAAATATATGGCTTGTTTTCCCTTTGAGGTTTTTATGGGTTCAAAACCCTTTGAGGTTTTTATGACCATATTAAATCCAAATAAGATACCTATTAACCTTGACTCGAGTCTCGAGGACGAGACTCCCTTTGAGGTTTTTATATTTGTAACATCCATATTCTAACAAACCCGAACTCGTCCGATTTTGGGTCTAATGAACCCAAAAACGTTGTCAGTCAATACTAAACAACCTAAAACGACCAAGTAATCATGAATCAAAAGTCGTTCGGGCAAAAATCGACCAAAAATCGGTCGTTTCGTAATGCGCGCCGTGAAAAGCCGCGTCACAAATTCAGAAACCGTGAAATGAACCGAGACCATCATAAGGTCTGATTCGACGATACAAGACCAACGGAATCGACCGTTCGTCAATCGGAGGTCATATGATATTTTTAAATCACAAAATTTAGTCTTAGACAAAAGCCGTATCCAAAAATTTCGGGTATTCGAAACTCGACCGAAAGTATGTCAACATTATACTCATTTTGATCGTCGTTGAAAGACGATCAAATCGAGACATTTCGTGTCGGAATCCGACACTCGAGGTGCGATTACGAGCGACTTTAAAATAAGAGAGAAAAATACATAAATAAGATATAAAAAAAATAAAATAAATTTTTATTTTCTGTCTGCTATGTCTGCTATGCAGACTGCAGTATCGTTGGATTTTATTCTTTAGAGTCTCTCCCCACTTGGCATGGTTAAGGTACACATGTGTCAATTTTTTAAAGACCACACTCCCTCAATCCTATCAACCTAAGCCTCATTAAATACCCCAAGCCTCTCTCTTTTTTCCCTATCTTTCCCAACGAGAAGGTGCATAACCTCTGTTTTCTCTCTCTCCATCTATTTCCAGCCGTAAGAGGGGCCCTCCCCAATTCCCCTTCTCTGGATTTCTGCTGTAGCTTTCCCCTCCAGTTGCTAGAACTCAACTTCTTCCCTTTTTGCATGTAAAGATCAAGGTACAATCCATCTATTTCCTCCTTATTTTTCCATATTCTCTCCCAAATTTCCTCCAATTCCCTACTTCCATTTATTGGATCTCTAATCCTCCTCAAATTCTTACAAGAAGAGAGCCCCCTTCTCCTTCTTTGCTGCTGTCCAGGCCTTCATCTGCAGCCTAACTGCTGGAACCTCCTCCAATTGCTTCAGAAATTGGCCCAATTGAAGTTGTTGCATGCAAACATTGTTCTTCCAAATTGAAAACAATCTAATTAGGTACACTCCTTAACCCTTCCTCTTGCTGCCATGCAAGTATTTTACACCTTAAACTCCTTGAAAAAAAAATGTGATTTGAATTCATACAAAACTAACACTTAAATCTCAGTAAATATCATTCTGATTTTTGGTGAAGGTTTTTGAATATTATGTATTGGTGCTAAATAAGATTATAATTGCTAAACTTTTTACTGGAAATTTACTGTTGGCATGAAACCATCTTATCCTATCATGCAAAATTAGAAAGAGATGGAAGATTGATGTATTATACAAGAGTCTTGTACTGCTTCTAGAGTACCGACCATCATTACAATATTAATCAATGCTATGAAAATTTGTAAGAATACAAGAAGTCCATTCTGAGATAAATAGTGAGCAGTCGAGTTGATTCTCTCTAGCAATATTTTTCTTTCTAATTCTTTTGTTGAAAGGGAAAGAAGATTAAATGTACAGATAATTTATAAAAATATATATATATATAAATTTTAAAATCTTTTGAAAAAACAAAAGTGCTATTTGTACAGATTAAATATTAGTTTTATTATAAATTGAAAATGACCATACGTGTATTAATTGGTGAGTACAGTTTGTATCTACATTATATTTTGTGGAAATAATTATAATTATGCCAACAATTTTCTTCTCCCTGGACTGTTATGTCAAAATATCATATGATTGAAATTCTGGTATCATACAGTTATTCTGAAAATACATATTAAAGAGTAAAATGAAGCTAGAACCATTGTTCTGTCAGTTAGTCACTGCATCACATTTAGCAGGAAAATAATAATTGGAGTTATTTTTATTAATTTATTGGACTGTTGGTACATGATGGTATAAGTTGGAAGGAAATTCTGATGGAGAGAGACGATGATAAAGTTACTTCACAAAAGAAATCAACGGCTAATTAACCTTCACTTTAAAAAAAAAAACTTTAGTGATGCATTAGGGGTTACACATTAATAGACATAGGGATCAATTCTTAAATAGATTTCTGAACAATGGAGAAGAGTAAAACCGTCTATTATAAAAATAGGTTCATTACAGGTAGCAATAAAAAACTTGAAATGGGTAGGAATGTCTTGGAAATGAACTCTAGAAATTGTAAAGATAGTAAACCTCTTAAGAAAAGATTTTGAAACATATCTTAGTTGATAATATGAGAATATTTAGTTATATACATGTACACTAATGGTTGAGTAGTTTAGGAAAGAACAACTCGAGGGGTAATACTATACTTTCAAGGGCAGGTAAATATATTACAATTTCGAGATCAATATAAATGGGTAGGAACATTCCAGAGAAGTTTATTGTGAATCAGGAAACTTTCACTTCAAACAGACTTAATATGATACTTCATCATACGGCTAGTTTTATCTATGAAAATGTGTGATTAATAAGAATCACTGATAATTAAGAATGCTGGTCAGGGTGGCCTTTTACCCTTGACCGTGCGAGGGGGCGGTGACCCTCAACTGGGCGGGGAGAATAGGAAGCCCAGTTAGGGCAGCGGCCGCCAAGTGCGCGGGTCTAGGATCCCAGTCTTTTCACGATTTTTACGCGAGCTCGCAGTGTTTTTACGCCTCGTTGGGATCCTGACTTTAGACCAGTTCCGTTGACCCTGTCTTTTAGGATACCCAGGCGGGGGATCCTTGGTTTTCAGTTTTTACGTACGAGCTCGTCCGCCCGTACTAGTCGGGCAGTTTTCTAGAGTGACTTTTCTAGGGAGTCTCTCTCACCCGTCTCAGTGGCGTAGTTGGGGAATAGACCTATCCCTCTATTGGACCGCGCTTCCAGTTAGAGGGCGAGACGGAAGAGCCATTTGCAGGCTTCTTCACCGCTTGAGTTTCTTCGCCAAACAGACTTGGCGATTCTATATCTAGATCATCCATATCTACATCTACAACATCTGGAGCTATATCTGAAACATTGAAGTTAGAATTTGAGAAGTTATGATCAAAAGACCATTCTCTCTACCCAAGAATTTAAATAAATTAATAGATCTCTACAATCTCAACTTTTCCATTTTTCACTCGCCAACTTGATCTCTAAGGAAATTGATATATGCATTCACACTCATACACTCATGATTACGCAATTGCTATATAAATATGACATATGGGAAATGCCGGGTTCTGGAGGAAAACATTAGAAACACATTACAAACAAACCCTTTTTACTTACGCAAGTAGATGTAGATTTTACTTATACCACCTTTCTACTTGCCTGCTTTTGTACACATTAAATGTCAAGTTATTTTTATAATTTTTAAGGAGGTACCAGCAATGGCTGACGCCTCTTCTTTCCTATTATGTGTGTGGCAGGCAAACAGCCTGCAGTTCAGTAGCCGCTCAGTAGCTATATGCTTCCAGGAGACAGAGTATATACGAGACGGTATGAATTCCTTGTCTCAGTTTTTGTTCAAATAATGATGTAAATGCTATCTCTTTTGTATTACACTTTGGGATATATGTTGTAATGGAAGATCATTGTACATGATGAAAACTGATATGAATATTAACGAAAGGAATTTTGGTGCCAATTGTATCTCTTTTACTTTGTGGTTATGTTGTGGATGTGAATGTCATGTTAGGATAATTAGCCGCGCGAAAAATTTTCCCTGCTTTTCTACAACTCTGCGATCAATGAGAATGAAATATTGCGAATTTTGTCGTAAACGGGTACCCGGATCCTGAGGGGTTTATAATTGAGAGATAGGAATCCGTGTTATCAAAGGATTTCCTATGATTATTTCTAGCACGGATTCTACGAAATGAGTCAATCATCCACTTTGGTATCTAATTGAACAAAAATGGTAATATTGTTCCTCCATTGATCAAGAATCTCGGTCTTTGGGAAGTATCATGATCATCCGATAATAAGGATTTCAATTTATTCAAATGAACAATTTGAACACCTATTGATTCTGATAATTAATTGCGGGGTTGATCACTCGAGTCTTTCAATTCATAGATGTGAATCCCGGACATATGAATGGGGATATTTTCGATACTCACAAAGAAAAAAAGGAAGTGACTTGGATAAAAAGAGAAGTGACTTAGACAAAAAGAAACGAAGTGACTTAGACAAATCTTCTTTGTCAATAGCCTCGAACCAATCAATTGAATATTGATTAATACGTAATCGATCGAGCACTACTTGAAGATGGTTCTTCTGTTCAGAAATGAAATGTTCCAAATGCTCATGGAAATTCTTGCTCCCATTAGACCATTTGTATCTATATGCATCTGGATCCCGATTCATGGATCTCTCGATTCTAGAAATAAGAGGATCAAACCATTTCTTCTGACTCTTTTTCAAATTCGATAAATGACAGTTGATCGTATATTTCTTTATAGTTATATGATTCGGAGTATCATTTCCTATTCGATCCCTTGGAATACCATATTCGAACGATCGTGATGCCAGCGGAATCATTACCGCAAGGCATAGAGGGGGAGGTCATAAGCGTCTATACCGCCAAATAGATTTTCGATGGAATTCAAAAGACATATCTGGTAGAATCGTAACCATAGAATATGACCCTAATCGAAATGCATACATTTGTCGCATACACTATGGGGATGGTGAGAAGAGATATATTTGACATCCCAGAGGGGCTAGAAGGTAATAATGTGCCGAAGTCCTAAGAAAAATGCCTCAGTTCCCTACCGACAGGATTAGCCGCTCACTTGCATGGCATTTTGCCCTTCGCACGCTCACCTATACCTTGCACCAACAAAGGCCTCTCAGCCCTAAAATTAATGCTTGCCTCTTTCCTTAGATGAGAAAGCCAGTCACCGAGGCCTTGCGGCCAAGGTCAGATTAGTTGTAGAAGCCAAGTGTCTACTCTGACAAAGAAAATGTAAGAAAAGGACGTCACATGACCATCCAACCCAGCCTACCTTCTTCTTCCCCTGGAAAAGTGCTTTCTCCTTTCGCCGACTTGATCTGACTAGAGAACAAGCGCAAGGTCGTAGAACCTCCTCGATAGCTCTAGACTGCCAGAGACCTCCAAAAAAGGCGGTCGAGACAAAGGCGAGGCTTTGAGCGACGACCAATCAGGAATCTTCTTCGCGTCAAGGGCTATTAGGCTCTTCCCGGAAGTGCGATTCTCTCAGCGACTACTCAACTATATATTTGGTATCTTCTTTTATTCTACTCTAATAGTCCTTTCTTTTGAGGTGCGGGCACCCCTGGAGGGTCCTTCGTTCCCCGGCAAAGATCCAGCCCAGTCTGAAAAAGTGGAAATCTTCACCTCCGCGAAGACAGAAGGTAGAAAGGCGTCAAATATATTTCGAAAGAACTCATTATATATTTGGGGTAGTCTCAGAACCAGAGATGATGTCTATTCTGGCTCCATATTCTAAACCAATTTGCTGAAAGAAGGCCCAAGCATGACATGATAGAGCTCCAGGGTCCGATGCTGAAACCACATGTTGACGGCGGAAAACTGCGCGAATTGGGTCGCTTGGGGACCTTTTGACGAATTGGAGGTGGTCGTGAGTCAAATGGTGTCTACCATGTCTCCTATAGTTGCTGCTTCCTTCGAGCAATTCGTCTTCGACGCTTGCGTCTTGGACATCTCCCACTCTCCAAATTACGTCTCCTGATCCCCCTTTATCAATAGTCTCCCTCAGTCTCTTTTGCGTGTCAGCAGATTATTCCTTGTAAAGGTAGGCAGTCCAATAGTCTTTTTGAGTTGTAATATATTTATGGGATCTGAGTCGTGGCGGAAATCCCGCCGGACACTGATTTTCTCTTATCTCATATACAGGTTTTCTCTTGTCATAGTGCTTTTCTAGGGGAAGAAAGAAAGCGGTAGCTCGGTCAACTCTTTGCCTTCTTGATTGTCAGCATCAAGACAGGTTACCTCAAAGCAAACCTAGGAGGTTGTCGAATGCACACTAACGCGGATAGGCGCGTCGAAGCTAGGCTCCATAGCTCTCTTTGGAGATCCCGACCCAGAAAAAGAAGAAAGCCTATCAAATTTCTCATAGCTGAAAGGAGGTCCCACCGCAAGGCCAGATAAGAAGAATTCGAGGAAGGGTTTTAAGTAAGGAATAGGAGGGGTCGACTTTAATCAGGAACTAGATGCACAGACGATATGGTTTACTACAAACCAGAGCTCAAGTCTCTCAAAATCGACTAACTTAATAGATCTGATCTTTCAGAAGCATTTTACCAGGGCAACAACGGCCTATGGGATGACCTTTGACGACTGGAAATAGCTCCTGAGCGAAAAAAGACATCATATATTAGCTCACCTTGAAAAAAAGACATCCTCTCTTAGCTCACATGGCATACCACTTGTTCGACCTCCTTCGGTCATGCCCCTTCCGATCGACTAAGCGCTTAGAAGAAATCATACTTCCACTACTATGTTCTCTTTGAGTATAAAGAAAAGCAAAGTATGCACTCACTCATTGCTCTTGTCCTTACCGTGGGCCTTTGACCCAGCAAATATAGAAGATCATGCAGGATAAGAAGTCCTTTCGATGGTATGAGATAGGAAACTCTCAAGTATGGAAAGGTTTGACCTATTCCGGATGAACTCAAGGAAAGAAGTAGTCCCTCCTATGGAGCCTTTGAAAAAGAAGTGGGGAAGTGGTTAAAACTTGAGGTAGAGAAAGAAGTAGGGACCAATATGGGAACAAAATAACTGGCCTCAATAAAAGGAAGTGATCGAGCAGTCCTATTATCAATCAATAAAGTCATTGCGCTGCCTACAACTCCGCACAAGAGGAAAGGGAAGAGGCTCCTATCTGATCTATAATAGGAAGAGCAAGAACAAGGAAGACAGGATAAACAGAACTGAGATCTCCTTATTAGGAGCAAGGTTAGAGATGATTTTCGTCATAGCTGTAGTGAGAGTAGTCGATGTTGGAGTCTCGGGGAAGGAGCTGAACTTTGCATTATAGAGTCAGCGGCCGACCATTAGTTCGGAGATCTTCCTTTCCTCCCAAGGTCACTATAAGCTGGTATGTGATTCAAAAATGACTTGCCCACTTGAAGTTGAAGGAAGGATATGTGCCAATCATCCCACGGTCAATCATCTGGCCGAACCCTGCTTAGGCCCAGATAAGTCACCTCCCTCTATCTATAAAGTTGTCTTGCTACTCTGGGGAGTCATTGCATCAGTGCATACCTCTTCGGTAACCCACTTATCAGAATTAGGCGGTATGGTTGCATATGAGCATTTATTGTCAATAAGTATACTTCTGCATGTCTTCCTTGGGGGTAACCTTGTTCATCCAATTTTCCGACACTAGGAAGTCAGGATTCCCACAGACCGCGTTGAAATGCCTTGGTTTTTTTTAGCTTGGTGAAATTCCAGCAGTGTGCGACACTTTCTGTTCTTTGGGCAACCAGCGTAGTCTGCATCTTAGGGTATACTAAAAGGGAATGCAGTCTTAAGAAGCTGAAGCCAGTGCCCTGGGTCTCTAGCCGACTAGCTTTCTAAGGCCTTGGGAACCTCTCCTGACCTGAACTCTCCCTCCCTACTTGAGTAGGGCTATTCACTCACCCTCTTAGAGAGGCTACTACTTGCACGGAGCTGAGGTCAGTGGTGTATGGTGGGTTATATAGATATTAAGCACCCATTAGAGGTAATCTTGCTCGTCATTCTATATGTTTGTTTTTGTTTGTTTTGTGAAGCTCCTGTTAATTATTAATATAGTAGAATGAAGGGAACTCAAGCTTGAGCTTATTCTTGGTTTAGTAGCTTTCATGGCCTTAACCTAACTTCAAGCTAACTGCACGAGTTTTATTATCATCAAAATATGCATGCTCATGCATGAACTAATAGTTTGTTCTTAAATCAAACCTTCATGAACCAAGCCAGATCAAAGATGAACATTGTCTTCTTATTGAATTGAACACAAACCTTTACATATGCTAAAGGAATCAAATCGAACCTCGTAATTGTTGGAATGGAATCACTTATCATTGAAGAGACCCCAGGGCTCTCTTATATAGAAGAAAGGCCCTGGGTTAATTACATAAGAGGACAAGAAAAAAAGAGAAATAAGAAATACATACTGTTGGAGTATTTGGTTGTGCGCCATATGAGTTGTAGGAGGGTAAATGGATCCTGGAAGATCCATTTAACCCATCACAATGTTTAGTCCCACATCTACCAATGGTGGGACTTGGAGGCTCAGTGGAGGCTATATAAGGTTCCCCAGACCTCCTGTATCCATTGAAAGAGAAAAAGCAATGAAGCATATGCCCCTTTGAGGGCTTCTCCTATGGTTTCATCCCTCTCCTCACGGAGTAGGGTTCAATGTTAAACCTTGTGTTCCATGTTTCTCTTTCTCTATTTCTATGCTCTGTTTATCATTCGCTTCCGCATGTTTATTTTCTAACGTGGTATCAGAGCGGGTCAATTCTCGAGGGTTTTCTTTTATGTTCGTTTATAATATGTTCGAGATTCGTTTAATGTTGAAGATATGTTATTCGTGATCGAGATCTTTTCATATCATTCTTATTCTACGGATGGATTTATGTTCTATGGTTTCATTTTTGAAACCCTATTTTCTGCCGTCGAAGCTCTCATCTTCCAGGTGACCCCCCGTGGGCTTCAATTCAGGCCGAAACAGTCAATCCTCTGCAGGTTCCAGGAGGAGCCCCTCAGTCCTCGCGCGTATCCCAGGCGCATGCGGAGATCTTCCTCCTTCGCAACTCCGAGTGCGCGAGGCGACGCACGATTTTCAGACGGCCCAGGCGGCGGGCCCTCTCGCTCAACCTGCGCTCCAATCTCCAGCATCCAGGCGTGCAAGTTCCTCTCCAGGCGACGCGATACCCGCCGCAACATCCAAGCGGCGACTCCGAGCGGTTCTCTGGAGGCTCCAGCCCTAGAGACACCTGCTCCTCTCGCGACAAGATCTCCAGCCTCCCTCCACTCCTGATCTCGCGCACAGCGGCGTTTAAACCCCTAAACCAACATCCACGCGGCATCTACCTCCCACGCGAGCTCCTCGCGCGGCACCCTCCACAGGCAGAGGCCAGGCGACGACCTCACTTCCTCTCCTTCACAACCTCCATCAACGGCGCACCGCCGATGACACTCCGTCTCCTCCAGCAGCGGCGTACCCTCCGCCGATGACACATGCGATCGGCGACGAGGGGGGTGGCGGCTCTGATGATGAAGTGAAAGGGTTTCTTAGGAACCCTAGTGGCGCATAAAATAAAAAGAGTGGCTTGAGTTATTTAAAAAAAGTGTAAGGCCCACTTTGGTTGTGTACAAAAAATGAATGAAAAAAAAGCCACGTACAATAAAAAGCCATACGTAAAAGTTTTGCAAAAAAATGCAGAGGAAAGCCATATAAAAAAATTTGGTTGTACGGCTTAAACAAAATTGCAGAAAAAAATAGGAGCCATAAAAAAATGAAACGGCCAAATGTTATCCATGTTTTGAGAAGCCGAAAAATTTGTGATCGACTTATTGGTTTCATGTTTTACCCCCAATATTTTGTCTTCTCCCAACATTGTCGATGTTCGTTTTCCGACAAGTATGGGAGAATGGGGGAGTATTATTATGTAGAGACACAGGCCAGATTGACAAATTTTCTAGATTCTCCAGATTCAGAGATTCCAGAGGCCATTCAGATGTTCAGACTCTACAGTTGATATTTTGACTCGACGATTGATTCCGAGTCCACGGTTTCAGACATGCACATGTATGTGGTCTTCTTTTCAGATGAGCACATGTTTGCCATCATTGTCAATGGTCCTCATCCATTCTTGTTGTTTCGGCCAGAGTTTTCATGTGAGCCATAGGGACTCCAGTGTAGAAGACCATTCCCTATGCCATGTTGGCAAGGGTTTTCATGTGGTATCATAGGTACTCCAGAATAGTGTACCATTCTCTGTGCCAGATGGGAGAGACCCAGTTCTCCGACGAGGAGACTTCTTTCAGATCCATTCTCCAGCGACCGTGGACTCCGACGAGGATTGCAGTTCCATAGCCTTTTTCAGTTCGACCCTTTTCATAGATGGAGCAGTTGTCCACATGTTGTGGCGGGCCAGAGTACTCCGACGAGGAGACTCATTTCCAATTGCAGCGACTCTGACAGGCGCAGTTCAGAGCGTATGCTCTCCGACTAGGAAATTCAGCAGACTCACACTCCATCCCGTTCGTCCTCGTCATAAGCACGGCATGAGAAGCAACTTCCTCGACAGCAGCTGACAGTTGTGCGTGTTGAGTTGATATTGTTTGTAGTGTCCTGTAGTGTTGAGTCGAGTTTCTTTATGTTTGTCCAAGCTGAGCATTGCATGTTCCAGCTTGAGGGGGAGTATTGGAGTATTTGGTTGTGCGTCATATGAGTTGTAGGAGGGTAATTGGACCCTGAAAAAGATCCATTTACCCCATAACAATGTTTGGTCCCACATCTACCGGCGGTGGGACTTGAAGGCTTCGTGGAGGCTATATAAGGAGCCCCAGACCTCATGTATCCATTGAGAGAGAAAAAGCAATGAAGCATATGCCCCTTTGAGGGCTTCTCCCGTGGTTTCATCCCACTCCTCACGGAGTAGGGTTCCACGTTAAACCTTGAGTTCCATGTTTATCTTTCTCTATTTCTATGCTCTATTATCATTCGCTTCCGCATGTTTATTTTCTAACACATATAAAGAGATACGAATATCTCAACACTCCCCCTCAAGCTGGAGCATATATCTATCATGCTTAGCTTGGAACATCTCTAAAATGGACCTCTAACCAAGGGCTTTGGTGAATATATCAGCAGTCTGATCTCCAGTAGAAACACGAGAGGTGAATGAGACCTTTCTGGATCATGTCTCTGTATAGTGACAATCACCTCTATATGCGTGGTACGTTCATGGAATGCAAGATTATTGGCAATAAACAAAGCTGCTTAATTGTCATATAAAAGCTGCATGGGAAGAGGTACCTCAACGGCAAGATCAGTCAGGATCGATCTAACCAAGGAATAAACAAGGAATAAATAAATATTTTTATCCATTATTTCAACTTAGATTTCTTGGATAATAGTATCCAAGGGTATACACAAATCATATGAATCCAATTCTTGTGATATATTCATGATTTGATGATATGCAGATATCCTGATTCATGACTCTAATACTGAATTCTTGGATAATGCTATTCGCAAATAGGGATCTCCCTGGGATATAAATGGGTTGTCCAATAAATATAAATACGTGGAAATATTGATAAAGAGATAATACAAACCACGCATATTGACTCAATATCAGATTGAATCTATAACTAGGGATAATAACCACTAAATTTATCCACTTAGCAAGTCAAATATTGAACAACCTCATTCATCCATTAAAACTCTTTCAGATCAATCTCTAAACCATTTGGAATTTAATTTGGTTCATTGAACTGAGAATTTATCCAATCAAACCTTACTCAACATGTCTCCAAGAGATGCCACTGGAATCCATCTTATCTCATCATTACTTAAGATTCTAAGAATGAAAGCATTATAGTGTATAATCTATTACAATTGCACCGCTTAGATTATTCTCAACATTCATGCATCATACATACTTGAAGACATAGATAACCTGAAGTATGTATTCCCACAATTCTTTTTTTAGACCAGAAAAGGGGAAACATCCTATGATGGTCGCCCTATTCCCTTCTTGTCTCCTTTTAAGATTAAGAAGAAGATATCTCAATCGATAATACCATTCATATGCTTTTCAATAGCGTATATTGATATTCTTGAATATGTATCTCGTTTCTCAAATAAGATGACCACTAGTAAAATTTGCTTTATTCCAATGTCTCATAAGTGAGCTTGTCTTGCAGTTTATCATGTGTAAACATGCATGAATTTCTAAGATATCATACAACTCATATATCATTATATGCACACCAGCTTGTCGCTATACAGACCATGTCATGCCATCAACCTAGTGGTCTTCCGAATGTACACATTTAGATGTATAGACGTAAATGTCTCCGATCAAAAGATGATTGCCTATTTCGTGATAGTCTACAATATGGGACATTATCTATCTCGATCTCAGTAAGTTAACTCTTTAACTTGACTGATCCAAAATTCCATATCTATATTCATATCCAAATGACTTGCCTCAAGAGTATCATCCAAACATTACTCTATAAAAAACATTGGCATACATTCTCATACGGTGGATCACTTTTTGGAAACATTTTATAATGTTAATTGTGTCCTCAATCAAACTCTTTGGACCATCAACTACACATCAGTTATTCTAATCTAAAGCTTTAGATCAATGACTACATGATATCCAAAGTGGTCAAGGTAGCGACATGATCAATCATCCAAACTTAAATGCACTTTATTACATATATGGAATGATGTAAGTGCAATAACAAGATGTAAGTGTGATAACATTTGTTGCTAAATGGTTGGCTCTCATGTGATCAACGCCACCACCATTTATCTCCACATTTAAAACCTCGATGCTCGACCGTAGGCCACATAAAAACATTCACTTGCAACTCCAAGAATCCAATCATTTCAACTAAAAGGACTGCCGAAAACTAGAAGGAAAACGTGAACACCCCGATAAAGATACACCTATTATCTCGATGGTTTAATTCCTTCTTCGTATAGAGACACATTAATTGGTCCTTGCAAAATATTCCCTCCTGGAAATTGACGACTTCATCATTATTATTGAAGTTTGTAAGATAATGCTCTTGATGCACTTCCGCTTGCAGACATTGTGCCAGTGAACCTCCAAGGTGCAAAGATAAATTTTGATCTGGCACTGTATCCATGACTCGCTAATCCGTGATAAGAAATCAAATTCTCGATTCTTCTATTTGAGTGTTTACTTTATGACAGTAACTATAGCAGGGCAAGTCAGCTGCTAACAAGTAATTGCATGTCGACAAGTGGACTTCCTGATTGTCATCACCGCCCTGCTAATTAATACCACTGACACTATTTTTATGATCTCTTCAAAAAGCTAACCACATGCCATATCACATTTTGAATTCCTCGCGTGCTGGATTTCAATTGAAATCTGCTTCAATTTCCCACTAGCAGGACTGAAAGCATCGTGGTTGTTGCTCAAACAACCGGACCGCAACGACCAGCTAAAGAAAGTTCAAACACACTGAACTAACCGCACCTTCACAAACAACAACATGGAAAATGACTCCCGGCAGTCAATGTACATAAATTTGAAACGAATCAGAAACGCGGAGAATACCACTCACCTTGGTGGTCAGTCTGTAATCCCCTTTCTTCCTCCATAACCCGTTCCTCACATACCGATCGGATGCACATATCCGCCTGAGAGTGGCGATGGCGAGACCGATGGCGAGGTCGGCAACGTCTTCGGTGAGGACGTCGGGGGTGTTGGTGACGCGAATGCCCCTCTGCCTGCACTTGTGAAGGTCGACCTTGTCGAGGCCAACGCTGAAGCTGGAGACGATCTCGAGCTTCGGGAGGAGGTCTATAGTCTCCGCGTCGGCGCCGACGTGGGCGTTTTACGACGAGGGCGCGAATGGATTGGGCGTGGGAATGGAGGAAGTCCCTGCGGGATTCAGGAGGCGACTCCCACAGGCGGATGAGGCGGAAGCGCTTGGCGAGCTCCTCCTCCAGGTAGGGGTTCATGGGGTACGTCAGGAGGACCCCTACGGCTTCCATTCTTTAGGTTTGAAGTCAAGGAGGCAGAGACTGCCGGAGACGGCAGTTGGGAAAGTTAAAAGGAGAGCAGAACCGATGAGAATTCTTCTCTCTCTCTCTCTCTCTCTCTCTCTCTCTCTCTCTCTCTCTCTCTCTCTCTCCATTTTATTGTTTAGGTTGGGATTAGTTGGCGTACAGACTCGCTTGTTTGATAATAGGGTTGGTTACATTTGACGAGCTTAAAATCACTTTAATTAATTTTATCGTTTTAATTTCGTAATATAGGGTTGATAATAGGGTTGGTTACATGTCTTAATGATTAAATTAACTAAAATCTTAGATTTAGGTCTTTTTGTTGCAGACAGAAGGATGTATACAACACAAAAATGCACACAAAATATGACGCATAAAATGACTTATGCGAATAACCTTGTATAATATTTTTTTAGAATGATGCATAAATAATGCGAGATAATTATGCACAGAGAATAAGAATGCAATTTTTTATTTTTTTTATTTTGTTACATGCAGAATAAGTGCAATGTGGAAGAAATGTGATACGTAGAATAGATGATCAACATGCAAGTTTTATTTGGTTTTTATGCAATTTAAATGCGATGCCAGTATTCTACACAATGCTTCTACACAATGCTATAGAGTGATGCATGCAAAGATATCCATGAATTAATCCAAACTTTGAGGATTAATAAAGAGAATCAATTTCAGTGTTATTTGTGCATAAAGATAATTCACATGTCAATTATAGCCATTTCAACTAAGAGCAAATGGCAAAGTAATCATTAAAAATTATCATGATAAACAAAAGTGACAAATCAATGAATTAATAATGACATCATGTGGAGGGTGAAATGAGCAACAAAGTGGAACTAAAATCACTAGATTTCATGTTTGTATGCTCAAGATATGAATAATATAGTAGGGACATAAATGCAAAGAAAAACATGGAAAATAAAGAGAGAGATAATGCAATCTAGTCATCATAGGGGCATATTTATAATTTGTGGAAGCTGGTGGGGTCCTCTTGCAAATTTCCAAGCGCGTACGAGAGGCATGCATAGCCAAAGCGCGGAGGAAGTGGATGGTGGGCTGAGGGCGGAGGATGTAGAGCGTGATCTCCTCTGCCTTTGGCAGAGGAGATGGCCCGGAGTGGATATGGTTGCGGAGGGAGGAAGGTGGTGAACGAAGGGTATCACATGGATGGCAGATGAACGGTGGTGTCGGGAGGTGATCCAGTGAAGGTGAAGCTCAAGGTGTGTGCATAATAAAGTTCAAAAAAATAAAAGAATAATAGGGGAAAGCATTACTCCTTGACCAAAAGGAATTCCAATGGATCCAACGAATAAGGTAAGTAGTAGCAATATAAGTAGTGGAAATAGCATAGTATTATCCGATTCATGTGGATAGATAGAAGTGTATTTTTTTCCCCAATTGAGTACTAAAATTTCGTATATGATTTATTACAATTTCCAGTCATCAAGATAGAGGAAGGAAAAAGAGAAATTTTCGTTATTTGTGGATTACTCGGATAAATGCAGTAACTCGTGAGAATGAACTATCCTATATTTACGGTAGATTAATACATGATCTGTATAAGAGGCAAGTACTTCTTAATAGTAAAATACTTGCACAAATAGCTGTATCAAATAAAAATTGTCTTTACATTATTTCCAATAAGTATCAAATAGAAGAGATTACCTTATTAAGTACAAGTAATATGTGTAATATGCAATAATTATTGAAAACAATTCCCCAGAGAATGAACATATTTTTTTGCACATAATTCTTGATACTCTCGTATTTTTTCATCCTCTTGGCGACTCGCGGAAAAGTTTTTTGGTTGTGCGAACCAAAACGAATGATGGCTTTGAGTTGTACCAAGTCAGAAATCAAGCGGATTTATTTTTTGTCCCATATTTTTATTATACTATCTTTTCATCCATATATTATTTTTAAGGGGAAAATGGGGTTGCCCCCTAGGGTAGCCAACATGGCTGCCCCCATCCCATTTTTCACAAAAAAAAATAATTTTTTGGGAAAATATCACAATGTATATTCATCCCTATATCCCTCCTATATGTCATTCGAATTTCGTCAGAAACAGAGACTCCTACGGCCTCCATCTAGACGTCATTTTTTATCGCAGGATTTTTTAAATCGACCTTGTCTGGATGGAGGCCGTAGGAGTATCTGTTTCTGACGAAATTCGAATGGCATATAGGAGGGATATAGGGATGAATATACATGACAATATTTTTCAAAAAATAAAAAAATTTGCCCAAAAATTGGGCGGAGCAGCCATGTTGCCTGCCCCCAGGGGGCAGCCCCATCAAGCCCTATTTTTAAATATGAATCACATTTTTTATTTCTATAAAAATTATTTAGATTCATCCTTCGATACAATTATTATATGGCATGTAGGTCTTTTTATTGGATAACTGCGCCCTCGAGTCTGGGGTCTTAACCTTTTCACAATGGGACAACCATTGACTTCGACTTTACTAGTAAATAAATCAGCTTCGTTCAAACCCATATTATGACTAGCATTTGTTGCTGCAGAATAAACCAGATTGAAAATGGGATAAGAGGCTCGATAAGGCATGAGTTCCAGTATCATAAGTGTTTCTTCATAGGAATACCTGCGAATTTGATCAATTACTCTTCGGGCTTTGAAAACAAACATATGTATATGTTGAGTTAAAACTTTGACTTTTGTGCCCGATCTATTCGAGTTCTTGTTTATCATAAGGTTAGTTACCCCCACCAATGGATGATGAGAAATTATTCTATTATTTTTGTTCTATAATTACGTACTTAAATTAGTCCCTTCTACCTCCCTCTTCTACTAACCACTTTCCCTCCAAACTTGAGTATGTACATTCTCCTCCTCCACCTATCAAAAAGACCAAAAAAATGAAAAACTCAAAAACACCATAAAAAATGAAAATGGAAAAGACCTACAAAAAATGGATCCTACACTCAGGGAAGCATCAGATAGAAAGTTGATTTTTGAGCTTCCCTCAATAATGGCCATTGAACACTTTCCCGACCTTAAAAGATTTGTGAGAAGTAAATTGATGCCTGAAAGGTCGGACAATAAGAGAACAGGGACTGAGAGACATATAGTGTCTATGGCCGCATCTCTGGTGATAGGGAGAAAAACCAAGAACCGCAGAGTGAAATGGTTGCCTAGATTTGATTGTGAAATCAAAGACACCACCTTCATCCATGCAAGAATCGATGATGACTCGCCGATTAATATCCTCCCGACCTCTGTGTTTTCCAAGCTCAAACTCGGATATGTCAAAAAGTCGAGAGAGATCATTCAGGTGGCAGATCGGTCCATTAAACGATCGAGAGGAACCATCTCATTCATTGTTACTTTCCAAGGTGCTCTATTACAGGTAGACTTCACGATCATTGACATTGAGCACCAATGAGAGTTCACCCAGTCTCCGAAGGTGGTGTCTTTGATTTCACCAAACTGGGTGGACTCTCCTTGGTGCTCAATGTCAATGATCGTGAAGTCTACCTGCAATAGAGCACCTTGGAGAGTAAATATGAATGAAATAGATTGCGAGACTCGGGAGATCGATTTTCACTGCATTGGGAGAGTATTACAATGCATATGTGACTCATTTGATGATGAACCTTTGGTCAGCGCGTCACTTCATCCAAGACCTACACCAAAAGAGACAACTGGGACCAAATGACCCATCTTGATAAATCAGTTGCTCCGTCCTCTAGTCGGTCATCTGGTAAGAAGAAGAAGAGTATTGATTCTTCAAGGTGTTCCCCCGAATTCCTCAAGATGTATTACTCACTCTCCTCTTCCTGTTAATGCTTTAGGTTCTAGAAAACCGGCTAAGAAAGTTACCTTTGACGTACTAGAGAAGGAACTTTACGAGGAGTCCTCGTCAGGTCCGGATGAGATGATCTATATGAGACAGCTCAGTTCGGTTGTTCTGAAGCCATATTTGAGCAAGCAGTCGTGTGTCGACCCTCGTTGGACGTTCCCTACACCTCACTGTTATTCTTATAAGGATGATTCTGACAGCGACACATTTGTATACTACCCACCCCCTCGCTCCCACAAGAAGGACCGTCACAAACCTTCTTGATCCTTGTATAGGCTCACTCCTCCTTGAATAGATTTTCCTTCCTTTATTTCCCTCCCTCCCCCGTGATTCGCATCACTCGCCCCAGTTCCGTATCGTTTTCATTTTTTGGCTATACTTAGGATTACTAGATCCTAAGTATAGGGGGTGAGTGACCCGTGTTTCTCCATTTCTTCTTGTATATTCTTTCCTACCCTGGTCGGTTCCCTAATCTCATGTCCTATACAATAATTAGGTTGACCAGAGCCTAAGCATAGGGGGTCGATGCCCGTTGTGCATTCTCCCACATTCTTATATTCTTATATTCTTTTTCACCCACTTATGCTTAATACGAGCTATGGTTTTTTGTCACCTAGTGCCATGAGGACATAGCACATGCTAAGTATAGGGGTGTATGTATATATTACATATATATTTTACCCATAGCTTGTACTTTCATGTATTTTTGTATATATTATACAATAATTACGGGGTGGGTAAAAAAACTTTTTTTAAAAAAATCTCTTAAAAAACCTTTAAAAAAATTTCCTTATTTGCTTAAAAATTTTTTCTCATTTCTTGTTTATCTTTCTTTTTCAAAAAAACAAAAAAACACAAAAATAAAAATCATAAAAAATTAACTAATAAGTTGGTTTAATCCTGACACATTCACATTCACACTTGTGATGTTCAAGAACACTTAGTTTATGAGGTCTTGAGATTTTGAGTTCACCAGACTTAGTCATTAGGGTCCTTGACTTAATTATTCGCATTCCCCTTGTTTAAAAGATTTGTGTATTATATTGCATGCTTAGTCTCTACCTTAAGAGTATGATCAACACCTCACATACACGACTGCAGTTATGATGAGATGAGTTGAAATTTCACTTGAGGAACTGAGATGAGGGATTTGAGTTTGGACATGATTTAATGATGCTCGAGGATGGGTTAAAATCAATGAAGGTTTGATTGAAACCAGAGTGTTAGCACCTTTAGCCATTATGAGAACATGGTTCTTGTACTATCTCTTGACATTTACCTATGTGCCAGGGTGTGATGAAATCTAAAAAGATTGTTTATCAGTGTGACCCAACTTTTGGTAAAAGTAGTGGAGGTAGCCAAAAAGTAAAACAGAGAAATATCAATGTTGAAAGAAAAACTCTCACCATACAAAGTCAAATATCAAAGAGCTTCCACCAAAGGCGAGCGCTCCCAAACATTTCAAAGTGTCCACTTGGACCACCGCTATTAGGACCAAGGGTTGGGCTAACACCCAAAAAAGGCTCTGCATCGTAAATACTACAAGTCTAGGTGTAGAAGGTATAATATATACTCAAAAAGGCACATCCCCGTGTACTCCCAGGAAAACAAGTGTAGACGACTCGAACTTCTCTTGACGGACACACTGATCAACAACCAAAAAAATACATGTGTTGAGTTAATAAGACACTCGAGAGGATCCTTATTCCAGTGAGAGGTAGAGAAGAAATGACACAATCCTATGCCCTCCATCAACTGGCCTTCCGTCTACACTTTTAAGTCTGACAACTAAAGAGATGGTGGATTGGATGCAAGAAATGGTTTATTCCTTAGTGTTGAGGGTCGGGTTCTTAGGGGAGTCTCTTGGACTGGAACCTTGGGTGACGTTGCGACTCTACTCTTGTAACTGCAGTCCACACTAAAGTCATATCCCTACTATATATGTATACAAAAGAGAGTCTGATGATTAGGGAAATTGGATACCTTTTGACTAGAGTTTGGTTCAACTTAGAATTTTTAGGATCTCTAAAATTGAGAGTTCTTGAACGAATCAAGTCTTGTATTCACATGCACATACAAGGGTTAATCCAACTTATTCATTCTTTATTTGCTCAAGGACTATCAAAGTTTAAGTATGGGGGGTGATGAATCCACGATTCATCATCTCAATATCTTGATCTTAGCAAAATCCCTAAGTAAATTCTCTAATAAATATCCATAAAATAACAAAACGACTCTTGCAAATAAAACACACTAATTATTATAAATTAGATTGTACGAAATAAGTTAACAATAAAAAGCCGCAAAAATAAAGGATTTTTTCACCTGTAAATAGGCCAAAACTTCATGTATTTTTAATAATTTCATTTCAACACTTTTTTACCTAATTCTTTCTCTGACTTGTTTATAAAAATATATATAAAAATACAAAAAAATAAAATAAATTTCACCTCAAATAAATACTCCTAGATCCCAAAGAGAAAAAGCAGTAAAGTCCAACTTCCCAACCAAATTCCCGCTACGTATGAACTCCAAATTCATCAACTTCACCTTTAAAGTTCAAGTTAGAAAATTATCTATCCAATGAAAGTGGTTTCATTAAATTGGATCTCGTTTGCAAAATTTGAATTTTGGGACCTAGATGTATATTGCATATTATGTAAATATTCATTATTTCTTCATTTTTTTATTTGATCTTTCTTAATTACTAAAAAATACAAAAAAATCATTGTCGTGTTGTATTTTATTCATAACATTTTATTGTGTTTTTCTATTGTAAATATAAGAGAGAGCTTTGAGTGTTTTGTTGGTGACAACGGCTAAGCATCTTCCTCAAGCTACGACCTCCTTCAAGCGAGATTCATAGAGCTCCACTCCGCATCACGAGTTTATCATCGAGCTCACATAGCTTCTCTGATTTGTATTTTGCCAATCGCATCGTGGCGACGACAGGAGTCCAGCGTAGCTGCTCCGCAAATCCGGTGAACATCTGGTAAGTATTCCTCCTTATTTCTCTTATTATTTTATTTTATCTAATATTTTATTTTATTTTTATCTTGGTCATTACCATTATTTGTATATTACCGCCACATCATCACATATCATCTTCCCCGCCATATCACCACCTTTAACACCAAATAGCTTCCCACCTTTATTTCATTCTCTGTATAAGAAAATTAAAAATTAAAAATTAAAATCACAGTAAAAAATCAAAAAAAATATATAAAAAAACACAGGTCGCAAGCCCGCCGCCCCCTTCCAGCAACTGCCGCTAGCGGCGGTGGTCATCCCCTCTGCCAGCCACCCGTCACTGTGGCCTCCCACCTGCAGGCTGCACCGTCACGCCGCCCCACCTAGAGCTCCACCTCCTCGACCAGCGGCAGCCAGCCACCCTCCGCTCCTCCACCACGCTCCTGCGGTCGCCGTTCCCCCATCCCACGCGGCTGCATCGCTCTCCTCCGCCCGCAGACGGACCGCCCTCCGTCGCCCGATTCCAAACCCCACCGTGCGCCCTAGAGGAGGAAGAAGGTGGTTTCCTTTCATTTGATTTTTTTATTCTGTAAAAAATACCTTTTTATTTAAAGTGTCTGTAATTGCAAAAATTTCCTTGTACATGTGTTTGTTGTTTAATTTCAATTTCTGTTTTGCACAGATAACCCTGCGTTTGCATGTTAATTTGGACCTCTGTATTGTATCATTTCTTTTAATGAAAATTGTCTTAATGTTGAGCAACTAATTATCTATCATCTGAATATTTATTTATATTTTTCTGGCATTTGAGTAATTCATAAAAGTTGTTCAAGTAAAATTTTGCATATTTTACCCAATTCGAGCTCTTAAATTCATATCTAATTCACTGTTGCTCTAAAAATTCTTGAAAAAAATAGGAATGATGCCTTGGAACTTGAATTAATTATTATCCAAATTTCATGTCAATTTAAGTTGTCGTGCTTGAAATACATTATAGAATTATTTTAGTAGATGATTTTTAATTAAATCCACAGACATCTATTTTATGAAAATTTAGATCTCTTGGATTCCTTGTAAAAGTATATTTTTGAAATAATTTGTACTTAATTTGATAATAGGGATTTATTAGAAATTAATTACTCACTGTCACTCTGTTTCCATTAAAAATACAAAAAAAAATCATGTTTTCTCGAAAAAATCCCTCAAAAAATCATTTGTAGCCTCCTTGCATCGTGTTTTAATTCCAATAAATTTTTCATAAATTTTGCATCATGTTTGTGTGAAAAAATTTGAAAAAACCCATAAAAGTTAGGCATTTTTCATTGTTGTATTAAATCATAAAATTCCAAAAAAATGTGTTTTGTGTTCATTTATGGATTAGAATTCTAAGAAAAATACAATCATGCTAAATCTGATTATTTTCACATTAAAACTAATTTGGCCTAGTTGTGTGTTTTCTTATTGTCTTAATTTATCCGCATATGCATTCTTATTTATTTTTGCATTAAAAATATAAAAAAAATGCGCATTAGAATCTAGACCTAAGTTTTTGAATTTTACCCAAAGTTGTTCCATTTGCCTCCCTATGTTCGATCTCGGACTTACCGGGGATATAAATTAAAGCCGAGACACTCTTCACAGAGATCTTCTCTCGGTTTTGATTGATTCGCTAAGTACACGTACTACAACAAACACAAATTAAATCGCGTGCTCAGCGACCCAATCAGGCAACCATCTACAGCTACCCTTGTAACTTTGCCTCCGATCAGCCATCCTCGCAAGGGTGGTTGTGATGCTTCGAGCACCTTCCACGAGCATGGAGGAGCATGGTGAAGATATGGCAGCTTCACCGGAGCTCCAAGTACGCCATCGTTTTTTCGACAGAGGCGAAGAGAAAGCGCCGTTGGATGGTTCCCCTCGGCGGCCATGCAACGACCCTGATGGAGCCACGTCACCCCCCCTCTAGACCTGCAGGATCGGGTTACCCGAGCCATTCCCTGAGCCACCAGATCCAGCCACGTCACAACTGAAGTTACATCACTCATGAACCAACCGCATGCCCGCATGGGGGGGGGGGGGCAATTTGTAGTAGAATCCCTGGACCTTTCATGAATTACAAGAAGGTTCCAGGTGCGTGCCTCACGTGTGCGCTTGGGATAAATTGTAACGAGAACACGTCGAGTTTCATAAATTACAAATGGTCCTCGTGTTTATGGTAAAATTACAGAGGTCCCCCTTCATATTTTGGTATTTGCAAATGGGTCCCTCAAGGGATCGATTTGCGTTAGTTATCTTTATTTTTGTCATATTTTTATTACAATTATGCCCTTGCTCTGTTTCCTTCATATTTTAAGCATTGTATATCTATCTAAATTACATGATTTCGGTGTCGTTTTGAAGCTCTTTTCATTATCTATCTAATGGCACGTTTAATTTCTTAATTTGACACGAAATGAAATATGATGAATTTCGATGCTATATAGTGTCTCTTACTCTATGAATCTTTGCCACTGATAGATTCTTGCTCTTGCTTTTTATGCTCAAAATGGCTCTGAATCTGAATCATAATTTGTGCTCATATTCTATAGGGCATATTCGTAAGTATTATTTTGCATACGTGTCTCTTGCATTTAACATTTCATTATGTTCATACATCATCTTTTAATTGCATCATAAAATCAAAAAAAAAAGACATTCTAATTTGATTTGCATTATTTTATCTGCATTTCACATCACATCTGCATGAAGGCCTAAAAACTTGGAAATGATCATGCATAAATTAAATGAAAAAAATGATAAATATATTAAAGAGGCTCATATCCCTAAGTTTGACCTTGGTACACTTTTCTAAGTAAAATAATTTTCACATATCCGAAAGCATGGTCTTTGTTGAACCAGATTTACCTCATGTACTATGATAACATGACTATATTAAGGAGGCAAAAAATGGTAATGAAACTTTTGCTTGGTTGTTGATGAAGCCCGAGATGAATTCAAAAGGAATAAATGGCAAATGTTTTAACATTAATCGATAAAATTTGCTTTGTTCGAGAGTGATTTTTTGACATAATCAATGTTCCTGATACTTCTTTTTGTATCTTAAAGAAAGAAATTCCTATATCTTCTTTCACGTTACAATCTCAACGTTAAATATATTCCAGGTCAAGGATATAATGGTGCCAACAATATGTGAGGATAGTGGAACGACCTTTAGGCCTTATTTCCTTAAGAACACCAATTATCATATTATGTTCATTGCTCAGTACATCGACTACAATTGACATTGGTTACTTTATGTAGAGAAGTGATCCTCATTTATCATTTCTTTACTAAATTATCTTTAATTGTAAATATTATCACTGATTCTTGTAAGCGCAGTGATGAACTGCATGTTTCCCGTGCTTCTCAATTAAAGCAATTATTAGCATCCAATGAAATTCAAAGTGGCAGAGGGCTCAATCAAACGTATAATTTGCAAAGAGTTGGTGATACAAGATGGGGTTCATATTTATCATCTATCACTAGCCTGGTCAATATGTTTGGTCCAACATGTGAGGTTCTTAAGAAGATCATTAATGATGGATACACATATGTTCAAAGACGTGATGCTAATGCAGATTTTGATGCAATAACATATTTGAATTTATTCTGATCCTACACGTAATGAAAGAGATTCTATCAATTATTCATGATCTTTGTCAGGCTATACAATGATAATATTAAGATATTGTATATTCATCGAATTTGCTTTGTTTGACAAAAGAACAAATTCAAAAGCTTTATAGAACACATGTGGAGTTCTTCAATGGGACATGTGACTTCTTTTTGTGAAACATACAATATCATTATTCATGGTATGAATTCAATTTATAGTACAAAGAAGATGTCGAGCTTGACATAAACAAAACCATGCTACAATGGAGCATCATTACATAGTTGACGTAAATTGCTGCAAAACAAACTCAACTTTAAGAGTTAAATAATCAATTTGATACAAATGTTATGGAGCCTTTAATTCACATTTGCGTTAGAAACGAAGGATGATTATATGGCTTTTGATGTTGAAAACATTTGTGCACTCATAAAGAGGTTTTTCCTTAAGATTTAAATGAGCAAGAGAAATAGCATATGAGATATGGAGCAGAGAGATTTCACTTAGATGTTGCTCAACATCTTCAACTAAAAAGCACGTCATTATTTTCTGAACGTTGTTACTTGCTACTAGATATTGTATTATCAAGAATGTATTCTCTAATGATAGATTGATTCGACTTGTATTAACTCTTCATGTATCGACTACAACCGCATGACGGGCATTTTTGGCGATGAAAAAAAATGTAAAAATAGACTTCGAACTAAAATGGATGACGATTTTCTTACTGATTGTATGATCATATATATTGAGAAGGACATTGCACATACATTCAACACAAATCTATTGATAAATGACTTTGATGCTACGAAGAAACGAAGAGCTCTCCACTTATGTGAACTTTTGAGATACTTTATGAATATTTTTCATTCATTTTATTTTCATAATTTCAACTATATTTTCCAAAAGTTTGTATTTCTAAAAAACAGTGAATTTGATTTGAGCTGATTTTTTTTTTATTATTTTTATCACGACCCTTCCGTAGTTGAATTTATGGTTCCGTCCTTGTTTATAGACGTTCAAAAGCTCCCGCAATGTGGTAAGGCCACGACACATCTCACACAAAGTAAAGAGGGGCACATGTGATAAGACGACAAGAAGCTGAGGGCACAACTGATATTCCAAAAAGGGAGGGACATAACTGAAATTATAATATCCCAGAGGAGAACAACAGATAAAACCCCTAAATAATTCTAGCATTTCCTTTTGGTCTGTTTATAAGTGACTTTTAGTTTTTTTTGGATTTTGATTTTTTTGTAATTAGTTACATTACAAAATAAAGATACACGAAAAGAAAACAAAACGAGGAAAATTTGTGTACGAAATAACACAGTTATGAATATACAAATGTAACATATATAATACGTCCTAGAAATCGTAATTTTGCAAACAAACTATGATTTCTCAAAAATTGTTCTTATTTTGTATAGATTTTGATGCATATCCTTTCAACATAAGATTCGGGCCATCCGAGTCTGTGTGAGTGAGATATTCAACTTTGCAGCTTTTCAGACTTCATTTTAGGTTTCAATCTAGTCAGTATCTATACAAGTTAGTAATTTTTTATGCTCTTAGGTTAGTTATATGTACATAAAAAACTATTTCACATTAATCAGAGTTAACACATATTTATTAAAAATTAGTGAAGATTACACTATGTACATATAGTTATGCATATACAATTGAGATTTTATTTTTGTCGATAATCTCGGATGTTATCATTTCTATTTGTGGATTCAGTCATGATGATCGAATCTATGGGGTTAGGGAAGCTACTCGGGATTTCGTCCCAAGTGTCTCTTATTTTTCTGGCGAGTACGTGCATGCACATCTTTCCCATTTAAGGGTTTTTAAACTATTTTTTCAAAGTTCCACGACTTTTATGCTAATAATGCAATATTAACCATGCATATGTAAATGATAAAAACACGGAATCAAACGTAAATGCAAGTTTTTTTGCTCTATTTGGAGCTCCATTTACATTTTTTATATAGTTAGCTGACATTTCTTTCCTATTTTTCAAATAGTTTAATCCATTTATTTTTCTATCGATGCCATGTGGCACCATCACATAACAATTCCTTCCCTAATTTTGTTTACGCCACATGTGGTTGAAGTTGTCCATCCACCTCACTTCATAGCTCTCTTACGTTCACTTAAGTAGACCAATCCACTCAAAACCACTTCCCTCGATTCGTCGATTTTCCATCATCATGGCCTTAGTAACCTCCAACTCCCCATGTATCACTCTCCCCCAGCCCAATCCAACTCTATACAGAATAGCCCATCTCAATGCCAGGCATTCAACCTTCATTTGTATTGATGGCAAACAATTAAGGAATCTCCCAATGCCATCATGTGAGATAGGGTTCATCAAGGAGGTGATTTGAAGGTGCTAGCCACCTTCAATCATGTGTCCCCACGTGCTTACAACTCCATCCAACCAAGGTGTCAAGTTACTACAAGAGGCATTAGCACCTCTAATCCCCTTCACCTTCGTTCCTCTCGAGCCTCTTAAGGCTCAAGCATTAGGTTCCCCTTCCTTCGTATACATAAGGGACTCCATGCTACCTTCACGATCACTCACCGTGTCTTCAAGTACTGGGTTTATGAGCCCAAAAGCTTATATAACAGCATGGTTCCAAGGCATAGTTGCGTTATACTTTACTTGTGGCACTAGCATCTGAATGTCAAAGAAGCTTGATGCTCCCACTACAAACATCAAACCATTTCCAAGCCTTTTCGATATTGGTAGAAGTCTAGCAACCCATGTGAAGATTGTTTGAGCGTTGATTGCTCCTTTCCATTGAAGCATGAGATGACATATTTTCTCGACGCGTGGCGGCACTGAATGGTCAATACCACTCGAGGTGATCTAATCGTAACCCCTTGGCCGTCTTCCGCCTGCAGCCAGCAGGCGCGCCCACCTCCACCTTGCGCAGGTCCACCGTCCACCTTCACCACGCTTCCAGGTAGACGACCGCACGCGCGCCCTGCTCCGCCAGAAACCAGCGACGGCCCAGCCCGCAAGCGGTTGCGCCTCCACGCCTCCGCAGCTGCACCTCGCACCTCCACGCCTCCGCAGCTGCACCTCGCACCTCCAAGTCACGTCCACGCGTGCTCTTCCAGCCTGAGTCGCCAGCTAACATTGGTTTTTCCGCATGCACGTATGTCAACTTCCTTGAAAAATTTGCAATGCCGCCCATTGGATGCTAATAATGGCAATCAAGTCCTCTGTATGGAACTAATTGCATGATTTCCTTTGTAATTTTCATTTTAATTGTGTTTATTTTTGCATTTTATATTCGAACCGTCGTTTAACCTTGTTTTGCATTGAAAATTTAGCATAAAACACCGTCATTTTTCTTTATACCTACCAAAAATTGGTATGTGTTAATACTTCTATTATAATTCATAGACATCCATGTTAATGAATAAAATTCCAAAATTTATCTAAGTTATATGTCCGTGCATGCTTTAACGTGTGGATAAAATTCATATTAACACCTTGCATTGCTCAAAGAATCACTCTCACATAATGTTTTTTTATTGGGAACAATATCCATGTTTGTTATATATTAGAATTGAAAAATATTGAAATTTATATTTTTGTTTATTAAATCCGGTAAAATAGAAAAATAACTGCAAAATTTCTAATGCGTTGATTTATCATCATGCTAAAAAGTTTTGACAATTATTGCATTTTCATCTTAAAAAATCAAATTTCCAAAAAACATGCATGATTTATATAATAATCAAGAATATTCATAAAAATACAAAAAATGTATTATGAACATATCTTTATCTAGAAATAATACATACTTCCAAACATCACATCCTTGGATACTTATGCGGGGATTAGGAACCTATTTTCCACCCAAATTGTCTTTGCTGCTAAATTCATTATTTTAATTATTTTTATTTGATATTATGTAAAAATCATTTAGAATTTATTTTATTAGCCAAGGCCTAAAATATTTTATATTTATTTCTGTCGTGATTTGATATATGGAATTGGTTTTATAGTGTGCATATACCATTAATTCAAGTTTCAAATTTCACATTTCACTTGTTTTCTAATACTTTTAATGTAGAAAATAATAAAAAAATTCCAAATTTCCTGTGAGCTCGATTGATCCTTCGTGTGCATGTTTTAGTTTAGAAATTATTGACCCTAGGGCTTGTCCAAATCAAATAAACATTACATGTACAGATACATAACCCTGATCATTTAGTGTAGTTTTAATTAACTAAAAATGAGTGTATTATAAGTGACATATCTTGGCTCAATTGGATTTGGTGCCATCAAAGTTAATTATCAAGAATAGACTTGAGTTTCTACATATTGTAACAAACTTTTGGGGTGTGTTTACGCTAGACTAGTTGTTGTGCTAGTTGTTGCAATTACATTGCTAACTTCCAAAATTTCTTCCAGTCATATAAGATATCATAGATATTATTTATGTTTGAAACGATTATGATCATTAAAAAGGCTAGTTCCCAAGGCGGGTAATCACATACAATCTTAGGAAGTGTCATAATTATACTAGCAGACGATAATCGTAAGAAAAATTCAAGATATCAAAGTGGTGATAATATTCTTAAACGAACTTTAATTATCACTAAATAGATAAAAATCATAAAGAGGATTTTAATAATCAGTACACCTACGGTGCTTCCTCGTTTATACACATACCAACAACCACCACCACCCAGTGCGGGCAACTTTGTGATTCATACCACACCGATTTCTTATCTCTTCCCACCCTACCCATTTATCTTCCTTTCCTCTTCTCGTATGTTCTGCTCTTTTTACCTTTCATGCAACCTAAGATTCCAACAGCTTTATTTCTCATGCAATTTATAGTTCCAAGAAAAATTACAAGTTTATTTTTGTTTGGATATCTAAACTTATGCTCATTCTTTTATATCTCCATGTTTTATTTGCTTATTTTCTCATTTATATGCATTCATCTTTAATGTTTTGATATTTTTACCTTTTTTATTATTTTGATAAGTTTCTATCCGAATTGTTAGTTTGAACTTTAGTTGTTTTTAACCCGCATAGTTAGTACATTTCACTTCAAGTAATTATCATAATTGATTTTGATTGGTCTTAATCTTATTTACTCCTCTATCAAAATAGGAAAATGAAGAATATATCTGACTTCTTGGCTTTTTTGTTTTGATGCATCATTTACATATTGTATCCATGCATCATTCTCATCTCCTTTAGTTGTACCATTTCGAGTTATATTTACATCACTCCAACAAAAAATGTAGATTGCATGTAACTATACGTATTGTATTTCACATATACTGTGACTTGCTTCTTTGTCTCCCTGTGATTTGACATGCGATCACGCTATACTTTCTTTTTCATTTTCATGCGGAGTTAGTTTATTATTGAATAGTTAAGCACCTACATTTTTTTTTGAAATTGAGATTCGAGTCAGGGATCCTCAAGATTTTAAAGAGTCTACTACATTCTTCGAATCTTGGTGAGTTTTGAGCTATCAACGACTCCCTTAGATTGAACTCGAAGTCTAATGGCTTGGAATCCTTTGAAGCTACCTCTTCTATCTCATGTTATCGCCCGATCAGAAATCTCCGCATTACTTAAGTTTGCTCATTGCTATAAACAATGCTTAATGATCAAAAGTCTCAAGTCTCTCTGATTCTATTTGGTTACTGGATTGGAGTGTGTTCGGTAACTTGATGTGAATAGTAACTGTTTGGAATGGTTAGAGGAGTTAAAGAGAAGGTGGAATAAAGAATGTGATGTGATGTCACTATGATTTGTGATTGAATTCCAACCTAGTAGTAGAGAGATCTAATAGTTGTGATATAAAAACATGTATTAAAGTCTGGACGAAATCCCCGGGCCTCCCATGAAAGAAATACCTCACGCCAATGTCATTCAAACAAAATTCCCCTCTGCTGCTTATATCCTATTTTTTGGCAAACTAAATGCAACGTAATGAGATTTTTTCTAAAGGAAAAAAAGGTGTCATAGCGTAAAAGCCCCCAAACTTATATTCATCCCAAATGAAAGACGATACTTTTTCCGCAGCATACATGATTGATGTGGCTTCGTGGTTGAAACGATTGGATGAGAAAAATGGGTACTTAAAAATTAGAGGGTCATTCATTCCTATGTCAATTCCATGTGTTTGTTAGACAACAAAAGGTAAGAATATCGATTACAAAGGAATTCGGATTCCCTCATATACGGGAATTGTCGTTTCTAGGTATCCGTTAGGAATTTGGATTTCATTTTTTACAATGATAACGAACGTATTCTTCTTTAATATTTTTTAATTAATACATGACTGTTACAAATATATGGTTATCAGCATGGATATATTTTTTTTTCTTATTTGGATATTTTTTGAATACTGACATAAACATGTTTTCTTGGACATGGAGATATGGATATTGGCATAGATACAAATATATGGATGAAAAAGGTCATATAAGTTACAAACTTATACATATAGGGATACTGATATAGATTTGGGATATATTTTTTGAGGATACAGATATAGATACGATTCAATATTTCTGGATACGGATACAAATATGATTACAAGATATTCTAAGGGATACAAATACATGTATATTAAATATATCTATTATGTGGGTATATGCGATTTTTTGCTAATATGTATATGGATACAGGAGCAATTTCTAAAATTTTCTACGATTATATTATGGTTGATGCATATACAAACATGGATATGAATTTTATTTTTTTTGCAGATACATACATGAACATGGATGATGATTTTTTCGCAGAAACATATATGGACACGGAAATAGTTTTTTTGCAGATATAGACGTGGATATTAATACATTCTTTAGTTTTTTTAAGATATGGATACATGTTACATTTTACTGGATACGCATACAAATATGGATATGTGTTTTTATTTTTGCAAATACGGATACCCATAATATTTTCATTTTTTATGATATGGATACAGATATGATAATAAAATATTATAGTGGCTACAAATATGGATATATCAAATATATCACTTGCATCGAAAATATAAAGTAATTTCCATTAAAAATGACTATTGATTCCTTATATGAAACACATCAATTATATGAAAAAAATAAGTTAGAGGATACCGATTATTTTTTTCTACTTAAATAATATTAAAGAAAGGTTATTTTCTTTCAATTCTTCTCCCTTTTCAAATATAAGAAAGAAATATGGTAAATGTTTCAATTCTCGAACCAAACGTTGAAATAGAAAAACTTAATCCTTTCAATTCCATTGATAGTTCTATTCCTATCTTGATTCTATCCCTTTCAACCAAACAAACGAGGTCATAAGTCCGAAGTCAATTTTTTTTATGTTTGGATTCTCCCAGTAAAAAAAATGGCCGTCGTAAAACAAGTCAAAGACGAAATAGAGGAAGGAGAGTGGTGCCCTCTCTTCCCCTCCCCTTGGCTGCCCCTTCGCCTTATTTCGTCCGCCTCTCTCGCTGCACACGCACACACGTCCAAAGCAAAACACGCACAAACAGGACATCCATCCATTGAATAGAGAGCACAGCTCCGATCGTGTCGGATCGGAATGCCGCAATCGCCCTCCTCACCACCCGCAGCTTAGCCTCTGCCTTTTTATGGGGGGCGGGACGATCGTGGACGGCGTCCGCCGCTGGTTTCAACGCCGTTCCAGAGGAGGCTCCTCCGACGACCCCTCCATCACCGACAGCACCTCCCGCCTCGAGTGCTATTACTACGACGAAGACGTCCTCCACCTCTCCTCCCTCGCCCCCATCCGCGTCCCCAAGCGCGCCAGAATGGCCGACTCCCACAAAAAGGTCAACTCCACCCCCGAGACCCCCCCTCTCCGCCCGGAAGCTCCGCCTCCTCCTCCTCCTTGGCATCATCGTCGTAGTTTATAGGCAAATTTATCGTCGTCGTCGTCTCGGAAATCGTTGCTATCGTTGTTTATTTGTTGATTCAGACCACGCTGGACAACGAGTTCTTCACGGAGTATGGCGAGGCAAGCAGGTACCAGGTCCAGGAAGTGATCGGGAAGGGAAGCTACGGGGTCGTCGGGGCCGTGATCGACACGCACACGGGCGAGCGCGTCGCTATCAAGAAGATCAACGATGTATTCGAGCATGTCTCCGATGCCACCCGCATACTGAGAGAGATCAAGCTGCTGCGCCTCCTCAGGCATCCTGATGTCGTCGAGATCAAGCACATCATACTCCCGCCGTCACGCAGGGAGTTCAAGGATATCTATGTCGTGTTTGAGCTAATGGAGTCGGATCTCCACCAGGTGATTAAGGCCAACGATGATCTCACCCCGGAGCATTACCAGTTCTTCTTGTACCAGCTTCTTAGGGCTTTGAAGTACATCCATACAGGTCGGCTCGTGGTCCTTCCTCTTGGCCAATAAGTTCTAGATGGTCTGAGAATGGATAATATGCATTTCGTTTTTACTTAATACTTACCCGTTTAATGAAAAAATCTGACTTTTCTATTGGTCATTTCACGATTTCATTGTCATCTAGATGGTCTGCGAATGGTTATCGTATATATTCCTTCAATAAGTTCTAGATGATCTGGGAATGGTTATTGTATATATTCATTTTGTTATGCTTCGGTATACTGTATTTTCTTCCGCGAAATCAGGTCTTGAATATTCACCTGCACTGTCATCAGACTTATCACTTGCATTGTCAGCTGGATATTGCCTTTGTTTCTTGTGTGTAGTTTCGGATGAGTTGATATGTTGGATTTTTGGAGCCTTCGGTACAGAGGTGAATGACCAGAAGACCACATTTGACACCTCTCGTTGCTGGTTCCTATTATTTGTTCATCCTTCCAATGTATTTCCGTTTCTACTTAAAACCACTTGCCATTACGTGGAGTATAAGCATATATGCTCTCTTGTGCCCATAATTAATGCTTTGGCATGATTAAAAAGAGGCCTGGAGCAGGAAACGAGCTTTCCATGTAAAGTCTTTGTCAGGTCTCTCCTTGGATACGAAGAAAATAGGTATTCTCCCGCTGAAAGGTTACTGTTGGTCTTGAGGATTTCTCAACTTCTTTAAGGCGCATTTAAAATTAACTAGATATATGCACTGAAGTAACTATCTTAAGATATACTTTTCATGATCTTTTAATTGGTTTATTGTCAAGGAGCAACAGTAGGAAATGGTTTTTCTAGTTTCATCATGTTCTGGACATCTTGTAAAACTTCAACTTGGTTTTCTTGCCTTGTGCTTTTTTTTTTCAAATTTGTATAAAGTTGTTCTATGAAATCCTGATAGCAAATGTGTTCATGCAGCAAATGTGTTCCACCGTGATTTGAAGCCAAAGAACATCCTTGCAAATGCTGATTGTAAATTGAAAATATGTGATTTTGGTCTTGCTCGTGTATCATTCAATGATGCGCCATCAGCTATCTTTTGGACAGTATGTGCCCATGCAATCCATGATTTTTTAAGATTTTACTTGAGTTATTTTTGTCTGCTGATTAGTCTTTTTATACTACACATTGACACGTACACTTGTTTTGAAGGATTATGTTGCAACCCGATGGTATCGAGCTCCCGAGCTTTGTGGGTCTTTCTTCTCCAAAGTAAGCTGCATATGATTTCAGCATCTGAAGTTTTTGTACTAATCATGCTCAACTCATTTTGTCATAATACACCTGAATTAGACAAAATATTGTTTTTATGCAATGCAATATATTCACGGTAATTTATAGTTTAATTGACTGATGGAGGATGCTCGTTGTATATTCATGTTAAGATGCAATATGTTTGTTTGCCTAGATGAAGCAAGGCCAAATTGTGGTTTAGGGCTAAATCGTGATCAGCATCTTTTTTATCAAGTCTACTCTATCATTATAATAATTTAATTAATATGATATCTAGTACGTATACATGAATTATTTAAATGGTTTTTTAGGTGTCAAATTAGGTTCCTTAGATTTTTTGATTTCGTAATCACGTCCTCTCTATAAAAAAGAGGCACACAGGATGATTAAAAGGTGATTGGAGATTATAAAATTTGGAGTTTTTCTCTATCTACTCTCTTCTTTCTTCCTCTCTTCTCGAGTATCTCCATACTCCACCCCAAACCTGAAACCTCACACATATGCATGCTTTCCCTTTTCCTCTCATCGTCTATCACGTGAAATCGTCTCTGCATTTGTATCACAAAAAATCATAACAAACCCAAACTTGACGCCTAAAATACCCATAGTTAACAAATTATTTATTTTGTTTTTAGAGATATCAATTCTCAACTTACCTAAAATTAATAGAAATTATAACAGATATAAACCAAGTGAAACAGGAAATTTATCTCTTCCATACTGTAATCAATTCCTAATTGATATTATATTAAATCTAAATTTTACAATTCTTCTTTTTCTTTGAAATATGAGTGGGATCTAGAATTGTCTAAATATAAATAAGGTGTTAATGTGCGTGCTTACTTCAATCTACCCACCAACATGTTGCACGTTGAAAACATATACATATCATTCATTTAAATGATAGATTGTAATATTGAAACTGATGGAACAATTAATACCTAGAAATATCAACAATAGAACATGTAACAATAAATGAGCTGAAATCTTAGGAAAACGATATAAAGGATCTTTTTATCTAAACAACTTGGGCATGCATTGCTACATATTCGCACTCTGGGACTTGTGTTCATTTTGGTTGCATGTTGATTTTCATGATCATGTATAGACCTAGCCAATGGACCGGGGGCCCGCCCACCCAGCCCGCTCATGGGCCGAGCTTGGGCCAAGAGATTTCATGAATGGGCCGGCCTGACCCGGCCCGCTCTTTGTTCCGCTTGTCAACTGGGCGGGCCGTGGACATGAGACCCAAAGTCGAGCCCGGTCTGGCACGACCCACAAATATAAAAAAATACATTTAAAAATTACAATTTACATATATTTAATATAGTATATTTCAAATTTTTAGTTTACATTATCAAAATTATATCATTTTTTATACTTTACATGTCAAGTAACACATATTATGGTAACTTAGATTTACAATGATTAAATGATGTTCAAAAAACTTATTTATCTCTATAAACTAGATTAAAAAATGAGAAAAAAATACCTTACATTCGGCCCATGGGCCGACCCCGGCCCAGCCCGTCCCAGACATGGGTCAGGCTTGGGCCTTGAAGTATGGCCCATGGGCCGGGTCGGGCCTTGGACAGGGGGTTTTAGAACTCCGACCCGTTCAGTCTGGCCCGACCCACACTTTGGCCAGGTCTAATCATGTATTAACATATGCACACCCTTATTAGGAGTTTTTGCATGTAGAAGGTTTCTTTTGCACATATTAATTCTTATATTTGGACGAGGTGATTCTTCATCTGCATATATATATATATATGTATAGTATTATAGTTCTTTTTGCACTTGTACTTTTTTTATTTTTTGATATACTTGTTCAAACACTAATAAACACATCCACAACAAATAAATTTGTGAATTTTTGTGTAGTTGTCCTTCGTACTTTTTTTGGGCATGTAGAAAAACTGCTCGTTGTATGAAGTTTCTTCCATGTGGAAGGTTTTAGGAAAGGTTGGACCCACTTTTGAATCTAACAGACATTGCGTTAGATACCATCTTTGCCGGGTGTTATTTCCAATACTTGAATACGTTACTTCTTTTATGAGTGACAACATCTTGAGAGAGATGGGGAATAGTGGGGTTATAGACATGACGGTTATAGACATGACAAGTGGGGTTTACCAAGCCTCTTGTAAGAATCCTATTTGCTCATTGTTAGTATTGAAAAAGGCGGTTTAGACGGTCGCATATGCGTAGTCAGCTAGGCTTGCAAACCATATACAACATATGCATAGTATGTGCAGTCTATGTGACCACACGAACTGAGTATACTGCTTATGCGCTCTCATATGCGGCTGCCTATCAGAATCCATTTACGAAAAGTGTGTGACCCATGGTTATTAAGGTGGTAAGGCATTAATCCTGGGCATCTGGGCGCCTAGCGTTTTCCAAAATGTGTCCTACGTATCGCATTTGAGACATGCGGCATGTAATTATTTAAAGCAAATGGATGTCGCATGTCTCAAATGCGACATCATTTTTTTATTTTTTTAAGCGCATGTCGCATTTTGGAGATGCAGCATCAATATATATTTATTTTTTTTAAAATTACAGTAGGTATTGGATTTATTTATCTGTTAAGAACTTTTGTATTTATAAATACATAGTAACTAGAGTGTTAGAGTAATAAATGTCATTTAACCAAACATTAGTGATTGACCACAAGAATGAAAAATTTACAACACATAAAGGAACCAGAACATAGATAATTAAACAATATATCCAGATACAACCAAAAATAGTGGGAAAATGTAGTAAAAATACAGACAAATTGTTTGTCATAACATAACATTTCAAAGATTGAAAGACAATAATCTAATGCTTCAATCGTCATCATCACACATGTTAATTTCTTTTTCACGTCCTTCATCTTGTTCTTAGCCATCATCATTTAGATCCATCCAATCATCTTCCTCGTCTTCTTCCTCCTCATCGTCCGGGACATGAGGAGGTACATATTGTCGCCTAATCACATGTGCATGACGAGTACCACGACGACCACAACCACGGAGACCACCATGTGCTGATGTGTTTGGTTGTTCTTGTGGTTGACTCCTTCTAAGACGAGAACCTTCATATGCTTGAGAAGCACATAATGCTTCATCAATGGCCCTCAGTGTAAGCCCTGGTACAACCTCTAGTTCCACACAGAGACCTGCCATCCATTCACTTGACCAATCTAACTCTGAATGAGCAATTGGATCAAAATCTTTTGCTAAATTCCCCAGCCTCCTATTTTTAAATCTCTCCTCAATTTGCTTGTTGTATTGGATGTAAACAAGCTTGGAAAGTCTATCAACCTCCAACTTATTCCTCCTCTTTGTGTGGATATGCACATTCATTCAAATATTACGTAAATTTACAAGTATAAAGTTGACATTTATATTTGTAAATTTATAAGTGTTTTCGATACATACAAAGTCAAAAGCACTCCAATTGCGTTCACAAGAGGAAGATGTGCAACGTAGTCACAAAATACGCTTTGGCATCTGCTTCAGAGCTGGGGTGAGACTTCCATAAGTATCCCACCATTCCACTACATAATAAGCCTATAATGTAAACACATCTTACCATTAAATTATTCAATATAAATAATGAAATATAACTTACATGGAGGTTTTTCCCCTTTGTCTTATAACAATTGTCCTGCCAAACATACCACGAGCTCCTTTGTAGACCTCCATTCCAGAGCATATCATGTCTTGTTGATCGGGATCATCAACCATCCTCTCAAGGCAAAATATGAAATCACCTTCATACCTTCCCATCAGTGCCTCATTGTTGTCCTTCACTTTATAATAAAATGCAGGATTCAAGAAACATCCTGCACCATACAGAGGACGAGCCATCTGAAAATTCACTTAATAGGCATGTAATCTGTTTCTCTCCTGCCAAAGTTTTCAATAATCATTTCCTTTGTAGTGTCAAATGCCCTTGCAATGTAGCCCATGAGTGGCTACTCGTCAGCATCCACTAAACGCAACACAATAATGATGGGTTGCACAACTCCAAGGTAATCTTCATTTTTTTCCCAAAAAGCATTCGCCGTCACAGTTTCATAGACATTTCCCATCATGTGTCTTCGACCAAGAACTAGTGTTCCACACCTCAAAAATAAACAAAGACGCCAATGCTTTCCTTTGCTTTAGCAAACTAGTAAGGGTCAAGTAGTTGATAGCAAAGCTTGTAACTCCGTTTCTAGACAGCTCTTGGTGATCCTCACTGAACCGTAGAAACGCATCGTGCAACCAAATATGCTAATAAATATATGTTGTTACTTTTTTGTCCCTCTTGATAACTCCTGCAAATTTCTGTAACTTGGAAATATCCTCAAGCATCAAATCCAAGCAGTGTGCAACACATGGAGTCCAAAATAGGTTTTTCTTCTTCTCCATCGGTAACTTTCCTGCTAAAACAAAATTGCTTGCATTGTCAGTGACGACTTGTACAAGGTTCTCCTCACCCACCATCTCCACAGCATCGTCTATCAATTTGAACACATACTCTCCAATGTGTACATCAGATGTTGCATTCTTTGCATGAATAAAAAATGACCCTTCTGGAGAATTTACAAGGAAGTTTATCAGACTTCATTGTCATTTATCAGTCCATGCATCACACATAATCGCGCATCCATATGTCCTCCAATGTCTTTCATGCTTCACCTGCAAATCTTTGGTCATTGCATATAATAATAATATTTCAAGTAGGGGCTTTCGCAATTGGTGATAAGATGGAGGAACAAATCCTCTCCCATCTTGGACAATAGTCTCTACTGCCACCTCAAATGCTTCTCGTCGTGCAACATTAAATGGGATGCCCCATGTATAGAATAGCTCAGCTCCACCTGTGTAGCATCCTTTTTTAAAGCAAACTCAATTGTAGTTTGTTGTGCTTCACCACGAGCCCCTGCTGCATTCCTTTGTGCCACAACCTCCCATGGGCTAGCAGAACTAAACGAGTCCATAGGACATTTGCCGTGTGGATCCTTCCGTACAAGTGGCCTATTTACAGAACATGAACCAGAATCAGATTTAACGTTTTTACCTGTTGTAGCCGTAGGTTGTGAGTCATCCAAGACGACTACATGTTCACCACGATCACCATCATCTGCATCTGGAATGTTTGAATCAACTCCAGTATATCTGTAATCAACGACTACCTTATGCTTCCTTTTACGATTTTTGAAATCAACCATCTCTTGCTTAATCTCCAAAGTGGCTTTTGGACACATAGATACATCTCGATAACCACCAATCAAGTGTTCCTTCTGCCTTTTGATGCCACCATTAGTAATATGACCGCACAATGCACATTGCACCTTATTCTTGTTTGGTGTATTCGACCAAAAAAAGTACTTCCAACCGGGATTCTTCGATGCCGTTTTCAAGCGTGAATCATTCATCTTGTATGTGAAGCGGGGATCAATTTCCCCAGGCCTTTGCACAGTAGATGGGGTTGGTGTAGTAGGATTAGGAATGACATCCCCATCCAAGGATTCCATTGAAGCCATTCTACAAGGAGAGAGCAAGAGAACGCAAGGATGCCGCTAGAGGAGGAGGGAGGACGCTACAGGAGGTGGGGAGGTTGTCGGAGGAGGAGGGAGGCCGTTGGAGGAGGAGGGAGGCCGCTGGAGGTGGAAGGAGGCCGCTGGAGGTGGATGGAGGCCGCTAGAGGTGGAAGGAGGCCGTCGGAGGAGGAGGGAGGTCATCGTCGGAGGAGGAAGGCCGCTGGAGGAGGTAGGGAGGCGGCTGCGGATGAGATTCTTCTCTGCAGGGACGATGCAAGGAGTTTCACGGGCAACGAGGTCGAATGAGGGTCGGGTCGAATGAGGTGGGGTAATACATGGTCGAACATGTATATCGCATTTCAAATATGCGACATGTATATCGCATTTTCAAAATGCGATATATGTGTATTACACATAAAAAAAAGTCATCTAGGAGCCCAGACGCGCCTTGACGCCCATGCGTCCTAAGGCGTACGCCATTTTCTTTGAAAGCAAGGCGTGCTTTCTAAGCGCACGGTCTGGGGTGCTTGGGCGCCTAGGTGGCTGCCTAGGCGCGCCTAGGCACGCACCTTGACATCTGTGGTGTGACCCCATTAATCTGACCGCAATTTCTTGAATAAACCCTCCCCCTCTCAATTAAGCCATATACCCTCACTTCTCTCCCTCGCCATTCCTCCTCCATGCGCTCTCTCCATCACTAGTATACCCTCACTTCTCTCCGTCGTCCTTCCTCCTCCATCGCGAGCCCCCCATTGCCACCCATCGCTGCTCCGTCCTCTTTAACGATGCTTCTCTAGCTCCATATAGCCACTCGGCAAGTTCCACCCCCACCTTATTGTCGCCGCTCGCCACTCCAGCCTTCCCATCGACGCCTCTTTGGCCTCCTTAATGCCACTCCAGCCATCTTATTATTGCCGCTCGCCTCTCCAGCCTTCTTATCATTACCTTTATGGCCTCCCTATCACCAGCAATCCCACAGTCGTGGATACTTTTTCTGATTTTTTTTATCATTGTTAATAAAATGGACTTGTCATGCATCCCACAGGTATGGCTCGTTTCAGTGCATGTATCATTCTGAAGACTTTCACAGCTTTGAAGTCTAAACTCTTAATTTTCTTTTTTTCTATAAAATTTCAGTCCTACTATTGCAATCTTTATTGCATTTAATCTTGGGCAAGTCTTATCAACGCAATTCTTAATTTAAAAATTTTGGATTTATTCCCATATGTTTGATGAAAGCGTTATAATCTGTTACATTTTTCAGCCTGACATATTTTAAATTCTTCGTAAAGGAGGAATGCCATGCAACTGACAGAAACAATTTTCCCTAAGTAGGTCTAGAATGTATTTATGTTTATGAAATATGCTATTTATTTTAGATTTCAAGATAGTTATATATTTATTTTGCAACCATGTGCAAGCAATCATAATTAAACAAAGTAGGACAATGCATACACTTCTACTATAAGGGTTTCAGAAAAGGGTTGGTGGTTGGACCACTATAAGTTTGTGCAATATAACATTGCATTTTTTATTTGCTATGGGAGGTTGCTTCTAGTAAATGGTATGCGACCTATTAGTTCTCGGATAGTAAATGATTTGATGGTTGATATTAATGTCTTTTTTGTTTCTGTGTATCTCATTTAGGTTATTGTGGCTTGCGAATCCACACATCTATGCTTTATATTTCGTCCACGTTATATTTATTCTAAATATGAATGTCTAAGATTTGAATCTATCATTATATTTTCAAATATATTTTTATTAAAATATTACAAACAATATAATCCGTGTATATAGATATACTTTCGTATACTCCGCATGTGTGCTTACTTGCTTTAAACCGCATGTCGAATGGATACCTACCGCATACTGACTTTCTTAATGTTATTTCAAAGTGCAGCATGTCGCGATATATTTCTAATTAAGCCTTTTTTAAGGATATATTGTGACGATTGTGTATCATGTATTTTGATCCTCTCATATATTGTATTTGATTACTCATCAATAACATCATCCTATATTTAGAATCTAACATCTAGTTTACTAAGTATAAAAGAAAATGTTGTAAAGGACGCATTAAAGCTACTCCCATAATACCATTCACAACTTGAAAGTATACAATATAATCACCATCGTCATAAATGAAAGAACTACTTTCATGTTAAAAAATAAAAGTAAAAAGATCTACTATAAACGACTTGATAGTAAAAATGTAGTGCCTTTTTTTGAAAAGAAAAAGTAGTGGCTAGAGGTTTGCTGTCTGTTAAATCCGCAATGATCTCTAACATATGCTAGATTTTTAGAATACATAGAAAAAGAGTGAGTGGATGCTTGCTAGTGAAGAAAATAAAATCACGTGTTAAGTTTATTTGAAAGTTGTTTTCTTTTTCTTTAAAACATTCTTTTTTTCAATTTTTGATTCTTTTTTACATTTTTACATTTGTCGTAGTACTCTATTCCATATCATGGTTTAGTATAACCAATCGCCTTTTGTGGACCATGGAGTTGTTGATACTCCGGTTGGAGATTGCATTTACTGTCTCTTATGTCGTTGCATGTTGCCTTAACCAATCCTCCAATATGACCATGCTATATCATTTTTATTTCATAAAAGATCTTTAAACCCTTAGTTTGTGTGTAAAAGAAGCTCATCGCTCTCGAGGTTTTGGTTGCTTAAGTCTACAAGCTTATAAATTATTAATCATACTATGGCTCGAGAATACGTAGTCGTAAAACTTCTTACTTAATAGTTTATTCCTTCGTGCCTCTAGTCTACATGGCAAAACATCTACTCAAGTCAATTTATCCACACAATGGAAATCAAGTACTATGAGTTGCATGTAATTTTTTATGGTTGCTTAATTTTTTAGCCCGCCAATAATGATACACACCCAATGTGTATATATAATAGTCACAAAGATAGTTACAAAGTTCAAGACTCAAGGAGGGAGTTGGTACTTTCTAGATAGTTTTTTGCATAATATCTCTCCTTATGGAACACCACCCCATTACGCCATGCACAAGGTCCACCTAAGAGCTAGAGGCCGCTACTTTTCCTGCTTGCAATTCGGAATATGTGACCCAAAAAGAAGCCCATACCCTTTGTCACAAGTGAATTCTAACCAATCAGTCACCGTCTCAAGTTAAACAACCTTAGAATGAGCGCACACGAAAAAGAGAGAGTTAATACCCAATTATTTTGAGTGTCTTAATATCTTGGGCATATTACATCATTTTTGTGTAGAATCTTGGCCCTATGAAGCTTTATCATCACACCGGCTCCTCTTAATAACCAAAAGAAGACTTCCATATACAAATGCACCTACTCAACATATAGTACCCATCTCTATACACTAGAGGGTGACTGGGTTTTACTCATCCCAACAGATGAACTTGCTCTAAAATCACAACACATTGATATCAAAGCAATTCATTACCCACCCCGCCAGATTCTCAGCACCCATTTGTTAGACGGGCCTTGTTCACCTCCTTGAGCCTCAACATCCCTAAACTCTATTCCTTCGTTGACTTTGTCACCATATCCCAATCAACCAAGGGATTCCATGACTCTCCCACCCAATCCAAACCAAAAGAATTGTCTCAGTGGCACACCCCATTCGGTGACCATCACTTCTTGACTGATAAATGCGTTCTTCCCGACATGCTTCTTCTCAAGCTTCTCTACAAACGAGGTCTTAGTTAGTTTACCCGATCCTACTACAAGGCAAAGACAAGCCTTTATGCGTAAAGAAAAGGCATGTACACGATGTACTAAGAGCCCTCCTACATTCCTTCACCTCTTTATATGAATGACCATAAATAACAAAAGGCGACTTATTTTATTGAGATCCCCACACATTGAGGCTCTAGATATCTCCAAAAATCTCTGATTATCGTCACCTCCTGGCCTCTGCTACCCCCTCCCTCTAGAAATTATATCATATTTATTGTGTATGTACTGAAAGATCGATACAGAGTCCTCTCATATGTATCCCGAGCAAATCACACCATACACAAAATCTACATAAGCATCATAGCCATCGTATCCACCAGGACCACCACATTAATAAATATAACAGGCACGAGGGGCATCCCTGTGAACCTCTCCTCTACAACTGAAAGAAACCACCCTCTTGCTGATCATTCAGCAAACTCGGATAGTAATCCATCACAACACACCGTTTCATCCAGATAATCTAAAGCTTACGGAGCCCTGTCCTAAGTAGAAAGACTAATTGAACTGAGAGTCGATACAATCACATGCGTTGGAGGTATCTACCGTGGCATCCCATCGAGATTTTGCCAGGATACCCGAGGATCCATGCCATGATCATCAAATTTCGACCCAAGATTCATTTAATGATCCAACAATGAGTAGTTTTGGATACATGCTATATTGACATTATTGCCATACTATTTACAAAATTTAAAATTTATGGGCATTCTATGGAGCGCACACACAAATAAAAAAGGAATTACAATTTCTAACTTGTACTAATGTCATGGTCAAAATGACAAAGACCATTTCCATTGTTTGACAAAAAAATACATCTTTTTATACAACTTGCTGCCTTATTGGTAGCTCAGTGGTCGAAGTAGTCAACTAGCGATGGATCCTGCAAAACTTGTTTGCCTGGGATACAAATTGTAAGATGAGTAAAGTTGCCCAGAAAAACCATTACATAAAGTTGAGGTGATGCAAGCACGAAGGGTGTATAGAAGAGAATAAATAAAAAACTCTATATTATGAATCCATGATTATATAATGTGTTTCATCACTAAGAGTTACAGATTTGAGGTATTTTCTATTTATTCATTTAGCATCAAATGATAAATCTTTCATAAATGTAAAATAATTATACGAAAACAGCCATGGCATAATAATCGAGAAATTGACTACTACACATAATCAAATTTCTTCACATTATTTACATTATACAATTTTAGTTATGGTTACTCCGAGAAAGTCAAACATAGTACAGTCTGAATACAATTCATCTTTGGTATGAAGCTGATTTGGGGTCATGTCCCGCTTATCTCCTTCTTCAATGGAGCAAACTAAGTAGGCTATTATCCACGTTTCAACATTCAGGCTATGCCACAGGTTATAGATATGAATCTCGTTATAGGGCTATCCATCCTGTATTCCCTCGGCAAGCCACCGGGATATTCATTTTAAATCGTACATGTTCCAACCATGGATACTCTAATCCAAGGCCTTCCGAGTTCATGACTCTCCTTGGGTTTTATTTCAATAATAGCTTATTATATTCTGCTGTTTTTCACACATTAGCAGTGCATTATCTCCTTTAGTTCCATTTGAAAACCAAACAATCTAGCAACAATATAGTATCCGACATTGTTCTTCCATTATAATATCCAAAAATTATATTAACAACTCTTGTTTCAAATAAGCACACCTACGACAAAAGTGATCGTAATAAATGACATCCTATTATTAAATCTTTACTTAAAGAAACATTAATTAACAATAGTTCAATTAAGTCATGTTTCAATTAAATTTTCTTTTTTAATAAATAACATCAGAACAATAAAACAAGAACAAGAACAGTAGCATAAATGCTCAATTTAACCCTTAATAAACAACATGATAATATTCTTTTTTACTATCTATTATTTTTCTTTTAAGTATCTTTAACAATTGAATAAGTAAACATGCTATTTCATTTCATTTGAATAAATAACATCAGATTAGAACGTTAATTGTAACCATTAGTGTCTCAATTAAACTTTTCATTTGAACAAACAACTTAATGCATATTGTTATTGTCTCTATTATGTTTTTCATCTAAATAAACAACATAAATAGTATATATATTATGTACTGTTTTCCCTTTATTCACGCACAAATTGATAGTAACAACCGGATAAGCACATTATTTCATTTCATTTGAACTGGATTCTTATTTAAATATATTATTATGTAACTTTCTCGATCCATTTAATAAATTATTTAAATAAATACCATGTTCATCTAGGAAAACATAAATAAGCCTACATCATTTTATTTAAATAAATCACGCAACATTAATGGGAAGACACCAAATGATCTCTCATCTTGTGAAGATCCATATCCGCCCAAGGGACTTGGTGCTCCTCCGCGATGGGCTGTTAATGTCCATGTAACTCAACAAACCTACATATGATATAAAATCATCCATATAGCTATTCGTAGGACGATGGCCACGTCGTTCATATGCATCGTAATCCATAGGTCCTGAACTCGGACTTGGGACAAACCGCCCATGGGTGTTTCCATGCTGCTCCACGTATTCTCGCCCTGCCTCGAATCTTGTATCATCATGTGGTCCATGACTACCCCTTGCTGTCCCTGACCCCCCTGAATATGTCTCTATCTCCCCATCACTTGATCCACCACGACCACCAACATAATCATCATCATCACTTTCACTAGATTTGTATTTGGATTTCCACCCAGTGGAGAGAATGCTGACCAAAATTGTATCAAGCTCCACCCCTCCAAGAGGGTTCGTGATTCGCCCAGATCTGGCCATGTAGTCATCAACATCTGCTTCCATTTGTTGGCTTATATTCTTATTCGGCCTGCCTCCTGGTTAATCAAGCAGTGGAGCATCGTTGGAATCCAACCACCTCTGCAGAACATCTTCATCTGCATCATCATCGTGCATCTTGAAAATGTATGCAAGATCGATGTGGTATGTATAGTCTTCCTTGTCCTGCTCTTCCCTTGCATGTTTCATCTTCAACCTCAACTTTTAGTGCACACAGACAAGATCATGGAGCCTCCTGTCTCCAAACTTGTTCCATTTCTTCGAATGGATCAAGTTGAACGTGCTCCAGTTCCTCTCACATCCACCGACATATGCAGTTTGGGACAATACTTTCACTGCCACTTTCCATAGGTTGGGAGCTTCCATCACGTACAGTAACCACCATTCGGCCGCGGAAAATCCAAACGGAGATAAATCAATAATAGTAAATTAGCTATTCATCACATACTTAATGGACTTCTTTGTTTCAGTCCTTACCAGGAAGGGTACTGCCCCATCTATTAACCACGGTAGTTCTGTCGAAAGAACCCAATGCATCCCTAAAGTACTTGACCTGCACATTGTTTAAAGTCGCAATATGTTACATAATGTTCTTAGCGAATATTTTTTTATTCATGCACGAATCAAAATTACCTCATTCATTCATGAGGTTTGCGTCTTCTCATCCTCGATGAGCTCCTCCTCTACAACTTGTACATCTGCTAGAAGGTCAGCATTTGTACCAAGACTGTTCTTGTATCGGTACTTGGGATTGAAGTAATAAGCTGTACACAAACATGGACAATTCTCAAATTTTAATCCATCCAAAGTGCTATCAAAAAAGGGAAAAAATATATTTATTAGATATTACATATCAGCCTTGTGAAGAGGATGTGAGAGCATCTTGGACAACCGCTCGTTTATGATGTCCAACCATAATTTGAATCCTCTCCCTACTGCTTCTCTAACCTTCTCAGGCTTCTCTCTCATGCAACGAATTGCCTCGTAGATCACTCCCATGGTGAGCTTCTTGTTGCCGTCTACCATCCGCAATTCAGAAACAACTGGATCCATTATTTTCGTGACCTGAGTCATGTCATTCCAGAAGTGGAGATCGTTGATGATTGACTCCACTTTCCGTCCTTCGGTTTGAGCTTCAGGTATCTCGAAGACTCGAACCATTCACTTTGGCAACACATGGTCTTCTGCCTTGTCTTGTGTTGTTTGAGGCTTTGCAACGCTATAAAATTGATTGCAAAGTGTGTGGTGCCAGGCCTCACCAGCTCACCATTTCACGCCTGCCTCATCAAAGGCAACACTTTGGAATGGTTGTAAATGAAGGTGGTAATCGTCCGTGTTTGCTCCACCACCTTAGAGACGAGCTTCCTTTTGCTGAAGTCCTTTACAATTAAATCTATATAATGTGCAACACACGGTATCCAAAAAATATTGTAGCTGCTAGACTTCATTATTGTTTCACCTACTTTCTTGAAGTTGCTACCATTGTCCGTGACATTATGGACAATGTTCTCTTTCCCGACATCCTTGATGATGTCCTTCATGAACTTCAACAGATACTTGTGGTCCTTCACGTGTTCATATGCATCGAAGGATTTCAAAAAAATGGTCTTCACATCGCAGTAAACGGGGAAGTTGATGATCTGCTTCTTCGTGTAGCTCGTCCAACCATCACATATCAACGTCATCCCGTACTCTGACCATCTCCTCCTCATCTTGGAGATGTACACATTCATCTCCTCCTTCTCCCGCCCAAGATACTTGTTCATTATCTCCTTGTATGTGGGAGCCTTCACCCCCGTTTCCGCTACGACGATCTCATATGTCGTGCTGCAAAAGAGGTTCACTAGCGACATGGCCTGAAATGCTCTCAGAAAAGAGAAACTTGCTGACGTCCTTGCCCACTCTTTCCCGTGCATTGGTGAACATCACTTTCATCGTTAACTGCTTGGATCCTTGCTTGGCTTGTACTGCATGGACCTGCTCCTCGTCGTGGCCTCAAATTTCAGCGAAATTCGGTCAAATTTCTACCGAATATCGATATCCTGTCGAAATCGAAATTCGACCGAAATGACCGAAATATGGGGGCCTAGAGCAAAAAATGATCGAAATGATCGAAATATGGGGGCCCTAGAACAAAAAATGATCGAAGTGATCGAAATTTCAATCGAAATTCGATCGAAATTCCGTTTCGATTAGTTACTGAAATGGTGATCGAAACCGACATTTAGGACCTTGCTCCTCGTCAAGAAGGGTTCTGGTCCCTTCCCCTTGTGTTTTTTTGGTGGGTGGTGGTGCTGGTACGCCTCCAGAATCACTCCCACTGCCACTAGCACTATGGAAGTTGCCATGTGCACCACCGAGTTCCCTCCTCTCGAAATCGCTCCTCATAGACTCTTTTGTGGCTCTTTTATATGCCCTTCTCTCTGCTGTGGACTGAATGTTAGCGGGACAGACGAAGTCGTCATTGTTTGAATCAGAGAGGACATTGAACTCCTTCTGAAACATGAATTCTTTGAGCTGTTCATCCTTTGTGGATCTCTTAACATCCTTGTCCTTCTTCCCCTCCAAGTTGGCCTTCACCAACTCCCTCACATCTCTTGGACGAGTGTACTTGGCAATATTCTTGTTGTTGCCAACAATATGGTGCTTCAATACCGTAATCCTCCCTTCTCCCAACTGCTTCCCACAGAAGTTGCACTGTGGTTTTGATTTGTTGCCATCTGGAGTGGTGGCATACCTCCAACCAATCTCTCCACTATCTAACTGATGACCAGAACCATCGGATTCCGAGCCTGAGTCAGAATGTTAACCCATGATCACTGAAGTCTGAATCTACAAAGAAATTACACAACAAGCATTCGTGAGATATCACCATGTGAAGAGGATAATCAATTACAACCACAAGCTAATTGTTTTTTGTTTTAATTTTCGAATATAGTTAAATACTAATTTTTAGTTAACGTAAATCACCATAAATCTTATTTTTTTATCTACTATATGAGATTTGACAACATAACTCAAAAACCCTAAATTATTTCTCCCAAATATCTCACTATATTATAGATCTAATATTTTATTCACTAATTTAATTAAATACTATTTTTTAGTTAACATAAATCGCCATAAAATCTTGTTTTCTATCTCTTGAACATGAGATCCGACTTTATTCTTTCATAACTTAACTTAATTTCGCAACATAACTCAAAAACCCCAAATTAGTTCTCCCAAATATCTCACCTTATTATAGATCTAATATTTAATTCACGGATTTAATTAAATACTATTTTTTTGTTAACATAAATCACCATAAAATCTTGTTTTCTATGTCTAGAATATGAGATTCGACTTTATTTTTTCATAACTTAACTTAATTTCACAAAATAACTCAAAAACCCCAAATTAGTTCTCCAAATATCTCACTATATTATAAATCTAATTTTTAATTCACGGATTTTATTGATTAATAATATTTAGTCAACATAATCTACCGTAAAACATTGTTTTCTATGTCTAAAACATAAGATCGATCCAACTTTATTCTTCCATAAATTAACTCGATTTCACAACATAACATAAAAACCCCAAATTAGTTCTAAAAAATCTCACTAAATACTTCAAATCTTATAAAAAAACAAGAATATGCACTAGAAAACAACTACGAACAAAAGCCCTAACAAATTTCACAATTTCTACTAAAAATTCAGACTAGATCTTGGTGTTGCATACCTTAAGGAAGCTAAGCGAGAGCTTTGGAGAAGAAGTTTGATGAAGAATGAGGGAAATGTCGATCTGGACTGGTATGCACCGAAATGGGGCCGATATCAATGCATTTACACGCTGTAAGATTCCACCTGCCAGTGATATATCACCGACATGCAATATATCGACGATATATTACTGACATATCGATGAAAATTGGTAAATAGATATACTGGCTTATATCGATATGCCGGACCCACCGATACCGATATATTGGCGATATATCGGTGATACAAAGCCTTCTGTGATTCCGTTGAATTGCATTTTGAGTGTGAATCCCTCAAATGGTCAATGAATGACATGCTCCTTGTAAAGATACAATAATTTATTTGTCACCTAGCCCGTCATAACGTTATACTAAGTGGGTATGTTGGTGCTCAAAGTTGTCCGAACCCTCAACTCTATCTTAGAGGGTTTCCAGCCGCAGAAATTTGCCATAAGCTTCTAACAATTGATGTATGACTTCAACTCTGTTGTGATTGGTGATCGATTCAATGCTTCTACTCCAACATTGGCCTTTCCTGGATGATAAAGAATCTTGCAGACATAGCTCTTCAGGGGGGGGGGGTTACCCCTGATGGATTGGCGGACAGGGTCCCCAAATATCACAATGAACTAGGGAGAAAGGAACTTCACGATGAGGTTCATTGCGAGCTGGAAAAGGAGCACAATGATGTTTTCCGAAATGACATGCTTCACATTCAAAAGGCTTCAGCGAAGAAAGTTTAGAGAACATCAGAGAGAGAGCTTTGGCAGACGGATGACCGAGACGGAGATGCCAAAGAAGAGGATCAACAGAGATTGACTTTGATAGAGTCAGACGGGATCCCAAGATAATAAAGACCATTCTTCTCATGTCCTCCCTAAAAATCTGCCTCGTCCGGATGTCTTGAAAATAACAACAGAATTCATCAAATATAACTCGACAGTTAAGCTCAGTGCACAGCTTGTGAATAGATAATAAGCTGAGAGGGAAGTCAGGAGCACAGTGAACACCAGTAAGCCGGAGTTTAGAGGAAAACTCCATGGTACCAACACCTTTAATAGGTGAATGAGCACCATTTGCAACTCGAATAGTCTTCACAATGGAAGATGGCCGTGAGAAGGTGAGTAGACTACCTTCTCCCGTGAGATGCGTAGATGCTCCCGAGTCAATGATCCATGCAGTAGTAGATGTAGAGGCAGAGTTGGCAATATTACCCGATGTAGTGGCTAAACCAGCAGGGGAGGCAGAAGTAGGAGTATCAATATATGAAATCTGTAATAGTTGCCGAAGGCGAGCATATTCAGATGCAGTAAAGGACTGCTGACTACCACTGGAAGGTTGATTATGAGAAGTGTCTACAGTATCATAGGTATCATCATTGGAGACAATCTCGTAGGCGTTGTTAGCATTGGTGGGCATTCCAAACTTCGCCCAGCAACGTTCTGACGGATGATTAAGGCATCCACAATGTGTGCATGGAGGATATCGAGCAGTAGTAGTATCACTCCCACGACCACGACCAGAGTCACGCCCCCGTCCAAGCTCACGACCTCTGCCACAACTGAAATCACGTCCACATCCCCCTTGGTAGGTCGGGCGTCCTCTAGCGAAGTGCGTTGTAGTCTCAACAGACAGAGGAGGTGAAGGAGACTCAAGTTCCTGTAGATGTCCGAAAATAGTCTCAAGAGAGGGTAGAGCTGCAACAGTCATAAATTGATCCTTGACCGACTTGTGCCGTAGATGTAGTCCTGATAAAAAATGGTACACTTGCCATTCCGCCCGTTCACTTATTTATTTGTCACAACAGGCAGGTTGAAAAATGAGAATCTCTTCATACATGCTTGTGAGGAGTCGGTAGTACTCTATCAAGGTTGTATCTCCTTGATTTGCAGACCAGATCCATGTATATATGTCCGAGAGTCTGGACTTGGTTGTCTTCTGTAAGTATGTGTTCTCAAGACTCTCCCACATCGCCTTTGCTGTTTCTTTGTAGAGAAGATTGGAGGCCATATTTGGTTCGACACTGTTGGTCATCCAAGTAATTACCTGGCAGTTGTCTACATACCAAGTATCGTAGTCCTTTTCCGTCTCCTTGGGCGGATCTTTTGTAAGAACATAATTCTTTCGCTGACCACCAATAAAAACTTTGAAAGATGGAGACCACAATACATAGCTCTCTGAACCCTTGAGCTTGATAGAAGTGCGCTGGATCATCATAGAAGAAGTTGGATACATGGGCTTTGATTCTGCAGATGCCATGGTGGCCACAAAGGTCAAGAAAAAGTGACCTTGATAGTCCTCGTAGTGTTAGGAATCATATAGACCTAGCACAAACAGAGGCGCGATGCGCGGGACCGTAGGAGGCAGCGACGGAGGGCCGTAGTCAGTAGTGTTGGCGGCGAGAGGCCGCTGGTGGACAACAAGATGCCGCAGGGAGGTGCCGGGGGATGGGGGGGGGTTGGCCACAGGAAGCGACTGGATTGCGTCGAGAGGGGGCGGCGGAAGCCCGCGGGGGGGGGGGGGGTCGGGAGGCTGCACGGAGGGCCGCGGGGGGGGGGGGGGGGGGCACAGGAGGCGGCGAGAAGCCACAGGGGAGGGCGAGAGTGCCGCGGTAGGGAAGAAGGGGAGGGGTGGTGGTGGTGGTGGGGTTAGGTCAGAACACCGATCTAGGACCACCGCTTTGATACCATGTTGAGAACAACGAAAGAATGAAAGAGCTTGTTTTATTCAAGAGGTTTAGTGTTCCTTATATAGGACAAAACTTTAAAGAGCTCAAAGGATAAAATACATAAATACCCCTTACGAGTTTACAAGAATATACATAGAATATTCTCCTAACAAGAATATACTCATAGAATATTATCCAGTACATAGAATATTCTCCTAACAATCTTAAATCTTATGGTATCGTGCATCAAACATCTTGTGCGTATACTTGTCAACAAAATGTGGTGGCTGAATGTAAACATTGCCACCTATTGGATGTTACTAGGACTCTTTTGATTCTGAGCCGTGCTCCTCATTGGTACTGGAGGGATGCGGTTCTAACTGCGTGTTATCTGGTAAATTGTATGCCCTCTTTGGTTCTAGGGAGAAGATTCCATTCTCGATTACGTTTCCCGAGATGGATCTTTTCTCTCTTACGCCTCGTGTTTTCGGGTCTGTTGCATTCGTTCATCAGATATCTCCAGGTCTTGACAAGCTCTCTCCTAGAGCTGTCAAGTTTGTGTTTGTTGGCTATTCTAAGACCCAAAAGGGTTATTGTTGTTTTGACCATGTTCAACGAAGGTACTGTATTAGTGCAGATTTCACCTTTTTTGAGTCCATTATGTATTTCTCCTACAGGTGACATGCTCATTCCTTCAGAGAATGGAGAAGAGATCTATATGCCTCTATCTCCAATTTTTTCTACTCCAGACTCCACTAAACCGTCATCACCACCACCTCCACCATCAACACCATCGATGCCACCTTCTTTTCCAATGTCACCACCTGCTATGCTCTTTCTTTCTACAGGTTTACCAACGTCGACCTCCCGCTCATGTGCCTCCTCCATCATCCAGCACGCCCAAGGTATGTTATGAGCATTTGAGTTCTTCTAATAGCACTGGTGATTTGAGTGTGCAGCCTGAGATGCGTGAAGCATTGGATGATACAGTTTCTGTGGATAATGAGAACCTGGATGTCCCTATTGCTCTACGGAAGAAGAGGCATGCTTTCACTATGCATCCTCTTTCTTCCCATATTTCTCTGGCACGTCTCTTTGATGATTTTCAGAGGTTTGTTGTGGGACTGTCAACTGTGGAGATACCACGGTCCTACCAGGAGGCCTTACAGAGTAGTCCGTGACATCTGGCAATGGAAAGGAGATGGCTGCTTTACAATCTTGTGGTACGTGGAGTGTTGTATAACCTCCTCCAGGTGCGCCTGTTGTTGGCAGTAAGTGGGTGTTTACTGTCAAACACTGAGCAGAGAGTACTGTGGACAGGTATAATGCCCGATTGGTTGCTCGTGGGTTCACGCAGAACTCTGGGGTGGATTACCAGGATACTTTTTCCCCGATTGCACGCCATTCTACATTGCGAATTCTTATTGCTGTCGCTGTGGTCGTGACTGGCCACTTCTCCAATTGGATGTTAAGAATGCATTCTTGTACGGGGATCTGCATGAGGAAGTATATATGCGGCAACCACCAGGTTTTGCTACTGAGGAGTCTAAGATTGTGTGCCATCTTCATAAGGCAATATATGGTCTTAAGCATAGTCCGAGAGCTTGGTTTTAGAAGTTCTCAGAGTTGTTTGAACAAAGGGGTTCGTCAGATCTACTATAGATCCTTCTCTTTTTGTTAGGAGAACCCATATAGGTACCGTTGCTATTCTGGTTTATGTTGATGACATTATTGTTACTGGCAGTGATAAACATGTTATTCAGACAACTAAGGATTTCCTTGGAAGTCAATTTGTAACCAAGGACTTTGGCAAGCAGCGCTACTTTCTTGGCCTAGAGTTTGCAAGGAATCAACATGATATGGTAATGACTCAAAGGAAGTATGTCACTGATCTACTATCTGAGACATGCATGACAAGATGCAGACCTGCTACTACTCCAATGGATCCCAATGCGAGGCTCTATGATGATGACTCTGAGGAGGTGGATAACATACAGTACAGAGAGCTAGTAGGGAAGCTGCTATATGTTACTATTACCAGGCCTGTTATATCATTTGATATTAGCAGTGTTTGCCAATTTATGGAGCAACCATGCAAGTTCACATGGATGCAGTTAACATGATCTTGAGGTATCTGAAATCTTCTCCAAGTGCATGCCTTCTATTCAGAGGAGATATGTCTCTCACGGTTACAGGATGTGCAGATGCATATTATGCTGGGTGCCCTAAGGATAGGAAGTCTACCTTAGGCTTCACTGTATTTGTTGGTAGCTTATTGGTTTCATAGAAGAGTAAGAAACATACTGTTGTAGCTAGATCCAGTGTTGAATCAGAATATAGAGCAATGGCCCAAGGGAATGCAGAAATGATGTGGGTCAAGTCCGTCCTGACTGATCTAACTATTGAGGTGTCTCTTCCTATGCATCTCAATTGTGACAACCAAACAACTCTATTCATTTCTAATAATCCGGCCTTCCATGAACGAACAAAGCACATTGAAGTAGACCGTCATTACACTCATGATTTGATTTAGAAGGGGTTTAATGTTGCCTCAAGAGATCAAATTGCAGACATATTTACCAAAGCTCTAGCAAGGGGTCCTTTCCTTCATTGCTGTTCCAAGCTGAGCATGATAGACATATATGCTCCAGCTTGAGGGGGAGTGTTGAGATATTTATATCTCATTACCTTTATTTTGTACTTTCTTATTTTTCTTGTCTACGCTATGTAATTTTTCCGTAGAGCCTTTCGCCTATATAAGAAGGCTCTAGGGCTACATGGAACACAACTTTTCATTTTTCACACTTCCATAAATACGTTGTTGTTTTCGTTGATGATTATAGTATAACTTCATGGACCTTCCTTATAAGGAAAAGATTAGAAATCGACCATGTGGCTAAGTACTTTATAGGAATCTAGGCTTTTTTCTGCTTGCATTAAAATATTTCGATCTGATAATGTTATAGAGTTTATGCAGAAAGTAGGGTTAAAATATCGATATCAATATCATATTAGTCTGTCCAGAAACGGATATATCAATGATATCGGCGGAGATCTCGAAAATATGCAAAAAATGATTTTTAATGAATTAAGATCATCCTAATTATTAAAAATTCAAAACAATAAATAACATACAAAAATAAACTTATATGCACGAACGTGGTGTATTTAACACACCAATACATATTATATTGCACATATCATTGACTGTCAAGGTTGGCTGTTGACTACTAACTGATAAGATGTATTAGAAAGATAATGATTAAATTCAAATAAAAATAACTTGGAGTTATATAGGACATATATTTAACACATTATGTTTATATTACATCATATATTATGCATAAATAAAACGTTGAGCTATTTTAGAAATCAGACAAACAAGTAAAGATCATGATAACGTTTAGTTTTTAAAGAACATAATTTCCAATAATAATAACGATATTTTTAATGAAAGAAGATGAATTGAAATCAATTATGTAACAAAACTTTTCTAACTGAATACCAATTGAAGTACGCCCTGTTTACGTATCATTATTTTACTAATAGTTACTAACTTACTAATGACGTATTAACGATTGGGGTATGTACTCAGCCATGCGATTCTAACTTAATCAACATTAGAGTTTTTTCATTCTTTCCCGAACAGAGGTGAAGTTCCACTAGTTGAAGAACCATCATATGCACCCCACTTGTCTCACCATGCCCCACTAGACGGGTCTTGCTGCCCGGCCTACGAGCCTAATGGGGGGTCGTTTTGAGGGGAAGCAGAAATGCTCCCCTATGCGATAGTTCTCTCAGTCTGAAAAAATATATAAATCACTATATGTTTTAATACCAGGAGTATCTAAATAAGTAGTGAAATCAACCTTACATGGGTAATATAATTGATATACACACATATATATTTATATCAAAGAAATATCAATGATATCGGTCGATATCGTAGAAAGTTTGTGCTAAAAACTATCCATTTTGAGCGACGTGGCTTGATATGGCGATATATCGCCTTAAGATATTGGACGATATCCCAGGAAAACGTTTACATATGTATATTGGGCCATCCATCTCGTCAATATCGATACACCGTTATATCACGATATCTTAACCCCTGGCAAAAAGATTTGGATAGTTTCTTTTGTTCCCAGGAAACTATACATCAGACTTCATGTTCCCACACTTCTCCACAGATCGGTAATGAAAGGTCACTCTATCATCTGTTTGACATAACTCATACTCTACTTACTAATACTTTCACGGGTGTTGTTATTCTCATTGCGATTTATTTGATTAACCATGTTCCCTCATCCATAATTAGGAGGTATTTCTCTATTGGTTATAAGCCATTCCACTTCCTCTGTTGGTGATAATGTGCAGTTCTTGTGAATGGGCAACCAATGGGGTTTTATTTCAGCCAAGCATAGCGTTCATCATGGTTGTACTTTGACACCTCTTCTTTTTGTTATTTTAATGGATGCCCTAACAATTGGTTGACCGAGCAGTCTCGGTGGGCTTCTGCAATGGGTGTTCGAAGGAGGAGATTTCTATCCATTCTTCAATACGCGGATGACATAATACTTTTCGCGAAGGATGGCATCAACAACTGCAAAGGCCTATCTTTTGTTCTTGATTTTTTTAGGACGGTATCTAGATTGAGATTGAATAGAGAGAAGTCAGTGTTCGTTCCTTTTGGCTTTGTGGACGCAGAGATTGATTTATATGTTGGTGGCTATGGTCGCTGCGTAGGAATTTCCACTACGCTACCTTGGTGTACCTTTGGTGGTGGGGCGGATTCCCACCACCGATTGGCTTCTGATGATTGAGAAGTTGGAGCAGAAGCTGGCAGGGTGGAATTATATTTGCCTCTCCAGGGATGATAGGATGATGTTGCTATGTTCGGTGTTGTCGACGATCCCAATCTTTTTGTTATCCTCTAGGTAGGTGCTTGTAGGGGTAAGGAAGAGGTTGGAGACCATCATGAGGCGTTTCTTTTGGTCTTCCTCTGGGAAGTCTAGCGGGCTACCCCTGATGGATTGGAGGACAGTTTTGTGCTCAAAGGAGGATGGGGGTCTCGGGGTTCGCAACATGGAGGAGATAAATAATGCCTTACTGAGCAAATGGATAACTTGTATTTGGGGAGATTGCTGTGGTTTGGTATATACTTTGATTTAGAAGATCTACTGGGTGTGACTTTCCTTCGCTTGCAATGGGGAGTCGGGTTATGCATCTTCTTACTACTGGAGAGGCATTTGCTGTATGGTACAGGAGATCCATCCGTTCTTGAAACCCATTGTTGGTGATGGAACTGGGTTTTGTTTCTGGATGGAGCAAAGGTGGAGCGTTGGATGTGAGGTTTCTGCGTCTCAAGGCGTTGGTTGAACACCCAGAGTGCTCGGTGGCGGATGTCTGAGATCAGTGCTTGTTCTTTCCATAGTTTAGATCTTAAATCTTAGATCGACTGGAGGACCTTACGTAATGTTGGAGGAGCTTGAGGAGGTGGTCGATACCTTGGACGGTCGAGATTGTTGGATCTAGCATGGTTGTGCATTTTTGGTGGGGAAGGTGTATAGGCTCTAAATGTCCCTGTAGTCTTTGTCCCAGGCTAATGTGCAGCAGACTGTAGGCGGATATGGAAGTGGAAGGTTCCAACTCACGTGAAGGCATTCTTGTGGATCTTTAGGAGGGTGAAACTGCTGACCAAAGAGAGATTCGTGCGCCTTACTCAGACGGAGGATTCTGTTTATCCAAGATGCTCAAACGATGTCGTGAACACTGATAACATTTTCTTCACTTGTGCGTGTTTTGCGGAAGTGTGGAGATGTCTTAGGAATCACGAGGTGCATTCTAACAACGTTGCCAGCTTTTAGAGCTCCATTGGGGCGGATTGGAATGGTTCTGAGACAGAGAGGTCAAGATGCGTGGCAACGGTTTGGGCGCTTCGGCTAGTAAGGATTGAGGTTGTATTCCGTCAGGATCACTTCTATGTTGAAAATGTTGTGGCACATGCTAATGCGATGGTTGAGAGTTGGAACATGTACCTTGTAAAATGTTTCTTTGTATTTACTCCCATCTGTAATAGACCTGTGACAAATTTTGGTGATAAACGGTGAAGTTTTTGGGCACCCACCTGTATGGTGGAGGCCTTTTTTGTTCACAATTTCACATCAAAGACAAGCTTTCTTCTTGTGCTATAAAATGTACCTTCTTAAGGTATTATAGAATGTAAAGGGTTACAAATGCTATGATTCAGTTTGCCATCGATATTATCTCTGTAGATGTTAAATTGTTTAAGAAGATGCGTTTCTTTGCCGACAGTATCAAGGAGATCCCTTTAGAGTTCCCTCCGCTCCATGTTCAGCATAGGAGGGAGAAACAAGTAAGCAAGATTGTTCCTTTATCTCTTCCTCATGATTTGCAAGATGATGATCATGCAGTTGATGATCCATCACTTGATGCTATTCCAAGTGCTACGAATACAAATGGTCCATCTTCCTCCACATAGCTTCCTATTGCTCTAAGGAAGCCCAAAAGAAAATGTACTCTGCAACCTATTTCACATTTTACTTCTACTAATGCATTATCTAGCTGTGACATGATGTTTACATATGCTCTTATGACTTGCGACATGTCCCATATATGTTGCTCTTATAGCTTGCAGATGGGTCTTCACAATGAAACATGCTTCAGATGGGTCGATTGAAATATTAAAGGACCGACTAGTGGCTATGGGCTTCGGCAAGACTCATGGTGCGGATTACTTTGAGAATAGGGTTTGTACGTACGGTTATCTCTATTGATGCTGTGCCAACAAAAGCTGACTGATTTTTCAGTTTGACTTTGATCTTGAGAAGGTTTATATGACACAATCACCTGGCTACACCGTTGAAAGGGATTTTGTGTTTCATCTATGCAAGGCTATTTATGGCCTAAAGTAGAGCCATGGGCATGGTTTAACAGACTTATTTGAGATATCAACTCCTATTTGAGATATCAACTCCATCTACGTCTGATTACTACATGCTTATTTGGGGACGTGCTTTAGATGTTATTATCCTTGTCGTGTATGTTGATGATATCTATTATTTTAGATGACATTACATGCATTCTCAAGATTAATATCTTTTTACAAAAGGTGTTTTATCACCAAGGACCTTCGTCGCCTACAATGTATTTTGGGGATTGAGGTCACTCATACCTCTAGAGGACTACATCTATTCTGAAGAAAGTATTTCCTTGACATTCTTTTAGATGCAAGTTTACTTGGCTGCAAACCATCATCCTTTTGTGCTGAATCCCAAGTTCATGCCATTGGCAGACACCTTGTATGAGGATACTACATGATCTAGGAGCTTAATAGGAAAACTTCTATATTTTGTATTCACTAGGCCCGATATCTCCTATACTGCTAGCAAAGTCAACTAGTATATGGAAAAGTCATAGTATAATATTGCACGTTGTTCATCTCATCCTCAGGTAACTGAAGAGTTTATCAGACAATAGATTGTTATATGCTGCCCATGGTTACATCGACAATAATCCTATGTAGATGCATATTACACCAGTTTTCCCAATGATAAACTTTCCATCATTGGATTTGCCATGGTTGCTGGTGGCAATTTGGTCACTTGGCATAACAAGAAGCATATAGTTATTTCGAGATCCATTGAAAATGCTTAGTATAGAGCTATGGCTCAAACCACTTGTGAAATTAGTTGCCTTGTCATCTTTCTATTGGATCTTGGGTTGTCCATCAGAATTCCTTTTGTTATCTACTGTATCAACAAGGTAACCATTTTGTTGGAGTATGCATCCATTGTGTAGGTGGGTAATTGGATCCCTCCAGGGTCTAATTATCACACCTACTTATGTTTAGTCCCATATCTACTATTCGTGGGACCTGGAGAGCCAATGGGGGCTATATAATAAACCCGACACCTCCTGTATCAGACGATAAAGCTCAATAAACACATCCCTTTGATGCGTTCTCCCATGATTTCATCCCGCTTCTTAGCGAGTAGGTTTCACGTAAAATACCCGTGTTCTTCCATTGTTCTTATTCTATTTCTCTGATATTATGCTTCCGCATTCTCGTTTTCTAACATGGTATCAGAGCGGGTTGATTCTTGGTTGATTTTGAAGGTTATTTATTCATGTTTGAGATTCAATCTAAGGTTTTTGTTGAAACATTAATTCACGATTTGGTTAAGATTTGATTGTTTATGAAATTTCGATTTCAAGTTCTTGTTTATGATGGAGATTATGTTCAGTTTATTATTCAAAGTCTGCAAGTTTTCATGTTGAATCATATTCAAGGACTAGGGTTCCTGATGAGCCCGAATTCCACAAGGCAACGACAATTCTAAGTGATTGGAGAAAAGAAGTCGATGTATTACTCGTACCCATGGGTTCTCTTATATAGGAGATTAGCCCTGGGTTAATTACAAGATAAGTACTCTGAGAAACATGAATTACATAAGAAAAACATAACATGATAATTAACTTAACACTCCCTCTCAAGCTGGAGCATATATATCTATCATGCTCAGCTTGGACCAACACTTCTGAACAGGACTCCGGGCTAAAGCCTTGGTGAAGATCTCTGCTGTCTGATTTTCTGTGGACACATGAGATGTAGATATGAGTCCCTTCTGTATCAGATCTCACGTGTAATGGCAGTCCACCTCAATATGCTTTGCTCGTTCATGGGAAGCAGAATTATTGGCAATGAATAATGCGGCTTGATTATCACATAGTAGTTGCATAGGAAGAGGAACTTCTATGGAAAGATCAGTCAACACCGATCTAACCCGCTTCATCTCCGCACTTCCTTGGGCCATGGCTCTGTATTCAGATTCTGCACTTGATCTGGCAACTACAGTATGCTTCTTGCTTTTCCATGAGACGAGTGAGTGTCCAACAAAAACTGCAAATATCGTAGTGGACTTCCTGTCCGTGGGACATCCTGCATAGTCAACATCTGCACAAGCTGTTACCTCCAAGGACGTATTCCTACTGAATAGGAGTCTTGAACCAGGTGAGTTCTTCAGATATCTCAAGATCATATAGATAGCATCCATATGAGCCTTTCTGGGTCGCTCCATGAACTGGCTGACCTTGCTTACTGCAAACATAATATCTGGCCTGGTGATAGTAACATATAGAAGCTTCCCAACTAGCTCTCTGTACCTCCTGCTATCAACTTCTTCAGTATCGTCATCATACAATTTCATACTTGGATCCATAGGAGTCGTAGCTGGCTTGCAACCTGTCATACCCGTCTCAGAAAAAAGATCCATGACAAACTTTCTCTGGGTTATCACTAGACCACGATGATTCCTGGCAAACTCTAACCCCAGGAAGTAGCGAAGAGTGCCAAGACCCTTGGTTACAAACTCTCTACCTAGGACCTTCTTGGCTATCTGAATGCCTTGAGCATCATCTCCTGTCACAATAATGTCGTCTACATAGACAAGAATAGCAACTGTACCTCTCTGTGTCTTCTGAACAAACAGTGAGTGGTCCGCAATGGACGTCTTAAATCCCTGTTGCTCAATTAATTCTTACACCTTTTGGTACCAAGCTCTAGGACTCTGCTTTAGGCCTTAAATGGACTTATGTAACCTGCATACCTTCTGAGACTCCCCCTCAGCAACAAACCCGGGTGGCTGCTGCATGTAAACTTCTTCCTGGAGATCTCCATAGAGAAATGCATTCTTCACATCCAGCTGGAATAACGACCAATCCCGTGATATGGCAGTTGCAAGTAATATCCGAAGCGTCGAGTGTCTCGCCACTGGAGAAAACGTGTCCTGATAATCCACCCCGTATGTCTGTGTAAAATCGCGGGCCACCAATCGTGCTTTGTAGCGATCCATACTCCCGTCTGCATTTTGCTTAATGGAGAATATCCACTTGCAAATGACAATCGAAGCACCACTTGGAGGCGGAACAATAGTCCATGTCCCACGAGATGTCAAGGTCGCGATTTCTTCTTCCATGGCTTCTCGCCACCTGGTGTCCTGTAAAGCCTCCATATATGTTCGTGGAATCTTAACCACCGAAAGACCAACAACGAACTTCTTGTATTCATCTGAAAGATGATCCAAGAAGACATGTGCCGCAAGTGGGTATTTGGCACATTGACGTCGTGGCTTTCGTAATGCAATAGGAACATCTAAATTGGCCTCCTCAGTGTCCTCTACAGCCAAGTCATCCTGTAAAACTCCAGTGCCATCAACGGAGATAATGTTATCATGACATACCGGTGGTGGAGGTAAATATTGGTCAGGTTCGTTTGGTGTGAAAGATGGAGGTGGAGGGACAACAATATCGTCCGCATTGTTATTGGATAACCTATCACCTGTAGGCAGGGAAGGACATATCGATATTGATATCGTTTCGATATCGTGTCGATATCGATATATCGACGATATATCGCCGATATATCGCTATATCTAGGAATCTTTTTGAAGAAAATGCCTGAAATCGGATATATCGATATATCGATTTCGATATCGGTCCCATGTCGATATGGATATATCGCCGATATATCGTCGATATATCGGGATACGGCCTTCCATGCCTGTAGGAGAGAAGTACATGATAGACTCAAAGAAAGTTACATCTGTATTCACATAATATCTTCTACACACTGGATCATAACATCTATACCCTTTTTGAGTACGTGAGTACCCAACAAACACACATTTGATAGCTCGTGGAGAGAGCTTATCACGACCAGGTGTACAATTATACACGAATGCCACAGACCCGAAGACTCAAGGTATAAGGGAGAATAGGTCCTTCTCGGGAAACACAATCAAGAAGGGAACCTTCTCTCCAAGAACAGTAGACGGCATACGATTTACCAAGTAACGTGCAATGAGAACATCATCCCCCCCAAAAAAATGAGGGGCACGACTATGGATCAACAACGTCCGAGTGACATCAAGAAGGTGGCGATGCTTGCGTTTTGCCACACCATTTTTTTGCGATGTGTAACTACATGAAGTTTGATGAGCAATGCCCTGTGAAGTGAGAAAATCGGACAACTGTAATGTTGAAAACTCCAAAGCATTATCCATACGAATTAGTTTGGTACTGGTAGAGAAGGTATTATTAACCTCAAGAATAAATTTTTGAATAATACTACCAGTTTCAGACTTCTGTTTCAACAAGAATACCCATGATAATCTGGAAAAATCATCAACAACAACCATATAATAACGACGTCCCTGTAGATCAGGGACACGACTCGGACCCCAAATATCAAAGTGTAACACTTCAAAAGACCGACTACTATGACAACTCGGACGAATTGGAAACGAAGACCGATGATGTTTCCCAAGCTGACATGCTTCACAATCCAATGCGGTACGGGTAGATATCTGCGGCAAGACATGACACATCTTCTGCAGAGGTAGATGGCCAAAGCGGAGATGTAAAGGAATGGAGAATTGGATCCGGTTGGAATAGTAGCGGCTCCAACACATGATGATATAACAAGCTTATACAAGCTTCTCTGCTCACAGCCACTTCCAATTATCCTGCCAGTCAGTATGTCCTGAAACACAAAAGTAGAGGGGTCAAAGATGGCACGACAATGTAAATCTTTTGTTAGCTGGCTAATTGATAACAAGTTCATTTGAAAGTCAGGTGCGTGTAAGACATTTTGAAGACGCAAAGAAGGTGTCATAGTGATCTCCCCTTGACCAACAGTGGGTAATCGGACCCCATTGGCAATGACAACAGAGCGGCCTGGTGCAAGTGCTCTGTAGGTAGAAAACTGCATCCTGTCGCTGCACATATGATGGGAGGCCCCAGAATCCATAATCCAATCTGTCAGGTCCGAGCAACTAGTCTTGGTAAGTGCATAAGGAGTACCTGATGAGCTAGAGGACGCTCCGGCCGAAGCTGCAGCATCCGTAGAACCTGGAGACGAAGACGAGGGTGTAGTGATCATCTCACAAAGTCTGTAGAAAAGATCATCAAAGCGAGCATCTGGAAGAGGTGCAGCGGTAGCCTCAGTCTGCTCAGCAACACGTGCAGAGGCTGGATATCCATGCTTGTGAAAGCATGTCTCCTCAGAGTGACATGGATGGTGACGGTGAGTACATGGGCCACGATTTCTGCCTCCCCCTCTACCACGAGGTCCTCGACTCCGAAAATGTGACGCTCCTCCTCTGCCACAAGTGGCAGCCATAGCTGAAGGGGTAGGCTGGGCGGTAGATGTCGAGGTAGTAGTAATCCTACTCAATCTCTTATATACCTCCTCCATTGGTGGAATAGTCTCTCCAGTCAGAAGTTGAGTACGAGCTGCATCGTACTCAGGATCTAGAGAGGACAGAAAAACGCCGGTCATAGTAGCATTTCTGTATGCCTGTTGCTCTTCCGTACTGGCAGTGATCGGCATAAAGCTATGCAGTCTCTCAAACATGCCTCGTAGATGAGAGAAATGGGCATGTAATGGCTTCCCATTCTGCTTCGTAGAGAAGATGTCAAATTGTAACTGGAGAATCTTGCTCTCATTCTTGGACTGCCCATATGTAGCGGCCAGTATATCCCACATAACATTTGCTGTGGGTTAATTCACAATATCATTTGCAATCTTCGTAATCAGCGTCCCAAAGAGCCATATACGGGCATATGCATCGTCTTGCTTCCACGTCGCATTTGCGCCAGTCTTGTCTTCCCGCTCGAAGTCTGTCAGAATGTGCTCCTTGTTATGGCATTGCATCAGGGTGCGGAACTGCATAGACCATAGTTCATAATTGGTCTCATCCATCTTGACTATAGGGGCTGGGCCTTTGAAGGCACCCGATGATGTAAACACGTCACCCTTGTTCTCTGACATGATTGATGAAGAGCCGCAGATCGACGGAGATAACCACAATAGGCGGTCTACAGTATCATATGAGGGTAGGTTGTATGTGTAGACTCATACAACCATCCCTAGTCCATGTTTGAGCGCCGACCCTAGTTGACAGGATGCAGAGATGTCGTGTGTGGTGGCCTGTGCCGCGCGGTTGGGCTGTAGTAGCACGAGAGGTCGGCTAGGGCTGCACGTCAAGGTACCGTTGTGGAGTCAGCGGGACCCGCAGGGGCGGCACGTAGCCGCTAGAGCGACGAGAGGGGCTTGAGGCGACGCTGGCGGCGGTGGTGTACCGCAGGGAGCGGCACAGGGGACACCTGGAGTGGTGCGGGGCCGCCTGGTGCGGCACGGGGCCCGCCTGGAGCGGTGCGGGACTGCCTGGAGCGGCGCGTGGGGGGGGTGGAGGACTTAGGGTTAGGGTTTTCGGTGGGATACCGAGACCCCGGTCTAGGACCGTTGCTCCGATACCATGATAGGAGAAAAGAAGTCGATGTATTATTCGTACCCATCGGCTCTCTTATATAGGAGATTAGCCCTGGGTTAATTACAAGATAAGTACTCTGAGAAACATGAATTACATAAGAAAGACATAACATGATAATTAACTTAACACTAAGCACGGGTTCCATCTTCTCCAGAACCACCGTGTTGGAACCCTAATCTCTGTGCATACAAAGCCCCACATCAGGCAATGACAATGTAAGCCCCGATCATCACGCTGTACCATCGCCTTTTCTCTGGATCCAACCTCATGGCGGTGCGAAACTCTACTCTGCGGCGAACACCCGGTATGTGTACTGCTCAATACCCCGATCTTCTGGCAAGAAGCGGTAACAACGGGGGGATCCAAGCGGTGATTGCAATCCTCCAGATATGTTGTCGTGCCAATCACAGTCGTGGATCACATGCTCTAGGCGGTGATCGCATGTTCTCCATCACGCAACAAACTATCTCAGATCGAAGCCTCTCCTGTTCGCATCTCTCCCAGCGACACTACACGAAGCGGCAACTCCTCCAGACCTCCATATCGCAGCCTCGCGCAACCGCAAAGGTGCAACCTCATCTCGCTGGCGGAGCCCCATCGCTGGCAATTCCAACACATTTATATTAGCATTAATCCTGCCTTTAATGAGTGCACTGAGCACATTGAGGTCAATTGTCATTTTATCAGGAATGTGGCTTGTAGATATCTTTATTAAAGCTCTTCCGAAGAAGCACATTTCATCGTTAATCTCCATCCAAGTTGAGCACGATAGATAGATATGCACCACTTGAGGGAGAGTTTTGATGTTCTCCATATTTAGACATTTCTTTTTTCTATTGACGATTGGATCGAATTTTGGTAGTATGGAATACAATCCATAATTTAACAATTTTGAAAAACCTCAATCCAATCAATCTATCATGATGCCAAATCCAAAACAATCCAATCTAATAATATCGAATAGGATCGGATCACATATATATCCAATCGATGAACATTCTTATTGAAGTCTGTCTTCGTCCTTTGGCAATTATGTGGAAATTTGGATATCAAGAAAACGATGTTGTCTTCAGGTAGTTTAGGTGAAGCTCGACCATCTGAAGGCCTTGTGTCAAACATGGAACCTGTAGAAACTTTTTATGCTTTCTTTGATTTTATAAAGCAGTTCAGCATGTGACCTGCTTTGGGACCAAACCTGCATTTCCTTTAAACAAATGTAAAAATATTTTACTCAAGCCTCTTGTTAATATACTTTCAAACCTACATAGAAATATTTAGGATGTGGTAACAAGGAAAGTCACAGTAATGGAGAGTTATTAATGGGCATAAATTGATCTAAAAAAAATGGTAAATTTGGAAAGCTGAGATATCGGCGGTGGAGGGAAATAGTGAAAACTCCTATCCAATTTAGGGGTCCAACGTAGAGGTAACATGTGATAGGAAGATTCCTCCCTTTATTTCTTTAACTCCTACAGAAGCATAAGGTTGGTTAGGAAAGTGGTCCGATGTTTATTTTTTTAACTCCTACAGAAGTATTGTGCTCAATACGGTAGGAGAGTGGTTCCTCCAGGGGTGGATGAGAGGGCATGCCGCTCTACCACTGAGCTGGTAGCGAGCTGGGGAGGAGTGCTTCATGATAGGACAACAGATGGTGCCTTGATTGTGGTCTGGGACCGTAGTCTTCGGGAGTAGTTTGATGTTATTTGTTGTACAAGAAAGATACATGAGTTCAAATCCCCCTTTGTGGGAGTTGCGTTAGGTAGCCGACAACCGGCGTAAAAAATGGTTGAATCTTTCCACATGAATTTGAGCAAGAATCCATGTAGCCGTCCCTACTTATAATGAGAGAAGGCTTCGCCATTTGCCATTCATGGATACATGGCATACACCATCACAGGTGTTTCCCCTTTTTTGATTAAAAGGATACATGGCATACTTGCATGCGATGCTTAACTGATTCTGCATATATACACACATATCAATCCATTCTCATTTTTACATAGGTATTCTATAATGCGTCCTAATGGACACATGTGAGTAAAGAAGTTAGCCCAAAAGAGATTACAACGGAAGTTGTGGATTGGTAGTTGGAATATTGGCACTTTAACTGGAAAGTTGATGGAGATATTGGATACAATGGAAAGAAGGAAGATTCATATACTATGTCTTCAAAAGACTAAATGGGTTGGAGAGAAAGCAAGGGATATTGAGAAGACATGGTTTAAACTTTGGTATTCAGGTAAAGATAAGGGTAGAAATGGTGTTGGAGTGGTTGTTCATAAGGATTTGAAGGATTGTGTGGTTGAGGAGAAAAGATTCGGGATCGAATTATTTTGCTAAAATTGACGCATGAAGAAGAAATTTTGAATATCATTCCCGTTTATGCACCGCAAATTGGTTTAGATGAAAAGACTAAACAAGCTTTTTGGGAGGATTTGGATAAGAGTCTACAAGGAATCCCACAAAGAGAGATGATTTGCATCGGTGGAGATCTTAATGGACATGTGGGAAAAGATGCTTCAGGGTATGCTAGTGTTCATGGAGGACATGGTTTTGAGGATAGAAATGAAGAGGGAAAAGCCATCCTAGATTTTGCAACGGCATATGATCTTTTCATAGCAAACACTCTCTTCAAGAAGGGGGAGGAACGTTTAATTACTTATAAGAGTGGGCCAACTAGAACACAGATAGATTACTTTGCGTTAAGGAGAAGAGATAGGCTGTGTTGTAAAGACTGCAAAGTAATCCTAGGAGAGAGTTTGACAACCCAACATCGTTTGTTAGTCTTGGATGTACAAATGAAAGGGTTGGTAAAGAAAAGGAGGATTTCTAATATAACTAGAACTAGATGGTGGAATCTTCCACTGAAGCAAGCGAGCTTCAGGGAGAAGGTTTTAGAAGACTTATCTTGGGATTGTAGCGATAGTGCAAACAAGATGTGGGAGGCAGTAGCATCTTGTATTCGAAAGGTGGCCAAAGAGATGCTAGGCGAGTCAAAGGGAGAAGCTCCATATCAAAAGGAGGCTTGGTGGTGGAGTGAAGGGATGCAAGAGAAGCTAAAAATAAAAAGAGCTTGCTTTAAAGCTATGTCTAAGGATAGAACAGAGGAAACTGTCACAAACTACAAATAGCGAAGAAGGAAGTAAAGAAGGCCGTAAGCGAAGCTAAGTCAAAAGCTTATGAAGTTTTGTATAAAAATCTCGACTCTAAGGAGGGACATAAGGATATATTCAGGTTGGCCAAAGCAATAGAAAGAAAAACCAAAGACCTTTCTCAAGTGAGATGCATTAAGGACGAGGAAGGTCATGTGCTTGTTACTCAGAAGGATATAAAGACTAGATGGGAGCAGTGCTTCCATAAACTTTTCATTGGGGAAGGAAATAGAGATATCACTTTGGGTGATCTAGCTTGTAGTGAAAGTTCCTTGAATCGTGCATGCTATAGACGGATACAAAGAAAGGAAGTAGATGAGGCTTTGAAGGTTATGAGACCTGGAAAATGTGTAGGACCGGATGACATCCCTGTAGAAGTATTGAGAGTTTTAGGTGGACGTGGTTTGACTTGGCTTACGAAGCAAGAAAAATAAAGGAGACATTCAATGTTATTTGGCGAAGTAAGAAAATGCCTGAAGATTGGAGGAGTACGTGGTGCCTCTTTATAAAAATAAAGGAGACATTCAAAATTGTTCAAATTATAGAGGTATCAAGCCGATGTGTCACACTATGAAAATTTGGGAATGTGTGATCGAAAGAAGGTTGAGGCAAATTTCCAATGTAAAAGAAAATCAATTCGGATTCATGCCAGGTCGCTCAACGACTGAAGCCATCCATTTGCCGAGGAGAACAATAGAGATTTATAGAGCTAAAAGAAAGAACCTCCACATAATCTTTATTGATTTGGAGAAGGCTTATGATTCTGTCCCATGAGAGATATTGTGGAGAGTGTTGGAGAAGAGACAAATATCTGTCCTATACATTAATCTCATAAAGGACATGTATGTTATCTTGTGTAAGGACCCCGTCTGGGAAGATGGGATATTTTGACATCAACATTGGTTTACATCAAGATTCTGCTTTGAGTCCATTTCTTTTTACTTTGATTATGTACGAGTTGACCTGTCACATTCAGGATGAGTTACCTTGGTGTATGTTATTTGCTGATGATATTGTGTTAATTAACAAGACTAGAGATGGAGTAAATGAAAAGCTTGAGGTCTGGAGACATGAGTTGGAGACTAAAGGATTTCGTATAGGTAGGGCTAAGACAGAATATATGGAATGCACCTTTGATGGAAGCAATGGTGAAGGAATCAAGGTGAAGATTGGCGACGATAACATTCAGAAGAGAGATTCCTTTAGATATCCGGTATCTATTCTGCAACATGATGGGGAAATTGATGGAGATGTTACTGATAGAATAAATGCAGGCTGGCTAAAGTGGAGAGGAGCCTCTGCTGTTCTCTGTGATAAGAAAATTCCTTTAAAGATTAAAGGAAAGTTTTACAAAGCCGCCATGAGACCTGCTATGCTTTACGGATCTGAATGTTGACTTGTGAACCATAGACATGTGCAGAGAATGAATGTAGCAGAAATGAAAATGCTAAGGTGGATGTGTGGACACACACGTAAAAATCGGATTCGGAATGATGCAATCAGAAAGAAAGTTGGTGTAGCTCCGATCGAGGATAAGATGCAAGAAAACCGCTTAAGATGGTTTGAACATTTGCAAAGAAGATCAACTGATGCACCAGTTAGGAGTTGCGAGTGTTGGGATGTTGAGTCGGCTAAGAGAGGACGAGGACGGCCCAAGAAGTGTTGGAAAGAGACCATACGAAAGGATCTTAGTTTTGTGGATATAAGCCCGGAATTGGCCCAAGATAGATCTGAATGGTGGTGAAGAATCCATGTCGCCGACCCTACTTAATTGTGGGAAAAGGCTTTGTTGTTGTATTCTATAATGCGTCCATTGTTAACACATATGTCCCTTAATTAGCGTAATGCTAATATTGAACCTTAGCATGCGTTGTACTAGCAACCATCTCGAAGCCCATTTCATGGTAAAGAACACTTGAAATAAAAAAATGTAAAAAAGAAATAAAGCCATAAGCCTTTAATTTGTTGTGAATTACAATTTGGTTGATATCAATCAACACATATCATTATTTAGCATCTATCATTATTTTGAATGGATCAATGAGGAAAAAGTTATTATTTAAAACACTAATTCATCACTAATTCATCATAGATAGATTTTTTGTGGAACTTAAAGGGATGTTTATATGTAGTAACAACAAAGCCTTTTCCCACATTAAGTGGGGCTGACTACATGAATTCTTTGCCTCTTCTGTTCTCCAAAACTCTTCACAATCTCCCATGAAATTGAATCATAAGCCTTCTCCAAATCAATAAAAATCGTATGGAGGTTCTTCCTTTTAGCTCTATAAATCTCCATTGTTTTCCTCAACAAGTTGATAACTTCAATAGTTGAGCGACCTGACATAAATCCGAATTGATTTTCTGTTTCTTTGCCTCAACCTTCTTTCCTTTACACATTCTTAAATTTTTATCGTGTGATGCATCGGTTTGATACCTCTGTAATACGAACAATTTTGAATATTTCCTTTATTCATATAAAGAGGCAATGTGATGCTTCTTCTCCGTTCTTTAGGCATTTTCGTGCTTCGTAAAATAGAATTGAATAAATTTGTGAGCTAAGTCAAACCATGTCGACCTAGAAACTCTTTATACTTCTATAGGAATATAATCAGGTCATACACATTTCCCAGGTCTCATAACCCTCAAAGCCTCCTCTACTTCCTTCTTTCGTATCCGTATGTAGATACAGTATTCAAGTACCTTTCACTACTAGCTAGATCTCCCATAGTGATCTCTTTAATCCCTTTCCGCAATGAAAAGTTTATAGAAACACTACTTCCATCTAGTCTCCACGTTCTTCTGAGTAACAAGCACATGTCTTTCCTCATCTTTAATGCATCTTATTTGAGAAAGATCTTTGATCTTCCTTTCTCTTGTTTTGTCTAATCTGAACCTTAAAGTCAATTTTTTTATACAAAACTTCATAAGCTTTTGACTTAGCTTCACTTACTTCCTTCTTTGCTTCCTTCTTCGCTATCTTGTAGTTTGTGTCTGTTTCGTATGTTCCATACTTTTACATGGCTTTAAAGCAAGCTCTTTTCATTTTAAATTTTTAAGCTTCTCTTAAATTCCTTCGCTCCACCACTAAGCCTCCTTTTGATCTGGGACTCTCCCTTAGACTCGCTTAGCATCTCTTTACCTACCCTTTGGATACAAGATGCTGCCGCCTCTCACATCTTATTCTCCCTTCCATTATAATCCCAAGATATGTCTTCTATAACCTTCTCCTTGAAGCTTGATTGCTTCAATTGAAGATTTCTCCATCTATTTTTAAAGTTCTTGGGAATCGTTCTTTTCTTTACCAACCCTTTTAATTGCACATCCATGACTAGCAATTGATGTTGAGATGCCAATCTCTTTCTTAGCAGTCTTTGCAACATAATCAATCTCTTCTCCTCATCGTAAAATAATCTATCTGTATTTTAGTCAGGCCACTCTTATAAGTAATGAAATGCTCCTCCCTCTTCTTGAAGAGAGTGTTTACAATATCCAGAATGTCTTTTCCCTCTTCATTTTTATCCCCAAAGCCATGATCTCTATGAACACAAGAATACCCTAAAGCATTCTTTCCCATATGTCCATTAAGAGTTCCATCTAGGTAAATCATCTCTCTTTTTGGGGTTCCTTGCATAACATTATCCAAATCCTCTCAAAAAACAAGGCATTACGATTTCGGTCACTATTTTGGTGATTGACCGAAACGAAATTTTGACCGAAATTTTAGTCATTTCGATTAGTTTTTGAACATGGCCCCCAAATTTCATTCGATATAGGCCATTTCAACTGAATTTCAGTCACCCACCGAAATCGAAATTCTGTCGAATTTCGCCGAAATTTGATCCCATGTCAAAAAGCTTGTTTAATCTTTTCCTTTAAATCAATTCGTGATGCATAAACTGAGATGATATTCAAAATTTCTTCGTCAAGCACCAATTTTAGCGAAATATTTCGATCCCCAAATCTTTGCACCTCATCTACACTATCCTTCAAATCCTTATTAACAACCACTCCAACACGATTTTTGCCCTTCTCTTTACGGGAATGCTATAATTTAAAGCCTGTCCTCTCGATCTCCCTTTCTCTGTGAACCATTTTGTATCCCTGGGGCATAGTATGTGAATCTTCATTCTACCATTGTATCTACTATATTCATCGATTTTCCAGTCAAATTGTCAATATTCTAACTATCTATCCGCAACTTCTTTGTGACCTCTTTTGGACTAACTTCTTTACTTGTATTCGTCCATCATGCTAGAAAGTTAGAAACCTTACAAAATTTTGGACTGCATCCATGTAGCGATGCTGTGGAACTAGCTTATTTACTAGCATGCGTTTGTCATGTGAGAATTCTTGTAAATTTTGAGCTACATCCGGGCAATGATGTAGCGACCTTTACTAACCTCTCGTTTCATTCGGACAATGCAAACATCGCTAGTAAGGAATGCCCCAACGAAATCCACATGTTTGCTTAAATCCATGTTGAAAAGATCCGACTATCTTGAGACAAATTCCTAAATATTGTTCTCAATTGAAAACACTATTTAGGAGTTTGTCTCCGACTCTTTTATGCTGCATGTAGGCTAGCTAACACAACCCTCATTTACCCGAACTTGGGACTAACCTGACTGAGTTAAGAGATGTTTATATGAAACCGTAAATTTTTGGCACCTTGCTAAATATGAAAAATGAGATTTTACCTAAGTAGTATAAATGTTTAACGAGGCATCTTGAAAAATACTCCACCTTTTTAGATACCTCATAATCAGTTACTTATCATGAAATGGATTTTCAACTTCATGTCTTATAATATATGGGCGTAGACACCACCGTCCAAACTGCTAGATGCTGATTTTTGGTTATTCACTTCATCAATTGGAACGCTTTCATATTTTTTCACCTGGTACCTTGCAGTATACTCCTGCCATAGACATTTGGAGCATAGGGTGCATATTTGCTGAGATGCTTACCGGGAAACCTCTTTTTCCTGGAAAAAATGTGGTGCATCAACTAGATCTTATGACTGACTTACTTGGTACTCCATCAGCTGAATCCGTAGCCAGGGTTTGTTCTCTTTCTTTATGTTTGTCTGATCTTTCGTACAGTTCCCAGTAATTCCGGAGCTCCTTTGCTGGTATAAATCTAATTGATATGATATATATACTGCTAATTATTACCTTCTTTCTTTTTCATAACCTCATTGCTGATTATCATGTCTCGTTTATGATGGTTATTCTTTCACAGATAATTAGTAACAAAGTTATTTGTTTTTTCTCTGTTCTCTTCCGTTCTTACTGAATAGGAACACCTTGTTTATCATTCATCAATTTTCTATAATAAAAAAATCACTAGAACATTTAGTGTGTGCTTAAAATATTTCTAGGGTTTTTTACACATACCCCTTGTAAATTTATGAAACCACAGTCTAGCCCCCAAATACTTGTATAAACATGCAGACATAAACTTACTCCTTTTTACAAGTCAGTCTTGTCGTTCTGTCTCACCCTCACAAACTTAACCACTTCTAAATTAAACTACCAATATCCAAGAATGAGGTTATGCTTCACCATTGATATAGGATTGTGTTTTATTATGAGGGAGAGATGGAGAAAGCAAGAACGGGATGGAGAGAACAAGGGAGAGAGAGTGTTGGAGGAGAGAGGATAAAGAGGGAGCATTGAGGAGGTGGAGGAGCACATGTTAGGAGGGGAGGGATGCTGGTTACAGAGGGCTACCATTGAATTTCTTGACGGAGGGCTACCATTGAATTTCTTGACGGAGATGATGAAGATTGGAGCCTTGTCCAATACAAGGCCTTAAATGTCAGATTTCGATTTCATTTCAGCGACTGTCCGAAACGAAATTTCGGCCATGTTTTGAATTAGGCCCCCCAAATTTCGGTCGATATTGGCCATTCGGCCGAATTTCGAATACCCACCGAAACCAAATTTCGATCCCATGGTCCAACATCATCGTTGACATCAGGGTTGTGTGACACCTTATCCTGTCATCCACCGATGTCGGTCCCTTTGCTTTCACCATATGGTGAAGTTGGGCACTCGGTTGCCAAGAATGACAAAGTTCAACAATGTTATAAGTGTGGGATGACAATCACTACTAGTCCGATTGCAAGTTGCGAAAGGTGCGGAAAAAGTGCGAGGCGATTGTTGATTTGTTGAATTTCAAAGTGAGATGGAGGCCTTGTAGGTGGATGTCAACATTCTGGCAGGGTCTTCCACTCAAGGCCCTAAATGTCAATTTCGGTCACCATTTCGGTGACCGACCAAATTGAATCTTCGGTCGAATTTTGATCAAAATTTGACCGAAATTTCGACCATTTCGATCTTTTTTGTACTAGGGTCCCCATATTTCGGTCATTTTGGCCATTTCAGCCAAATTTTGGTAACCTTTCGAAACTGAAATTCGGTCGAAATTCGGCCGAATTTCACCGACATTTGAGGCCATGCTTCCACTCGCTCGAGGTCTCTAGAAAACTTGGGAAACATGCTTCAAGATGTCATAGAATGGTGTCCTCATTGACTTTTGTATTTTGAGGGGTATACATTCTTCAACACTCTTGCTATCTCGTGGAATGGAGTTACCTATAACAACTCTTAATTGACTGAGCTACCAAAACCAAATCTTGTGTTGACGTCGTCAAGCATACCCTTGTTGTGGCATACTGTATCACTCCAAACCATCATTGATCATTAAAAGTCGGGGGATGTGAAGATATACATATGTAAGAAGACACATGAGTAACGTTCCTTCCTCTCTCTAAACCTTGAAGCTGATTTAGGAGAATTGGTGGTCGGAAGGACTAGGATGTTGAGACTGGGATCCCGATTTCTATTGCTTATGACACGGGTATGGTGGTCTCCACAGGAAAAAGTTGGTTAATTAATATAGTTAGAGGTGCTTCATAAGATTTTGGTTGGCTTCAAAGAGATCAGAGTTATGAGGGAGTTATTATAGGAGTTGGATCATGAGGCGTTGGTTCGACTCAATTTACTAGAGGATGTTCGTCCCTGGTAGAGTCTGAACTTGCTAGTAAGGGAGTACTTTGAAGATCGTTGAAGAAGAGGATCATTAAGAGGGAGATCTAGTAGAGGTGATCGTTGTCGTAACCTCATTCACTTGGTTGCGGTGTGATGGGTGGTCTTTTAGGGGGATGCAAAGGTGGTAGGAGCTAACAGATTACTTTAGGTGCACAAGTCTTTGGGTGCCACCTAGTGTCTCCAAGATTTCTTGCATGGGCATTTCCCAGTGACAAAAGGATGGGGTTGATGGTGAAATCAAGGCTTTTATATGCAGGAGATTCGTACGTCGGTCATCGGATTGAATGTGGGTGGGTGTCCTACATCGGATAGTTTTCTAGTTTTTTTTCTTTAGAGAGTTTTGTGCCTTACTGGCAGATGAGGTGTTGTCCTTGCCGTTTGAGTTTGCCAAGGGGAATCCTAGGTTTGATTCGTTGAACAAATGTCTCATTTTTCTTTGCTAAAGAAGAATATCATGGTTAGGGTAGATGATTATCATCCAATTGAATTATCTAACATGAACTATTTAATTGTTGCTATGGTGTAGTCAAACATGACAAGAGGGGTATTGGGGCAGCTGCTCTCTCATGCAAGAGTCCTTTCTTTCATGATAGGCAAATGATGGACATTGTGGTGATGGCGTCGGAAATGGTGGTAGATCAGAAGAGGTGCAACATTCACGGAGTGCTGTGAAGGTGGACTTTTCAGAGGCCTATGATTGCTTTGAGTGGTGGTTCCTTTGGGAATTATTGTAGCAGGTTTTTTTTTGGATATTTGGATCTCGTAGATGAAGCGATGCATCACATCCTTTTCTTGTGTTGTTCTAGTCAATGGGCTCCCAAGGGAGGGGCTTCTGTCAGCCTCAGATAGGTGTTCGACGAGGTTATCCATTGGCACCCCTCCTGTTTGTTTTAAGATGCACTTGTAATTAAGCGAGAGGGGGTTTTTGCAGGTGGTATTTCCTCTGGTTATTTGCGGGAGGGGCTGCCATTCGATCATACAATTGGTTACACCACCTCTGAGAGGGCCTCTAACATCACCAAAAATTCAGCCACCCTTTGATATGAAGTCTCAAGCAGAATTGGGCACCGACCACTACAACTTAAGTCTCACTAACAAATACTCTAGTGTCCGTTGCCCGAGCAAAGATGCTTGGGAAGCAGTCCACAAAGCGCACCACATCCCGTCTAATTGTCCATCGAAAACCAGAAGTGTCTACCGTCCCCAAAGGTCGGTCGAAAAAAGCGTGGGATCACATGCATAACTCAACATGTGCCCTTCTACAAATTTGACAGTGTCCGCACAGTTCCCCTCCTACTAAGAAAAATCCATTGACACATTAGAGATACCGCACAACATTCACACAAACTAATTCAAACCATTGTCCATATTCCGGAGATATACTAAGTTAGCAAGGCCATGTTCATCTCCTCCAAGTTCTTCACTTCGAGACTCCATCTTCCTTAGTCAACATCATCGTCTTTAAGTTCTCCAGGGGCATCCCCTATATGCATATGAGTGCTCACCTAGAAAAATCTACACATCAAGCTCTCCAGATGCCCTCAGACATTATAATGTTGAAATTGAGTGGATAGAAAAAAATGCGTGGATTATATATAACACTGCTATCAATAGAACAAGACCCCCTCCCTATGATACGTAAGGTTTAGAAATGTGGTATGCGGTATTCGTTCGGTCATGCAGTCTAAAGCGAGTAAGCGGATATGCGGAGGAGTATATGGATGTATATACGTTTTATAATATTTAATTTAAAATAAAAAATACAATAATAAATTGTGATTATATAAAATTTGATGATCTAGCTAAATCCAAAATCAAAAATTTCAAATAAGATAATATAGTCAATAAGTATATAAGCATGATATTATAAATTGATTGGTTTTTAGTGTATATTTCGAATTTAATGCATATATATACACATACAAATTTGATTCAATAGGAATGAACAGATTCTATAAGAAAACTTTAATGCTATAGATAACAAAAGCTAAAGAATATTCATAGGTATGCAAATCACACACCCAAAATTATACTTATGTATGGATCTCTAAGGGACAAAACTTGTTGACACAAAATATAGGAAAAATTGTATTAGCATATAAAATTTGTTAGAAGCACAAAATGTCTAGTGTCAGTCTTTTAGTCAATTATTTCATATATTATTCAAAGAAATGGAGTGAATTTCATTAGATAGAAAATTCAAAACAGTTCACTAATAAGTGTTAGGAACAATGGAAAGATATGGATATGAGAAAAATACCTTAGATTATATTTCACAAATGCAGCATATACGAGAATGTTGAAAAGATGCATCAAATGTAAACGATAATATAAGATTTGCTCGAAAAAAGAGTTAATGTGTCATCAACATGTCATGAATTAAACAAAAAAGACACGTGAAATCATATATGAAAGCCTCTTGTTCATATATGCGGCGATATATGCCACATAGTCGGACCGCATATGCCGCATAGTCGGAGCACATATGCGGTGTGACCGCATATTGCCGTATAGGGCATATGCGCTTCGGTCAAGTGACCGAATTCGCATATACGGCCGCATGGAATGCATTTCCGAACACCGACCGATATGCATGCCACCTGGCATGCTTCTGCCCCTTAGTCATTGACCTCCCGCTCGCATTGCCACATTCTTCCACTCCATATGGGAAGACCTAAATTGGTGATTGAAAGTGATCCCTTTAGTCTTCGGGGCTATCTCACAATCCTCGATCTCTTCCCCATCCATCCCGAAAGGAACAAATACACACGTATTGTTTATTGATTCGCAAGTTGAAGATTGCATCGAATAAATCCAGGACCACATTGGTACTTTCTGCATCCTTATCATCTTATCCCACGAGGAAAATGGAATCTTTTGCCAACTGAAGCAAAGTCATCGAGGTATGCACAATCATAATACCAATGTAGACCATAAAAATTGCACGGTTGACATTTTGGAGATCCGCGTCATCCACGATGGTAGAGTTAAGGAGCCAACGAGCACCCATGTCGGACATCAATGGCCTTTAGTTCTCCAATGTCGGTGATGCTATTTGCACCATTGATGGTAGTGATGGCGAGGATGGAGCGAGAGGTGTAGGTAGCCACAACTCCATAGTTGGGACCCAACTCGCCGATAGCAACAGTGCTGCACGAGCATGGGGTGGTGACGATGGTGGTTTTGAGAGGCTGAGTGTTCACTCAGTGGGACCAATGGTGGCGACGAGAGCGTCGAAGGTCTCGAGGGCTGCAGTGATGGAGGCGAAACCTAAAATTTCAATGGTGGAGGTAAAAATGGGGCTTGAGGGGAGGTTGGGGGCTTCGAATTTTGATGCTGCGAACCTTCATCGTCTAGAGGTGCCACTTCTCAAGCAGCGGGATTGGAGGAGTTAGAAGAGGTGGTAGAGCTATAGGGAGGATGGTGGTCGGGACGAAATCAATGGTGGTACTAATTTGGGTTGGGGGGTATGGGTCCAACGGGAGGTGGTGAGAGGGGGCGGTGGTGGGTTTGTAGCATTTGGTAGTGTCAGGGGCTATGGTGGATAAGGTGACTATGGTACCTGGGGGGTAGGGCGAGGGTTCCGGGGGTGGAGGCATGGGGGGTAGGGGTGTGAGGGTTAGGGTTACTACAATGATAACTTCAGGGAGGTGGTGTAGGTTCTGCTCTAACGAGGTTGTTTTGGACAACGGCTTCGGGGACAGGCAGCGTTGCTATTGCTTTTATCTCAACAGTAATTTTAGCTGTCTCCCTTCCATTATCATTGCATATTCTCCCAGCCTTGGATCATATTGGATAATACTTCTCTAACCTTAGCTTGCCATGCATGATCCCTTCGGTGCAAATCTTTTCATTGGTAACTCCTCAAATACCTCAACGGATCATCAGATTATGAGGATGATTTGTTGGCCATGCTCTGATACCAGTTGATGCAAATCAAAATGTTGACAGTGGAAAAATGTGGAGGATATTCGAGGGTCAAAGAAAAGAGCCCGCGGTTGCGAGGGATTCGGGGGAGTATGAACCATATAGATCATATAGAGTTAGAAGAGAGAGGGAGAGAGATAAATGTAATTCAATTGCAACTTCAACCATTTATAATAATGGACTACCATCCCCTTTATATAGGAGGGGTGGGATTGCAAAAATGGAAAGAGAAATAAAATCAAATCTTAGCATACCCTAATTGGACTCTAAATGTCTCTAACCAACTAAGTAATCGATTTGAAAGTAGCATGCGATCGCATAGAGGGAGAAAGAGAGTGGGAGAAAGATAAGTGCAATTTAATTGCAACTTCAATTGTTTAAAATAATGGACCATCATCCCTGTTATATATGAGGGGTTGGATCACAAAATAATAATTGGACTCTAAATATCTCTAACTGACTAATTTGAAAATTGCATGCGATCTTCCTATTTAAGTAAAAAGAAAATCACAACAAATTCAATTAATCATATATAAAATTATTGATCCGAAATTAATTAGACTTTAATTAATTGGACAGAAAATCCTAATTGAACATGCGGACATTCTAAATTTCCCTAATTCTTTTTTCCATGCTGCATCATGTGGTTACCAACATATATAAAAAAATAAAAGTTGCATACTTTAACCAACATAAGATTTTATCCCAATTTATCAATTCCGTGGTGCATCAAATATCATCATCACCCCTATTGATGGCCTTGGCATTGTGATTGATATCCTCTATACCGAGTTAAATATATTAAAAAAATAAGAGATTGCATATCATTGATATTTTCGCGATATCAGTGGTGTGTACAGACATGCTATTGATACCCTAGAAAAAGATAGACCTCCTTTTATTTATATTGCTGACTTGGAGATACCAACATATCGTCGACATATCACCGCTATTTAAAGCTATGGTGAATTCTTATGTTTTCCCATCATCACCTACAAAAGAAGGAAATTTTCAATAGTGCTCGGTAGGGTCCATATTGTTTTGGCCGGATGCCATTTCTCAGTCAAAAGCGCATATCGCTTTTTTGCTCGTAACTAGGGGCAATCCACGTGGATCTCATGCATGATTGTGGAATTATATTGAGCTGTAGAATTTAACAGTGGATAAATTCCTCTGTCTTGCGCGATACGGTTGTCTATGCACGAAAGCCAAGCGAGATAGCCTTTCATCATATGGGAGATCTCACTTGCGGTAGATGCGGTGAAGAGCTTCAAGATATATTTTTCTCTTCTTTACTTGCAGAACCTCGCGACTGGTTTGGGAGAGGATAAGCTTTGAATGGCTCTGGATGACAAACTGCAGCTCCTTCAGGAATTCGATTAGAGTGGCCTGTGGAAACTCGCAAGATGATGCATCACCGATCTTTGCACTCTTTTGGGCTATCCACTTTGCTCGAAAGGAAAACATCTTTCGGGGCCAACGATTATATAAGAAGAGTGTACTTGGGCATTTTAGGGCGTTGATATGTACTTGGACTCATGTTTGATGTATTTCTTTCTTGATTTTTAATAAAATCTCACGGTATGTCCCACCTCGGGTCCTCACCCTTTATCGTTTTAAAAAAACTAAAAGCTTTGAAAGATGTGTTAAAAAGTTTATAATTAGTGACCTGCAATCCTTTAGACAGCATGATTGTTCAAAATAGAATGATATGTAGAATAGTGTGTGTTTTCATTAAAGTTTCATAGCATTGGAGTGTGGTCCGAGTGTAATCTTGGCAATGAGGTCGCATTTTTGATAGGGATATGTTTCAAATTGTTGCTGGTAGTAGAAACCAATCGATTGTTTACGGAGCGAGAGAATTACCTCAATCATTTGGAAGTGAGATCGCGGGTTTTTCTATGTTAGTGTAGTTAACAGTGTCCGAGACTTCCAATTCACATTCAAAGAGGGGGGAGGCAAAGTCTGAGGAACCCAGGTTGTGTCCTCGTTGACCATTAGGGTGTCGGCCAACTTAATAGAAGATAGAAGTCCCTAATTAACATCCATGGTATCCCCTGCAATTGGTGACACAACTGTCAAAAGCTTGCTCCGTGATAGAGTCTGATTCGTGATTACTATTGGCATATATTCATTCGTCGGTAGAGAACACTTTGCTTCTGAACTTTGTTCCAACAAGATGTTTAATTATTGAAAATCTATAGATTCAACCTTTTCGAGAATGCCATTCCAAACTGTCATCAGTTGACTTGAACTCCCTTAAGAGCCTATCATTCTTGTTTATGAAAGGTAGGGTCTTAAGGACTCTGACATACAAGTGTCCTTTGAAGATAGCTTGGTCTCCTGGAAAAGTGTGAACTCTACACGTTCTTTGCTCAACATATCCAAAATTAGCGGCATTTTGAAGTTTTTCTATTTTTTTGTACATTCCACTACAATAGCCTCATCTTGTAATAGGTTGTTTCATGTTGGGTCGGTCATTTTCTTAAAGTCTTGATCCTGCCTATGAGGTTGCATTGAGATAGACGTTGATGATTATGCGGTTACCTGCTATAAAGGATGCCTATAACTGATCGAGCCGAATGTCTGTTTTTGTAGATAGTCTTCAAACTCCAGACATCATCTCTGCCAGGTGGCATCCAGTGGCCACAAGTATGGTTCTGGACATGAATCTCAAGGACATGTACATTTACTCAATGGATGTGGGAGTAATAGACAACACACATTGTGGTAATCTGGTTCTTATTGGAGACAATTGTTGGCAAAAATATGGTCATCCAACATATGCACATCGGGTTAACATCAAGGAATTCATCCAAGATTCTTCTTTTTGTGTAGCACAGAGTATGATGATTTCGTTACTTGACTTAATCATCTCAGTCGTGCCTCTTCTGAACCTACTTCGTCTTCCAAGGAAAGAAATGCTGTTGTTATGGTTTCATGAATCTTTGATGATGAACTTGACTAGTTACTTAATTTTGGTACACCTTTTCACCTTTGTTTGGATGTAATATGTTTGCCAATTTCTAGTCCAATCTTAAGGGTCAAGATGTTTTTTTGAATGTAAATCGGGTGGCATCCCAATTTGAGACGCACCACCAAAAAGATATATATATATATATCTATATAAATTTTTAATGTACATGATTACAATGAGTCATAAAATCCAAGCGACAACTACAGCCCACCAATGTTCATTTACATTTTCTGAGTAGAATCTTGCTCCCCCCCAAATGACCTCATTTCTCGCACACCATATAGCCCATATCAACGCAAACGAATACACAGAGTCCTCGTGGCCATAACCGCACACTGATCTGATATCCTCCAAAAGCTCGAGCTATCTCTACCATCAAGACAAAATAAATTCGCCATGCTCCACACCTGAGCCGAGGAAGGACATGAAAAAATATATGATCCTCCTTCACTGCCGATCCGCTTCTGTCGCACACCCTGTCCCCCACCCCCAACAACTTTCCCCGGCGCTCCTTGATGTGGAGCCTGCCGAGCCCGAGCATCCATAAGAAAATCTTGATTCGGTTTGGCACCTTGCTTCTCCATATCATCTGCAAGTCCACTCCTACCAGCTCCTCCACCTCCCCCACATCTTCTACAAAGAACTTGTAAGCCTTCTTTATCGATAATCTTCTGTCACCCCAAACGTAGTGATCCCTTCCGACCGAAGGGCCCTCTGCCAGCGCCAGATCAACCTGCATTGCCAAGAAGTCCTCCATCCTATGGTCCGACAACCTCGAAGAGAAAATCGATGACCATACCCTCTGCTCCCGTACCTTCTGCATTGCCACATCCTTATTCTTTGCTAGAAGCATCGTACGAGGAAATAACGACCCCAATACCCCCTCCCCCGACCATTCATCCTGCCATAACCGAAAAGTCTCTCCGTCACCAAGCACCGGTCTCAACTGACTGGCCAGCTCAGGAATCACCTGTGAAATGCCCCTCCACAAAGATGACGGAAGTTGCGCCACGACCACTTCCCTTTACATGGATATCCCATAGATTTTCCTCAACACCATGCATATTAAATCCTCTGACTTCCCCCATAAGCACACCACCCATTTTGCCATGAAAGCCCTGTTCATTTCTTCCCGTCGCAACATGCCCAACCTACCCTTCTTCGACATCGTCACCCTATTCCAATCCACTAGGTGAACCCCTTGTCTAGATTGCCTCCTTTCCGACCAGAAGAATCTGCACATCACCACCTCCATTCTTGCAAGCACCCCTGTATGCATCAACCTCGTAGAACAGAAGAATATCGGGATGACCGAAAGGACATGCTTCAATAGAATCAACTTCCCACCCCTTGATAGCTTCTTAGCCTTCCAACATGCAAGTTTGTTCTCGAGGTTCTCCAGCAGAGCCTCCCAGTCCCTCTTCCACCATCAATGGCAATCCCAGATAAGTGATCATCAAGGTAGCAATAGGACAACCCATCGGCTCCACCATCCTCTGAGCCTCCTACTCCGATAGCTCGGACGCAACCACAACCGTTTTGTCTATATTTATCTGAAGCTCGGAAATGTCACCAAAAATGTTCATGATCAAAGACGCCTGTCGAATCTTATCTTTCTATGCTCCCATAAACATCACAGTGTCCTCCGCGTATTGCAACAACAGAATGGATATCTCATCCCTCCTATAACTCGAGCACCAACCACCATCCTTCGCCCTTCTCATCATCGCAACTAAAGCGTCAACCATAATGACAAAAAGAAGTGGAGCCAAAGGGCATCTCTACCTGATACCCCTCCGGGGATGGCCTCAAATTTCAACGAAATTTGGTCGAATTTCTGTCGAATATCGATATCCTGTCGAAATCGAAATTCGACCGAAATGTCTGAAATGACCGAAATATGAGGGACATAGTACAAATAATGACCGAAATGATCGAAATTTCAGTGGAATTTGTATCGAAATTACACCGAAATTCTGTTTCGGTCGGCCACCGAAATAATGACCGAAACCGACATTCAAAGCCTTAGGCTGAACGAAATCCCCTTCCAGGTGACCATTGACCAACACCACATGCGAGGCCATCATCACACACTGACACCGCTTGATCCACGCGATCCACAAGCTCGGGAATCCCCTCTTTTCCAATGACACCCACATGAACTTTCAATCAGCACAGTCATAAGCCTTGGAAAAATCCACTTTCCAAAGCACGCCTTTGGATTTGCATCTCTTCTAGTCTGTCACCATTTTCAAAGCCATAACCAGATCCTCTGCCATGTTTCTTCCGGGCAAAAAAGCTGCTTGTTTCGGCGAAATTATCCTCTCAATCACCCCCTTAGTCGGTCGTTAAGATCTTTGAGACAATGAGGTAAATAACATTAGATAAGGCTATGGGCCTATAGTCCTCATCCCTGGAAGGTGAATCTTTCTTTGGTATGAGAAAGACAATACCTTGTTCAATCGCTCAAATCCACAATTTATCTCTAGAAACTTCTCCAGCACCCCCATGATCTTTTGCTTCACCATATCCCAGAATTCTTTGTAGAATCCAATCGGGAAACCGTCCATGCCCAATGCCCGTTTGCATTCTGCTGAAAGTACATTGTTTTTGCCTCCTCAGTGAAAATACTCAACAGACCTTTTGCTTCCATCCCAGAAAGCCGCAAACTCCCCTTCCTTGCCATCCCCATCCTGCTCGCATGCGCAACCTGCCAACCGACTGGAAATGAGACCGTAGGACCTCTCCCACCGCCCTATCCCCCTCAATCACATTGTCGCCAACAATGACAAAAAGTTACACTCCTTGATGGGAGCCATTCTCTTATCACTAGTTAGGGGAGACAACTCTCTCCCATCTCAGGCTTTAATCAATCCTCTTAGGCCCTTGGTTTCTTATTGAGCTTGCTTTAATTTAGTTAGAGTACCAAGGGCTTGATCGTTGTACTTACCCTATTTCTTGTTTATTTCAAGATACGTTGATGCGACATATGAAAGGATGTGGCAGTAAGGAGAAGGGTGTCTATCGTCTAATACAGTGTCCCAATGCTAGATAATGTTACCTCCACCTATAGTAATGCATCTTGTTTTTTGTGGAACCTTTGATTTGGTCATCTCACCTTCGTGTAATGTGGACATGCCTTGTGAACTTATCTCCTAAATCTCAATTTAATGCAAGTCTTGCCTATTTAGGAACCATTATTATAGCACCTTCCTAAGGCGTGATATCTTAAGTACGATTCCCACTTTTGTATTTTTTTGTTTAGACATCTAGTATCCCAGAAACATCCGCCCCTATCCTTATGATTCATATATTCATTAATAGCCACATTCATAGATCATGATTAACATTCAAGAAAAAAATCCAACCTCAGCCAAGAGTTGATATCAGGTAGTTATTGATATCAGGAGGCGAACTCATGCCTATCATCAGATCTCAAGTCAAGGACACCTGAATAGCCTCCTCGTCGACCACGCATGGTCGAGCCCTGGCTTCTAGCTTACCCGCTCCCCATTAATATATATAGATAGAAAGAATCCATTCTTCTTTTGCCTTTGTCCTAGATTGCTGCTGACCTGTCCAAATCGATTGCATGTCTACCGTTATTATATATCAGGGGATGGCCTGGCTAACTAAAATCGGAATGAGGAGAAGGTAAAACAAGAAAAGAAACATGAAATAAAAAGCTCAAACACCATGTTATTCATCGTTCTCAGCAATTTATACATAGGCAATTATAAACGAAATCCACAAAATTTAAATATTTACATGGCTAAAAATTTCAAAAAAATGCGGAAGCTATACAAAGTACAAAGTATCTATAAACATTTACACTGAATGGAGCTACCACCACCAAACCTAGTCAAATGTCAAAATTACCCACTTCTGCAACAATACTTTCAACATCAATTGGATCCACACAAAATAGGTATGTTATAAGCAAAATTTCCTAGTACGGAGCTAAACAACACAATGTAAGGTAAAGACGGTAAAGTATACAAAGAATGATGTGGAAAGGATTGAAAATGAAAACTTATATTTACCGTAGCCCTAGAGCTCTCTTATATAGGAGAAAAGCTCTATGAGAAAATTACATAGATGGTCGAAAGAAAGAGAAAATTACAAGATAACAAATAATAAATATCTCAACACTCCCCTCAAGCTGGAGCATAAATATCTATCATGCTCAGCTTGGAACAACAACGATGAAACGGTCGCTTTGCAAGAGTTTTGGTGAACATGTCAGCAATCTGATCACCTGAAGCAACAAGAGAAGTGAATATAAGTCCTTTTTGAATCAAATCACTTGTGTAATAGCGGTCAACCTCAATGTGCTTTGTTCTTTCGTGAAATGCAGGATTATTAGCTATAAATAGCGCAACTTGATTATCACATTTTAGGCGCATAGGAAGAGACACCTCCATAGTTAGGTCAGTCAGAACGGACTTGACCCTCATCATTTCTGTGCTCCCCTGGGCCATAACCCTATACTCTGATTCAACGCTATATCTGGCCACAACCGTCCATTTCTTGCTCTTCCATGAAACCAAGGAACTACTTAACATAATGAAGCCTGAAGTCGACTTCCTATCCTTGGGACACTCAGCATAGTCTGCATCTGCACATCTTGATACTGCCAGGGTTGTGTCTCTCCTAAATAGAAGTCCTGCTCCTGGAGAAGACTTGAGATACCTCAGGATCATGTTGACTGCATCCATGTGCGCGTGCCTGGGTGTCTCCATAAATTGGCTAACCCTACTGACAACGAACGATATATCAGACCTGGTAATAGTGACATACAATAGCTTCCCTACCAGCTCTCTGTACTGTCTCTTATCCACCTCTGTAGAGTCATTATCATTTAATCGTGCATTGAGATCCATTGGAGCAGTAGCAGGTCTACATCCTGTCATACCCGTCTCAGATAGGAGATCAATGACGTACTTCCTTTGCATCATTATCATTCCATGCTGGTTTCTTGTAAATTCTAGTCCAAGAAAATACTCAGCTTGCCAAGATCCTTGGTAACGAACTGTTGTCCAAGAAAATCCTTGGTGGTCTGAATTCCTTCGATATCACTTCCTGTGACAACAATATCATCAACATAAATCAAAATAGCAACAATACCTTTATGGGTTCTCTTAACAGAAAGAGAATGATCTGCAGTTGACTGCATCCATGTGCACGTGCCTGGGTGTCTCCATAAATTGGCTAACCCTACTGACAACGAACGATATATCAGACCTGGTAATAGTGACATACAATAGCTTCCCTACCAGCTCTCTGTACTGTCTCTTATCCACCTCTGTAGAGTCATTATCATTTAATCGTGCATTGAGATCCATTGGAGCAGTAGCAGGTCTACATCCTGTCATACCCGTCTCAGATAGGAGATCAATGACGTACTTCCTTTGCATCATTATCATTCCATGCTGGTTTCTTGTAAATTCTAGTCCAAGAAAATACTCAGCTTGCCAAGATCCTTGGTAACGAACTGTTGTCCAAGAAAATCCTTGGTGGTCTGAATTCCTTCGATATCACTTCCTGTGACAACAATATCATCAACATAAATCAAAATAGCAACAATACCTTTATGGGTTCTCTTAACAGAAAGAGAATGATCTGCAGTAGATCTGGCAAAGCCCTATAGTTCAATCAACTCTGAGAGCTTTTGAAACCCAACCTTGTGACTCTGCTTAAGACCAAGGCCCTAAATGTCGATTTCGGTTACCATTTTGGTATCGACCAAAACAGAATTTCGGTAGAATTTTGACCGGAATTTCGGTCATTTCGGTTATTTTTTGTACTAGGAACCCATATTTTGGTCCTTTCGGTCGAATTTTGATTTCGACTAGATATCGATATTCGACAGAATTTCATTGAAATTTGAGGCCATGCTTTAGGCCATATTTGGCCTTATGAAGTTTACACACCATACTAGACTCCCTCTCAGCAGTAAATCCTTGTGGCTGCTGCATATAAACTTCTTGCAAGTCGCCATTCAAGAAAGCATTCTTGACATCTAATTGGTAAAGAGGTCAATCCTTCACCACAACAACGATAATAAGAATGCGGAATGTAGAGTGACGCGCGACAGGAGAAAATGTGTCTTGGTAGTCCACCCCATAAGTTTGGGTGAATCCACGAGCAACCAACCAGGTCTTGTCTCTGTCCACGGAACTGTCTGTACGGTGTTTTATGGTAAACACCAATTTGCTGCCAACAACAGAAACACTTGAGAGAGCGAAGGAGACACTCCACGTACCCCGAAATTGCAAGCGGCCATCTCTTCTTCCATAGCAAGAAGCCAAGGACCACTCTGTAATGCCTCCTGATAGGACTTCGATATCTAAACCGTTGATAAGGCAACAAAAAACCTCTGAAAGTCACCAAATAGCCGCGCCAAAGAGACATGAGAAGAAAGAGGATGCATCGTACATGCACGCCTCTTCTGTCGTAGAGCAATAGGCACATCCAGGTCCACTGTATCCTCAGAAGGAGTATCATCTACAACTTCCTGCACACTCAAATCACCAATACCATTAGAGGAACTCAAATGCTTAGGACATACCTTCGGCATGCTGGATGATGGTGGAGGCACATGAGTACGAGGCCGGCGCTGGTAAACCTGTGGAAAGAAAGTAGGTGTAGCAGGAGGTGGAGGCAGTGGTGGTGGTGAAGTAAGAGAGACATGAGGCAGTGGCATGTAAACCTCTTCTCCACGTTTTGACGGAATGAGCTTGTCACCTGTAGGAGAGAAATACATAATGGATTCAAAGAAGGTGACATCTGTACTAACATAGTACCTTCGTCGAGCATGGTTAAAGCAACGATACCCCTTTTGGGTCTTGGAATACCTAACAAATACACACTTGACTACTCTAGGAGAGAGTTTGTCAAGACCTGGAGACATCTAATGAACAAATACAACACATCCAAAAACATGAGGGGTGAGAGAGAAAAGATCCTTCTCGGGAAACACAATCGAGAACGAAATATTCTCCCCCAGAATCGATGAAGGCATATGATTCACCAAATAACACACAGTGAGAACAACGTCCTCCCCAGTATGAGTGGGGAGCACGACTCTGAATCAAAAGAGTCCCGGTGACATCCAAGAGATGGCGATGTTTCCTCTCAGCCACCACATTTTGTTGGGACGTATATGCACAAGATGTCTGATGCATGATACCATAGGATCTAAGAAATTGAGAAAGTTGTGTACTGCAGAATTCAAGTGCATTATCAGAACGTATATACTTGACATTTGCAGAAAAAATTCCTTATTTCATTAATAAAGGACTGAATGATAGGAGTAGCATCAGACTTGTTCTTAAGCAGAAAAACCCAAGACAATCTAGAAAACTTGTGACGTTCGCTCCCGGGGATCTGGAATACCCGTTTACACATCATTCGTAGTATCATGTTCGCTAAAGATCGCATTAGAGTACTGAAAATTAGGGATTTTTTTTTCGCGTTTAGTTTTCAAATGACATTCACATTTAACCAATAAACCACAGAACTACAATATGTCACAATTATATTGCATAAATTTCCATAGCAGTTAACATGTAACAACAGAAATTTCATTTTGTACATGCATCCCAATTGTAACAGAAGAGAAATAAAAGCATATATAATACCTTGAACAAAACTATAGCATGCGTACCTGACAATAGTAACCGCGGAAGCTGAGGTTCAACTCTTCCAATTCCACGGTGCATGTATTTTGCCTGCAATCCATGCAATAGGGAGAAAAGAACATCAACAAATGTTGAGTAAATCTTATTAGTTAGAAATAACAGGAAATTTAGTGGCTCCAAAATAAAGCAAGTAAATAGAGCTTGTCAATTAAATTTAGAGCTACTTGCATTGAACTTGGTTTTCAAGTTGTTTGGTATGTAAAACCCCATTGTCCTCATCCTACATTAATTACCCATATTAATCATTTTTATACAAATCTTATATGGTCCATATTTCAGTCATTACCTTTTTCTTTATTGTAATATATGTTTGATGGGTCTTGGGAATGTGAATGATGAGTCTCTGATATGATCACTGTCTTTATTAAATGCTTATAATAAGTCTTATGTTTTGATTCTTTTCTTGTTGAATTTCTCAAGCTTAGTGGATAGTCTGTGGTCTTGGTCTAGGTAAGACCTCACACTATGGGTTTGTTTGGTTGCAGGGTTGGGCAAGGGTACCCCTGTGAATAGTAAACTGTGAGGAGGATTGGGGTGTTTGGAAGGAGGGGTAGCCCGGGTTGGACCAACCCAACCCTGCCCAACTCTGCAACCAAACGGGCCCTATGACTCTAAGACAGTAAGGAAGCCTTGGGGTTGGGGTGCCTCCGTAGGCATGCGATGGAGTAAAAATGCATCCTAACTAAGTTCCCAACACGTCCACTAGCTATATTTAACAACTGTGGAAGTAGCTCCTAGTCTGATAAGGATGATTTTCATGATATGGTCTTTTCTCTTCGTCAGGAATTACTGGCGGAACAATAACTAGCTCAATGGAAACTAAGCTCAACTACAACCTACTCAACTGTAACCAAGCTTCCATCCATGTAACCAACTCAACTGTAATTCATCTCAACTTTAACCAAACTCATTTGTGACTCAATCCAATTTCAATTATAACTCCTCCAAATTCAACTGTAACTAATTCATATGTAGCCATAAAAGATTCAGACGTATACTTGGATGATTCGGATGTAGTATCGCCAAGTCTGCTGGCGAAAAGTAAACAAAACTCAAGCGGTGAGGTAGCCTACAAAAGGCTCTTCCGTCTCACCCTCTAATTGGAAGTGTAGTCCAATAGAGGGAAAGGTCTACACCAAAACTACGCCCCAGAGACAGGTGAGAGAGGCTCTCCAGAAAAGTCACTCTGAAAGAAAAATCGGCCTGACCGGTATGGGCAAACGAGCTCGAAAAACTAAAACCGAGGGTCCTTTAGCCTAGGTACCCTAAAGAACAAGGGTCAGCGGAACTGGTCTTTAAAAGAAAATCCGCGGATCCCAGAGATGCGTAAAAACTGCGAGCGCTCGCGAAAAATCGAGAAAAAGACTGGGATCCTAGACTCACGCACTAATCGGCCGTTGCCCTAACTGGGCTTCCTATCTCCCGCCTAGCTGAGGGTCACCGCACCCTCGCACTGTCAGGTGTAAAGGTCACCATAACTGACGCTCAATATTTATCGGACATCACTGAATCACCATTGGTGACTTGATTCAACATCCTTTCTTAGTCCTTTCTATTGTTGACTATATAGATCTAGGCATTTTCTCATTAGTTTTGGCAATAATGATCTATGATTAGTAGAGTATACCTAAATGATTAATTTATGACAGTATCCGTGGTCACATGTTTATCATTTCTAAAGTTTCGAGGTCATCACATATTCATTAGATCTGGATCTAGGTTTGATTAAATACCGAAATTCCATCTTTACACCTAATTTAGTGGCTAATTACTGCTTTGTGGTTTGTATAACAATTACCACAAGTTATAGAATAATATAAATCTTTGGAAACCTGTAGGTTACTTTGTCAAAATTCTCATACTCAAATTAGATTAATCAAAAGTATGATCAGATGGCCTATCCTAAAATATAAAGTTGAGTAAGTTTTAAAAAAAATTTACGTCCATTTTTTTAAAATCTGTATATCGAGCACCAAAATTTTATAACAGGAGTATACATATGTTAACAATTCGGCAACTAAGTGTCATTAATCAAGAATGTTATCCTTCCTAAAAGATCCTAGTTTCTTAGAAAACCTGTTAGAATTTCACAAAATCTTTAACAGTTGTTGATAGTATGAGATGCATTTCTGCATTCAAAACTAAGTGGTAAATTGAGAATGCAGAACCCGAATAACCAAAGCCTAAAGGTTGTATACAAACATAAGGCATTCAGAGAACCGAAGCTTGCGTGGAAATGTCATTGTGAAAGAGGCTCCGGTATAGTGCTAAAATTTAAGAAAAAAAAGTTTTTTTATATCATGTTAATAATCCAATGAAAAAAATTCATATAACACATGATTTATAGTTTCTAACTTAGTGATACCATATTAATAAAAGAATCTAAAATCATGCATGATCACTAAAGTCTAAACAAATGGGACATTAACTAAGTACCCAGGAGATCACGAACATGAATGTATTTGTAAGAGTCACAATGTGATGATCCTATTAGATGTTGAACAATTATTGCAATGAGCCGAAGAGGATAGTGGTTATCTTCATATGAAGAAAAAAAACTGTGAAGTTATCTCAATAAGCTGGATATAAGAGGAGAACAGTAGCTATCTTAATAATGATAAAATCTGCAAGGTTATCTCACATCATGTAGGAATGGTTGAAGTTTGTACACAATAGGATGAAAGCCCTTGAGGAAGACGACCATGAAAATACTCATGCCTCCCTCCAACAAAATAAAACCAAAAGTTCTACTTTTTGGAATTATATATACATATATATACATATAAATGCAAGGATTAAGCTACATCCAATACAGCATGCACAATCATCACAATTCTGTTTCCCTCTTCATATAAGATCGAAAGTTCAACAATTTAAAAGATATATATATATATATATATACATGAAAGGATTAAGGGAAAAGCCCAATCAAGCAAGATGAAGATTAGTATCCTTTTTGCTATGCAAAGATCTTATATCAAAAGTCTAAACACTGTGATGCTTATAAAAATTTGATGTTCTCCATCTAAACATCATATTCTTATTTAATTTAAGAGGTAAATTATTAGGACGAATTATGCATGGAAGGCAGCAAGAGGATGGTTGTAGATTGTACCTTGAAGATCTTCAAATTTTGAGGATGAAAATGTATCATATGGCAATATGCAGCAGCTTCTAAGTGACACAAGAATCTTGGGCAGCAGCTGCGCTCCAGCAGGAGCTTCTAGGAGCTCATTAGGGAAGCAACAGTCCACTGGAAGGAGCTTGGACAGCAGCTATGGCTGCTGTTCATTCATGCAGCAGCTGCATGAGAGAGGAGCTGGAGCTCTCATTGGTTGGAGAAAGGACTGTAGCTCCAGATTCCAGCAACTTTGGAACAAAAAAAGAGAAAAGGGAGAAAAGATTAGAGGAGAAATGGAAGAGGAGAGGGGAGGGTTTGGGGCTGCTCTCTCGTTGGGAGATTTGGAGAGGTTATAGAGAGAAATAGAAAGGGGTTTTTGGTGATACTTATAAGGGAAAGTGGGGCCTCAAATGATGACGTGTGGAAAAAAAACCACATGGAAAGGAGAAAATGCCAAATGGAGAGAAGAGCTTGACTGGTGTCTGTCTGCTGACTCACTGTCTGGAATTGAAAAAAATAAAATTTTATTTTTTTTCTTTTATATCCATTATTTATTTGGAATATTAAAGTCACTCGTGTTTGTACTTCAGATCTCGGATTTCGATGTTCAATAGCTCATTTTGATCGTCTCTGAGTGACAATTAAAATGAGTATAATATTCATATACTTCGGATCGAAGATGAATTCACAAAATTTCCGAGATACGGTCTTGATCGGTCATTAAATTTTGCAATTTTAAAATATCAAACATCCTCCGATCGATGAACGGTCGATTTCATTGATCTTATTTCATCGAGTTGGATTTTTAGATGGTATCGGTTTATTTCGTGGTTTCTAGATTTGCGTCGTGGCTTTTCTGGCACGTATTACGATGTGATCGATTTTTGGTCGATTTCGCCCGAACGATTTTTGATTCATGATTAATTGATCGATTTATGTTATTTAACATTGATTAATAACTTTATTGAGTTATACGGACCCTACTCGGGTGGGGTTCGGATTTGTGCAGATCCGGATGTTACAAAACTCATCAACAACAAGAAGATAAAAACTATGTCTTGAAGATCAAGAACACGACTGGGACCCCAAATATCCAAATGAATCAATTCAAAAAGACTATGACTACTTTGACCCTGACGACTCTGGAATGTGGACCTACGATGCTTCCCAAGCTGGCATGCCTCGTACTGAAAAGTAGAGCGAGGAGAGATCCAAGGAAGAACATGACACAGCTTTGCAGAGGAAGATGACCAAAACGGATATGCTACATATACGGAGAGACAGATCCAATACGAAGAGAGGAAACACCAACATACGGAGATTGCACCAGTCTGTATAGGCCTCCTTGGTTATGGCCAGAACCAATCATTCTGCTCGTTAGAATGCCCGGAAACACAAGAGCAGATGGGTCAAATATGGCACGATAGTGCAAATCCTTGGTGATCTGACTAATATATAATAATTTCATAGAGAATTCAGGAGCGCAAAGAACATTCTAAAGCCACATTTCAGGGGTTAGCTGCACCTCCCCCTTATTAGTAATGGGTGAGTGTGTCCCATCAGCTATCACAACTGATCTGCCTAGCTGAGTTGGGCTACATGTACTAAACTTCCCTTTGTCACCACAAAGATGATGTGAGACTCCTGATTCCGTAATCCACTCTGATAAGTCTGCCCTGTAATAACTAGTCAAAGCATATGATATACCTGATGTAGATGCAGAGGCGGAGGCTGCTACCTCTGATGATCCTGACAGAGAGCTAGTTGACCCAGGAGAAGTCATAATCTCCTTGAGCCGTGCTACCAACTCATCAAATCTCTGATCAGATACAAACGAAGAACTGCTGCTCTGCTGAACCTGTTCTGCAACTCGTGCTGAAGCGGGAATCCCATGCTTAGAGTACCATGTTTCCTCAGAATGACCTAGTCTGTGGCAGTAGGTGCACGACTGACGTGTGGGTCGACTACCCCCTCCTCTTCCACAACCACCTCGGCCACAGAACTGTGTTGGGCCCCCTTACCACGAGATGCTGCCATAGCTGAAGAAGTCAGAGACACCTGAATGACACCTGGAGATATGGAGAGCCTGTTCAGCCTGCGATATGCCTCCTCCGTTGGGGGTATCGTGGCATCCGTAAGAATCTGTGCTCTAGCAGAGTCATACTCAAATTCAAGTGCTTCTAGAAATACTCCAGTCATCATCGAACCATGGCCTCAAATTTCAACGAAATTCAGTCGAATTTCTGTCGAATATCGATATCCAGTCGAAATCGAAATTCGAACGAAATGGCCGAAATGACCGGAATATGGGGGTCCTAGTATAAAAAATGACCGAAATGACCGAATTTTCGATCGAAATTCCACCGAAATTCTGTTTTGGTCGATACCGAAATGGTGACCGAAACCGACATTTAGGGCCTTGCATCGAACATTAATATGCCTTGAGTTGCTCTGGTGGAGACTCATAGCACAACCTCTTCTATCAATCAGAAAGTTGCTTTTTGGTACCTAGTGTGGTTTTAGATGATCAAAACTACACCTTAAGAACTAAATTAGACCTATTTAGGGTTGCAAGAACAAGATAGGACAACCCTTCCAAACTCGAACTTCAGACCTATTCAGGGCTGCAAGAACAAGATAGGACAACCCTTCCAAACTCGAACTTCGGGGAATCAACCACGACACCCCTTGCGTACGAGGGCTGCAATGGCGGGCTGTAGACATGGCTGGACACCTGTAGGTGTTGCCGGCGGCATGTTAGGGTAACTGCCACGTGCTGCTTCTGCGACCTGTTGTGGCGACGGTGGCCTGCTGCTGCGGTGGACGGCGGCTTGTTGCTGCGGGCGAGCGACGGTTGGCTGCCGCGCGGAGGTCTAGGGTTTTGGTTGGGTTTGGAAATCAAGGACACAGGCTCCGGTCTAGGACCGTCGCTCTGATACCCTGTGGAAAGGATTGAAAATGAAAAGTTATATTCACCGTAGCCCTAGAACTCTCTTATATAGGAGAAAAGCTCTATGGGAAAATTACATAGATAGCCGAAAGAAAGAAAATTACAAGGTAATAAATTAAGATATATAAATATCTCAACAAATGATAGACTCTTCGGGGAGTTCACAAATGATAGGCTCTTAAGGGAGTTCAAGCCAACTGATGATCGTTTGGAAATGCATGTGATGCTCTTTCAACACACATAGTGATATATATATATATATATGTATTTGTCGACATGTAATACCCATATTTTTTGAATTACCCCAAACATGTCACGATAAGTTGATACGACTCAAAACATGCCCAGCATGAAACTGCTTATATTCTTGATTCAAGCATGTGCATGCGATCCTCGACCTGCCCACATCACAATGGTAGTTTTTATCAACATCCAATGCTCGGATCTCTTGGAATTGCCTCAAATATGTCGAGATAATTGGATACCCTTAAAATACATGCCACAGGAAACTGCCTAGATCTTCAATCCGAGCATGTGCATGCAATCCTCACTTCGCACACATCATAATAGTATAATTTTTTGTTTACATGCGATAATTGGGTCACTCATAATTATCCAAAACACGATGCGATACAAAATGGAAAATTGTCCCTAGCTCGTCCGAATGCGATAAAAACAGCTTCCTCGGGTAGCACACAATGCCAAAGCCTATGGTGTAGTAAGGAGGGGTCGATATCGTATCTATAGTGTTGCTCCCCCGTGACTTTCCCTCACTCAGGATGATGGTTCCTAGGCGTTTCGCACAACACTTGGCACCCTCGGGTCGCCGATCGGGCATCGGAAAATATCACTGCGATGTAGCTTTGGCGAGCTCAGGTGGCTAAATGAGGCTAAGTGGCTGGACTTGTTGGTTTATATAGGCTTGAGCTGTGTCGGTTCCGAGTTCAAAAGGCGTAAATCGATCTTTTTTTGCGTGTGACTTTCTCGTACGAACTCTGATTTTGATGTTCTTGGACTCGTTGAAAATGTGTCGATGAGGACTTCAGGATAGATTGAGCATATACTTAATTTGGCTATTGTATCAAGTCCGAAAATGAGATTCAATGATGTAGGACACTTCGAGGTCTTACACTGATCACATGGCTATTGTTTTCATTTCGTTATTGTTCCTGACTTTTTCATGTGTTTGGACCTTCATGCTCAAAGAGACGTCTGAAGTGAGACCTAGTTCACATATTTTTTGTGAAAGAAATTTTCAATCAATTTGTTCCGCTAGTTTGTTTTTTGATAATGCTCTCAATTTTATATACTTTGTGCAAGTTCCTTCAGAGTTCTGGAATATCTATGATACATCTCGACCCTGCATCTCTCACTTAAATGGAGTAGCGGAAAGGAATCACAATGTGTTTGCACACTCCTTGTGTATAACAATGTTCCTCAAACCACAGTTGAGACACGATCATGATTTCTTGTTGCTTTATAAACCATATGGATTTCTTTGTTATCCGGGAACGGATTGTGTGTAGATTACTCTGGGATGCAAAAGGTTCATTTGTGCTTTGATCCCTTTTGTCTATAGAGTCAACTTCAGATGTCTAAGTCTGATAGGTGTGTTTACATTCTTCTTCATAGAGGAAGCTTCCCCTTGCAGATATGGTCTGATGTTTACCAGGCGAGATGTAATCTTCTTCCGATCCGCCAACTGTCAGTGAAGATGTATATTCTGATAATAATAACACCTATGGCAACGATAGGGGCAAGCACTGGGCATGCTATTGTATGAAATACATACGTGGGCATCTATTTCCATGATAAAAACAGTTTGTTATTGCCCTTTCTATCATCACTATGTTATGGACATTCGAGAAGACCTTCCTTGATGCTCAATGGTGGGGGGCTATGCATACCGGTGCACATGTTATTGGTTGTATATGGGTCTCAATTATCAAGCACCATTACGATGAACAAGTAGAGCGATGCAGGGCTTGTCTCGTGGCTAAACTTATACTAAAAAACTGTCGACTACTTTTACACCTCTATGATTGCTTGTATGGCCTCTACAAGGATTCTACTATTTGTTGCAATATGGGAGGATTGGGCTTTTCATTAACTTGATGTGAAGAATACTTCTCTATAAATAGACTTTTACGAGGTGATGTGCATAAAGCAACCACACAACTGTTGCTTAGGGGTTCTTATAAGATTTGTAGACATATTTATCAAATCCCTGGCACAAAATATATATGATCGATGTATATCCAAATGCACAGACATAATTAGGTTTTCTATATTTTCTTGGCGACTCGATTACTAGGTTTTTCTTGGTTGCTTCGAAAGAGGATTCTCCAAAGGGTAATGGTCGTGGGTCTAACATGTTTACTGGTGCTTCTTCGACCTCTCTCGTTGCTTTGGAGGGGTCCACTTCAGTCGTGGTTGTTGGGGCTTTGTTGTAGGCCATAGGCGGTGGTATGTAGCGTGGCCTGGAACCTCAGGCGGAGGGAGTTGCTGTCGATGATGTTGGTAGAGGAAGGGGGGATCTGACGCTGGGTTGAGGGATCTACACTAGGGTTGGAGGTCGTCCATGTGAGGAGAAGGGCAGTGGATCCTCGGCAATCGAAGGGGAAGGAGGGGTTGGACCGCCATGGTTTGGAGAAATGCTACATAGTGCTTTTGGTTCTCTTGGATCTCCTGATGAGGTGCACCATGTGGTGATTTTTTCTTGGATGCGGTATCGGGCTTGATGCGTACGATTGGGAGACACACCAACTAGAGTGTAATTGTGAGGTGGAGGAGTTTGGTGGCTTGGTGGAGTTTGGTGGGGAGATCTTGGAGTTGGCATTGTTGCAAGAAGGGGGGAAGGGTGAAGGATGGAGATGTGATCTAGGATGTTTGTGCGGTCCTTAAGGGAATGGTGCCAAGCTTCGTTTCCATTGTGAAGGGAGACATGCCGAATAGATGTTTGAGCTTGCGGTTGCATAGAGGTAGGGGTTCACAGGTGACAGGGGGCTCCCTTACAGTGTCGCTATGAAGTGCTTGACATGGAGTATGTGGGTGGGCCAATCAGAGAAGAGGATGGTGGTTGGTTCAATGTTTGCATCTCGGAGGGTGGATGCGGTATGCTTGAAGGAAATGAAGATTGATTCATGGGATTTAGTGCAATGAAGCTCAGTTTCTGAGGCTCATCTCACATAATTCAAGGCTGTATGGAAGCTCTGGGGGATTGTTGATGCATGGAATGGTGGACTGTTTTACCTGGTTGACGAGGTGATGTTGATGCACTTGGTGTCGATTGTCTTGGTTAGCAAGAAGGATCAATCATGTTTATTGATGACGTTTGTTAATGGCATTCTTGGTACTTCTCAGAATACATTGTTATGGAGCAATGCCCTAAATGTAGATTTCAATCACCATTTTGGTGACTGACCGAAACAGAATTTCAGTCGAATTTCGACCAAAATTTCGGTTATTTCGGTCAGTTTTTGTACCAGGGCCCCCATATTTCGGTCATTTCGGTCGAATTTCGATTTCGACAGGATATCGATATTCGACAAAAATTCAATCGAATTTCATTGAAATTTGAGGCCATGTTATGGAGCGAGTTGCGCGAGGTGAGGGCCAGATTCTAGGAGTTGGCTTGGATCGTGGGTGGGGATTTCAACAATACGTTGTATTCAGAGGATAGACTTGACAGGAGAGGTGCGCATGATTCTAGTTCTGGATTGTTTATCGAGGGGTGGAGGAGCTTGGTTTAGAGGTTCTTGATGCGGCTAACTACAAATATACTTGGAGGAGTTTTTCATCTATGTCGTGGTTTGACCGTTTCCTTTTGTCTGTTGAGGCCTTAGAGATGTTTAGCCTGGCTTGTGTTACTTCCCTCTCGTGGTCGAGGTCGGATCATATGCTTTTGTGCTTGGACACGTTTAACGACGGAGGTTCATCTTCATATTTCATATTTGAGCATTGTTGGATGTTCTAGGAGGGGTTTTATGTTCTGGTTGCATTGTTTTGGACTAACTTGGTGGTGGAAGGATCAACTACCGTGAGGTTCGTTCTGAAGTTGGTTGCAGTGCGACAAAGGGTGATTCCATGTAAGACAGACTCTTGTATTATGCATGATCAGAGAAGGTGTCAGGCCCATGAGGAATGATGAAATTGGATTCTTTTGAGGATTGCAGGGAGCTAGGTGAGGAGGAATTAGAGAGCCGTGGGGTTCTGCAGAAGATTCTTTAGGATGGGGATAAGAGGGGGGAGTTGGGGTGGAGGCAGAGGTCGCGCCAAAAATGGTTGAAGGATGCATATGCGAACATTAAATTTTTTTCATGCACTGCTGAACAGTAGGAGGAAAATGATCCACTCAATCAAGGTGTGGGTGGGTGGGGGGATAAATTTAGTGGAGAGGATGATGTGGGGCGATAACGAGATATTTCAAGAGCATGAGCATGCATAGCCCTCATAGTGTGTCTGTGTGGCTAGGCTTGGGGGTGAGACGTATTGTTGACCCAAATACACAGATAATGATGAAGCCATTTGAGTTATTGGATGTTCGTGAGGTGATTTTTGCATTGACTCCGGACGACTGCCTTGGGTCGGATGATTTTCCCACATTTTTCTTTATGGAATTCAGGGGTTTGGTTGCTAAAAAGGCGATGATGGGATTGATTGCTGAGTTTGCTGAAGGAAATTCTGATTTTGATCGTTTCAACCAATCATTGATTTTTCTGCTGCCCAAGAAGGATGTGACCACCAAGGTAGAGGAATGCCGTCCTATTACGCTTTCCAGTGCTATCTACTTAATTCTGGCCAGGGTGTTGGCTAATCGTTCGAGGGGGGTTCTGAGCACGATCATTTCTCCGGTTCAGAGTGTTTTTTTGCCTGGTAGATAGCTCATGGATAGTGTGGTTATGACTTCTGAGATCGTGCCAGTCTGGAGGAGAGGGGAGTGATGTGGATGGTTATTTTTCGAAGGCCTGTAATAGTGTTGATTGACGCTTCTTGTGAGCATCACTGTTTAGAAGAGGATTTTCAGATGGCTTATGTGGATGAAGAGGTGCGCCACAACTGTTTCTTGTGCATGGTTTTCGTTAGGGTTACCCACTGGCTCCTTTGTTGTTTGTTCTTGCGGCAGATGCTTTATCAATTATGGTGGATTAGGAGATTTCTGTAGCGATTACCATCGGAGGAGTTTTAGGTGCCTATTAATATGCGGACAATACCATCCTGTTTACAGAAGGAGGCTCTTAGAGTTGGAGTGGCTTGTTTGTGGTTCTTGACATTTTCGGTGCGATCTTTGGCTTGATACTTAACATGGATAGGTTAGAGTTCCCTTTGGAATGGAGGAAGCAGAGGTATTGCGTTGTGCAGATCGGTTGAGATTCCTAATAGGGATTTACCGTTGCAGTACCTTGGTGTGTCGCTGGTTGTTGGGAGGAACACTTGGCGACAAGGTTGCAGAAGTTGGCAATCGGTACTAGGTTGGCATGGTCACTGACTAAGGATCAAGCTTTGAAAAAGCGAAAAACAGAACGAGGCGGTTACCCGAAAATCGAGGCGAGGCGTAGCCTCGAGGCGGTCGAGGTGTAAGCCTTATTATTCCCACCCAATTCGAAAGCAATTAAAGAATATTTCAAGTAACTTTTCAATACGAAGAGCAATAAACATGGCTGGTAGATTACTTGGGCTAATGTAAAAGTCTAAAAGTTCAAGACAAAATATTACAATGCTTACAAAATATAATATAAGTTCGAATATTCTACTTCTAGTCCGTGTCCACTAGTTAAAAACCCCAAGAAATACTAAAAGATGCAGCTTCACAATATTCTAATCAAGGTTCCGAGCCTCCAAGCCCAACTGCAATATCTGCATAAAGATCATCATTTGAAGAACTACTACTTATTGGATCATCCAATGAGTCATCCATATACTTCAAATTTGCTTCATCTTCTCTTTCATCGCTAACTTCATCGTCACCCTCATGAAACTCCTCATCATCAACGTCCACTACTGCTTTACCTGAATTAGATAACACAAATGTTAACTTACTTCTATTGTGTTTAATATAAACAAATATGTTCGAGAATCAAAATAATAGGAAGCCATTACCTTTGTCCTTCCTCCTCTTCCGACGTGAATTGTCTTGTTGATCAGGTTCATCCTCGACTTCTACATCCTCTTCTTCAATGGGGGTGTTTGCATCAAGTTCTTGATACGCTTCAAAGTCACAACTTTAGAGCTCCGACACCCATTCATCACTAGAATCCACGTCATCCAAGCATAGAGGATCCTCCATAGTCTTTATCCTTATCTTTCTATGCCTCAACTTTAGGTTAAACATCACATAGACCAAATCATTCAATTTGGCTTGTGTGAGTCGATTCCTTCTCTTTGTGTGGACATGGTGGTGGATTTCGAATATAAATAATTATGTTAATCATAAATCTTAATATAATGTAATTGTAACTATTATCGAAATATTACCTGATTAAAAGAACTCCAGTTCCGCTCGCAACCCGATGCACTTCAAGTCAAACTCAAAACTCGGATGGCTAATTTTTGCAATTCGGGACATTCATCCCCAAATTGAGACCACCAATCCGCTGAAAATATTATATTTTACAAACAAAATTAATGTTAGATAGATATCAATTGAAAGAAATAAATAATAAAATCATATACATACTAACCAGGACTCCTCTTCTTTAATGTACTTATTGCGCTTTCCCATCCAAAGAAGCCTCTTGCATGCTTAAAAGCATCAATCTGTAGATCAATTTTCTGCCTTGCAGTTTGATCATCTATCATCCTCATTATGCTTCAAACAAGCCCTTTTCTATCTCAAAATGTTTGGAGAAGGAAGGTTCGTATTGGCATTGGGGATTCAGAAAGTAGGCTGCCACATGCAAATTGGTATGGAGTTGCCGGTCCCATCTGTCATCCACAATATCCCACAATGTTTGGTATTTTGTTTCATCATTACTCAATGCTTTCGCTATTTCTTCCTTGGTTCTATCTATGGCTTAGATGAAACCCATTAGTGGATATTTTTCGGAATCCACCATGCGCAAAACCATAACCAACGGCTTCGTCGTTCGTATCACATAGGCAACACCAGGCCAAAAAGTTTTGCTTCTCAAAATTGTTTGACTTACACTTTTTCCTTGAGGCTTAGAAGCATACAGATTCTTCTTCCATTTACTGGAAGTGAAAAGGGACTCTAGAGGATCCTTCATGGTCATCAATTTTTGTAACGTGAGAAAAGCCGTAGGAAAACGTGTGACAGCTGGTCATACCAAATCTCCTCCTGTTTGCTTCGTTACTATGGTTAAAACCCATCCATGCACATATATGTAGTTAATAATCCTTTTTTGCTTTCTTGAACACAGAAGCAGGTAGAGGCAATTTCAAGATATACATCAAGTCTATGCAAGGGGCTGCACATGGAGTCCAGTAAAGATGCTTCCTTTTCTCCATCAACATTTATCCAACCGCCTTGTAATTCGACGCATTGTCTGTAATAACCTGCAAAACATTGCATTCGTCGACCTCCTCCACAATCTCATCCAATAGGTTAAAAAGTAAGGTTGCATTATTTACTTTATCAGACACATCGACAGACTTCAAGAACCAAGTGCCTTTCGGATTGTTTACCAAGAAGTTTATTAAAGAACGACCTTCTACGTCTGTCCAACCATCCGACATTATGCTGCAGCCAGTTTCTGCCCAAGAAGCCTTTACCTCACCCATAACGTCCCCAATGCTCTTCACTTCTTCTTTCAAAATCCAACTCTTTAGCTCGTAAGCCGATAGAGGCTTCAATCCTCTTCCAAAGGAGCCGACAGCATGAAGCATGGCTGGAAAGGAAGAGCTACTTGCTCAATTGAATGGCAACCCATTCTCGAAGAAGAATCTGCCATTGGTACGACAAACACGATTTCTCTCCTCTTTCTTCCATGTCTCGTTCAATGTAGTTTGATGACCACTCGTCCCAATTGTAGTCATTGGACTTGGACTTCCCAATGGGGATGGACCGGCAACAAAGAAGTCCATGAGACCTCTTGCCCTCTTCATGTTACTAGATCCAGATGGACTGATTGCTTGATTTTCACCACCAAATGGATTTTGCATCTCAAAATTACCAGCTCTACACAATTCTTCCATCTCCATCATTGCTCTCCTACTTTTCTCTTCGTTGGAATATAATATAGCCTTCATTTCATTCAACACTTCATCAGGAACTTGTGCGCAACCTTTCACATTTTTTCCGGTCTTCGCGAGATGATGCTTGAGTCTAGCGACTCCAACAGTAATCCTTTTACCACAAAAATTGCATTGGACATACACATATCCTTTAGCTTTCTGAGTCTCCTCCATCTCAAGTTGAACGCAATATTTCCATGCCGGATCATTCCTGTTTCCTTCAGAACTCTTGGGGCCTTTCCTTGACTTTGACATCTCTATGATTTTGAGTAACAAAAATAAACAATCACCATACGGTTAAACAAAATATATGAAATGTTAGTTGAATAACTAGAAGATAACCTAACCCTAAACTATTAGTTAGATGAATTGACAGAAAGTATAAGATGGCAAAACAATATCACAGCTCCACATACACGACAAATGAATATTACAAATCCTAGAAACTAAATATATGATACATGCATATATGCAGTATGAGTTAAAGGCCATTTTTAACAAGGCCATTTATAAAATGAATACATTTGATTATTATTTTCTGTACACCAATCTCATCGTAAAACAAAACTTAATGGAAAATAATACAATGTAGAATGAACCATATAAACTTCAAAGAAGAGCAACAACACCAAACATCGCACCCGCAAACCCAAAAAAACCAGCCCCTTGAAGACCATACCGTGACAACCAGATTTGAGAAAACGCAGTTGCGGCCTACGGGAGAGGCCACCAGCAACACGATGTTGGAGAAGAGCAAGATGGAGGAAGGGCGACGGCGACGATGGTCTTGATCCTTGGCTTCCCAGTATGCAGGCGACGACTCGACGATGAGGTTCTTCTCTTCGGGCGGGATAGGGTTCCAGTCCAGGAGGGATGTTTGGGAGTCGCTGAAGAAAGAGGGTTATAAGTGGGTTACGTGCTTCACACGTGACCCACTAGACCCCCTAACGCCTCACAATTGCGCCTCGACCAACGCTTCGCCTCAGGCCGCCTCGCCTCGCCTCGCCCATCGAGGCGATCGCCTCACAACTGCCGGCCGAGGCATGCGTTTCAGAATGGTTTGGGAGCGCCTCGTCTCGAGGTGTACGCCTCGAGCGCCTCGAGGCACGATTTATCGAACCATGCTAAGGATTAATGTACAGTTAGGAGAGTAATCGTATTTAGTCAGTCATTAGTTGGTTTTAATTTTTTAATTAATTTAAATATATAAATCAATTTTAATACATATACTCTCTTATACATTCATATATTTTACAATTTCAATATTTTTAAGAGCTTAAAAAAAGCTATTAAAGCAAGAGAAGAAGAATGAAGCAAGTTAAGAATAAAATGTTTGGTGCACAACGTAAACGAATGTTCAAAAACAAATACATGTCCCAAAAAATAATATAAGTAGAAAATGAGACAAGTTAATCGACTCAATCCTCAATGTCATCCATTTCCAAATCATCATCATCATCATCCTCATCATCATCATCATCTTCTTCTTCTTCTTCTATATCTTCATGATGTAACTCCTCATTCATCGGGGTAGCATTTGAGCTTGAAGATGACGCTCCCTTGCCACGTTCACCTCGTTGGCTTGGCGCCTTCTTGGTTCCAAATTCTCTTCGAGACCACTAGCATGTGCTATAGTATCGCATGCCAATCCAGAACCTGGAAAAACCTCCTCATCATGAACATCGACATCTCCGATCCATTCACCCATGTGTGTTTGATCATGAGATGAGAAAGGACCTCCTTTCTCAACTCGATGTTCTTGTAGGTTGGAATTGGAATTGAACAAGGCCCTAAATATTGGTTTCGGTCATATCGGTAATCGACCGAAACGGAAATTCAGTCGAATTTCGATCGAAATTCCGGCCATTTCGGTCATTTTTGTACCAGGATCCCCATATTTCGGCCTTTTCGTCAAATTTCAATTTCGACAGGATATCGATATTCGATCGAAATTCCACCGAGCTTCGTTGAGATTTGAGGCCATGGAATTGAAAAACACGTACACAAAATCGTTCAGCTTCTTCGTCTACAACCCGTTTCTCTTCTTGCTATAGATTTGAAGACTAAAATACAAATTTATGTCAATGATTATTTTAAATTTTGCTGTTAATAATCAAATTGGATGGGTAGAGTGGAGTCATTATTGAGTCAAATGTACTGCATTTACGCTCACATCCGGTGGATAAACACGTTCAACTCAAGCTTTTGATAGCCATGGCTTTCGAATGAGGCGTGTCATGTCCATGATTATACCACCAATTAGATATTGAAATAGAGAATTGGTCAAGTTAATAAAATAAAAATATGATTAACATGAATAGAAAATAATGACTGATATACATGTATCATAATTGTCATCATTTGTCATCCTTTGTCTCACAGCTAATGGCTTGCCAAAATCTCCACGACCAAGTCTCTTTTGGAAGCTCGTCCAGGGTAATTGTATCTTATATATCCAAATTTGGATAAAATATTTCCATGCACTCCTTAAAACCTCTCCTCGCCACAGTGTTTAGGTCATCGCGAGACTCTGTATAGAAGAAGAATGTGTTCAAGTAATAAGCTGCTAGATGCAATGGAGTATCGAGACTTCCTTTGGTTTTTGAGGTAACAATATCCACAAAAAATTTGTTGGACAACTCTACGCCATTGAATGATGCAATTATCCCCCGCTTGGCCTGTTCAAGCCCTCCATAGACTAAGTTCATGGATGAGCGTCGATCTGCATCAACCACACCTAATAAACAAACTAATAATGTGTAAACTCGGATATCATGTGCGGTGTGGTTCCAGAATAGGGCTGAAGACTATGGAACTCGCTGCTTCTCCCTTCTTGGTCTGATATCATTTGCATTTCCTTCACTCTTCTAAGGAAAACGTCAACCTCATCTTGTATTTCTTATCATTAAGGCTCTCAAGAGTGAGAAAAGTGGTTGCAAATTTTGTTTGCCCTGGCCTTGCAATGTCCTTATTGTTGGTGAACTTGCGCATCCTGCTTAGAGTTTTGGTGTGAGAGTAGATGAACACTGTGACCCTTTTTGCCTTTGTGATTGCACTCCTTATATTCGTCTCTTTGCTTATCTCATCCAATGCAAGATCAATGGAGTTCACATCATACAAAGTCCAAAAAATATTCGGATATTTTGTGAGCAACAATCTTCCCGCTACTACATTGGTGGATGCATTATCCACCGCAATCGACCACATCATCCTCTCGTGCTTCATTCAAACACTTATCTACCATTTTGAACATGTATTCCGCAGTGTGAGCCTCATCCGAGGCATCTATGGATTTCAAAAATGAAGTACCTGTCACACCCCCAAATTCCGTGATTGAGAATGATCGTGCAAACACGGTAACGGATGCAAGAGAATGATCGATGGAGTCGACTTCAGGAGGAGTATAAGGTGCGTGGGTAGTACGGAGGTTATCTGCGGAGTCGTGGAGACTCAACTATATGTGACAATGGGGAAGCGTCACAGAAGACACTGGCTCCGTACCAGAATTTTGTGGAGCTTGTAGCAATGCGAGCACAACGAAGACAGACATCGGTGCTAGACATGATGGTTGATGCAAGCAACGATACATACACGAGTGCAACAAGGCAAGATGCAGTGAATCAATATAATGTGGTACAATTACACAGGCGTACGCACAAAGGCGCACGATATCGGTAGTGATGTGTGGCGGTCCAAGGAGGCATGGAGCATTGCAAGTGCTGAGTACCAGCATTGTCGGGCATGCTCATCGGTAGTACGTGTACGGGAGTGGTCTGGAGGTCATGATAGCGAAGTTCTGACGGACTTCCTCTTAGCATGTGGAGTGCTAAGTAAGGGTTTACTACACGAGGCTCTTGTGGCCGCGAGTTCCCTTTGGCACAAGATCGAATGTTTGGTGGCACACATTGAATTACGACAAGGCTACATCAACAAGCGTTAGAGTGCGAGTGTGTTGATGACTAGGCGGTTGATGTGGTGTCAACGTGCGAGAAGATGAAAGGACAACAAGGGAGTCGAAGAGACAAGAAGATGAAGGGTTGATGTGGAACGCAAATGGTTGCTATTGAACTTGAAGAGTCTTAAGTCTTTATTGTCATTATTGTAATGTAATTATGAGTCTCTTAGATTGCCTTGAGTCTTGTATATAAAGAGAGGCGATGGCTCATTTGTAAAGATACAATATACACTACACCAGAACCCTTTCTAAAGTGAGTCTCCCCTTCTAATAAGAGAAGAAGCTTTGTGCCTGTGCTTGTGTGGCCATTGTGGTTATGTTCTTGAGTGTTCTTGAGAGAATTCTTGAGAGTGTTCTTGAACGATTTGGACTTCGTGCTTGTGCTCGTGTTGGAGCGTCAGCACGTTAGTAAGTGCAAGTTCAAGAAGAGTTACAGTGTGTCGTTGACCGTTCTACTCAGGAAGGCTGGTTAGCTACGGATTAGCTAACGCCGCACAGCCGAAATCGATAGCGAAATTTTGATCATGTGATTGTATCCAAGGTATAATGATACAAAAATTTATGTTGCTCCTTCCTCACATGTCTATCCACGCATTAGTCATCAAAGAGCATCCCACCGACTTCCACATATTACAATAACATCGCAAGTCATCATGCATTTTCTTCACTGCATTCTTTAGAAGTGGACCACTAAGCTTATACCTCGTGGGAGTCTTTAGTCCATGCTCGTAATTCCCAATTTCCTCCAGCATCTGCATGAAGGGCTTCATCGTACACAACAACAACAAAGCCTTTTCCCACATTAAGTTGGGTTGACTACATTGATTCTTTGCCTCCATTAAGATCTATCGTGGGTCATCCCGAGCTTAGATCCAAAAAACTAAGACCCTTCGTATAGTATCATTCCAATATTTCTTGGGCCTTCCTCACCCTCTTAACCAGCTCAATATCCCAAAACTCGCATCTCCTCATTGGTGCAATAGTTGACCTCCTTTGCAAATGGCCAAACCACCTTAAGTGATTTTCTTACATCTTATCCTCGATCAGAGCTACACTAACTTCCAAATTGCTTCATTCCGAATCCGATCTTTACATGTGTGTTCACATATCCTCCTTAGCATTTTCATTTTTGGTACTGCCATTTTATGCACATGTCTATGGTTTACAGGCCAACATTTAGATCGATAGAGCATAGCAGGTCTCACGGTTGCTTTGTGAAACTTTCCTTTGATTTCAATGGAATTTTCTTATCACAGAGAGCAATAGAGGCTCTTCTTTACTTTGGCCAACCTGCATTTATCCTACTAGTAACATCTCCATCCATTTTCCCATCTTGTTGCAAATTAGATCTTAAGTATCTAAAGGAATCTTTCTTCTGAATGTTATCATTACCAATCTTCACTTCGATTCCTTCACCATTGCTTCCATAAAAAATGCACTCCATGTATTCTGCACTCCATATGTTCTGTTTTAACCCTACTTATACAAATTCCTTTAGTTTCCAGTGCATGTCTCCAAAGCACAAACTTCTCATTTACTCCATCTCTAGTCTCATCAATCAACACAATACCATTGACGAATAACATACACAAAGGTATCTCATTCTAAATGTGACTTGTCAACTCGTCCATAATCAAAGTAAAAAGGAATGGACTCAACACGAACCTTGAGCCAGACTGATGTTGATGTCAAAATAGTCAGTCTTCTCAGACTGTATCCTTACACAAGATGACGCCGTATCATACCTATCTTTAAGGAGGTTAATGTATAGGACATGTACTTGTCTCTGCTCCAAAACTTTCCACAATAGCTCCCACAGGACAAAATCATAGGCTTTTTCCAAATCAATAAGAATCATATGGAGATTCTTACTTTTACATCTATAAATCTCCATTGTTCTCCTCAACAAGTGGATGACTTCAATAGTTGAGCGACTGACATGAATCCGAATTGGTTTTCTTTTATTTTGGAAACTTGCCTCAACCTTCTTTCGATCACACATTCTCAAATTTTCATAGTGCGACGCATCAACTTGATACCTCTATAATTTGAACAATGAAGATTCATTGTAACCCGAAGGGATTTGTTGTCAATGCATTAAAATGAACCGTTGATGTATAGGCCTAGTTGGATTATACGAGGTAATCCTATCACGATGATCGTTGAAGAATGTATCTTTTATGGTCATCTGACGTGATGACTCTTCCACTGCGACGTTTTGCTCCATGGTATCGGATACTCGTTATCTTTTCGTTTATCCCACATCCAGTGATATCAATTTCCTCTATGATAACCTTAACATTAGTGGCTTTTTTACTCTTCCTAGCAATGTCATCGAGGTACGCAATCTTCTTCTTCTTTATCTCCTCGTCCACCTTCGGACATGCAACTACGTTGCCTCTTTAGTGTGCTAGATGTTGTTTGAACCTGTACATACCTCCCTTGACGACTTTCTTACACTGTCTGCAGATAGTTGTATTTGGATCCACTCGGTTCGAAAGGTAACCATATTGCCATGCATGATCAATTGATCTTGGCGGCACGTAAAAAGGCGAGTTGCTACTGGAAGCGACGTTCGCTGGAGGTCTAGCCATTTACATAGTCACGAATTCATAAGTTAACACACTTAAAATAACTACGTAAGTAAGTTGAGGGAAATTCCTTAGTAGTGTCTCGGAATTACAAAAATTAGTGGGTACTACCCAATGCCTTTTTTTACTTTGCCACTGTACTCATGTCGCATTTAGTTAATACAACATCGGTGTCGCAGTCCGTGAATGCGTTATGCGCTTATATCGCATGCTGAGCCTGCGACATCTGCAGAAGTCCCTGGAAATCGAACATGTATGGTATCACATGCTAAGCCTGTGACATCAGAAAAAGTCCTTGGAAATCTAACATGTGTATTTCATTTACCCTTCAATGGATACCCTATTACAGGTGTTCCGCCTCTTCAAGTAAATATTACTGTTTATCAGCTGCACCTCTTTTGCACTGTTTAAGATTCTTGTGCTATTGAGAAGGCACATTGTTTTGCATTAGTTTATATTCACATTTTGCTTCGTTTACTTTCCATGGTAGCAACAATTTGACCTTTGAATTCATGGCTTACTGCATACTATAATTAAAAATTATAGGCGTTTTTATGTCTGCCCAAACTTTGTAGTATGAGATTACAACTGGATACTATACAATTTTTTAGATTAAAATGAAATCCCATAATTATTGATTGGCAATAATCCTAATTCGGATGCAGCAGGTCATCGTGAGAACTGTAATGCCGATGAGAAGTATATCGAATTAGATCTAGACAACAACCTCTCAATTTCTTAAATCCATAAACATCCATCCTAATTGAAATAAAAATCCAACAAGAGCCAAAGAAATAAATTATTGTATAGTTTGAAACTACAATATGATTATACATGTTCGACACTCAATACATCTTATAACCCATAACACTTTACAATATGGTTACACGTGTTCGACACTCAATACAAATGCCCCTCTCTCTATCTTCTCCTCCTCCATTGGAATGCCCTTAAAACCTCTGGTTGGTTAAAATATCTTAATGTGTTGCCTTCATCAATCATAGATATTTTTGAACTTCGTGCACTATCGTCCTCGAAAATCGACACCGGTAGTGGCGTAAGAGTGCAATAAGTTGGTTGAGTGCCCCTTACGTTCCCTCCCATGAAGTTCCTTATAGGTGCTTGCAGTGTTTGCATTTCTTTAGTCGGTGGCTCTTTAGCAGGGGTGGCCAATTGTGTCTCCAACAAAAATTCGAACATCTCTTTATGATCCAACTCAGGGGACATGACACATTTTATGACAGGAACATATTCTTTTTCTTCAACCTCGGGTGTAGCAGCTTGATAACCACGCATGCGCCCATGTCCATGTCCTCATCCACCTCCTCGAGTGCGACCTCTTCCTCTCCTTGGTGTGTCCTCTCTAGCTTGTGCCTGAGGCTGGTCGGCATGCTTCTGGTGTATGGTCACCACGCCAACAAATTGGAATGCCAACCACTACTCCATTTCTGCCTTTGCCTGAGTTGCTATCTGATGCGGATCAGAATTTTGTTGACGAAAATAATATTTTTTTGATGGTGGATTTTGGTGGAGAAAGTAGAGGGGTTGAGAAGATGAATGTTCGTCGGGAATACGAGGGGTTTGGAGAAGAAGAACACGTGTAGACCACGCGGGGGAGAAGGAGAAAGACGGAGATAGAGATAAAGATCTCAATTTTTCATTAACCTGAGGTGGCAACAACCCGAGTAGGCGGTGGTCGCAGAACTTTAGGGAGGATTTGGGAGAGGGGGAAGCGGTCGCGGTGACGAGGGGTGGTGTGAGCGGCGGTGGCTGGCGGGTTTGGTCGGAGTTTTGGGCTTCGGGGGTGTTGTTTGGGGGTGTGGGGGGGCAGCTGTGACCGAGGGTTGTATCGCAGGGGGATTGGGGGCGGTGGTTGGGGGCTGTATCGCGAGGGCTGGAAGGATGGGGGCCTGGGGGGTGGCAGAAAGGGTTGGGGATAGCGGCTGTGAGGGTACCGCATGCAGGGGAAGGGCCATGGGCGGGGGTGGGGCTGGGTCGGAGCCGCAGGGGTTGCGAGCATGGGATCCGAGGGTGCAGGGCTGTCACTGTGGGCTTGTAGCGGGGCTGGAGTTGACATCGGGGACGTTATCGGCGAGGGCGACTGATCTGAAACCTCCTGGACAGCGGTCGAATCTTCCTCCACAGCGAGGCTTTCTTCGTCAAAACTCGCGACAGTGGCTTCGATGGTTGGAGGCTTTGATTTGGCGGCGTTTTCCTCAAGTTGGCGTGTTATCTCACCGTTCAATGTATCTCGCATCTGGGATGCCACTAGTTGCATATCGGCACAAATTTGGCTCATATTTGACAATGTTTGTCTAACCTTGGCACGCCATGTATGGTCATTGGAGCGGGATCCGTTGGATTTTCTGTGCGAACGTCTGGATGGATCGCCAGATCGTGAGGACGATCTAGATGCCATGTTCTGATACCAATTGATGCGGATCGGAATTTTGTTGACGAAAATAATATTTTTTTGATGGTGGATTTTGGTGGAGAAAGTAGAGGGGTTGAGAAGAGGAATGCTCGTCGGGAATACGAGGGGTTTGGAGAAGAAGAACACGTGTAGACCACGCATGGGGGAAGGAGAAAGACGGAGATAGAGATAAAGATCTCAATTTTTCATTAACTTGTACTTTCTAAAAACAATGGACCCCCATTCCTTTATATAGGAGGGATGAGATTACAAAAATAGGAAACAAATTCAAATCGACAACTAATTGATCCTAATTTGCCTCTAACTAGTTAACCGACTAATTTGAAAATCAAATCTATAACTAATTATTGGAGATCACAGGCGATCTCGATTTTATTTAATTAAAAATTCGATGACTCAAATAAACGTAAATAAAATTAAATAAAAAATTTCGACGACTCAAATAAACGTAATTAAAAATGTGGCCCCATTTTTCTGGTCCATGCTGCATCACTATCTCTCGACACTCCAAGTGTCCTATTTCGTAGATGAGGTTCCATCTGGATATCTGCATGATATAAAGATGGAATGAATAAATATGTCCATGTAAAAGACTAAGATATTAAATAAGGGTTGTTCTTACATTGGTTGCCAATGCCGCACCCAATTGACCCACAAACCTCCTTGTAATTATTAGAGACCAATCCATGTAGTCTGGAGTTACAGATATCCTGTTGGATTGGTCTACGTAAACAACTCCTTCGTGACTTGTATTCCACTCATGAATTTTCAAATCATGTCGATACTTCCAATCAATGTCCACTTTGCCCCTCAAGTCAATGGCATGATGCTCTTCACAGGCTTTGCATGTTGTAGGGATGCCTTGGCAGTCGCCAAAATGGCGTGAAAAGCATTCCAGAAAATAATACTCCATATTGTGGAAGTAAATAAGTGGTACCAGTGACTTCCAAATGTTCTTCCCATCAATACCATACTCGGGAAGGGAAGCAATCACATCGCCATTATAGAGAATCTACAACACATGCACGGAAAATTCATATTTTATTTAAAGATAAGTATTTAAAGAAAATAGACCTAATGCGATGCTGTTTATGTACCTGATCATGTGATTGCATATGGAATGCATCGCGTTACGACTTATCAACGTGTGTCGGTTGCCTACGGTGCGCGAATGCAACATCCCACGACACTCCTAACGGCCACCATGCGATGTGACAATTTATTTAGATGGTTGTCCTTGTCTAAGGTTAACTTCTGATGAACTAAATTCAACAACTCATCGTAGGTATTGCTCTACATTAACCCAAAGCCACATACATTGATGTTCGATAAATCACTAATAGTACCATTGAAATGAAACATGCAATAAATCTGCTCCATTCCAACCTAACACATGGTGGCAATGGATAAGTCGTACGAAAATGTTAACTTAACCACATTAGAACAACATTCTGGTCATTTTTTACATACTAACTAGACACTAACCTAACACCAAAGACAATCTAGTTTATACCTAGGGCTTGGAGAAGGGCGGAGGAGCACCGACAATGAATGCACAAGACAGAAGAGAGGCACCAAAGGTCTCGGGAGGCCTGAAGACACGATGTCGACAAGAGGGAAGCGAGGAGGCGACGACGAATGACGACATGTATCAACAGACTCGGGCTCCACGGGTGGGTGAGTAAAAAGAACGATGCAGAGAAGCCCCACATGGAAGGGCTTAAGTTTGCAGGGGATTACGTGCATGTCGCAGGCTCGCCATGCGATATAAGCGCATGTTGCAGGGACATAATTCGACATTGGTGTCACATTAACAAAATACATGAGTATAGAAACAAAGTAAAAAAAGCATTAGGCAGTACCCGTGGATTTTTGTAATCCCCGGGCACTATCAAGGAATTCCCCTCTAAGCAAGTTACTAACTTTTAAAATCAATTAGTATAAAATACTAAAATTAATTACACTAATTACTCAAGTAACTCAACAATATATTATTACTTCAAATACTATGTATTTTTTTAATCAAATTCTTGCATCAAATAATATCTAGGGATATGCATGACCCAATTAGGGCTTAAGTGGATATGCATTCAAATCCTATATATTATCCCATGATATCCATTCTTAAGTAACTCAATCAACCTATATAAATATGCATTGCATTCTTGCGTCAAACTAAATCTAGGGCTATGCATTCTTGCATTAAGCGAAATTAACGAATTTTGTTGCATCGAACTCAAGTAAGTCAACCTATTTACATACCATGGTAGAAAAAAAATCAACCAAATCATACTTCAATGCATTTAATCCGTAATTCATTATCATGATGCAAGGTTGCAAACAAATCATCCCTAAACATATACACAAATATCTACAAGCAAGATAAGGACACAAAAAAGATACATAAACAACTATAAGGCTACGGACAACAAATGAAATAAAAAAGCAAAAAAGGCAAAAAACATACCTAGGGCGGCACGGTTGGAGGCTGGAGAAGTTCGAAGAAGGGCTTTGGTGGGAGTCGGAACCTCCCTTGGTGTTGTCGACAAGAAGGTGGAGGTTGATTTGACCATAGTCGAAGGAGAGGAGGTCCGGTCCTGTGATGCAGTGGTAAAACTGGGAGGTGAGGTGCAATATCGAGCTCGAGCAGCGAAATGCGGGAAGGGGTTTAGGTGTGAGGCTTACTGTTTCGGCAGTAAGCTCTTAAACTCTACCATGGTATCCTGGTCGGGCCTCCACTAAAAAAATTATAAGTATAAATCAGACGAGTAGCCGATTGTTTAACCTGACTACTCACTCGATTAATCAACCATACTCGACTAGTGCCCAATTTGGGCTACTCGACTTACCCTATCGGGTTGACTAATCGGACTGACTAATCGGGTTAGTTGGTTAGTTTTTTCACTAATGCATGGCAGATTATTATCAGAGATCGAGAAGATGGATTAGAGGTTGGCGAGGTGGATGTCTGTCTTCTAATCTCGTGGTGGTTAGTTGGTGCTGTTGAGATCGATTCTCTCTGTTATTTCTATTTTCTTCTTGTCTGCTAGGCAACTCCTTGTTGGGGTGTGGAAGAGGCATGAGTGCATCATGAGACATTTTTTCTGGTCGTACTAAGAGCGCTCGAATGGATTGCTGTTGATGGATTGGAGGATAGTCTCTTGCTTGATGAATGATGGCATCCTTAGGGTGCATAGTTTGGAGGAGATGAATAAGACCCTGCTCAGTAAGTAGATCGCTTGTATCTGGGGGGAGTGTGATGGCTTGGTGTGATTTTTCTTTTGAGGATTTATGGCTCTTGGTGTTCCTTGCCGAGCTCGAGGGTGTTTCAATCTGCTCCATCTTACTTTTGGAGAGGGATTTGCTGTGTGGTGTAGGGGATTTGCCATTTTCTTGATGCCGGTCGTGGTGATGGTATGTATTTTAGATTCTGGGCTAATGACTGGAGTTAGGATGAGGCGCTTGAATTGTGTTTCCCACGGCTAATGTCGCTGGCAACTGACTCGAATTGTTCTGTGGTGGACGTATGAGACAATCACTCTTTCTTCTCTCATTTCAAGTTCGAGCTATCAGATCAACGAATGAGCAAACTTCTAGTGATGTTGCAAGAGTTGGAGAGCATTGATGGGCCCACAGAGGGGCGGGATTGTTGGAGTTAGTGTGATGGTTCCTTCACTATGGGTAAGGCGTACAAGGCTCTGAAGGGCCTAATGGTGTTTGACCCTGGAGGGTCCGTGGCCATCTTGTAAACCCTCGAGGATCCGGGTATCCGTTTACGACACTTTTCGCAACATTTCATTCACATTAGATCGCACAAACTAACGAATAATAGGAAAATTTTTCGCGCTGCTATGTTTGCATATGACATTCACATTCTTTGTATAAACCACATAGACAAGAAATAAGTGCCACCACTACTTTATTTCATAAATTTTCATATAATTTAATCAGGTACAAAAAGTCTACCAGTACATAAAGTATTCTCAAAATCTTGTATAGAAGAGAAAGCATTTACATCTTAAAGTGAACCAAAAACTGAAACAAAAAGCAACATACCGTCTATTATATACACGGTCACCTGATGTCATCAATAGCTATTGAGCTAAAGGCTCCTTGCCTGCCATGCGTGCAAGAAAAGATGTCAACGAGTGCTGGTACTTCCCGTAAACATATAAAAAAATAAACCGACATTTAATATGTTCAAAAGTAAGCAAGTAGAAAGGTGGAACAAGTAAAGTTTACATCTACTTGCGTTAGTAGAAATGTTTTCAACTGTTTGGTATGTAGTTCACCTGTTCATCCCTTTTTTCCCATTCTTCCCATATATATTAAGTTAGATGACGATCCCTAAACATATATTGATTTCCTACGTTTTAAAGATCATGATTTTAGGTCATGGAGATCATGTTGTGGATCATATATATATAGTTGATGGCACATGTAGATGCTATTTTCTGGTCATTGAGATTATGTCATGGTTTTTGATAATGGACTGATATGGTGATGATTGATTTGATTCTTAATTCTATTTACTCTTTTAAGTTAGTGGATAGTCTGTGGTAGTCTTGGTCTGTGTGTAACCTCACACTATGACTCTAAGGTATTAAAAGTGCCTTAGGGTTGGGGTGCCTCCGTAGGCATGCGGTGTTGTATAATGCATCATAACTAAGTTCCCAACACATCCACTAACTTATAGGGATTTCGAATCAGATTAGTCCTTCTAATCAACTCAATTTTGATTGATTTCCTCCAAACCTTAACTGTAACTCTCTCTGATGCAACTCTCGATGATTTAGATGTAGATATGGATGATCTTAATGTAGAATCGCCAAGTCTATTGGCGAAAGTAAAACTCAAGCGGTGAGGTAGCCAACAAAAGGCTCTTTCGTCTCGCCCTCTAATTGGAAGTGCGGTCCAATAGAGGGATAGGTTTACCCCAAAACTACGCCACTGAGACGGGTGAGAGAGACTCTCCGGAAAAGTCACTGTAGAAAACATCCCGACCGGTAACGGGAAAACGAGCTCGTACCAAAAACTAAAACCGAGGATCCCCCGCTTGGGTATCCTAAAACAGAGGGTCAACGGAGTTGGTCCAAAGTCGGGATTCCAATGAGGCGTAAAAACACCGCGAACTCGCGTAAAACCGTAACAAGGACTGGGATCCTAAACCCGCACATTTAGTGGCCGCTGCCCTAACAGGGCTTCCTTTCCTCCGCCCTGTTGAGGGTCACCGCGCCCTCGCACGGTCAGGGGTAAGGGTCACCTTGACCGACAATATTAATTGTCGTCATTGATTTACCAACATACCTTTTTGATTTCTCCTCCTTTCTATATCTCTTCTGTGACCAACTTAACAGATCTAGGAATCTTGTTAATAGTACTTCTCAATAGCGATTAATATTTAGTAGAGTATACCTGAAAGATAATTTCATGAAGATGATTAGTCCTTGTGGTCATTTTTAATGATTTAGATCTTTTGGTGAACGATTGTATTGATATCGACGATTCATGCAAGGGTTTTGTGAGGAGAACTACTTTGGGAGCTTAATGAAAATTCTAAGCTCAGAGTCATTATATGGATTATAGGTTGTCCTCGGCAATATTGTCATCTCTACTACCGCTTTTATGATTAAGGAACACTTAATTAGTCTTCTTGATCCTTAAACAAGTTTTTTTTTGAGAGAGCTCAGTATACTCATTTGATCTAGATTAAATTCAGTGTTACACAAATTCTCAACTTTTAAAATCATTGAACTTAGTGGCTAATAAGTGATCTTCATTGGCTCTATTCTCCTGTTTTTTTAAGTGATTATGAAATTCATATTCCCCTCATATAATGGATATGACAATAATGATCCTACGAAATCTCTATTACTTATTTTACATATAAATTAAAACTCCTGATTCTGAAAATAGCAGAGGATGCTCAACTTCCAATATATCTAAATGGCAGCTTTGTCTAATCAATAGAAAATATAACTTTACCCACAATTTCCTTTCAGGTTTTTTATATCAATACTTGCGGCATAAATTATCCTTGAAGTTGGTTACCATCTAACAGGAAAAGTACAGTAACTAACCTTAGATAATATAATCAAAGACGATATTTTGAAAAGGATGTTGTGAAATTTGCTTCTTGATGCCCAAACTTTTGAAAGAAACCAACATCTCATGGATTCCTATCTAATTTCAGTTTTTTTTACAGCCCCTCTTATAGTCAAAGTAATCGGCTAAAATTAACCCTAAGAAAAGCATTTTCTTCAACTTTAGAAGCCATAATAGTCAAAGTGGTGACGGTGGTGGTAGCACATAGATAGCATCGGTAGTAGGTGGAGGTAGCTGCTGATCACCTGGGGATGAAAAATACATTACGGATTCAAAAAATGTAACATCTGCACTAACAATATACCGCCTGCGCAATGGATCAAAACACTTGTGCCCCTTTTGAGTTCCGGAGTACCCAACAAACACACACTTGATAGCCCTAGGAGAGAGCTTATCAGCCCCTGGAGACAACTGGTGGACAAAGGCATCCGAACCAAACACCCCAGGAGTAAGGGAAAACATATCCTTATCAGGAAAGATAAGGGAGAAAGGAATCTGTTCACCTAAGACAGAGGACGACATACGATTTATTAGGTAGCATGCTGTGAGAACCGCGTCACCCCAGTAAGGATAAGGAGCATGACTCTGTATAAGAAGTGACTTGGTGACATCTAGTAAGTGGCGATGTTTCCTTTCTGCAATCCCATTTTGTTAAGAGGTATAAGCACATGATGTCTGATGGATAATCCCTTGGGATGAATAGTAATTGGCTAGAACATGAGTACACAATTCCAGAGCATTATCACTTCTCACTATTTTAGATGTGGAGAAAACATTACGAATCTCATTAAGAAAATGGATAATAATATTCCCTGCTTCAGATTTATTTTTCAACAAAAACACCCATGACACACGAGAGAAGTCATCCACAATAACTATATAAAATCTGTGTCCTTGATGATCAGGAACACGACTCGGACCCCAGATATCAATATGAAATAACTCAAATTTGGAGGTACTACTCCGACCCAGACGAATGGGAAAGGTAGACCGGTGATGCTTTCCCAACTGACAAGCCTCACATTGGATGGATGTGTGAGGCAGACCCTGGGGTAACAAACGATGCAACATCTGAAGCGGTAGATGTCCTAAGCGCAGATGCCACAGCATAGGAGATACGGGTCCAGTAGGTAGGGATGAAGTTCCAACAAAGGGAGTCTGATTGAGGCGATAGAGGCCTCCTTACTCATAGCCACGACCAATCACGTTGCCCGTAAGGATGTCCTGAAACACAAGAGAAGATGGATAAAAAATTGCTCGACATTGTAAACCTTTGTAATCTGACTGATTGATAATAAATTCATTGAGAAATCAGGCGCATGTAACACATTCTTGAGTTGCATAGAAGATATCAGTCTAATCTCCCCCTGACCAGCAATAGGGGAATGTGTACCATCGGCAATGACCACTGTCCGACCTGGAGGGATCTGAGTGTATCCTGTAAGTAAACTCTGATCGCCACATAGATGATGTGTGGCTCCCGAGTCCATAATCCACGGTAAAGTATCTGATCTACTACTGGTAAATGCAAGTATGCTACCTGATGCACTGGTAGACGCAGAGGCAGATGCAACAACATCAGATTGATTGTCAGTATTGGGTGGTTGGCCAGATGGCGGAATAATGCCCCTTAGATGGACAACTAGGTCATCGAACCGCTGATCCAAAGAGGTAGCAGATGGAGGCTCTATCTCTGCCCGAGAATATCTTATTCTTATTTTCTCATCATGATAGTAATAACATAACCAACCAGATACAGAATCTATACAAGGCAACCCTAATATTGAATTTCATAATTTCTGAACGGAAGAAATATAATATGAGTGAAAAAGAGAGGTGTGAAACGGCATGAATGGCAACAAAGGAGTAAAGGATTGTACATATAATCAAGTGAAATGAGCATGCATGGCAGCAAGGAGGAGGGGAGGGATGTACCTTATATAAAAAAAATGATCACAAGCATGCAATGAAAGATCCAAGTGTTGCTTAGATGATCTGGAGCAGCTTCCAAAGGCTCCAGATTGCTCTTGATTTGCTGGAAAGAAGGATCCAACTACAGTAATTGCTGCTATTCGTAGAAGTAGAAGAAGGAAATTTGGTTTCTTTGATTTGGGAAAGAAATGTTGGGCAATTGTTAAACAAAGTGGGGAAGGGGAGAATTACGGCTGAGAAAGAAGAGAATTAGAGGGAATTAAGAGGGCTTACATTGATATAAATAAGGAGGGGAAAACCTCTCCTTTGGTTGACAAGTGGAATAGAAAAAAAGACAAGTGGAATGGAAGTAATTTCCAAGTATTGAAAGAAAGGAGGCCGACTGCTTTGTCGCTGTCACTGTTTACCATTAGTAGAATTAATTAATTAATTTAATTAATTCTTTTTACATATTAAAGTTGACCGTACACACACCTGGAATCTCCGATTTCGACGCGCAATATCTTGATTTGATCGTCTCAAAATGACGATCAAAACGAGTATAATGTTATTATACTTTTGATCTGGTTTGGATGGCCGAGATTTTCGAGATACGATTTCGTTTTTAGTTTAAATTTTACGAATTAAAAATATCAAACGATATCTGATTGACGAACGGTCGATTCTGTTGGTCTTCTTTCGTCGAATCGGATTTTATGACGTCTCGATTCGTTTTGTGGTTTCCAATTTTGCGTCGCGGCTTTTTCGGGCACACATTACGATGCAACCGATTTTTGGTCGATTTCGCTCGAACGATTTTTGATTCATAATCAATTGGTCGTTTTAGGTCGTCTATTGTTGCCAGATAACTTTATTGGATTAATCGGATCCTAATCAGATCGGGTTCGGGTTTTTTAGAATCCGGATGTTACACATCAGCAGAATAAGTCTAGAGGAAAGTTCCAGTGTGTAAAGGTATTTATATTATTTTTAGGAGGGGGAGATTGTTGACTGATGAGAGATTTGCACTGTTTATTCAGGCGGTTGATCCCCATTTACTGTCACTGTCAGAAGGATGTTGAGAATGCGACCCACCTTTTCTTCAGCTGTAGGAGCTTCGTGGATGTGGTAGTTATTTGGGAATCCCATGGTCTCTACTGATGGTGTCTCAGGGTTCTGGGAGTTCGTAGGTGCAGATTGGCATGGTATTTTTAAGGAGCGTGCGAGTTGTGTGACAATGATTTGGGTTCTTTGGTTGGCCAGAAAAGGAGTGATCTTTTGACAAGATAATTTTTATGGTTAAAATATGGCGGCGCATGCTAAGGCGATAGTAGAGAGTTGGAGTTTGTAATTTTTTACTTTTTTCTTTATAATCAACCTGTAATTTTTTCTTTGGTGATTAAATGGCGAGGTTTTTGGCCACACACCTATTTGGTGGAGGCCCTTTTTCTTTCAAAAAAGGTTTTCTTTATTTTCGTTACTGTTCAGTCCCCTATTTCCTATGTACTACTTTGACCGCTATTCCTCTTATACTAGGAGAGGGTAGTTTCCTTGTAATAAGTAATTTTGTGCTTTTTCAAGATTTAGTAACGCTGGAAACTTTGTATTTCTTTAAATGTTATATCCGATATTGCTTAGTTGTTGCCTTTTCCTTGTTTATTTCAGATCCGCAATGAGAAGGCTAGAAGATATTTAAGCAGTATGAGAAAAAAACAACCGGTTCCATTTTCTCAGAAGTTTCCCGGTGTTGATCCTCTGGCTCTTCGATTACTTGAAAGGCTTCTAGCATTCGATCCTAAAGACAGGCCCACGGCTGAGGAGGTAAAGTTTAAAATTGAATAATGAAGATTAAGAAATAGTTACTTCTTATTAAGGGATTTACATGTTCCCTTCCATGTTTCCTAACTTATGTTCCTATCTTTTTTGCAAATAAACTTATGCCCTTATATTCTTACAAACTTATGCCCTTATATTCTTACATATTCAAGTAGAACTCTTTCCTTGGTGTAATATGGGGACCCATGTGTAATATTGGAAGGACGCGATTGTCAATTTTGTAAGAATACAGGGGCATCATTATTGTTGCAAAAAAGGTAGGGGAATAAGTCTTATCGGAAAAACTAAGAAGGGCTCACATAAAAAGAGCACCCGTCCTGACCTTTTTTTACAGGCTTTGGGTGATTTGTATTTTCAAGGCCTCTCTAATGTTGAACGAGAGCCCTCAACACAACCAATATCAAAAATGGAATTTGAGTTTGAACGACGAAAATTGACCAAAGATGATGTCAGGGAACTAATTTATCGAGAGGTAACGTTTATTAACACTGATCTCATCTTTTTTTTCATCTTGAATGTTTCTTAGATGGCTTTGTTTTTAAAATAAGCAGATTTTAGAGTATCATCCTCAGATGCTCAAGGAATATCTTCGTGGTGCAGATCAAACCGGCTTCATGTATCCTAGGTTAGTGAATTTTCTACAGTTAAAGAAGGGTGTGATATCCCCCCTTCTTTTATCCAGCTAGTTAAACATCTCATAGGTTTTCACATATTTTGGAAGGATAATATTTGCAAAGACCATTCCATAGTTGTTTTTATATATAAAACTTCATCCAAAGTAAACGTGAACTACCACAATATAACTTAATCTGCGCATTCTCTATTTCATTCATTCTTTTCAGACTAGTTTAACTGTGAAACAATATTCAAATATATAAAATGATCTTATTGTATGAAGATGGTACGATGCTGCTCAGTTGGTGATGTAGACTTGCACTTGAATCTGATATGTTCAGTTGGAATTTTGTAATGCCTGATGTTGACACATAGGAAGTGTCAAATACATAATCTAGGTAACCTTACAAAGCAGGACAAATGTTAACATCGTTGTTGGCATGTATTTCCTGAAGTACTACCAAAAGATCAAATGTCGCTTATGTTGCAATTTAAACTCATGCAGCTTTTTCCAAGGAAATGGAGTTCAAGTTTTAAACTCCGTGATCATTTAGATTGCTGAAGTACCGCGTTCTCAGTCCTAGAAAAATATGGACAACGCCTAAATTATTGAACATATTTGATGATTATTTTTCTCTGGAACTGGTTTTTTTACAAATTGTTCTACTTGTCAGTGGGGTAGATAGATTTAAGCGTCAATTTGCTCATCTTGAAGAGCACTATGGAAAGGGTGAAAGAAGCACTCCTCTTCAGCGCCAACATGCGTCCTTGCCAAGGTAATCTATTTAATGGTCTATTACAGCTGTTTTCATATCATTAGCTGATTTTCTTTTTATATTTCTCCTCTGGACCTCATTGCATTAGTTGAGTGTTTCTGGCTTAAATGTTGTGGGTTAAGTATTATGACTAAACTAGTTGTTACAAATAGATTGTTGAATTTAGATGCACTGTACCGGGCAAGAGACTGGTTTGGAATGATCATTATGATTATTATTTTTTGTTTTTTTATAGTGGGAGCCTCATGCATTTAATATCTTAGTATGTGCATTTTGTACTAGCGTCCTTTCTTCTTCACCGTATAAGTATTAATCGTGGCCTCAAATTTGGACGAAATTCCAATGAATTTATGTGTAATTTTCATTTCTCTAGGTAACAGAAATCAAAACACTACCTTATTTTTTTTTTGCAGGATTTCAACAAAATATCAGTGAAATGTCAAAGAAAATTCATCGAAATTGCAAGTCATTTTGGTGAAACAACAAAAATAAGGGAATCTACCCTTCGCTTTCATCGAAATTTTCATACACTAATTAATTTTCACTTATTTATTTGTCAATCTGTGAGTTGTTAGAGTGCTTTAGATTAAAGAAACTAAAGAAGTTTCTTTAGTTACTTTCTAAACTTTAGATCTAAATCCAAATCAAATCTTTTAGACACAAGAGTTAATAGTTAAATTCAAGTTTTAACTGAAGAGCTTAACATTTTTGTTATTTTTTTAAAATGTTATATATGTTTTGAATAGTAGTTATTATACGTGTCATCTCATTCTTATTAAAGATGGTTATTATATTGGATTTTGCTTCCAATTTAGCTTACACTTCCGACTCTAGGCAACACGTTGCTTTACATATCAACATATGTGATGATTATGACAATAATAATACTTTAAAACTTGTATTTATACTTCTATTATACAAATAAGCGTGCATATTTATTTTACTTATTGATTTAGGAATATTACAAACTTTAGTTTTTGAAAAAAGTCAATTTCGAGCAATTTTCAAGATTTTTGATGATATCAACAAAATTTCATCGAAATTTTCTGAAATATTTCTTTCTAAACTTTAGGGAAATGAAATCAAAATCCGAAATTTAAGGACTTGGTCTTAACTGGGATGCTAATTACGTGGGATGATCTTAAATTGGTGTGAGCATGCTTCCCATATCCGATTTAGATTGCGGGCAATGGCTTTAATGCCACCTTTTTCGCTATAGATCCCCCACGGGACATAGATGGAATAAGACTATACTTCACGACCTTTGTGAGATATTTGGAGATGGAGGTTTAGGATGCCATGGATGCGAAGTACACATGGAGGAACATTTTGTTTAGGTCTTGCTTGGATTGTTTCCTTAGATCTATGGACGAGGACAACATGTTTTCTGTGGAAGGTAGCTTTCTCTAGTGTGTATGATTGTGATGATGGGAGGTTTATTTGGGGATCCTTCTACCATCAATGTTTTTTGAGCATGTGGATAAGATGGATGAAGAGATGTCATATGACATCTTTATATGCAGTTTTGGTGAATGGTAGGTAGGATGATGGTTCTTCTAGCCACAGTATGGGGTTAGGCATGGATGTCTGTTGATACCCCTTCTTTTTGTATTTATTGTTTATGCCCTGACTCAGATGGTTATTTAGGCTCAGGATGGAGGTTTTTTTTTGTCTTTTTACACTATATTTTTTGGATGTAATGACGGAGTCTAGGATGTTATCGCCTTTGTGCTTGAGTTACATGGGTTTATCTCTAACTTGCGGATCAACCATGTCATGTCTGCTTTTGTCTCTTTTTGGTTGAATGAGGAGGTGATGGAGGTTTGCGGGGTTGCCCTCTAGACGTGGTCAGGGGCGCTCTTCATACTTTATATTGGGCCACAATTGGTTGCTAGTTGATTGTGGTAGTCTGATTGGCTAATTGTGGTCGAGAAAATGGAGCAAAAGTTGGCAAGTTGACATACAATCGTCGGTCAAGAGTGGGTCGTTTGGTGCTTTCGAAGATTGTCCTCTCTGGTATACTGGTTTTTCTGTCTACGCGTCTGCTGCTTGTTGGGATTAAGGAGAGGTTGGGGTGCTGATGAGATATTTCTTTTGGATCTCTTTTGGAGAGATGCGATGGATGCCTTTGGTGGGGTAAAAGACCTTGTTGCTCAGGGAGGAGGATGGCTAAGATGGGAGGAAATGATCGGAGCATTGTTGGCAAATTGGGTGACCAACGTATGGGGTGGTAGGTCTGTAGTATAGAACGATTCGCTCAATCTATGGGATTACTAAGGATCTTGTTGTGCAGATTGGTGCTGTGAACTTGCCCTCCTGCTTCTGACGGGGCATATATTCTATCCTTTCATGTGTGGCTTCGCTTATGAAGCCGTTTAGAATGGTGCTAGTTTATGCTTTTGGACTGATGATTGGACAAGACAAGGACACTTGCAGTTCACATTTTTTGTCCTTTTCCTCTTTCATTCAATGTTTCTTGTATATTGAGGGACCATGGAAGGGGGGAGGCTGTTCCCCTAGTTTCGTGCCGCTCTATCAGAATACTCCTTTGCGGATTTCTTACTTCTTATGGAGGTTTTTTCGAGTGTAGGCTGATACTGTTGGTTACTGGTTTTGGACTGATTGTGTGCATGGTAAGCTATTTGGAGAGGTTTTTTAAGTATGGTATTGCGTCAGATCAATTCAACAACATTGGACATTGGAACATCCGTTGCGTATATGTATGTTCATTTGTCTACTAAGAACTTAAGAAGGCACATGTTGATGACTAGTAAACGAAGAATGTTTTTCTCGAGCACTGGTAGGACATGTCTTGTGACAACCGTCCGCGAATTCGGGTTACCTGTTTACATAACACTCATAGTATTACATTGACAATGGATCACATTAGGATACCTGAAATTTTAGGGATAATTTTTCACGATGTCGAAATGACATTCACAATGTAACAATCAACCACAGAAATAATGTGTCACCAAATTATATTTGCATTAATTTCCATATAATTTACATCTAAAAAAAAGAAATTACATTGTATACATACATCCCAAAAGTATGACCGAACAGAAGGAAAAGTAGTACATTATCTTGAAAAAATTTAAACATGTGTACCGTAAACAGAAATTGCGGAACTCATCGCCCAATTATCAGTTTATTGGGATGCATGCGCCTTGCTTGCCATACATGATAGGAACAAAAGAATGTCAACAATTATTGAATACAATTCAGCATATTAAAAATAATAGGTAATTCAATGATTTCAAAAGAAAGCAAGTAGATAGGTGTTGACGAGTAAAATTTAATAAGCTACTTGCATATAAATGGGTTTTCAAGCAGTGTTGTATATGAATCCCCTGAGCACCCATCACTCCATAACTTTCCATAAATAACCTTTTCATATATTAATTAATAATCCATATGTAAGTTATTATCTTTTTATCACTTATAGATCATGTTCGTGGATATTGGTATTAAGAATGATGAGTCTATGATCTGAACTTTGTCTATATCAAATTCTCAAGCTTAGTTGATAGTCTGTGGTCTTGGTCTGAGCTTGACCTCACACTATGACTCTAAGGCGTGATGAATGCTTTAGGGTTGGGGTACCTCCATAGGCATGCAGTGGAGTATAATTCATCCTAACTAAGTTCCCAACACGTCTACTAGCTTCTTCTGTTATCTGTAATATTGGTTCTGAATTCTGATTTAAATGTCAATAATTGATGAATGATGATTTCTGTCTCACGATATCTTCTTTGCCAGACCTACTGGCGGAATAGTAAACAATTTTGTGAACAATGTCAACTCAACTGTAGCAAAACTTAATTGTATCCAACTCTCAACTGTAATAAAACTCCAACTCCAACTGACATCGATCTTTTCCTCGCCAAGACCTATGGGCGGAGCAGTAACCAAAAACTCAAGCGGTGAGGAAGCCTCATAAAAGACTCTTCCGTCTCGCCCTCGAAGTATAAAGAGACAATTCTATGTATTATGAGTATTAGTTTCTTATTTTTATTTCTTCACGTCTATCTTATGTAATTTACCCATAGGCCTTCCCTCTATATAAGAGAGCCTAGGGTTCCATAGAATAAATATCTTTTCTATTTTTCCCAATATGGTATCAGAGCGACGGTCCTAGACTAGAGCTCTCGTACCCAAAACCCTAATCCTAACCTCACCCTCCGCCCTCATCTTCGCACACGCGCTGCCTATCCCTGTGCTCCGCTCCTCGCGCCGTTGTCCCATGCGTGGCACTTCTCGTGTGCCGCTGCTAGGGATGAGCATCGGGTCGGGTCGGGCTGGGCCCAACCTAGCCCAGCCCGAGCCCGGTTTCAATTTACGGGCTTACGAGTCGGGCCTAGGCCCGTTGAATTTCAGAAATTACAGCCCAAGCCCGACCCAACCCGCAAGTACATGGGTCGGGCTCGGGTCGGGCCAACCCACTATATTAAAAAAATTTTAAAACATGAATATAATACACATTTAATATGTAAATATACAAATTGAATATGTATTTCTTGAAAACATGAACATAGTTGATGTCTAAAGAATAATGGAAATTTAAGAAGGAATATTAAATGTGATATTAGAAATCATATATTTACATATGGAAAAAACATCGGGCTTATACTTGGGCCGATATTCGGGCCGACCCACGGGCTTCGGGCTCGGGCCCAAGCTTGCCCAAACCCAGTCCAAAAATTGATTCGGGTCAAAAATCAAGCCAAGCCCGCCCATTTATCGTTCGGACTCGGGCCGGGCTCGAGCTTTATCGGGTCGGGCACTGGGCTGGGTCGGGTTGGCCCTACCCAATGCTCATCCCTAGCTGCTGCTCCACCTCGCATCACCGTGCACCGCCCCGCGTGCCACCATGTACTGCTTAGCGTGCTGCTCACCGATTTAACTCTATAAATCTTCGTTGTTCTCCTCAGTAAATGGACGGCTTCAATAGTTGATCGACCTGGCGTGAATCCGAATTGGTTTTCTTTTACTTTGGAAACTTGCCTCAACCTTCTTTCGATCACACATTCTCATATTTTCATAGTGTGACTCATCTGCTTGATACCTCTGTAATTTGAACAATTTTAAATGTCTCCTTTATTCTTATAAAGAGGCACCACGATACTCCTCCTCCAATCTTTAGGCATTTTCTTGCTTCGCCAAATAACATTAAATAGATTCGTAAGCCAAGTCAAACCGTGCTCACATAAAACTCTCCAAACTTCTATAGGGATGACATCCGTTCCTACACCTTTCCCCGGTCTCATAACCTTCAAAGCCTCCTCTACTTCCTTTCTTTGTATTCCTCTATAGCTTGCACGATTCAAGTAACTTTCACTACTAGCTAGATCCCCCAAAGTGATCTCTCTATTTCCTTCCCCAATGAAAAGTTTATGGAAGTAGTACTCCCATCTAGTCTCTATATCCTTCTGAGTAACAAGTACGTGACCTTCATCGTCCTTAATGCATCTCACTTGAGAAAGGATTTTAGTCTTTCTTTCTCTTGCTTTGGCCAACCTGAATATATCCTTCTGGTCCTCCTTAGAGTCGAGATTTCTATACAAAACTTCATGAGCTTTTAACTTAGCTTCACTTACAGCCTTCTTTGCTTCCTTCTTCGCTATTTTGTAGTTTGTGAAAGTTCCCTCTATTCTATCGTTAGACATGGCTTTAAAAAGCACGCTCTTTTATTTTTTACCTTCTCTTGCACTCCTTCACTCCATCAAGCCTCCTTTTGATCTGAAGCTCCTCCCTTTGACTCGCCTAGCATCTCTTTGGCTCCCTTTCGGATAGAAGATGCTATTGCTTCCCACATCTCGTTTGCACTTCCGCTACAATCCCAAGATATGTCTTCTAAAACCTTCTCCCTGAAGCTCGACTGCTTCAGTGGGAGATTCTGCCATCTAGTTCTAGTGATCTTAGGAACCCTTCTTTTCTTTACCAACCCATTTATTTGCAGATCCAAGACTAACAAGCGACGTTGGGTTGTCAAACTCTCTCCTGAGATTACTTTGCAGTTTTTACAACACAACCAATCTCTTCTCCTCAATACAAAGTAATCTATTTGTGTTCTAGTTGGGCCACTCTTATAAGTAATTAAATGCTCCTCCCTCTTCTTGAAGAGAGTGTTTGCTATGAAATGATCATATGCCGTTACAAAATCCAGAATGACTTTTCCCTCTTCATTTCTATCTCCAAAACCATGTCCTCCATGAACACTAGCATACCCTGAAACATCTTTTCCCACGTGTCCATTAAGATCTCCACCTATGCAAATGTTCTCTTTGTGGGATTCCTTGTAAAATTTTATCTAGATTCTCCCAAAAAGCTTGTTTAGTCCTTTCATCTAAACCAATTTGCTTTGCATAAACTGAGATGATATTCAGAATTTCTTCTTCAAGCACGATTTTAACCAAATAATCCGATCCCCAAATCTTTGCACCTCAACCACACAATCCTTCAAATCCTTATGAACAATCATTCCAACACCATTTCTGCCCTTATCATTACCTGAATACCGAAGTTTAAAGCATGTCTTCTCGATCTCCCTTGCTTTCTCTCCAATCCATTTAGTATCTTGAAGACATAGTATATTAATCCTCCTTCTTTCCATCGTCTCTGCTATCTCCATCAATATTCCAGTTAAAGTGCCAATATTCCAACTACCAATCCGCAACTTCCTTTGCGATCTCTTTTGGACGAACTTCTTTACTCACATGCGTCCATTATGCGAGAACCCTTGCAAATTTTGGATTGCATCCGGGCGGTGATGCAGCGGAACGCGCTTATTTACCCGCACTCGTTCCTCATGCGAGAGCCCTTGCAAATTTTGAACTACATCCAAGCTGCGATGTAGCGGCCCTTGCCAATTTTTCATTGCATTCGGGCAATGCAATTTGTCGCAAGTAGGAATGTCCCAACGAAATCTATATGTTTGCTCAAATCCATATTGAAAACTATTTTAAGTGTTAAACAAAATATTTTTGCAGTGCTTAAAGATGCGGTATTAAATTAAGATAAGCCTCTAATCAAAACTTACAGTACTAAGATCAGCCATGTCATTATTGATAGCATTCATGGGCTTCGTGTTTCTATATTAATGTCTTGCGGATATTGAGTTTTTCAGTTTAGGCTTTATGTCACAGTTTGTAAAATGTTATTCTTATGCTATGTAGATAATTTTCAAATGAACCATTTATCGAATGCTTATTCTTCTATTCCAATGCATTTCTGTTGTGTATACAGGGAAAGGGTTTGTGTACCCAAAGACGAAACCACTGATCAGGATAATGATTTTGAGAAGCGGATTGCTGAATCGGTCGCTCGTACTGCCCAGCAAAGCCCTCCAAGGTCAAATGATATGTCATTGGTAGAAAATGGTCTAAACAAGCCAAATTGTAGTGCAAGAAGCCTCTACAAGAGCGCCAGTATCAGTGCCTCCAAGTGTGTGGTTGTCAAATCAAAGAGAGAATCTGAGGTAATTGCTTACACTAGTATTTTCCCTATATAAACAATTAGAGTTGGCAAAAATTTTGAATCTCTAAGAAACAATACCTTTTATAGCTTCATTTGCACTCAGTGTATTATAAAATTTGGATTTCTGGGGAAATGAATCAGTTTAATGTTATGTAAATTAATAATTTGTATATACCTAATTATGCATGATTTTTGTAGTATACTCCACCAAAGGCAGATAATCATGTGTATAGTAATGGTTTCTCGAAATATACACTTTAGTTTTGTGCCTCTTGGGGCACATGACCACTTTTTCCTCAAAAATAGTAGTGATACCCTAAAGGTTACACTTATAGGCATTTTACATTTGGGTGATGTTCTATTATTCATTGTTGTAATATAATCACCTAAAGGCATTGCCTTTTTGGTAAAAAAGGATATGTATACATGTTTACATGTCATTAAGTGTGGACACTATTTTTTCCATCAAAGGACTCATTTATTCTAAAAAAGCACCCATTTATTTAAGAAAGGTCTCATTTTAACCATTTATCTGAACAGTGCTTCGAACAAATATAATCCATGAAAAATAATTTTATTGATTCTTGTAAAAAAAACGTGTCTTTTGGAAAGACAAGCACATAAAATTTTGCAAAAAAAAAAGATACCCTTGTGCTGAGGTATGCTTCTACTAAATTAACGCTTACAAACTGCGTAAATAAAGAATCTAAAAACTTCTAGAGCACTCATGAAATTAAGGTTTCTTTTTGAAGATAAAAACCCCTCTATATGCTATTTGAAAGTGTCCGTTTCTTCTCATGGAAATACAATGGAATCCTGAACTAGAGAAAATATGATTTTTTTGAAAGGAAAAAGGATGATAATCACAAAGGATGAGCACCTAAAAATCTCTTTGTACATCTCAGGGTTGAAACTTGAAAGTACATTGCCACTTATGCGAATGGCCAAACACCTTTAGCATGGCACATGAACTAAATAGAACCAAAGCAAGCTTTATAGCATTTGCCGCAAAAAACCTCCTACTTGAAATCACGCACAACAATGCCAACCAGAGGAACCAGCACACATTGTTTGTCCATCTATCATGTCTCAGTCTCACTGTAACTTCGAGTCGGTCGGCTCTGAGCCTCTGACACCTGGACAAGGTTCAGAAAGTCAATATGATGTATTCATTCCGGCAGGCAGCTTGGGATGAGTAATTATTAGGTTCACCTCAGATTTTTCAAATTGGAATTTTTTGCTTATAGTTTATGCAATATTACATGCAGTAGCTGGAAACTTTTATGTTGAATCAATTTAAATAGATCACAGACCTAATTTATTTATATATGTTTCAAATCGAAGTCCAAGTTCAAACTTAAAAACAATGAAACCATCTATCACTCACAATGTATTTGCTAAATGTGCACATTAGAACTCAACAATATATTCAAAAAATGTTGACCCATAAAGGTTATTCTATTCTATATGCGGCCACATACTCGTTTGAATATGTGGTTTATTCCGGCCGAGTATGCGGCCGCATAGGTCGACTTTGTTAACAGTGTACTTGGACATCCAAACACATGGCCATGTGACGATTCAAGGTAGGTGTGTAAGCCTGACCTTTTGTCGCCACCATCGGGATGTCCACCGCCCCCATTTAAACAGATTTATAGGTAAATTCGGATTGCACATTGGTAGTAAGAACATATACACCATCTGCTCTGATCGGACATGCCAAACGTGGCTTATCCCTATATCCCCTTTATAAGAAACAAGTTTCCCATCTTAGGGTGGCCACCCTCTATCGTTTATGCGAAAAAAATCAGCAAAAATTCCTTGTCCTATGGGCAACTTCTTGTCACCACATGTTTCCTAGCCGCAAAAACCCGCTACTAGGAGTACCTGACATCACCCTAGAGGTGTTGAACCGATAGACAGTACTGAGACCAGAATCAAAGATTTTGGCCACCACTTATCTCCACTAGAGCACGATGCCACATTGGAGGAGCCCTTTAAAAGAACATGATGTATGGCTTCGAAGGAGTAGACTCGCTCCTATATGCCACAACCAGATCATCAACCGAGCATGTCGTCTTACCCAAACCATCACTTTCCGGAAGGACAACCCAAAGTAGAACTACTGATCAAGTTGCAATTCTAGCTGCCTCGGGGAAGATAAGACATGAACTTCCACCAGCGTCGCTACATCCATGTCCTCTTCCGGAGGTATGCCAATACTCCCGATCTCCTCCACCAATCCAAGTGAGTCCAGCGACCCCTTGACAGTATCCAATGATTTATAACGCAAAGGAAGGCCAAAGATTCTGGCTTTCCACTGCGAAGGATGGGTCTACACATCATCCAAGAGACTAATTTGTTGTTGCATTATCAATGATGGGGCCACTTCCAGACCACTAACCAGAACATATTTCGCTCCTCTGGATAAAAAACCTCTCAAACTAAGCAAATTGTTGGAAACCCACACAATATCCACTCCATCAAAACAAGCCCAATTAACAGCTTCCTGTAAGATGTCAAGATCAGTCCTTGGACCTTTGGCGATTACCAAGCCATCCAACAGAGAAGAATCCACATCCCTACACAGTGCAAGTTACAACAAGGCCTTAGAGGTGTCTCCACTACAATTAACATCCCTCTTAAGCTAATTTGAAGGCTTCTTCAACTTGCCGCACACCAAGAAAACACGGCTCTTATGTTCGGCAAATCGCATCGAAAGCATAAATCCTCTTTGAGGACACAAATGTCGGCCATGTGTCCCCCTTTCCCACAATGGAAGCAGAAAAAAAATCCATTGCCAGGTTCTTCGGAGTTTGAGAGTGGCGTTTCTTGTGCCACTTCCGATCTTTCGCCTCAACGCCTACACCTACGGCCCCAACCGGGTCCTTCGCGTTGATGTTGGCATCCTTTATCAAGGAATAAATCCCAACCTTCTTATTAGAAGAACCGCCAACCCCCTCGTGGATCCCTTGTGGGGGTTTAGAACCCCCCACATAGGGTTGTCAGCGGGGCAAGTATCAATATTCTCAAACCCATATCCATTTCCAAAAGTACTACCCAAACCCATCCATTATCAAATGGGTAGTTGCTAGCGGGTACCCATATGCTCGTCGGGTACCCCTGTTCTGTGTCCCAACTGGTATCCATGTATCTAGTATGTAGATGATCCTCGCCTAACAAAATGTACATTATACTTTCATGAGATAGAACTTGAATCAACTCGTCAAGGAGCATTAACTATATTTAATCTAACATGCAGTATGAAGCTATATTTAGATATGAAAAGTGGTCACTCTAGATATTTGTGGTAAGAAAAATTTTTAATTTTAAAATTATAATGTGAAAATATATAACATCAAAAAGTTATTTATATTAATAACATCGAAATTTTACAACTAGTAAAAGCACTTGAGAAAAATATCACTAATACAATCGAACCGTTCTAACCAGCAAATTCTATCATCTTATTCTACATAAGGATCATTGTTACCAAATAACATCATATAACGGCAATTGTCCCTGTTATTATGCTAGCATAATCAGAACCCTTAAACTTTTGTACTGTGAGATTGCCATATACTATTAGGATTCTATTTCATGTATTTTCATAAATCAGGCTTATGACATTATTGCATAAGATTAAGATTAAGATAGTTTTGTTTTTGTTTATACATCTATATTGATGCGGATTCAAAACACAAAAAATCCAAATGCTTGCTTGGAAATTTTGGTATAAAAAGAGTTGTGGTTGAAATCTATTTATACAGAAATTTGAATACAAAGATGACATGCTGTAAATTAATCGATTGTACCTTTTTTAGACCCACATGTCAGCAATTGGCATGACCATCGTATGGGTAGGGAGTAGAAACTTAGGTACTTGTTAAGAAATGAACGGGGTACTCATTACAGTCTCAGATAGAAAACCTAATAAAAATGAATGCAAGAATCACAATTACTAATTTGAGCGGTGGTCTCATGGGTTGGGGGATAAGGAAATGGAAAATCAAGATATAGTGATTAGTGACAGTACAACCGTTGAAGTCTATTGGATCTGCTATAAGGTTTGTTGTTGATCGTATTTTCTTGTGTCAAAATAAATACATATATGATCATTTATTTATCTTATTTATTAAGCGAGACCGAGTTCGGATATCCATCATGAAATCCCAAACCCGAACACGGGCCTGTATGAGTAGTGTGGTTTTTAAACCCAAACCCATCAAAAAATAATCGGGACAGATTTTTGGAAACTAAATGGAGCAGAGTCAGGTCGGATACCCATCGGGCATTCCCAAATTGAATCCCTACCCACACCATTACTTGTGTAAGGGATCACCTTCCCCGAGCCCTTTTCGCCACCACAGAGAGCTTGAGGTGTCCCTGAACTAGCAACTTTTCGCTATCACGCCCATCAACAACTCAAAAGCTCAGTATTGTTGGGAGATGTCCCACTTAGACAGGTCTAGACCTTCCGCCCGAAGAGAGATTCCTGAGATACTGGCCAATTTTTGAAGGAGTCTTAGAAACCACGTGTCGTCTTGCTCTTTTCCCCATGCTTGAGATGAGGGAAGCCCTCGATGGCTCGACGAGAGGGTGACTGCAGAGGACCCCCTCCTTCCTATTTCACGGTCATAGTCTTCGGAGTCGAGAGCCAGAGCCTTATCGCTACTTTTCCCATTGTGTGAGGGTGTGGGTGCCCTAGCATCGACTCTCCCAACGTTCATTTAGATATGAGAATGTATAATAGGTCGAGAGAAAACATGATTTTATGTGGAACTTTATGCTCAAAGGAGTGGTATGAAACCTCAAGAGAAAGCTACTTAGGGCTACATCTTCTAATAAGTTTTTAGATGCTTGCAAGGGGTGTGAGATTCTATATATAGCCCCATCAACACTACATAGTCTCCGCGACATGCAAATAGGACAAGAAAGAGTAGCGTAATTGAATCTTGCCCATCTAATACATCCTCTAACACTATATTTAAGATATCCATGGTACACCCAATCATGATTGTTCTCGTATTTTCTCCACGAGAGATGACTCTCTAATGTAACTTTAACCTTAGCTTTCCCTTTATAAGTTGGGGCTAGGGTACCTGTCATATTATAGAAAAAAATATTCTCTTCTTTTCAAAATGGTATTAGAGCCATCAACTACCTAACCTATCTTACTCTCGTCGTCACCTCTCTTCTCTCTAGGAAGGTATAATAGGTCGGGACCTATTATTCTCTTGGTACCGTTGCTCCGTCCCGTTTCCTCCAACAAAGGTAGCAACAACAACAATCGGCAACAATGTATCGCAGACGTCAACGTTAGTAACAACAATACATATCACTAACAGCGATAACCAAGACCTCTAGACCAATATCTACGCAGTAACGACAATTGACTGTAATCCAACATCGCGACTGTGACTTTGTATTAGCATGTTGCTACCTTGAGGACCTGCCAGTGGACATCCTCGGACCAGATTGCCACCACTAGATGATCCTAGTTGAGTATTTTCTTCATTTCCGTAGTTTCTCTTTCCTAATTCAACTTCATCTATGGTGCAATGGAAGATCAAAATAAGGATATCGTTTCATCTCTTCGTTCCTATAGTGAAGATGGATGGTACACACTACAATCGATGGGTCATGCAATACATGCATGTTGGAAAGTTTTAACATGAAAACTCGGAGCCCAAATCAAGAGTATGAGGACCTCTGAAATAAATGATCACATATGTGCGCGTCAAACAAAATAAGGTGATATTTATGGACACTCCGCCTATCTCTCATATCCATGTTGGAGATACAAACAAAAACTAAAATTCATCATCTTTTTTTCTTGAAAACATTTTCAGTCCAAACCTTTTTTTCATGGACTTCCATTCTTCATCATTTTTTCTCCATCATCATTTTTTCTTAAACTCTGATTTATTTATCAGCCAAATGGTTCCATGTGCCTTTCTTTCTTTTGCGTACAGCTGTTGCCCGCAGTTTGCCTGAAATAACAAAAAATACCCTTTTATAGAATTCTGCTCTCATTTCTTTGATTTCTGCTGCTATCGCCCCTTTTTTTCTTCTTCAATTTTCTTTCGGCCCCCTTTTCTTGTGGGTCTTTCTTTCTTTTTCATTTTTTTAGCCCTTCTAATTTTTTGGCTGTTTCATTTTTTTCCTTAACCTGACAGTCTGCAGATAAAGATTAACGCTGTTGGGCCCACACAAATGACAACTAATCTAACATAAAAAGACTCCACCATGGCTTCTGCTCTTCGTACTATCTCCCAACGATAGAGGAAAGCAAAAAAACCCTTCTCTTCACGCATTGAGGATTTGGAATCCACTGTTGCCGCTGCTTCATTTCCGGAGTGGGAAAGGTGAATCCATTGCCACTTTTTATTTTTTGTGGAGCCGAGATGCACATTGCCACATGGGCTACTCTTCTCATCCAAGTGCTACTTCGGCTTTCATTAATGCGAGGAGAGATTCGGTTGTGGCTGGTGTTCAAAGAAGTGTGGCGGCAGCATGCAACCATCTCTCACATGAAGATGGAGGTGCATCACCTTGAGATGAACACACGTAGGGATCTGGAGTGCGGGGATCCAGTGCCACGACTTGGACGAAGTGCCGCATGAAGAAGATGCGAGTCAAGGAGCCCTTTTTTCCCCTGTTAGGGCTTCACCATCGGAGATAAAAATATGCTAGAGCTCTGGATTTTGGTGCTGAAGTAGTGCTGGAGTTGTGTGGGAAAGGAGAGTTCATGCCCTCGGTCTGTGGTATTCTTCTTCATGCAGTCGTTAGACTTTAGATGTCCCAATGATTCATGCCATCAACTTTTTGGGTTCCCGATAGGGCTGGGACCAGTAGGAAAGAGGATATGGGAAGGGATAAACCACCGGCATTGGAGATGAGTGGTGCATGATGCTCGTGTCCTTAAGGAGCCTTGCTTGGAGATCATTCTCAGGGTTTCAAATTTCACAAAAATTTGAGCAAAATTTCTCTTAAATTTTGGTTTCGACACCTTATCAAAACTGAAATCGAAATCTCGATATATACCCTTCCTTCACAAATCTAGGCTGATTTTGGTCGAAATTGGCGAAATTTCAACGAAATTTTGAAAATGTTTCGTTTTTTACCATCTCGAAACGAAATCGAAATTAAGATTTAAAACCTTGATCATGCATGACCATCCGGGATACCAGGTTTCACGAAAGGAAACCAAATATGAACTTGGCTTGACGACAAGCTTTTGAGATCACATTAACAATTAATATAAAATTGTATCTCAATGATATCTCCAAAATCGACTCGTCATGATACTATGTAGAACTATGAAATACATTAAGTGGAATCAGAAATAAGGAAAAAACATAAACATCTCGATTTTATGTGGAACCCTACTCCCTAAGAAGTGAGATGAAGCCACTGGAGAAAGCCTCTAGGGCTAGCTATATGTTTCTCAGTGGTTGCAATTGGTGTGGGGCCCTTTATATAACCCTTACTAAGACACATCAAAGTCCCACCACTCATCCTTGTAGGGCTAAACAGTTCGATTCTACGGATCGATTTGGTTATATTTTTGAAGATTTATTTTTATTCTGGATTTATTTTTGAAGTTGTATCATATTACATTCATGTCCATTGATCTTCACGATTTGTTCAAGTTCAACAAGAAAGGACATGTTCCATGTATTTTAATATAGGGTTTCCAAAACTCTAATTTTGCAAAATGTTGGCCATCTCCAGATAGCGAACATGGATTTATGACAATCGGTGTTATCAGTTTCAGAAGATCAAGGTTCATGACATGAAAGGACCCGTTCCACGTATTTTATTATAGGGTTTCCAAAACTCTAATTTTGCAAAAAGTCGGCCATCTCTAGATAGCGAGCATGGATTCATGACAATCAGTGTTATCAGTTCCAGAAGATCAAGGTTCAAGGATCTCAAAACCTTGACGACACGAAAACCCTAGGTTGTATCTCGAGTTTCTTAACCCCAGCGCACAACCCTGATGGAACCCTTCTCGTGTACAGCTTACAAGCGGTGATGGGCTCAATCTTGGAACCCTTCTCACGTACAACCCTCATGCGGTGCCCTCACTATAACTCTAAGCTTGAGCAAACCTTGCGCATGAAGAGTCGACTCAATAATGGTTCCCAACTGACCTCACGTACGAAGAACTTTCTCTCTTGGTGGTGCGCTAGTATCTCCAAGCACTCTGCAGTACTCGTCCATGAAACTGAAATTGCTCAGGCTCGGCCTTACCTCTTGCAAATGTGCAAAGGTAATATGACTGCTCTTGCTCAATTAGCCCATGAATCTTCCAAGCAAGAAGCTCAGTAGCAGAAAGGGCACTAGAGTAGTAGCTATAGCTCTACCAGAAGCAAAGCTAAGAGGGAAGAACAAGTTGGAAGAAGTCGCAAGTCTCGAAGTCCTTTCATAGTTCATGAGTCTTTAATCAACTGAATCCATGCTATCTAGTTGGTCAGGTCACTATAATAGAAGCCCATACTTTTCCTTTACTCAAAGGTAGGAGCATAAACGTGCTTGCTGGAGCCTCAGAGTGATGCAAAATGACTTCTAAGAAGCCGACTTTCTTGACAAATACACTCTTTCGGCTGGCAAAGTTGAACATGGAAAAAAAGGTATCAGACTTCTTCCTTGTTGCGAGGACGAAGCAGAGTCGCGATCCGCTAGATATATAATAGGCAAACTGCATAGACTAGCAAGCGATCGAAGGACAAACTCTCTTCCATGCAATCTCAATGCCTCCATCTCCTCAGGCGGAGGCAATTAAGGCTCCTCTCCTTCGCCCCCATCTTCCACGGATTTGTGCTCGGCTGAAACCCTCTATTTAGGCGTTGATGTCATCCAGGTGATTTTCTCTTTCCAAGCAGCACCACTCTCGAGCGTTGCAGCTCCAAGTCATCTCCAAAGCACCACCATCATCTCCAAGTGGACCTCCTATGTGCTACATGTGCACCTCCAAGCAGAGATGGGTCCCCTTGGTGGTGATGATATTCATTGGGTTCCATCCTTGCGGCGTAAATAAGATGGGGTCCCATCTGTAGCAGGGTGGACCCTAAATAGATGCCTAAAGGTGTTGCCCTATTTGTCCCTCTCTGAAAATTGTGTATGGCCCATGGCTCAACTTATTAGGCTTTGAAAAGCCAATGAAGGGCCGTATCCAAAAAAGGGAACGGGTTCTTGATTAGAAAAAGGAATGGTTTCTCAAAAAAAGAAGAAGAAAGGATGAGTTTGGGCTTAATTGGGCTATTATTATATCCAAGAAAGCATGGGTCTATAGAGAGGCTTTTGGGTCCATTTTGGTTGAATTCAGTATTTGGAAAAAGGGGAGATGGGACGAGAAAAAAGAGGCGTGATTAAAAAAAGCGAATAGCCGAGAAAAAAATGGACAGGTACAAAAAAAGAAAAAAGGACGATTTGTGCAAAAAAAGAGCACAAAAAGTGGCAAAAAATGCAAGTCCTTTGTTGTTTCTCCCTACTTGACAATCTTTGTTCTTATTCTAACACGTATGGGAGAAATGTGGAGTGAGAACATGACACTTTCTTCTACTTGTGATGTTTCTACAAGATTTTTACTGCGTCCATTATCATCTGCTCGTGACTCCCCAATAAAATTGATCTCTTCTCCCGGGTCCCTATATAAGCAAACCAATTCCAGGCCCCCCATAAAAAAATAGGAGAAGCCATTCTCAGGGTTCATGTATAGGAAATATGCATAGGGGACGATCACTCTGTATCGGGTGCCTATCCTCGATTATCGGGTGCCTAACCCTGACTCTAACTTCCAGGGGTCATTGATGAAAGGGCAGCCGCTTCTGAAAGATTTCACTATAAATAAGAGGAAGGTAGTTGCTACAGGGTAATTCATACTTCTACTGCCCATCCACAACATGTAAATCGACAATTCAGATTACTACTGCTGTCAGTCATCTTCAACAAGCATTGACTACTTCCATACATTTTATTGTACGCCTACACTCTGCGTTGGACTTCTTCTAGTGACTCATTCCAGGCATGATCTGATCGCCGCAGTGACTCTACTACAGGTATGCCCTAATCACCACAGACTTGTCCTCATGCGAGGTTTTCTCCCAGCAGTGAGTACTTCGAGCAGGCTCCTCCCATATCTCTTAGATGTATTGAGTGAAGTTGAATTGTGTATATACTATATTGTTCTTCGGTTCCACTTCCACATTATTTATTAGACACTCATTTGCAAGCTGCTTCAACTGATTCTACACTCTTGTTTTTGTCATGCTTTTCTTTGTTAAGCATTGTTCCACATCCGAAGTTGCAAACAATTCAAATTTTTATCTTTTGTTTGTTCTTCTCATGTCGACTTGTTCTTTTCCGCCTGTTTGCCTTTCACAGAGATTGCCTTGCCTAAGCAGTTGTCTTCTGAGTTTCATGTCCATCAGCTCTTTAGAGTATAGTTTTGACTTGACGTCATCCATGACGATCTCATCATGACTATCGATCCATGTCTTACGGAAGTGGTTGTAGGCGGATGGTGTGAAAAATAAGAGCGACAATACATGGTCTGTGTCTTGGAGGCCGACTTCCATATTTAAGCCTAAATCTATAGACATCACTAGAACGCATTTCTGTAATTTTTACGAAAGCTTACCTGAAACTGATCCTTTTGTTCACAGCAATTTCTTTGGATCTGAGTGATTCTTAGGAACTCCATGGACCCTGGTTTTCTAAATTCTTCCAGCTTTCTTGATTTTGACCATTTACAGTGAATGTACATATTTCAGAAAACTATTATCAAGTTTATGGCCATTTTATTGAATGGTGCATGCACATTCTAACTATATGCATCTATTTTGGTGTGGTTGAGGTGTTAATAGAGAAGATTAGGTCCGCGAAGACTGTATTTTAGCATTCATCCCTGGCCACTCACTAGCACTCCGGGACTTGGAACTGTGAACTCATGATTGAAGTAGTAGTATGGCCTAATACAACTAGCACACTAAGCAGATAGGATGGTAGGGTCTTCGACCGGTTGGAAAAGTCGGTAGCAAGCTTTCCGATGTATTGGGACAGACAAAGCCATGGATTATCAGTAACATAGAGTGGTAGGAGCGCTGACTTGTCATGGCTTGCTCTAGAAGTTGGAGAATTGTTGAATGCTTGCACTAAGGGATCTTGATTCTTGAACTAAAAGATTATAAGCCCGTGGATTTGAAGCCTACTTCAGTTAAGACTACGTGATGGAGAGCATCAATCTATTCCAACCCTGCTCTGATCCAAAGAGGAAGAAAGGGTAGGGTTATAGAACTTGGTGGAAAGATGCTTTTATGAAAAATGGCGTTCCAAGTGTCTCAGTTTTTTCAGCTATTTATAGTTTAGTGCTTGATAATTGCATGGTTTTGCATTCTAATGACCAACTAATGCTGAACTTTGAAGTTCACTGTTAGAAGTTCCCCATTTTGCCTACACCTTTATGAAAACTAGAACAAAACTATGTTCTTTAAGCTTTGACCCGGAAGTTATTCTTTTGTAATTAGAGAATATTAGGGAAGCGTATGATCCTTGGCAATATCATGGCTTCTGCTTTCCTGAATTCCTGTAGCTCATCTGTATTTGGGCCATTAGAAATGAATATAGATCTTTCTGAGGAAACCTGTTATTTAGTTTACAACAACTTCATTGCATGTCGCTACTACATTTGGACAGTAAACACATTTTCCGTTCGACTTTTCAATTAATGGTTGATTAAGCTAATTTAACCATACGGGGAAAAATTCCAGAATGATACTTTGTGAAAATTGTCAGGAAGAAGCGATTGCTGAGCAAGCTGACGAAGTTGATGGAATTACGCAGAAAGTATCAGAATTGTACACCTGATGTTAATTAAATCCTGATAAAATTATGTTGGAAAACATGGGAATATTTGAGTATTATTCGCGGTTTAGATGAACACCCATCTCTCCACTACAAAATTAGTCTGCAGGCTTCAATCATGCATGCAGATCAGGGTGGTGCTTGTATCTATAGTTTGATGGATTCAACTCCAAGCCTTCAGGTTTTTGCTCCTGTTTATTGAAGTACATAATGGTTCCTGAAATTAATACAGATGTTCGCTGTCAACTATATCTTTGATCTGATTCAGATGGGTCATTCTTTTCTGTTGCATCTGTTTTATGCATGTAACAAAATTATCCAATGAAGTGTGAGAGTGAAGAGTGTGGAACACTGCGTCAGATACTTTTGTTAAGCAGTTAATAATGCTGCTCTAAGTTAAACATAACTTTATTTTCCACCTTCAAGGAGAAAACACGTTTTCTCTTGTACTTGTAAAATTTTTAGGTCTATTTATAAATCCGTATATGCTTTTCTATTCAGTAATTCATGTTATTACATGTATGTTCTTGCTTCGATGACATTTGCATATTTTTAATCCAGTGGCAATTTGATTAATAAGTTCACTGGCTGTTCATCATATGTTGCTATGGTGAAACGTAATTAACCATCTTGCCAATTTTTTTTGCTGGAGCTTGTTCTTGCAATGTTGGTTAACGCTGACGTAGAAGTCCCGCAGCTGACCTGACTAGCAGGTCTGACTAGTCTAGTCGGTGGGGTTGTCTATTGAGTATTGACTAATTCCGACTATACTGAGTAGTCGATCGATTTCTGCTTGGAGATACGATTTTTTTTGCTTTTTTAAAGCAAATTTATTCTAATATGCTTAATATTTTATTTGATCTCAATTACTTCTTTTCTTTCATTAGGATAATATTATTTTGAATGAATTAAACATGCTTTGTGAAGATAACAAGCAGCAAATAAGAATCTAACAGGGGAATGTAGCTATGGATGATAATGCATGTATCCAAAATCAAATCTTACACAATGATTTTTTTTTGTAGAAATCAAGAGCACTCATATTTTTACCATTGTATTTCAATTTATTTCATGCAAACTAAACTTTTAGTAAATAATAATATAAGGGGAAAATAGAGCTGCCCTTGCAAATAACTTGGCTCTCCCACCCTATTTTTATTATTTTTAATTTTTAAAAAAATACTTCCATGGATTTTCATAAATATATCTCTATATTATTTCATTCAAATTTCGTGCAAACCAGAGACTTCTAGTCTTCATAAAGACGGAGTCGATTTGTACAATTTTGCGATCGTTAAAAAATGTCTATCTAGATGGAGGTCGTATGAATCTTTGTTTCGCTTGAAACTTGAATGACATAATATAGGAATATAGTGATGAATTTCCATGAATTTATTTAAAAAAAAATAAAAAATAGAAAAAGTAAAGCGGGGAGCCAAATTAGCTCTCCAAGGAGGTAACCCCATTTTACGTATATTACAATGACCCCTTGGTTTTTACTGTAGACTACGACTAAGGAGTAATCCTAACTGATGCTTAAAAATGTTGCCATTAAATGAAGACAGTAGAATATTTGTGACCATAGACAGAATGTTTAGATTAATTGCGTCTGCAAGTTGTATTGATATTAAATATTTATTGAAATACGCTTGAGGAAAAGGGCACAAAGTAATTTTTTCAATTTAAAAAGAGTGTATTCTTCAACTAGTTGGTTGCCTTGGTTTGGTTACTGTGTTACTCTGGGGTTACTTGATTTACCTTTACTTCTGGGTTGGAATTTCATCACAAATCAATGTGACATCACCTCACATTTACCATTCCAACCCTTCTAGCTATCCAAATAGCTACTATTTACATGAGGTTACTCCAACCCTATCCAGTTACCAAACAAGCCCTAGATGTTAAAGTATCCCTCAACTAAAAAACTAAATATATTCTACTTTGAATTTCTGAAAATCAAATGTATGCAACACAGTGGTTGGTTGACGTTCGGCAAAAATACTGCCATTCTGTTGTCTATATTCGGACTCAATGAAAATTATTTAGCCAAATAACAAAAAGAAATTTGGATTTGTAACAATATGAAAAATGAAGATATACATATTTTCAAACAAAAATGGTTTGTACGTACATAAAAGTTGTGATCGGTTGCAACAAATAAACAATACAATTTAGTGAAACTACTTTAAAGTTTCTAAAAGACAAACAACGATATCTATATCTATATACATATGTTAAAGCCGGGTTTTTCACCCGGCTCTTGACACGTGGCAAAGCCTACTGCAAGGAACCCCTCAATTCCTTCCTCCTTTCCAAAAAAGGCGGAGGCATTTCACCTTCTATCTCCCTTATACGTGTCATCCATCTCCTCCAACACCTCCATCTGCATCCTCACGAGCTCCCCACTGTCACGGGCCTCCTCCCCTTCTCGGAACTCTCATCCTTCCCGGTAGGGCTACCTTTCCCACCCACCGACGACGATGACTTCAGACCAAGCACCATCTTCATGTTGCTCACAGCCGTGGATGTCAGCGACCTCTGCATCGATGCCGACGGCCTCCCCCTTCCCCCGGCGACGCTGGCGACCTCTCTTCCTGCGAGACATAAGAATTAAGAGAGGGGGCGGGAGCCGGTGGTGCGGCAGGCGACAACGAAGGCCTCTCCCAACTTTTTCTGAATGACTGACACATAGTCCCCTTTCAGGCCTCTCCCATGCTTCTCCCCCTTCCGAATTATCACCATGTTCTCTCTCTGCTAAGAACTCCTCTACCACCACCTCGGGCAGCCCTCCACGTCCTCCCCTCCCCGATATCCATCTGCCTCACCCTCCTCCTCTATCACTCCCCTACCCCTCCTCTCACTCCTCTTCCCCCACTTTTTCAAATCCCACCCTCCTCCCGTACGCTTCACCTCTTTCACCACATCTCCCTCTCCCGTCCATTCACGCTCCCCGAGTTCAACGCCCTCCTCCGCACCTTCCGCGTCAACCATCGTATATCCAACGCTACGTCGCTTTCAGCCTCCTCTCCCCCCGCTTTGGTGCCAACATGTCCACCTTGAACATCCTCCTCCTCGACGTCAAGGACTCCGGCAACCTCCACTCCGCGGCTTCCGCCCACCATCACATACATCATAGTGTGGGTACCTACTCCAAGAATGGCATATTCGATGATGTTATTGCCGTCACGGATGAGACAAGGATCCGTAGTCCCGCGTGTTGGAAGGACGGGTATACCGGAGGATGTAATGGCAGTGATGGAGCTCGGTGGGATCATGCACGACAATGGCATGTGGCATGATGTGTTGTTGGGGACGATGGAGCACGGAGATGGGGCGGACATGGTCAGGATGTTTGCAAGGATAATGGAGAGGAAATGATTAACGGTGATGTGAACTATCGTGATGCTTGTGGGAGTACATGGTGGAGAGAGGGTGTTGCCTGCACGGGCACACTTTGGATCTCCTCAGGTTTGTCTTGTGCGAGGTGCTGAGGGTCGTAGACCTGAGGCCTATCGGTGCTCCAAGCATGTGGTGGAGATATCTATATGTATTATATGGGATGCCGGATTATTGAAGGGTCTCTATTTCGAAGAGGCAACATGGAGAAATTGAAGGATATTGAAGGGATGATAAGAAGTTTTGCAAGAAGTGATGCCTTGGAAAGGGCATGCCCTCTATTCATCTTACATTGCTGAGATTATTGCGTGTTTTAGTTCTTTAAACACTGATTTCTCAATAGTTAGCCTAATATTTTGTCAAGTTTTTGCATAATTCATTGTTGTTACGATTTCATTACTTAGATCAAGACGGTTGTCTTTATTTTTAATAGTCGAAGTTAGCTATTGCGGCAATTGATGTAATGTTTTGAACTTAAGATGATATGGTGATGGAAAGGTCTCCCGATGTAATAGTAACAAGTGCGATAGATGTTGTTGATCTTTGACATCCTCGAAAGTAGCCTTGGTAGGATCACAAGATGTTCTCTTCTTGGTGGTCGGCATCTGACTCGGTTTTGACATCACTGGCAAGCCCGCATATAACTTTCATTGAAATGAACTCCAACATGATCTTGACTCATTGTTAGGCCAATATCACCAGATGTTGTTTTCTTCTGTATGGCCGATATCTTGCTCGATTGACATCATTGGCAGGTCAATAAGGAAATGTAAATCACATTATTTAATAGAGATTGGTTAATAATAAAGAGAACCTTCGAGATTAAAAGATCACTACATGAATAATATTAATGGATGACTTTATCTATTTATTAACACATTTTTTATATATATAAAGTATGAAGATTAGTTTCATCTCATAAAGGGTATGTCATTGTTTATTTTCATCGTCTCTACATTATTATGTAATGATGCATTCTGGATTTTCTCATTTATTTGTTTGAAAAATGTAGTCAATAATTTTTTCTCACATGCTTTTCTGACGTGTTATATCGATGTGTACTCATGCGTACTAGGGTTCCTATGTTATACTTCCTATAAACTATATGATATTAAGTTGGTATTTTCCCTATTAATTCAAGTTTACTGCTCTATATTAAATTATCATGATGATGCTAATTTATTGTCTCTTTTGTTGGAAAGACCATTTTCTTACATATTATTTGGTCATTCAAAGTTCCAACACATTTAGAATATATATTTTGAATATTTTCATTATTAAAATGAAACGATGATTTTAAACTCATTGATATTACCCGACTTTTAAGAAATTAGTAACGCAAGTATTGTGAGAAAATAGTGCTTTTAAGCCTCCTTATTTTATACTTAATATATGTCACTTTTATATTCCATATCTATACATTGACCTTTGTAATCCCGAAATAGTTTCTAACTCTTTCTTTAACTGTAGAAGGTTTTATTTATCTGGCATATTTTGCTTTTCCCATTTTTTATCTCAAAAATTCCTGACTCTTATATAATAATATCCTTTGTAATTTACATTGGTAAATTAAAAATTATATCTAATAATTACATATATATATATATAAATTATATCTACTGATAAGTAGATATATAGATCAAACATTTCAATTATAATTATATGTAAACTTTATATTTCACAATTACAAAACGGTTTCTTTAAAGGGTTTAATGTGGATGACCCTAAGGGGGAGCTAACTTGGCTCCCTCCGTGGCATTTCGCTCATTTTTTAATTTTTTTGAAAATTTCTTCCGTGAATATTCATCACGATATCCATATATTATGCTATTAAAATTTCGTGCGAAATAGTGACTCCTATGGTCTCCATCCAGACAGTCATTTTTTTAATGGTAACATAATTGCTAAAAACGACACCGTCTGGATGGATGCCGTAGGAGTGCCTGTTTCGCACGAAATTTTAATAGCATAATATAGGGATATATTGATGAAAATCCACGAAGAAATTTTCAAAAAAAATAAAAAATAGGAAAATAGGGCAGGGGAACCAAGTTAGCTCCCCCTCCAGGGGGCAACTCCATTTACCCTTCTTTAAAATAGGATTGTAAGAACTTATTTATTAGCTGGATAATTAAACAATATTAAATCTAATCGATTAATTTAATCCAAATTATATTAAAACTACATCTTTAAAACCGCCACGAAGCGCGGGTATAAACATTAGTACATATATTAAAGCCGGGTTTTTCACCCGGCTCTAGATACGTGGTTTCCCTCCCCGCTCTCCGTTCTCCTGTTAAGGCCCTCCCTGTTCACTACAGTCTAAAAGCAAAGATCTGACACGTCTCCGCTTTTCCTCTTTGGATTTTTACCTGTCTCTTTGGACGTGTCAGCCCAAAACCCATCTTTCCAACACGTTCCTATCCTCCCGTCTCCTCATCTAACTCTATGTTCCCCCTCCTCGAGTTATATTGCACTGGTTGTCCTTCTCTTTCCCCACTCTCCCTAAGCATCGAACAAATCCCTCTGCTACGACGGTGGATCTCCCTTCCAGACTGTTGCACCTTCTTCGGAGGGTTTTTTATGCTTCTTTGCCCCCATGCTGGAGCAAATCAAGGTGAAGACGGAGAAGAGATGAGCCCCCTCCATCCCCTTCCGGTGATCTCTTTCCAGATAATGTTCTTAATAATCATCTCCTTCATTTTTTGTGGTTTTCTCTCTGTCATGCTCCATCATCATCCTCTGTACTTCTCATCCCCATCCACTTTTTCTTTGATTTTGCTTTGTGGCCTACCTTTTTGCCACAACATTGCATGACCTCCAGGAAATTGGAAAAAAGATCCTTGAAGATTCTTAACAAATGATGTTTAGCTCTTATGTCCTGTGTCTCTTAGGGCAGGATAACAGAGGTATACTGGTCGAATATGCCTTTTCTTTGAGTATGAAGGATGCATCATCATTTGGTAGTAAGATGCAATTTTGTGCTTTCAAACTGGATACAATTTCAGCTAATATGGCCCATGCAATTGCTTCTGGATGGCATGCCAAAAGACACTTCATACCATACATTTTCTCAATGATCTTGAAGATGGTATGCAATTAGTATGTGAGACTATTTTCTATTTCTTACTACAGACATCTTCACTACTAATATCTATAGATGAAATGGTTGTTACATGGTTTAAGCTACTTTGATGGTAATATGCCAACAAATAAACTAATAAATATATCAGAAGCAAGAGAAAGAACATATGGCATAATCGAGCTGAGATGCTTCATCTTGCCAACCTTCCATGATAGTGATGTAACGATTGAATTTCAGTACATGGAGTGAGAGGAACCGGACCTTTCTCTGCTCGCATTAAACATATTTAAAATATAATTAACATCATAGTCCTAAATTCTTGCATGCTAAGAAATAACCCATGTCTCAGAGTCATGTTGGTGTTTTTCATGCTAACTTGACTAACAGAAAAATCAAGTGGTTCAATTTGAGAGATGTCTTTTAGCTATTAACAATTGATTTCAAAGTGATTTGAAGTGAAAATTGTGTTATCAAACAAAATGGGGAAAATTAAAAAAATAAAGAATGTTAATATGAAAACAATTGAACTGTGAAAGGAACTGTGAAGCAACATGTTCAATAAATGAGAAGATTTTTAATTTGTACAACATAACATGTCTTTGACTAGATTCACTCTAACATGCCTTTAAAAATATATTATTTTAGTTGCTAAACATATTAATCTTCCTATGGATCAGTTCCTCTAAGAAGGTTCATCTCTGGCATAAGATCTGACATTTATTTGGTTCAAGAAAACAACTTTAACACATAAATACGGGCATTCTTTATTGGTATAACTTCGCATCATGCCCATAGTAAGGGGCATATATATGATTGAAATGCACCACCACTGTATTCTTGGGCCAAAGTGCACACTGCGAATTCTGGAGGGATAATATCTCTTGGTAGTATATCATCATGTTCTTATGGTTCTGCAACAAGGCCTACACATCTGCAGCAACATTAAACCTAGAACAGGTTGCTGCAGTTAGAATTATTTATCATAAATTTGGAGTTGCTTAAATAATTTTTTCTTGAAATAAAGAGATATAAATAATTTATTATATATATAATATCAAAATTCATTACCCAAAATTCATACAAACTAGGCCAACATATTAGTGTATGCAAATCTAACCCCATAGGCATGATTATTCTATTCTTACTAATAAAGCACACAACTACTCCCACAAGCATGATTGCTCTATTCTTATTAATATCATAGAATAAATATGATCATCTGATTTCCCTTTATTTATTCCACATTTCCGAACAAGTTATCAATAATCAATTTTCTCAGAATAATGCAATATCCTTAAATTTATTTCCAAACCTTTCCGTCTTGATAACATCTCACAATTTAAAATTAAAACTGGTAGGGAGATTAGAAGTAATTATATGCATGTAACAACAAATCAGTATAGATCAAAATCATAATGCTTACATTTGCATATTTTTGTCAATATCATCAATTCTTTTGTCACTAAAAGAAAATTGCAAAGGGCCATTCGGATGAGCACCAATCAAAGACATACATGGCACACATATCGCAAGAAAATCAAATTCATAGATTAGAAACTAAACTTTAAACTAAATTTAAAGCCAAATTAATCAGTACATGTAAGAGTTAAATTTGGGTGTGGATAATATTGGTCATGTTTGGATTAGTCGAAAGTTCTGGACCCACTAGAGAAATGTCTTCAGTAAAAAATCCTCTATGATGTTAATGATGTTTGCAACAATGAGGCGAATGGGATTCGAGGTGATCCATTCATTCGTTTAGGCTTCAATTAAATATAGTGTGATGTCTCTGCCTTTATGACGTGAACTAGAATGTCTAAAAACGTGTCTAAAACAACACTAGATTGACGCTATTGTGTGTGATTCTATCATAACTTTTTAATTTTTATATTTCCCACAAAAGAGAATGGTCATCTCTACAATTTATTAAAATTTATGATTTCAAGGTCTTCACAAGAATCTCAGAGTTTGAAGAGCTTTGTTGACAAAATTGCTGCAGAAGGAAGTAAGAAAAGTTGAAAAGTAGTGGTGCAATTGAAAAAGAAGGGAGAAAAGTGTCTGTTGCAAGTGGATTCTTGGAAAGGAAAAGGATATGCACATGGAAAAATTATAGATAAATGGAAAATAAAGATAGGAAAATAGTTTTACTTTATCAGATAAACTGATTGTTTGCCTTGATAGGGTATTATGTGCATGCACACTGTAAAATTTCATATTTTACTACGACAAGACTGTCCTGAGAAGGAAAATTTTCTTCAAACCAATAGCAATGCTATTCGATACTTATAATGAACCCCCCACCATAGGCTTCAATATTTTCCTAATACAAACAAGAGGAAATCCAAAGGGTGTTTTTCAATGTATATCTTTTTATATATCTTATATTTCTTCCTCAACCGACCCTACTTAATGTGGGAAAAAGCTTTGTTGTTGTTATTATTATTGTCATCTTACATATTTCTTACTTACATTTGAATATTATGATTTGTGTACTTTAAATGTGATCTTTAGTCTGTATTCATGTAAATGGAAGTTGAAAAGACAAAACAAGACACGAAACTTTAGTCTAACGCTATGAAAGCTAGGATGGAGACTAGGGGACTAAAGTTTGATCGGTAAACATTGAGTTAGCATTGATTATTTTTTGAGAGAATAACTAAATTTTGACTTCATCTTAGAGGTCATTCACAATTCAATTCTAAACTAACATGTGGGAAAATTGGCCCATCTCAGTATAAGAGTAGGTATCACACAAGGCAGCTTATCCATAATCTTATTATTACACGGATTTATTTATGACTTATCATTGATATAGTTATAAATAAATATCACATTAAACATAACCATTTACAGCGATATAATTTGTGTCACCGTGACCCATTTTATTACAATACCATTAGGTTATATTCAAATGTATTTATAACCTACTATAATACTAATAGATTGTAAAAGCGTTATATCTCCATTAAAATAATTTCAAATATACAGTTGATCACGTCATAAAAATTAAGACATGCCCAAAGTAAAGAACAATAATTACTACATGTAAATACCAATATTAAATACGTATATTTATGTGCAAAAATTGATAAACATATTATATTGTTATGTACAATTTTGAAAACATACGAAGATCCATCAAACCTATTATACAACTATGTATCTATTTTAAAATTAGCTAATACAAAAAGTTTATACATTACATCAATTTTAACATCCAATTTACGTGATAATATATTACAATATCATGCTTAATAAGAATTGTGTATTTAATATTGGAATTTTTTTAAACTATATAGAATTTTTATCTCTTGAAGTTCTTTTAAAACAAGTCTTAAGATTTCAGACTATAATTTCATATATTATATTTATATTATTACAAATTTAAATATTTATATTGATATTATTACAAATTTATTTTTCCGCCGCGAAGCGCGGGTATGCTCCCTAGTACCTATTTTAAAGCTGGGTTTTACCCCAGCTTTGTGCCACGTGGAACACTTCTACGTCGACTCTCCCACTATCGTTCCCTCTATTTCTCTTTTGTGCTTGTGTCCTGTTCTCTCTCCACGTGCTTTGTGTTACCCTTTCATTCACCTTTTCCTGAAAACCGCCTTTTCCTGCAAACCACACTCTACAAAATACCTTCTCTCTGCTACTTCTACCTTTCTCCTTCCTGAGACCACACTCTCTCTCCCTCTACCAAAGAACATCCTCGTCGTAACCCCCCTCTCCTCCGCCGTCGCCTCAGATTCCATTCCTTGACACGTGGTTGTGTCTGTAAATTTCTTCATCTCCATTCTTTCGGGGTGACAAGCTTCCTGTAAGCCCGATACCGCCTTCTCTTCTCTCCCTCTTTACCCTTCTCTTCTCCAACCTTTTTAATACCCCTTCTCCCACCTCTATTATCCCAGGCGATACCACCACCAATGATGAAGCTCCCCTTCTTCTATTTTTCCTCACCCTCGGACAACAACGACAACAACAACAAGAATAGATTTTCCTTCCTTCTCCTCTCCAATTTCTTCTTCTTATTCATCTCCCTTCCCTTCCAAGCAACCCAACATCGATGCTGGTGACCGCCAACCGCCGGTCTCGATCTCGAGCAGCTCCTCCTTTACGCAGGCAGAGTGCCAGAGCTTGGCGACGTTGTCGACGAGGAGGATATCGGAATCGAGGCAGATGATGGATGGAAGCAATGGTCGAAGTAGGTGCGGGCGTTGTTGAGGGGCTGTTGGACGACATAGCCAACGGAGGAGGAGACCAGGCCATGAACAAGGCCGGGCTGGAAGAGGTGGTGACCAAAGAGCATTTCGTCACCAATCTAAGTTCTGAATGGAGGAGGCGCATAATAGTATCCAGCAGTAATCTGATTTGTTCTATAAGTCCACGCATTAGGATCTGAGAGCATCTCGACACCATCTCTGCTCTGCAAGAACAAAACAACTGAGGAAGAAAAATAATACAAGGAGAAGCAAAGAGCCCTCGGATCTTGGTCCTAACCTTCGATTGAAGAATAGATCAATCAGTCCACTCACAAGAGGATAGCTTACAACACACTTCCGATTTATTGAGCTGTAGCATAATAATAGCTTAAAAGCCTAGAGTTTTAATATTGTTGATTCACCAAAGCCCAGGCAGACCGTTCTTGATGTGCCATTCTATTCAGATCGCGTGCTATACAGGAGGTTACGCAAGTGAGGTTGGTAAACTACATTTTTTTTGTATAGATTGCCTTCACCGTGACAGAAAGGAATTCTTTACTCGACACAAAATGAAATATAAAATCTCTATTTACAAGCATGAATATATTTGCAATAGAAAGTAACCCCCGTATCATAGTCCAATTTGAATCAATAATGAATGTTATCGAAATCGAATTCTAACAATGTTTATAAAGCTTTACCTGGTAATAACTATCTGTTGGCTCTAAAATAGCTTCTTTATGTTTTCCATCGTAAATAATAAGCTAAACAAAATGGGTTGATTATGTGTTGAAATCGGAATTCGACAAGCCTAATGATACTGAAGTTCAAAATCCAAACAATACGATGAAAGGGTGCGAGGAGTTCAATCTAACCCGACTTGATTTACCTTACCAACGTAAGTAGGAGATGATAAAATGAGCAATACTTCTTTCATGACTATATCCGTCGTCTTAGTTATTGAATACTTTATTATAATATCCGAATTCCTTATAAAAAGGATAGGATCACAAATTCTTGCACATATGTTCGGAGGTGGTGTAATTTAGGATCACAATTGTACTTGAATTAGCAAAAAAAAAGATCTGACTTGGATTTTTAATAATTTAATTACTCAAATCAAAGAATTATTATGTATTTAAGAATTTTTATACACGTAATCCTGTATAATTTTAATATTACGTTCATAAGTTCACAACCTTCCATAACTGTGAGTTACATCAACATCTTTGAATAATACTCAACTCTTACATGACATAACTTTGTGTCAACTCTTATTCATTTTTTCTCCCGTTAACTTTAACAAAATCCGTTAAGTATGTACCCTCTTATCTCTATTCATCCAATATTACCTTTGTAACTATCACATACATTGTTTTTGTAGCAATAGATTCATAATAGCATGAATTATGTATTGGTGTTACCCGAAGACAAGGCATTTATGAAAATATGCGCCAAAACCATCTTCCCTGTCCAAATCTTCGTGTTGCCTGAGCTAAACACCTAATACCCCCTGGTCGAGCAACCCATGCTCGATGTCTTTAGTTGTTGATTTACAAGAATAAAATGTTTATGGAATCTTTTAGTAGGTGTACAAAAGTTGCGGTAATGGTTATATATGGGATCGTGAGATTGTAATGTTTATGGATCAGTCGTGGGTTTCGGATCTTTTGCTGTAATGAGAGTTGTATTAGAGCTGTTGTAATTATTATTATTATTATTATTATTATTACGATGTTCGATTCTAAAATACAACCTTATAAATTGAATCTTAAATTAATGCTCTGCATATCCTCCAAATTAACACTTTTATCCATTTCCTTTAATTATTTGTACACAATAAAAGACTAATAGCGTAGCACTTCATCTTCATTATCAAGAAATACAACAAAGGTATAGCCTTCTAACGTACATATCCATGTGCTTCTGACTATAAGCACGACAGTTGCAACTACGTCTGAAGTGACCATTTGACTCCATTCCTACTTTTCGGGGACACATGGATATCACATTTGCCATAATTTTCCATCACCGGCATTCGAGGATTACCATAGCAGTCCACAGTTACAGGAGTCAACTGATCTCATGAACAATTTTGTGTTCGTGTGTACTTTTAACTTTATTACATCTTTATCCATGTGATTCTGACTATAAGCATCCAAAATTTCAAAAATAACTTATTCTACAATTTATTTCTATAGCCTATTTGATTCACTGCATGTTTGCCGGTAATTTTAATCCATAATCATACTCTTGATAAAGGAAAAAAACAGTATCTTTTCTTTGCTAGAGTAGTTTCAACTACATACAAGTCGACCTTTTAACTTCATCCTACTTTTTGGGGATACAAGAATATCACCTTCCCCGTAATCTTCCATCAATCTTCCATCACAGACATCCAAGAACTACCATAACAGTCTACAGTCTAGAGAAGTTCAAGGTCATTCATTGGCCAAAATATTCCATCATAATTTGGTGGTGGTAGACATCTTCAATCACCACAACACTCCATTATGATAATTACAAATATCTGAAATAATAGCATCTACCATCTTGCAACATGGTCAGATTTAATATATATGTTACCTACCAAGAAATATGCAAATTTTACTTCATAAATTAAGAGTTCTATCAATTTCGTTTAGGTGTTTCTAGGCACAAGTACTGTAGTACTTCATCTTTATTTTTGATATATACAACAAAGGTATGTTCTTCTATCATATATATCTTTGATCCTTTAGTTATATACCTATACTTCTTAAATTAACATGTGATTCTGACTATAAGCAGTAATTAAACACTTTGTAAATATAAATGTACTTACAAAGTTTTTAAAATTTTCCATGTTTTTATTCCATATCTTCTTCCCAAGATCAGTTCTGAAAATATTGGGGTGTTACCTTGAGACTGAGCTACCTTTGTTGGTTTAGAAGTACATCCCCAATGAGACGTTGTACGATCACCTCCATAGCTAGCACCTCTCACTGTTGTCATGGAGAAGGGGTTGTGCATCACGGTAGAGACAACCGGTTCGATTGCATATCTCCACTCCAACTTCAGTACTCCAATCATTCATAGGTAAGTTATTTGTTTACACTTTATTATCAAATCGCGGATCCACACACACATTTAACTATTTCTTGCGACATTTGAACTTTTCCATGAACATTAAGGCCACAAACGTACTCTTAGATTATCGCTTCACTGCAAAGATAGTCGATTTCAGAGCGTCAGGGTTAGCACTGACAGATGTTCATGAGGTGACTACAATGGTGCAACAGACACCGCTATAATCATATTGGGAGTACATACAAATGGTCTATCTAACAGAGAAGAGTGATGTATACAACTTTGGTGTTGTTCTTGGTGAGCTTCTAACCAGTCAGAAATCAATTTCCTTCTCAAGGCCTTATGATTTTTCAATAGTCTAAGTATGTTGTAACTTCCTACCTATTTTATTTATAATATTTTAATAATCACATATTACATGTTGTCTTTAATCATGATTGGGTTAACTTTAAATGTTATCTCTTCTTTTATTTTCAAAATTCGCTTTTACTGTTCTGTCCAACTTATTAATATTGTCGATTTTTTTACTTTCATTGTAGTTAATAATATAAGGAATTTGGAACCACCAATGTAAAAAATGTAGCAAGTCATTCATTTATTAATGCACTGTCACAAAAAATCTTTAATTACTTTTTTCTTAATTTCTTCCTTGATATTTGTGTGCCTTACAAATGTATTATGTATTTCTAACAAAATTTGTTGCAACTTCTACAGGTTTATTGTATAATTGTTAATTAATGGAGAATCTGCATATTTTTTGCTTCGTCTAATATTCTATTTACTACATATTCAGCAAATAACATTATCTTCCTCTTTACACAAAAAATTAAAAACTTTAATTAGTCAATAAAAACAACAAATTTTCGTAATTCATAATTTGGAAATAGTAAAAACGCAATGCCTTTGAATTCTCCCATGTATCAAACTCCTTTTATAATGAATTCAAGAAAGATTTTTACTTTCAATTTATATACAAATATCCTATATGACATATATCTCCAACTTGAGTTTATAGAGGTTAGATTTCTAATTTTATTTTCATTTGAAAAAATAATCTGCGCTTAAGAAATTCTTTCCAATCAATACTCTAACTTTACCTTACATATATATTCTTTAATGCTTTTATTTTTACTTACAATTTAATAAATTTCTACTACTACATCCTTATATTTAATCACTCGATTTTTTTTCGCCGCGAAGCGCGGGTATCCTCCTAGTATGTTTTAAATATGAGTTATCTAGTTTATACAAGTATGTTGTTGGAGTTAGAATATAAGGATGTTTACATCTATAACTCTGTTAACCCTCACTGTTAAGGATGTGAGACTGAGTGACTACTCAGGATTTCTCATGTAACTCGTGAGGATTATGGGTGTGAGACGGAGTGACCAGTCGGGGTTTCTCGTATAATTCGTGATTATCGAAAGTTACGTACGTAAATACGAAACTAGGTGTAAATATCCCTATAATAAAAAGGAGTTGACAGACAATGACATGATTGTATTTAAACTTATCTACAATAAACGTACTAAAAGGCAGGATTTATTGGAATTGCATATGTGCCATAATAAATGTACTAAAAGGCTGTAAAAACATCACATTATTCAGGCTATCTTTGTTGGGAGAATTTAATGTTCCTTTATTGTTGTACCCTTGCTTATTTTCCTTTTAATTTCTTTATTAACATCCATTTATACACGTCGTTAAAGATCATGTAATATACTCACTTTAATCAAAATAAAAATACAATGTAATTTTGAAGATATGTTTTCAAATTTACCAAAGGCAGTGTGCTACAACAATCCCTCGATGACCGACCTAATAATAAGGCATTATTGGGTGAGGGACAACCCTGTTTAACTAGATTTTCGGGAAATAAAGATCTAATAGGCAAATCAAAGACCATTACATGTCTAATCTGATGAGAATATTCTCTTATCATAGTCATTTTGATCTTGAAAATATTCACAAATGGTATTACTTATCTTAGTAGGTGTACGTAGGCGCCTAAACCCTAGACATGACTCTCCCCTCTTTCTTGAAAGCACAAAGACAATCAGAAACATCGGAAGTTTCGTGAGATCTACTTTCCACTTTCTCCTTTCACCCTCGACGTCACTCACGGCTTCAATGTCATCCTGAGCAACTTTCTCATCCCCTTGTCATCACCATAGTGGGTGAACACGCCTGGGTCGTTTTGCACAACGCTAGATAAGAACATGGTGTGAAAGGGTGAAAGCATTACGATACTAACCGAGTTCATTAGATTTCCCCGGGAACAGTCTCCCCTCACGCATCGAGTTCACACAGAGGAAAATGCCAAAAAAATGTTTATGTATGCCTTGAAACCAGCCTTGCATTCTGTTATGCTCGATACCAGCAACCATCTGAAGCATCCACATCAATTATTGTTGCCCTGCAATTGAATTTTGTATACTGCATCGGGAAAAATTGTAATTTTGTTGATATATCACATAAGAAGAGTAAAAAAAATTCAATTACATAAGGGTTTAAGGCCGAAATTTTGGAGTTCAAATATTTTTTTCTTATTTCAAGATCATTGTAGAATTTTATGTTCTTCTTAAAGAATTAATATAATAGTACAATTTCAGTTCAAGACCTAATCTGAAATCAATACACAACATGAATTTAACAACAGATGAAATATTTAAATTAGAAATAAAATATTATCGATACAATATGAGAAGAGAAAATTGGGGCTACTCCGTCACATTTTTCGATGATTTTTTTGTTTTTTTTGGAAAATATCACCATATATTTCCATCGGTATATCCCTATAATATGTCATTTCAATTTCATTAGAAACAGAGACTCATATGCACTCCATCAAGAACATGTAATTTTAGCGATTCATTAAGCCCTAAGCCTCTACTTAATAGACTTAATAAATAGAAGAGAAATAGCACATTATCCCGCTCCACCAACTATTTCTCTATAGTCGTCGCCACTCGGTCGAGCCACTTCACCTCGCAAGTACGAAGAGCCATGATACTCCAAGACTATGAATAAGCGGTTGGGAAAGAGGACTAGCGAAGTTGCATCTGACTTAGCTTTTGAGAATCAAGGCGCCCCTCAGGAGGTCTAGGGTTACTTGACTTCCTTGTGGACCTGTGATCGTCCGATGGTCAAGGGGGATTTTGCATGCACCACAATCCTTTCTTCTCGTCGAGTGAAAAGCAGTCAAGCAACCGTCAGGCTCTAAATCAAACCAACGCACTACTAGTAAGTAGAGTATGAACATCAGGCAAGAGTTGTAGAATTGTTGTAATCGACTTGTTCTGGATGGAGGGCATATGAGTCTCTGTTTCTGATAGAATTGGAATGACATATTATAAGGATATAACGATGAAAATATATAGCAACATTTTTCAAAAAATTATAAAAAATCGTTGAAAAATAAGTCATGAGCAGCCAACATCTCTATCGAGAATAGATATATTTAGATTAAAATAAACTATACAGAGTTCTCGTAAAGGAACCGATCTAAATTTCCAACAATGCTAAAAAAGTTAGATTATACCATTTTTTTATAAATCCACAAAAGATGCATTTAAATAAGCAGTAAGTAACCACTACTGAATTTCAGAGAAATTTAAATAGATGCCAATAATAAAAAGAAGCGACAATCAACAACAACAACAACAAAACACCACAATTAATTTTAGTATAGACTCAAATTCGAAATTACAAATACATCGTGAATTCAACATCAACAATAGACATCGAAAACAATAAACAACAACAATTAGAAATCCGTTCTTAAATTTAAATCAATTAAATAAAAACAGTAACAAAAGTAGTGATAATCATCCCACTACAAGAAAAATGAGTTGTGGTCACGGAATATGGCTACAGAAACTTGTGGCCACAATAATTCCGTGGCCACTAGTTTCTAGTAGCCACAATCCGTGGCCAAAGTCTTCATATAAGGGTTGTGGCCACGATAAATTATGTGGCTACTTGTAGTGGCCATAACATATTCGTGGCTAAAGAACTCTCGCAACGAGACTTGTAGCTACGACTACTGGCCACGGCATGTCGTGGCTAGAGCCCAATTCTGTGGCCACAAACCCTAAATCCGTGACCATAGTTCTGTAACCACAACTTGTTTTTCCTGTAGTGTCCTTTTATAAAATTGATGTTCTTAAAATAAGCGAAGGTAAATTAATACGGGGAATGACTGAGGGGATACTACACCAATAATGCGCGAATTATAAAGAAATAGTCGGCCAACGCGTTGAATAACATGCATGTTTAACGACCAGTAGGAAAGGAGAAAAGGAATGGCATCACCTTAACCATCAACAATCAAAGAATAAGACCGTCTACATTCTTAGAAAGAAGAGAGCCTCACAACAAAGACGATGATCCCTTGGACGACAATCAGTCCTACGAAGGAAAAGACCACAGTCACATGTCCCTGCAAAGGTAACGAACACAACTACCTTTAGCCAAAGACAAAGCTCGCAACAAAAATGATGATCCCTTGGATAACAGTTTGACAGTGAGAAGGTAATGATCAAAGATTGCGAGTCATAAGGGGTTTATGCATCGATCCCTAGATGCAAGGGGTGCTATAAAGATGGCAACATCTGCGAGAGCTATGTAGAGCCACCACATCAATTCTCACTGGATGACAAGGCCAATCAGAATGATAGCTCTAAAGTCATATTCGTTTGGAAAATAAGCACCGGAATAAGATGTCAATTCCCTATTCGACGCAGTCCATCCACATCCTATTATTTCACCTTATTCTATACTTATTCCTATCTTTATTCCACCTTGCTTATTCTCCTTATTCCTATCTTTCCAACCGAAAAAAGAATATAGACCATTATTCTCCTTATTCTCCATCTTTATTCTTGCTTATTCCCGAAAGCCTAACCATCTCCGTACCTTGAGATGTGCCCAAAAGAGACATGTGCAATCAGGTGGAATTTGGTTGCCTTGTGAAGGAAGGAAGTCCAAAAGCACGTTTCATCGGGCTGGCCCATGGCCTATTTCGTTCTTCTTCTATTGAATTTTTTAATAGTATTTAATATGTATAAATGATTTTATTAATATCAAATATACTTTATATAACTAATATAACTAGTTTACATGTTACTTGACATGTAAACTATTGAATTTTATTTAAAACTTGTGTCCCAAATGAAAAACTTAAAACGTATCATATTATTACATGTATTTAATTGGCATATATTTATATATTTTTTATTTTTTACGGGCCGGGCCAGGCCGGCCCATGCTTAAATCTCGAAGCCCAAGCATGTACCATGAGCGGGCTGGGCGGACGGGCCCCCAACCCGTTGACCAGGTCTCTACACAAACTTCACATCATGTGTTCTCCTTGAATTGCATATGAACGTGTTTCAGATCTTAAATATCCTCATATACTATACGTCTCGGATGTCCTCAAACAATTCACATCTCGCAATTGATTTAGAATTGGCTTTATGTTGGATATTTATTTGTGAAGTTGCTGTACGACTTGGTTTTATTATATTTTTTGATATTATAGTCATCTATGATTGGTTTAGCATTGATTTTCTGTGGGATTTATAAACCCATAACGCGGTCTATTTTCAAATTATCATACATAACCCTCGGTAACTCATAATCATAAGAGAAACCTCAAACAATTACTCCATCTCACATCCATAACCATTCATTATATTGATCCAATAACTCAACCATTCATGTGGATTAATCTAACATATCCTAGGATTTCCGTTAACTTTTTTTTTATTTTTTTTATAGTTTTTAATCAACTAAGATTCATCTCCAATGGTATCATGGGATTGAGATGAGGTTTGTGATGATAGGTTCTTTTATAAAGAACCATATTCCAAATAGAAGAAAAGAATCGTATGGGGAGGTGCTTTTAAATTGGAAAAAATGGCTATCGTACCAAAAAAACCGTACAAAAAAGAATTGAGAGAAATAAAGAGCGAGTAAAAAAGTTAGAAAAAAATGGAGAACAGCTTATTTGAGGGAAAAAAGATGATGGCTTTTTGTATTTCCCTTCATTCCTACTTATAGATATTCCTACGACACTAAGAAACATGCATTCTAGGATAGATCCCCCATAGCCTACTACGTTGCACCCCCACATGTTTCGATAACAGAGAGACTCATTACAAAGGCTAGACCTCAAGTTCATCCTCACCAACATGACATGCGAAGACCACTTCATCAACAACCAACAAAGTATACAATGAGTCGTTATGCTTCGTAGTGCCATCTATGAATGAGTGTGTGTCTTCTTACGATTTGTACAAGCTGAGCATTGCATGCTCTAACTTGAGGGAGAGCACTGGAGAATGACCTGGGTGGGTGATTGGACCTATCTATTATCCAATTACCACAATATGAGAAGTATCGTCTTCAACAATAACCAACAAAGTATGCATTGAGTCAAGGATGTTGGTATTGTCATGTACTTTGCGAGTGAGTGTTCTTTCTTTTTGTCCAAGTTGAGCTGTCCTATTGGATATATGTGCCCATGCCGAGCCATTATGTAATAAAAGTTAATGCAAATCACTCCTTCTTTGAAATGAAGAGTAGCTAATTTGCATAATAGGTCACTCCGTATAATTAGGGTTATATACCATGCTATCTTGATATCATACATCTGCTGATTTAAATGTTGGATCATACAGGTTGGTGCATGGTTGAATATCTAAAGGGTTAGATTGAGGACTCAATCACACCTCAAGTGACTATCAAGAAAGGATCTCCAGTCGGAGAAAGAGATGGCAATTGTTACTCTAAAGGATGACATTCGACCAACCTCTTGAGGATGGTCCTTTGCATAGGAATAAAGACTCGGAGGTGTCGAATAAGTTAGGTCAGAGAGTTTACTTAGCAATATCGAGATAACCAAGACTTTTATCGTATGCTATCACGATATAGGCACGCATCCTCTGACCAAAGACATATGTATTACTATATTTTTGAGTATGTACATTTGACAGACATTAGATTGATGACTTACTCAAGGTCTATACAATGGCACACTAGTGTGCATACAAGGACATAAGAGTAATATGATCTCTCAAAGGGATCATACATGTTCACTACTAAACTGGAAGACATGAGCTCATTCATGAGATATTGCATAAATAAAATTCCAACGTTGGTCATCTTATTTTGGAAACAAAACATGATTTGAAGGTATGATATATGCTTTTGGAAAGCATATGATCGATACTGACTCCCAATGATTGAATGAAAAACTTATCAATAAAATCATGAAGGAGACTAGTCAAATTGAGATCAGAACTTCGGGTTTAAACACAGTCTTCTGGTATGCAAGATGTGTAGGTATTAGGAATACTAGAGGATAATGTGATCTTAAATGATTGCTTAACATGATGTTTCCATTCCGAGGGAGTGACGAAACATGTTTGGATTTTAGTGACTCAAATAGTTATTCAACTTATTCTATATGAAGGATATTGATCTGAACTGTATTCAGAGAAAAAATTGAGAACTTTGTCTGACATGATGAGACATCTCATTATCAAAGTCACTATACATGGATATACAATCACTATGACCCTATCTTCAAGTATATGCAAAAAAGGCATACTATCCTCAAAAGAGTTTGAGGAATGTTCCATTAGAGATAAATATGAGAGTTTGGACTATTAAGTGATGTTTGAATCACTGAATAAAGAAGAGAACTTGAGATAATAAATTGGATTTAATTGTCTTGGACGATATTTTCTTCGATAGTGTTATCCATATTTATCCAAAATTAATGTGGATAACATTCACATTTTTGGATATGTACAGAGAGAATTTTGAGATAATTAAATTAGATTTAAATATCTTGAATACGATTATTATGGATAGTGATATCCACAATAATCTTGGATAGTGTGGATAAGATCACATTATCCAATTGAGACCTGATTGTGAATAAGATTTACAAATTAATGTTAATGTGAATTGGATTCACATTATACAATAGATGTTTTACATGTAGTTCTAAACCTCTGAATATGATCTATATTTGTCAATGGACTATTTGCAGTTATCACAAATAATTTAGAATTATTTGCTGATATTGATTTTTCAAAATAAATTAATAAACCGATAATTAGTTATGGTTGTTGCAACCATATTAATTATAATAAAATAAAAATAAAAGGAGCCCCTTCCTAAAACAGGGGACGTCCATGGTTGTTAAAACCATGGTGGAGTTAGGAGCTTCCTCTTTATTTTTTATTTGTTATATAATTATTTATTTGTTTATTGAGAGGATTAGAATGATTATTTAATTGATAATTATTATCAGCTCTAAATCATAAAAGTGGTTGTGAGCTCCTTTAATCATGGCCATTGACTCTACAATTAGGATTGCAATTCTAACGGTCTGAAAATATATAGGGTAAATTACAATTTGGGTCTCCATCTATGGGTTTGATCCCAGAATGGGTCACCCTCTTTAAATTGTAATGATTCGGGTCTCAGGACCGTTAACGCAATGAACCCCAAAATTTATGTTTCCTAAATGGCCTGGAGGCCTGAATCATTACAATTTAAAGATGAAGACCCATTCTAGGATCTGATCCATAGATGGGGATCCAAATTGTAATTTAACCAAATATATATGGAGAGGTAGACCCTACCTTCCAAGATACAATAGTTCACGGAGCAACAAGTCACCCTCCCCCTCCTCTCTCTCTTATATAGAGACGTTCCCTCACTAGGATAATACCTTTAATGTTGGATATTCCTCTTGCCTCTAAGGGTCGTTCCCTTGTAGGGATTATACCCTTAATGGTGGATAACCCTGTTGTTATTTTGTCGAATGGATCTCGTGTACAGTTTCTTCATCTTTGGTTCTTCGAAATTGTGATGAAGAAGTATGATTTCGTTTGATGAAATCAGGAGGAAGCCATCTCAGATCATCTCGTTGGATTGCAGGAAGTACATAGCTCATCCTCGCACCCACAAGTTTTGTCTCCGTCGGATCAGACTTAGATAGGAGGTATCTTGCTTTAGGGACTAAAGGACCATATTCATGCTTCAAGAAGTATTCTATACTCATGTAATATTGATGGAACGGATTGAAAATTATAAACTCCATGAGGTTCCGTTGATTTTTTTAAAAATTCCGTTGCTATTGCTACTTGTAGGACAAGTCTATTTTTTTATCGGTTATGATCCTATCCACTTGCTTTAGTTATGCAGAAGCCCTTAAAAAATCCCTTCGAGTGGCATCAAAGCCTTGGTCGCATGTCTTGGATATGATCTAAAGTTTTAGGGTGATTAGGCTTTGGATATCGAATGGCGAGAACGTTACTTTTGTTGTCATTGTGCGATTATGAATAATTTTTGCAAATATTTGATGTTGCTTATATATATACCTGTTATGAAAATATTTTAGGATATTTAATCATGTTTAGAATGTCTAGATATACCTTCAAACATCAGGCCAATAGTTGGCTATGATTGGACAAAGATTCACATACAATAAGTTCTTGTAGTGCATTGTTTTTGCATATAAACTCGAATATGTAACAACTTAATTTGTGATTGTTGTTTTCATATCATGAAACATGCTAAAAATACAGTATTAAGTAGAATATTAAACCAGCAAACCACTCGAATTTATTTTATATGATCCCGACTCTATTTGCTCTAGATATTCCCTATTTAGTGGAGATGGGTCGGAAGATGATTAGATCATCATATAAACTTTCTTAATATATTTATCATTCAATATAATCATGGAAATTTGTAATTTATCCTAACTACTTGGTGTATCATTCGTTTATAGAAATACATGACAAACAACAACCTTGAAAGATTTCTTCATGACATGAAAAGCCTAGTTTATCCTACAATAGTTGTAGGACAACTTTTACATACAAAATCAATCTTATTTTTTTATATGAATAGAAATTTATGATCTTTAAAAATATTTTAAGATGGTAAAATCTTTACGTGTATATTACATAGTATCATGTCAGTTGTCAAAAGAATGATCAATAAAACCTTAAGTATATTAATCTAATCATATTGTTCTCTATCGGGATGGTGAAGGTGTCTAAATCGGGTTATGTTGGCTTGGTTCCTTATTTGGCACCTTGCAAGCCAAGGAAATGCTCCCTCCCAACATATAGTAAAGCATCTAACTGAATCTATTTTCGAGGAAAGGTAATATGAGTAAGTAAATTGTACTCTAATTACTAAAATCAGAATAATCCGTACTTGTGAGAGCTAATACTATACGGGAATATCAATCAAACCTAATTGTTTGTTGATTGTATTGGATTGTTAATTAATTTAATGTGAGTAATTTAATTTAATTCAATTAAAATAATTAGTCTATTATTAATAGGATTGTAATTCCCTTGGAAGAAACATAAGAATATGATTCTATATTATTAATTGAAATTTGTATGGGATATCAGGCCTAATTGTTTGTTGATTGTATTGGATTGTTAATTAATTTAATGTGAGTAATTTAATTTAATTCAATTAAAATAATTAGTCTATTATTAATAGGATTGTAATTCCCTTGGAAGAAACGTAAGAATATGATTCTATATTATTAATTGAAATTTGTATGGGATAGGGAGGATCATATGATGACATCTACTTTCTCCCATCAGGGAGGAGCGTACCATCATCATGGATTGTATTGTAAATATGTCTATGCGAAGTCATATCTACAATATAAAAGTGCACATGATCGGGCTTTCTTCTTCTCGAAAGAGGCATGTCATATGCGCAGTGAACCCAATGTTGTTCCCCATATAATTGAGGCGGTAATGGATTGCGGATAGCGACTTCTATTCCTACCGATGGTGGGTTCAATTGACAACGGGTCAACATCACTTTAGGGACAGTAGGCTCGAGTGTCAAAGATCAAATTGAGAATGCAAGTTGAACTTGTAAAGTGGAAAGAGCACTCTTCCTTCATTTTAGTTGCATGTAGGGATGAGCAAAAAATCGTGCCAGCCCGAATAAGCATGTGCCCGATCCGAGCTCGTGATAAAAATGGACAGGCCTGGCATTTTTTAAGCTTGAATGCCTTGTCAGGCCAGGCTCGGGCTAGCTTGAACCTGAGCCTGAAGCCCACGAACCGACCTGACTAAAAGCCCGAGTTGGGACCCGATGCTGACATTGACTTTTGTTTTTCTCTGTTAATTCAAATAATTGTATTATTTTGATTCTTTTATCATGCTGCAAATGGATTTTAGATATTAAATTTTACATGAAAAACAAGTTTGGTGCAGGAATATTTTTTTTCAAAGCAAGTTTTGTTGATATTTTCACGGAGAAAAGTTTCAAATAACTATATTACTGATCTTGTTTGTTGACTTGTTTTTCAAAGCAAGATTATTGTTTAACAATTTTAATCAAGTTATATTTGGGGTTTTTAATTTCCTAACCGTTCATATCTCCCAATGGTGGACAATGGAATCAATTCTTGATTTTTTGGGTGAAAGTAGCTTCTAAAATTAGATTTGGTATTTTCAATATAAATCTGTCGGGCTAGCCCGACCCGGCCCGACCCATTTTTTAGCGGATCGGGTTTGGACTTGGACCGTAAGTAAAGATTTTGAGTGGGACTAGGCACGTCCCATGGGCATGATATATTTGACCGGGCTCGAGCTGGGTTGGGTTGGGTCCATCCCAGCCCGATGCTCATCCCTAGTTGCATGGGGAACATACTTTTAAAGTGATAAAAATCGAGTTAACTTTGATTTAAAATAAAAATTACCTTAGTCATGCTAAATATTTATGCCAATTATTTTGTTTCAAATAAATTCCATTTAAACCCACTCGATAGACTTATATTAAACCATAACTAGTATCATGGATATGATGTATGACTAAGATGTTTTGTCAAAGATATGCACTCTTAACAGTTAATCATAAAGGATATGGTTAACTACATTATGTAGAATGGTAGCTTCATTGGAGATGATGTACTCAAAATATTTGAGTACCTACATGAACCAAAGTCTTAAAAGTCGATATGGATGTGAATATGATGTGCGTCATCATTCTACTATTTCTACTCAAGTACTTCATGGAGCTTCATAATTTCATATTGTGTGAAAGGGATAAAGCAGGTATAAATGTTGAGATTCTTTCTGATTGATGTACTTTGATGACATGCTCAATTAGAGAGATCCTTTATTTTAAGTAAAGGTTGTTTAAGGAGCAATGAAGCACATCAGAAGCATGGACTTGACCCATAGGATGAAGAAAGGTTAAAGTGTTGAACATACTTCTAAAACTTCCATATCCAAATAGTTCGATGATTTTCAATGATGCAACAAGCCGATATAATAGAAGTATGACTATCTAGAATATATATAATCCTTAGAGAAGGACTCGAATAATACATCGACATACCATACATCTACAATTCATCATTGGAACCAACTTACTTGTTAGGCAAGGATTAAGTTGGATAATTTTGTTTAGTTCTTCTACTAGCACTTGCAAGCAGTTGCACATATTTTAGGATATTAGTAAACATGATCTAGAAGTTGATAGCCATCCATATGGGATTTGACACAGTCATTGCAACAATCATCATTTGATAGATATACTACCTCATTCCAGTGGGAGAGTCCTTAGTCTTAGAGAATGTCTCTATGACCGAGATGTTAGAATTGATTCGCTGTCTATTTCTAAACTTGTTAGAGATATACATACATTTTGAGATGTAAATATCATAAAATATTATGATAGATATATTTCAGAAGGTGATCTAACAACTGGAGCACTCTATAGAATTAGAATATTGATGAATGGTTCATTGATATTTCTAATACTGGAAATTAAAGCTTTAAAGATAAAGAGAAGGATGAAGATCATTTGACGATGATCTAACAGCATGACTTGAACATGTGTCTATTGATAATATCACAAGATTGTGAGATGTGAACCTTTATATTGTCTAAAAGTTTTTAACTTACCTACTTCTGAATATTATATTCAAAGTAAAATGTTCAAGGCACATTACTTCATGAATGATGTATCATATAGATGTATTCAAGACCCCATACATATTTATATATGTGGACTCTCAATACTATAATGATCATTAATGATATATGATACCAATTACTGATCATTTACGATATGAAAGCTTTCCATTACATATCTTTGAAATGTTCAAAGATTTCACAATTTTGGTTCATAACTAAAGTTGGAAGAAAGATGTATACAATTTAATCTGTCCAAGGTAATGAGTACTTATCAGATGAACTCAAGGAATAACTCATAGGAAAGGAATATTTTTCTTATCTCACTCCTCCATGAACACCTTGGCTTAGTAGAGTTGCAGGGAGATACAACATAATCATGTTGGGCATAGTTATATAAATGATAATTCACAGCACAATTACCACTTAGTTTCTGAGGATAGGCGGTAGAGACTGCAGCATATATCCTGATCTATTCCATGCAAGTACGCAAGAATCTTGCACTAAAGAGTGCTACTTCATTGGGTACATAAAGGAAGGTATTGGATGTCAACTTTATGACTCCGATATTCTTAAAAAGTCTTCATCTCTAAGAATGTGATTCTTAGAGGATAACTTACTAAAGAGTCAAGATAAAAATGAAGTAAATGAAGTCAAAGAATCCGCAAAGGATATTGAAGTTCTTAAAATAGAAACTAAGAAAATAATTAAATATGAAACACTCATACCTCTTTGAAAGGGTTCAAGGATGGTTAGACCACCTAAAAGGTATGGATACCATGTGTCAGAATAATTTAGCAATAACCATGCTTCATATGATGAAATATCTGAGGATTATGACATGGATAGATGGATGTTAGTAATAAAGTATAAAGTATACTCCAAGATATTGCTAATCATATATACACATCTTGACTATAACATATGGAAGATGGAAGTCAAGATTGTATTTCTTGATGAATACCACAATGAGGATATCCATATGAAGTAGCCCTAAGACTTCGTAACTGAGGAATATAAAGTGTGTAAGGCAAGAAAATCCATCTATGAGCTCAAACGTGTTGTATATGTACATGGCTTATGATTAGCACATGAGTGTGATTTAAAGATTAGCCCATTAATGGCTCTTTGGGCTTGTGGAGGATTGTTGGACATATATGCCCATAGCGAGCCATTATGCATTAAAGTTATTGCAAATCACTCCTTAATTTGAAATGAAAATAACTAATTGGCATAATAGATCCCTCCATACAATTAGAGTTATGTACCATCACCATCTTTATATCATATAGTTGTTGATTCAAATGTTGGATCATAGAGGCTGGTGCAGGGTTGAAAAGGGTTAGATTGAGGGCTCAACTGCACCGTCAGGTGACTATCAAGAAATGATCTCTAGTCTGAGAAGGAAATGACAATTCTTCCTCTAAAGGTTGGCATCCGATCGACCTCTCGATGTAGGTCCTCTACATAGGAATAGAGATTCAGAGGTGTCGAATAAGTCAGAGCAAAGAGTTGACTTAGCGGGATTGAGATAACTAAGATCTTTATCGTATGTTGTCACGATATAGGCATGCATCCTCTGACCAGAGATAGGTGTATTACTATGTATCTGAGTATGTACTTTAGCAAACCAATAGGTTTATGACCTAATCAAGGTTTATACACTATCACACGGGTATGCATACAAGGACATATGAGTAATACGATCTCTTATATAGATCATACGAGTTCACTACTGAACCGGAAGATATGAGCTTGCTAATGAGATATTGAGATAAACCAAATTCCAACGTTGGTCATCTTGTTTTGAAAATAGGGCGGGATTTGAAGGTATGATATATGCTTTTAAAAGCATATGATTGATACCAACTCCTAATGATCGATAAGGAACTTGCTAATAAAACCATAAAGGAGACAGTCCAAAATAGGATCGGAACTTCAGGTTTAATCACAATCTTCCAGTATGCATGATATACAGTTAATGAACTCCACTCAATGAACTAATTATTCAATCTTAGTCCGTATGATGGATATTGATCTGAATTGATTTCAAAGACAATAAGAAGATGAGAACTTTGTCTGACATGATCAAATATCTCTTAAAGGTCGTTAGATCTAGATATGAGATTAGATCTCATTATCCAAGTCACTATACATGGATATACCATTCACACTAACCCTATCTCCAAGTATCTGAGGAGAAGGCACACTATCCTCAAAGGGGTTTGATGAATGTTCCATTATATATAAATCTAAGAATTTAGATTATTCAGTGATGTTTGAATTACTGAATAAAGAAGAGAACATAGGATAATTAAATTAAAATTTCTTAGATAATATTATCTTGGACAGTGTTATCCACATTTATCCAAGAAATAATGTGGATAAGATTTATATTATAATTATCTCAAAAATAATTATTCTTGAGATAATTAGATTGGATTTAAATATCTTGGATAAGATTAATATTGCTAGTGCTATCAACAATAAATCTTGGATAGTGTGGATAAGATCTGCATTATCCTATTGAGACTAGATTGTGAATAGGTTTCACACATTAATGTTAATGTATAGTGGATTCACATTATACAATAAATATAAATATGATTTACATTACGTTTTGGACCAATGAATATGATTCAGTCAATGGACACTATACAATTATCACAAATAATTTAAAATTATTCATTGACAATTGATTTTAAAAATAAATAAATAAATAAATAAATATTTATGGTTATTTTAACCATATTATAATAAAATTAAAACAAAAGGAGTCCCCTAAAATAGGGGGCAACCATGGTGGATGTTTCCTTTTATTTAGGAGCTTCCTCTTTATTTTTCATTTATTAATTATTTATTTGTTAGTTAAAAGGATTATTTAAGTGATAATTATTATTAACTCTAAATCCTAAAAGTGATTATGAGCTTTTTTTCATCCTGGTCATTGGTTTTACAATTAAGATTGTCATCCTAACGATCCAAAATATATATAAGAAGAGACAAACCCTGCATTTCAAGATACAACAGTTCAAGGAACAATAAGTCTGCCCCCCCCCCCCCCCCCCGCTCTTCTCTAGGGATGTCCTTCACCTGGATAATGCCCTTAATGCCGGATATTTTCCCTGGCCTCTCAATGTCATCCTCTTGTAGGGATAATACCCTTAATGGTGGATAACCATGTTGTTACTCTTTCGAATATAATCGATCGATCTCATGTAGAGTTTCTTCATCTTTGGTTCCTCGGAATCATGTTGGAGAAGGATGGTTTCGTACGATGAAATCATGAGGAAGGAGTCTTAGGTCGTCTCGTTGGATTACGGGAAATATCTGGCTCATCCCCGCACCTGCAAGTGTTGTCTCCGTCGGATCGAACTTAGACAGAAGGTATCTTGCTTTAGAGATTAGAGGATTACGTCCATGCTTCAAGAGGTAATTCTAAACATGTGTGATAGTGATGGAACGAATTGGTAATGGTTCGCAATCCATGAGGTTCTATCGAATATTTTTTAAATTGTGTTGCTATTGTGACTTGTACAACACATGTTTTTCAGTCATATATGATCCAATCCACATGCTTCCGTGATGCATGAGGCATTAAAAACCTCCCTTCAAGTCCATGCTCCAGCTTGAGAGGGAGTGTTGAAACTCGTATAGGACACATATATTGGTACTCCATGGGAAACATAATACGGAAAACATCCCTTTTGTGACTTTCTTTTGTGATTTCATTACGCTCCATAAGGAATAAGATTCCACGTAAAAATCCGTCTTCCTATTTTTCTTATTTTTACTTTGATTTATTTCCTTAATTCATTTTGAACGTAGTTTTGCTAAATATATCCATAAATCATTTACATATTTGTTAAGATATTTATGAGGTTTTTGTATGAGAAATATCTATTTATAGAACACATCATATTCTGGAGAAGCCTCTCTATGCAAAGATTTTATCATGTTACTTATCCAAGCATAGAATATTCTAGCTCAAAAATTAAATTGCATGACTGATTGGTTTGACTGAAGGATCAGTGGTCTGGTTTACTAGAATTGTTACAGACCAATTTAGCTTGCAAACAAACTGCTCAAACTATGATCATCGTAGGTTTTCACTAATCCTTTCTTTAGTTGTGTTGCCTCTATATAGAAACAATTGTTAGGTAATTTCTGAGGGAAAAGTACCTTTTCCATTTATATATGGTCTGTAAGTAGGGGTGGGTACCATATGGGTCTACCCATATAATCCAACTAAATCGTTGAAAATGGATCAAAATGACTTGGGTCGTTTGGATTTTGGCTCGGATTGGACCCAAATCATATTTCTTCAACGAGTATTGGATCAGTTGATGGGTCTTATGTCTTCCACCCATCGAATCAAATAATCCAAACTATTTCTTTGGATGACAAAAGGTTTAATCCCACCCAACCCAACTGATATATACTTAATATATGATATCAAGAATTTTAAACTCTTACATATTTCTAGTGTTCAACTCGGATTCTCCAATCCAAATTATCAACTTGTTAACAATCTTGTTTCACAAAACATTATTTCAGTTATTATTGTGTTATACTCAATGTATTTTTTTCTCTATCATCCATAATATGATCATTACATACTATAAATAGTTAAGAGCATGCCTTATTACCACACAACTATGCTCCAAACCCTATCCACTTCAGGTGACATAAATTATTCTTGAAAATCACATAATCTTAACCGAACAACTCTATCTCAACTTGAACATATCCCAATCTTCTTCCTCCACGTTGGACATATTCCTCCAACCTTCTTCTTCCCTATTAAGCTTAATACATGCTTACTTCGACATCTTTTTCATACATCAATGTTCCCATCAGTACTTGACCTTCAATTAACAAGATTTTTCATATGGGTAATTTGGTTTTCTCCCAACCAAATTGGCCCAAATCGGTCACCCAAATATCTCAACCCAATCTAATTTGGTCGGGTGATGGGTGTCATTTTTACAACCCAAATCAAAATCAACCCAAATCGAATAATCCAGAACCATCCAAACCAGTCAAATACCCACCCCTATCTGTAAGTACATCGCAATCCAAATCAAATGCATGTGAGAATCATCTTCCATCTCCCGAGAGCTTATCTAAGAGCATTCACTTCTACTCCTTCAACTACTCCTCCTAGACTATTGGCTTTATTAGAGCTCTTGAGGATAGCTATTGGCTTTATTATTCACATCATTTGGTTCAATCCTAACCGGCTTTGAGTGATCATCATAAACGAGGATTATATATATCTCTTACCAACTTTGGATGCTCAAGATATGAGAACCATTCTCCCTTGCTAAGATTTTTAAGAATAAACATTATATTCGGGCGCACCCCCCAAATAAGCAAATACTTTCGAATGTTTTATGCTCAAAGTTTTAAAGAACCTTTTCGATAGATCGAACCTAAATAAATGGTAATATTTATGGTCAGATTTTATTCCATGTCAATAAATTCGTGCATTCTTTTATTCACCTTTATTTATACATACTAGTCCACCGTATGACAAATGTACAAATTCTTGAATAAACAATGCCCTATATGAAAATGGGATGTGAATACATATAGGGAAAAAATTACATTCTATTTATTACTGTTATTTTTGATGTAACAATTAAAACCAAAACTCATGGCAAGCCTATCATCAGATAGGGAAACCTGCCATCAAACCGAACAAACTCATGGCAAGTCCTCGAATATGTACCCTAAGACAAACGCAAGTCCTCAAGGATCTGCAATTAAAAATGAGCTGATGCATGACGCGAAGACTTGTCATGAATTCGTACTAAAGCATGAGGAACCTCTTTTGACATGTCATGGGTCACGAAACGAGCTACATCATCGATCTACTCACTTGTGAAGAGAGAACAAGAACGAGAGAGGGATAGGGTTAGGAGATGGGAGAGGGCTCCCTAATGCGAAAGAGATCGTGTATCTTTCCCTTCCTGGAGGAGGTGTTTATTTATAGGACGTGAATACCCCTCACACTAGTCCGTCCTTGCTCCCCCACGCCCAATGGATTCCCACAAGACTCGATCTTATAGCAACCGCCGGCTCTGGAATGATCGACAGCGTTTCTTTGACCAAGGGTCACTTGGATCCATTCAACAATGGGTACAAATGATCCAATCCAAGATTTGGATGGATGTCACATCATGCATAAAAATGGAGCAACTTCTCATGCGCTAATGATCCAATAAGAAAACATCAAATGTTATGCGCATTAATGATCCAATATGAAAACATCAAATGTTTAGTAGCTACTAATGTGTGATGTTACTTAGACCCTGTTCGTTTGGAATAAGGGTGGAATAACATGTCAATTCTCTATCTAATGTGGTTCCCATAATTACGATTATTTCCATTATTTCCATCCACATCTTGTTATTTCGTCTTATTCCACCAGTATTCATATCTTATTTCATCTTATTCTTTTTACTCCTATCTTTCCATCCGAACAGAGAATACATTTATTCTTCCTATTCCACATCCTTCTTCCCGCTTATTCCCGAATCGCCCATATTAAATTTTTTTGTTTGATTTATGAGTATTTTCCTCTTGTTTGATTTATGAGTATTTTCCTCGATATATTTATTAAAAAGAATAAGATGATATCTGTTTCTTCTGTAGTGTGTAAATTTTCTCATTAAAATGAATGCATTTACTTATTGCAACATGAAACAAAAAAAAGCAGCTGTTTGGGTCAATGATACTCCATTTTCGCAGAAATTGCCCTACATACTGCGGTAAAAGCAACTGAAAGATGTTAACCTCAAAGGCCAAAACGACCAAAGGATGAATGCAGTAGAAAAAAAGAGTGCAGAGATTTTAGTAAAAATATTTACTGCTTCTGTGAAGAACTTGTCCTAAGCTCTGACTATCAACACGATATCCTTTTCTTAAAGTCCCCAATTGAAAGTTACGAGAACTTTGCATCCAAAATTTATCGCCAACCATACCAGCACAATAAGAAACACAGTGGCAACAGACGAGACCTACAGATCGATCAGTTCAGTACATGGGATGTTTAGCCCCCTTAACTCACTCCTCTCTTTAATATGGGCGCCACATTTTTTCTTTTCTAATACATTAAATAAATCGATTCTCTTTTATCAGTTCCATCAAAAATAATATATTATACCATCATATCATATAAAATTTATAAACTATTCAACTTCTACTCACTTTTTCAAACTGCAATACAATCACATCGCAAGACTACACACTTTTTCAAACTTCAATACAATTATATCATAACAAACACATTTCACCACCTATTTAACCCTATATCCAAACACCAAAAAAAAAACAAAAAACGGATTACCCTCCACCAATTTAACCTACCCTAACCCGCGTACCAAACGCAAATGCACCTTAAGGTGTCGTTCGGTACTCAAGGTAAACTCCCCTTTAACACAATTCTCTCTCTTACATGGGTCCCGCTTTTACCTTTTTAATATATTAAACAAATCAATTTCCTTTTATCGATTCCATCAAAAAATAATATATTATACCATCATATCATATAAAAATTATAAACTATCACTTCTACTCAATTTTTCAGACTTCAATATAATCACATCACAATAACTCCACACTTTCAAACTTTAATAAAATCTTATCACAACAAACACACCTCAAACCCACCCCCAGTTTAACCCTCTATCCAAACATAAAAACGGATTATCCTCTACCAATTTAATCCACCCTAACCCGTGTACCAAACGCACCCTAAGAGAACAAACAAGATAAAAATTGCAGATCCTATCGGAAACTGCTGAGCATAATGGAAGACAAGAAGCCTTTGAAACAAAACACCCGATCTCCTCAAAGCTGCGCTAAAAAAAAGCATACCAACTACAGCAACACCTGCACATAGTCGCAGTGAGACACAAACATGATAAGGTAAACGCGCATATAGTATATGTCCTCAGCAGATTATAACATCACAACAATCTGTCATTATTTCTAACTACATAACACGTACAACAGAGCCCGTGAAACAGCAAGGCCTGATTTATGTGAAGGGTTTAATGCAGAAAGATCAACCATCTCACCGCATTGTATTTGCAGCCAGCAGAAAGTTATAACGTACCTTTCCGTCCTCATTGCCTCTTGTCCTTGAGTGGCCCTCTAGGGATTTTACTGAGAAACTTGGCGTCAACCACCTCGTACTGCTTCCTGAACTCCGCCATGGCTTTTTCAGCAAGGGAATCAACCTTGTCATCATATTTCTCATACAGCACCGGCACTGTATGCAATAGAATGACCACTGCCGTAACATTTGGCAGGGAGAAAATGTCGTGAGAACGGTTGAAGCATGCATAAGAAAATACATCAATGACAGGGAATTCTTTTAGAACTGATATGCTAAGAAATGAGCTAGTGTGACATCCTAACAGATGCCAACCTAACAGATTCCACTTTTTCCTCTCTTTAGTAAGGGTAACTGTAAGTCTTCACCCCTTAGCTCTTTGAGTGATTCAACCACGCACAGGCCATGCTTTTAAATATCACGATATTATACGTATCGACATGTCTCCAATATCAATCTAGATATCCTTTTTCCGAATCATTGATTGAGATATCACACTATGTCGGCGATATGTCGTTATCGTCTCTCTAATCATCGAAAACGGCGAAATTTGCAGTATTCATTGTAAAAAATCCACTCTGCTCAATCATTGATCACCCTTGTTGCTCGCTTTTGTTGCTTGCTTTTTTGTGATAGGAAAAACTGGAATGCCATTTTTTTATTCCGAAAGGTTGATTCGTTAAGGATTTTGTTTATCAATATGTTATTGTATCCGTTTATGGGTTTTTAAATTTCCGAAACAGCTCAACCTTTTGTTTTATACATAGGATATATAATATGATATTAATGTGATATATATACCTTATTTATTCGTTTATGTCTAGAAGAGTATATTTGTGTATTACCTATTCTTTTAATCTTTTAAGAACTAAAATGATCTTAATTCGCAACAAAAAATCTTTTTCAATCATTCTCAAGATTCCCATCGATATCATTGATAAATACATAACAATATTTCAAATCTTGTTTCAACCACCAGACCACAGCAAGCTCCCTAACTCTCTCTCTCCTCGAGATAATTAGATCGATCAAGTTCCTCAACACGTTCAGACTTGATATCTCCCAAGCCAACGACGTCTTAACAAAATTATATATAATTACATAATACGTGTGGTTGGGGTTAGTGCCAAATATTCAAAATGCACGTCAAAATGGTCGTGCTTAAATAAGACATGCAACAACTATTCTACGAAAGACACAAATACCAGTGTTAATGTCATTGAGCTATTATAGCCAGCGACTTATTTTCTTTTAAATTGTTTCTATATTAGCTATTTCCAAGATAGGAAATGTCGATATCAACACCATATCAATATGGTGTCGATACGATATTTCAACAATATATCGACGATATATCACCGACGTATGGCCATATCGGCCTTTGTAGCTGCCGGCTACCCCTCTTCCCTCTTTTCGCAGGTTTCGGCTAGACTAATAGATTTGAGTGCATAAGTCTACATATGCATTTAAATCCACGCATGTCTTTGTAGACACTCGTTCATTGGTCTACATAACCCTAGTAATCTTCCACCGACAATACGTCAGAAAACAAAGTTGATGTGCCAGCCACATGCGCTTTTCGAGGTCCAGCGCCTATTGTCAAGATGGGCAGGATGAACTATGAACTCTAGGCTATGCAGTTCATGAGCCGCAAGAAGTCTAATGGTAAGAAGCATATTCTTACTATGGAGGAACCGATGGAGAAGATTAGGGTGAACGCCTCGTGGGAGGTAGATGATGCATATGCCAAAGTCTGGCTTTCAGGGACATTGACGATAGAGATCACCAATGATGTGTTACATCAGCCCACTGCTAAAGCTATGTGGGACATCCTCGCAGCGACTTACTCACAGGCGAGGAACGAAACCAAGATCCTTCAACTTCAGCATGACATATTCACTATCAAGAAGAACAGACGGCCTCTTCATTCGTTGTATACATTCTTGTGTGAGATGTTTGAGAAACTCCACAGCTTCATACCACTCACGGCTACCCGAAGCAGCAGAAGACATATAGGAATGCTACTATGGTTGGTGTATTCCTAGCATCTCAAGATCTTGAATATGATGTTGCTCGCTCCCAGATTCTTGCAAATGCTACTATTCCTCCTATGGAGGAAGCTTTCCGCATGCACAACAGGATCATTGTTCCATCCACTGCCACTAGTCAGACCTCTTTGACGATGACAGCCTCCCAAGGCATTGGAGGCTCTTCTATTTTTCGTGGTCGCAAACCTCGTGATAGAAGAGGTTGCATTCGTCAACCATGCAAGTTTGTCATCGCACAGGTCATACTGAGGAGACATGTTACTCTAAGCATGGTTTTCCAGCATCAGCCCCTGTAGCAGAGCAGGCCGAGTCTCACACTGCTTCTACTTCATATTAGAAGTTTGATGGTCAGACTACGAGATATCATGCCACCTCCTTCACCATCTCCAGGAGGCAAGGGAGGCTCTTCTTTCTTTCATAGTCGCAAACCTCGTGATAGAAGAGGTTGCATTCGTCAGCCATGCAAGTTTTGTCATCGCACAGGTCATACTGAGGAGACATGTTACTACTCTAAGCATGGTTTCCCAGCATCAACCCCTGTAGCAGAGCAGGAGTCTCACGCTGCTTCTACTTCATATTAGAAGTTTGATGATCTCATGGCCAGACTGCGAGATATCATGCCTCCTCCTTCACCATCTCCAGGAGGTCATTCAAATGTCACAGTTTCCGCCTCCGCCAGTACTTCTGCTACGGCCAACACCTCATGTAGTACTTATGCCTTTACATTTTTTATGGATTTGTATCTGAGTCTACAGAGTGGATTATGGACTCTAGGGTGACGCACCATTTATGCAGAGACAAGGGTCAACTTACAACATACAGACAAGTTCCCCTAGGAAGAGCTGTGACGATAGCCGATGGGACTCATTCACCGATCACAAGACAAGGGGAGATTACTTTGATACCTTCAATGTGTTTGCAGAACGTGTTATATGCCCCTGATTTTTCTATGAAGTTGTTATCTATCAGTCATATTATGAAGGATTTGCATTGTCAAGCTATCTTTGACTCACCATCTCTTGTTTTTCCGAACATTCTTACGGGCAGGGTGGTCTTTATCGACTGGTGTGAACTCCCTATGCAAGCGCATCCTCTATTTCAACAGGACCAATCTCTCCCTTCACTTGGCATCTACGTTTTGGTCATCGCACTCCAAAAAATGTGTCATATCTTGCCGCATATCTCACCAGTATCTTCCTTCCAGTGTGAAGCTTGTCAGTTGGGGAAGCATCATCGGTCGACTTTCCCTTCGTCGGAGTCGGAGAAGTAACTCCCCTTTTGAATTATTTCATGTTAACATTTGGGGTCCTAGTCGTGTTCCTCATCAGAACATATGTTTTACCATGTTGCAGTTGATGATTTCTCTCATTTGTCATGAGTTTCTTATCGAAAAATAAATCTGAAGCAGGGGATATGATCAAAATCTTTATCAATGAAGTGCAGAATGTTTTCTCCTCCTTTGAAATTTATGAGGACAAATAATGCTTTGTAATTCTGTACACATACTCTTATCCCATTTCTTTTCATCCTGTGGCATTATTCACCAAACATGTCCTTATACTTCTTAGCAAAATGGTGTTACAGAGTGAAAACATCGCTATTTACTTGATATCACTCAAATACTTCTTATTCAGAGTCGTGTGCCGCATTCATTTTGGGGTGATGTTGTCACTACGGCGTGTTACCTGATGAATCGCATGCCATCGTCTGTTTTGGATGAGAAAACTCATTTCTCCTTGTTTTTCCTAATAAGAAGTTGTTCTTACTTATCCTCATGTCTTTGGTTCTGTCGCATTCGTACACCAATTGGCTCCAGATCTTGACTAGCTCTCTCCTAGGGCTGTTAAATCTATGTTTGTTGGGTACTTTAGAAAATAGAAGGGATATCAATGTTATGATCCTTTACATAGGAAATATTATATCAGTGTTGAGGTTACATTTTTTGAGTCTACGTTGTTTCTCTCCTATAGGAGAAAGTCTGGCTTCGTCAGATTCTGATGATGAGGTTTACGTGCCGCCTCCTCCTCCTATGAGTCAGACATCTCCTCCTCCTTTGTCTGTGGTCGCACCACCACCTCCTCCTCCACCCCCTCCTACTACCCAGTTGCATGTGCCTATTGTACACCATTACCTAAGTTCTATATCCGTCAGACTGCTTCTGCTCATGGTCATCGCCCATCATCCAGTATTCCCCAAGTTTGTTCTGATAACATGATTTCTAATGATGGGTCTGGAGATATATATTTGTACAATAATCTTTGCAGAAGAATGGCCAACAGATGGAGGAGGTTCCCTATAACCTGAATATTCCTATTGTAGTTCGCAAGCAGAAGCGGTCTTGTGCTTCTTACCCCCTTACTTTTCAGGTTTCTTTTCATTGTCTAACAGGGGACTTTCTGAGATTTGCAATGGCTCTTTCTGCCGTGGAAATTCCACGAAATTATGAGGAGGCATTGAAGGATAGTTGCTGACGCTAGGCTATGGAGGAAGAGATGGTTGTCTTGCAGTCCCGCGGTACATGGAGTTTGGTGCCTGCTCCTCTTGGAGCGTATGTAGTCAGTTGCAAATGGATTTTTATTGTTAAACATCATGCATATGGCAGCCTTGATCTCTATAAGGTAAGGCTAGTGGCACGTGGTTTTACTCGGACCTACGACGTGGACGACTTGGACACTTTTTCTCCATTGGCTCGTCACTCTCCACTACATATCCTACTTTCAGTAGCAGTGGTATCTGATTGGCCTTTATATCAGTCCGATGTTAAAAATACATTTCTGTATGGAGATACACAAGAAGTTTACAAGCAGTAACCTCCGGGGTTTGCTGTTGAGGTGGAGTGTCAGCAGGTCTGTAGACTCCATAAGGCGATATATGGCCTTAAACAAAGTCCAAGGACGTGGTTTCGAAAGCTCTTGGATTTGATTGAGAAACATGGGTTCAAGAGGTCTGATGCAAACCATTCGCTTTTTGTGCAGAGGACACCTAGAGGTATTATCGTCATAATGGTCTATGTTGATAATATTCTTGGTACAGAAGATGATATGCAGGAGATAAAAATGGCAAAAAAGTTTCTAGGCCGTCAGTTTGTTACTAAGGATCTGGGCACTCTAAGGTATTTCCTAGGGTTGGAATTTGCTAGGAATGTGCAGGGTCTTGTGATGATCCAAAGAAAATATGTTACGGATATACTTGTTAAGATGGGCAAGATTGGATGTCGACCCTCTACTACTCCTATAGATCCTAGCATGAAATTATACGATGATGGTACATATGAATTGGATAAGAGGAGATATAGAGAGAGAGTGGAAAAGCTCATGTATGTTACTATTACCAGACTGGATATCTTTTTTGCAGTGAGTCGAGTGAGTCAGTTCATGGAGTAACCTCGTCAAGTACATATGGACGCGATATACATGATATTGAAATATCTTAAGTCTTCTCCAGGTGCAGGCATTGCCTTAAATGTCGGATTTCGATTTCATTTCGGTAAGCCTGGAAAGAGAAATTCGGTGGAATTTCGATGAAATTTCCCAAAACGTGCCAGAAACGTGAGAAATTACTAGAAAATTCATTTTTTTAAAATAAGATTTCTAATATTCTTTAACTCAATAAATGAGATAGAAATGCACCGTTTTTTGCTAATAGTAAGGTATTAACATGATATATTACATTAAATTTCCATCCAATCGCTCAAACAGTAAAAAAATAGTATACTGCTCAAAATTAAAACAAGATTTGCAACCAAAATTAGAAGCCATAGTTTCAGCTCTTGAATATGAAGAGAATGGCGACACATGCAATAATAACAGAGAAAAACGTATGCCACCAAAGAGTACCAGCAAAAGGATATCTTATATAAGAAATTAAGATTGAAATGATAAGCTTAGAACTTGTATCTAACCAAAATACTCTCAATATATAAAAAAAATTTACTTTGGAATAAGGCATATACATACACCCACAGACACAGATCTTTTTAACATGTACGTCTAATAGATGCATTGTATAGCTTGTGATCATAAAATATATACTATGCAAAACAAAAATAATTCAACTAACACCAAGAAACTATATAGCATTCATAAGCACAATTTATATCCAACCTTATAGTAGGCAAATACTTACAATCACAATTTTGAAGGTTGTTAACATAGCATTCACACAACCGTATGCAATCTTTGTAGTAGAGAAAAGCCATGAGAAAGCAAAGCCTTAAATTTCGGATTTCGGTTCCATTTCACCATGTTCGAAAGAGACTTTTCGGTGAATTTTGGTGAAATCGTCAGAAATCTTGGAAATGTCTCTAAAGAGTCTAAACGAGACTTTTTTTCCAAAATTAAGGTTTTTGGTATTCCAAAGTCTATAAATAAAATAGAAATGCACATTATTTGTAAAATAGAATTGTAAATATAAGTTTTGAAGTAATATTATTGTCATAATCATCACCCATGTTGATACGTAGAGCAATGTATTGCCTGAAGTCAGAACTACATGTTAAACTGGAAGCAAAAACCATGATAATCACCTTATCAATAAGAATGAAATAACACATATAATAACTATTGATCAAAACATATATATTAAAATAAAGAAAGAACAAAAAATAAAACCTCTTCGGTTAAAAACTTGAATTTTACTTTTAAATCTTGTGGCTAACTGATTTGGTTTGGATTTATATCTAAAATTTAGAAACTAACTAAAGAAACTTCTTCCAATAACATAAAGCACTCTAAAAACTCAACACATCGACGAATAAATAAGTGAAAATTCATTATTATATGCAAATTTCAATGAAAGCGAATGGTAGATTCCCTGATTTTTGTTGTTTCGCCGAAACAACATGCACTTTCGATGACATTTCATTGATATTTCGTTGAAATCCTGGAAAAAGAAAGAAGGTGTCGTTTCGATTTCGGTAACCTAGAGAAATGGAAATTTAGGAGAAATTGGAGGTTGTGGGTGCATGATTACTTTTCAAGAAAGGAGCAACCCTCTCTGTATCTGTGTGTGTTGACGCTGACTATACAGGATGTCCTAAGGATAGGAAGTCCACTTCGGGATTTGCAGTATTTGTTGGTAGTTCCCTTATTTCTTGGAGAAGGGACAAACAAACTATTGTGGCCAGTACAAGTTCCGAATCTTAATATATGGCTATGGCTCAAGCGAGTACAAAATGATGTGGGTTCGAACAGTGTTAGCAGATTTGCATGTAGATGTTCCTCTACCCATGCAGTTACAATGTGATAATCAAGCTGCCTTAATCATTGCAAACAACCCTGCATTCCACGAGAAAACGAAATATATTGATGTAGACTGCCACTATACAAGAGATATGATCCAGAAGGGCTTGATTTCTACCTCTCATGTTAGTTCAGGAGAGAAAACATCTGATATTTTTTGAAATTTTTACACCCATAGCTCTAAGTAATTTTGTAATTACAATAATAACCCTACATAATCGTAAATTATACAAGAAATCCCAAATAGTCACTCCGTCTCACACCCATAACCCTCCGTTAGTTTTCTTATTAACCCAGCCATGTCATTGGGATAATGTAACTCATGATCTATCCAACTGCTTTTAAAAAAATAAAAACAATAAAAAAATTAATGCCATTTCCTCGCTTGGAAGAAAAGGCCAAGGGGGTTGCAGGAGAAGTTGGTCGACGCAGGGGCTTGGTGGCGCTGGAAGGCAGAGGCCGAGGCGGCTAGAGGAGGAAGGGCAGGTAGTCGACGCGAGGGGATAGAGGCGCTGGGAGGCGGAGGCTGAGGGGCTGAAGGAAGGGGAGGTGGTCGGTAAAGTGGGTGGGAGAAGCTAGAGAAGGAAGTAGGGGGGCTTCCAAGAAGGAGGTGGTGGTGGGCCGTAGGGAGGGGCGGGGCTTGCAGACGCAAGGTGGGGGGCTTCCAGGCAGGAGGGGCATGCAGGGGGGGAGAGCTTCCAGGCAGGAGGGCTTGCAGGTGCGAGGTGGGGGGCTTCCAGGCAGAAGGCGATGGGTCAACGGTGGTGGCGGGTCGCAGCAGGCGCGAGATGGGGGGCTTCCAATCAAGCAGGAGGTGATGGTGACAAGCCGCAGGGAGAGGCAGGTCTTGCAATGGCAGGAATGGGGGGCTTTTAAGCAGGAGGCGGTGGGTTGACGGTGGTGGCGGGCCGTAGGGAGGGGTGATGTGGGCTTCCAAGCAGGAGGCAGTGGGTCGGTGATGGTGGCGGGTTGTGGGGGAGGGGTCATGGGGTCGGGTTCCACTGGGGGGGGATGACGCAGGGAGGGGCAAAGCTTGCAGGAGGGTGGCCTTGTCGAGGCCGGGGTGCAGAGAGAGGCTTCCAGGCCAGGGTGGTGGGAGGAAGAAAGGGAGGAGGAGGAGCTCGGTGGGGGGAGCTTCTAGGGAAGGAGGGAGGGAGGTGGGTGCTGGAGGATGCAACCACAAGGGGAGCTTCTAGAGGGGAGGAGGAGTTCTGCAGGGGGAAGACGACGAGGAAGAGGGAGGTGGGTGTCGGAGGACGCATGGAAGGAGGAGAGTGCAGCGGGGGTGGGATGCATGGGGCTTCCACATAGGGAGCTTACAGGAGCTCGGCAGGGTGATGAAGGGGAGGAGGAGGTGGGTGCTAGAGGATGCAGGGGAGGAGGAGGAGCTCGATAGGGGCGGGGGTTGGCTGGTTGGAGGATGAGCTCAACGGGGGCGGGGGTTGGCTGGCTAGAGGAGGAAGGGGAGGAGGTGGGTGCTGGAGAGGTCGGCAGGGGGAGGGAAGGGATCTCCTTCGTAAATAATGGGAACTTAAAGGGTATAAATATAAAATATTTGACGAATACCATCTTAATGGGAAATCGGATGGAAGTTAACATAGGGTTATGGGCATAAAAGTTAAGTACAATTCGGGGTCCTGCATGTAATTCACGATTATGCAGGGTTATGATTGTAATTACAAAATTACAAGGTTATGGGTGCAAAAATCCCATATTTTTACCAAGTCATTACTCAGGGGACCATATTTCAGAAGTATCCGTCCAAGCTGAGCATGATTGACATCTACGCTCCATCTTGAGGGGAAATGTAGAGATATTTCCATGTCTCTATGTACCTTTTCAGTTATTTTATTTCTTTACGTCTATCTTATGTAATTTACCCATAGGTCTCTCCTCTATTTATGAGAGAGCCTAAGGTTCCTGGAATAAACATCTCTTCTATTTTTCCCAACAATTCCGATATCTAATATTGACATTAGTTAATGATTTCCAGATGACTACCAAATATGACTAGTGTATGCTACACCAGATTCTTAGAGGCCTTAATCAATATTAGATGTGCATGGGTAAAAGAGGATATATACGGTACACCTGGTCAATTTCTAATGGTAAGTTAACTGGTGGGACTTGACTTATGATTTCTATTAAACTTCAGAAGGAGACTGTTTTAAAATACCCCATGCTTAATTTTATGTAAAATTGCAAAACCCCAATTACTATGGTGCATAATTAACGGATCAAGGTTGGTTCTATCTCGCTATATGGTGGAAATAACTAATTTAATGATATAAAGTTTTAAATTCAATGAGATATGAGCGGTTAACAACCATATAATTTAATTATAGTCTAAGGTCAAGGTGGGAGAATTACCCTATTAAGTGTACATTATAGAAATGATCCCAAGGTTTGGGTTTGATCAAAGGAGAGACTTGATGCAGGGATCTTTCAACGAGTCTATGAGTCTATGTGTGGATATATCTGTATATCTGTTAAATCATGGGAATATTATTGATCGTCGAAAAAAGTTATCCCATGAATTTATGTGGTGTTTGTAAGGAATGAGATGGTTGCCCTGTTAATGAAAATCATACATCCAATCTATATCATTGATGGAATCTGGATTCAGTGCAAACTTATGATGTCTTAGCTGGTTAGGTTAAAGGAAAATATTCCTTCGGAGTACGATGAACTGCAAAGGAGAGCGATGCACCTTCATGGTCCGTCCAGAAAATGGAAAGCGCCCCATTATTGTTAGAAAATAGAGAATACGGAAGCAGAAATGATAAACAGGGCATAAGAATAAAGAAATATAGACATGGAAGAACAAGAATTTTTTACGTGGAACCCTACTCCCTAAGGAGCGGGATGAAACCGCGGGAGCAGGCCTCAAAGGGCCAGATTATGCATTGCATTTTTTCCATGTAAGGTTTGGTGCTCCTTATATAGCCTCCACAAAGCCTCCAAGTCCCACCACTGGTAGATGTGGGACTAAACATATCGATGGGGTAAATGGATCCTGGAGAGGATCCATTTACCCTCCTACACTCATATGGCGCACAACCAAATACTCCAACACTCCCCCTCAAGCTGGAGCATGCAATGCTCAACTTGGACAAATAGAAAGAAACTCAACTCACGCTACATGACACTATAAACAATATCAACTCAACACGCACAACTGTGGGCTGCTCTCGAGGACGTTGCTTCTCATGCCGTGTAGGTGAGGAGGATGAACGGGCTGGAGTGTGAGTCTGCTGAATCTCCTCGTCGGAGAGCATGTGCTCTGAATTGCACTTGACAGAGTCACAACAACTGGAGATGAGTCTCCTCGGTGGAGTATTCTGGCCCGCCACAATAATGTGGACAACTGCTTTATCTCTGAAAATGATCAAACTGAAAAGGCCGTGGAAGTACAATCCTCTTCGGAGTCCACGATCGCTGGAGAATGGAGTCTGAAAAGTCTCCTCATCGGAGAACTGGGTCTCTCCCATTTGGCACAGAGAATGGTACTCTTCTCTGGAGTCCCTATGATACCACATGAAAACCCTAGCCAACATGGCATAGGGAATGGTCCTCTACTCTGGAATCCCTATAGCTCACATGAAAACTTTGGCCGACAAAATAAGAAGAATGATGGGGACCATGCAAAAGATGGCAAACATGTGCTCATCTGAAAAGACCACATACATGTGTGTGTCTGAAACAGAAGGCTCGAAAACTATCTGACGTCGAGTTTGGATAACTGATCACTATAGAGTCTGGAAACTAGCTGGTCTGGAGAATCTGGAATCTGAAATCTGGAGAAGACATGTGACTCTACATATACTCCCCCTTTCTCTCATACTTGTCGGAAAACATGGACGTCGATCAAGTTAGGAGAAGACAAAGAAATTGGGGGTACAAAACATCAATAAGCCGTATCTTTTTTTCCTTTTTTTGAAACGTTTTTTTATCATCATTTTTTTCGACTATTTCTTTATCTCTCTTTTCCGCGTACGGGTTTATTTTGTACGCCCTCCTCTTTTTTTGAAATAAGACACGGCCCAAAGGGCCTAAACTGTTCTTTTCCTCTTTTTTAACCATCCTCCCCTTTTTTTCTGCCTTTCTATTCTCCCCCTTTTTTGTTTAAACCAGGAGACCTTTCCCTCACTCATTTTTTTCTTGAAACAACCATCGGCCCACATGGCCGAGAAGCAGAAAAAAAATTGTTTTTTTTTTAAAATTGTTTTTTAAATAGGCATCGGACCCCCCATTAGGGTTCCCAATGGGAACCCCATTCTCACGAAGTGCCACCCCGATGGGCATGGAAGGCCGTATCGATATCGATATCGTTTCGATATCGTATCGATACGATATATCGTCGAAATATCGCTCATATCGACGAGCTTTTGTGAAGAAAATACCTGAAAATCGGGATATATCGCCATATCGGTACCCATATCGATACCATGTCGATATCGATATATCGGCGATATATCGCCGATATATCCCGATATTTCCTTCCATGTTGATGGGGGTTTCCTGCAGCATTGTGATGAAGCAGTCGCCCGAGTCAGAGGGGATGAGCAGCACGAGGGGGAAGAGGAGCATCTCGCACGGAGGGGCCGCTAGGGCGAGCGATGGAGGGTGCTGCACGAGGAGGAATCAACCCTGATTGGGCACTACTTGACTCGCCTGGAGTTGAGCACCACCGAGGAGCTTTACATATCAAGTCTCCATTGACACCTGCGGTCGCCGCTCCCTATCTAGCGTTTCCACCATGCGGCCGTGGGAGCGCGAGCAGCCCTCACCTCTGTCGTTGGAATCACCGTCGTGCTTTGGTCACGAGGGGGGGTCGCATCAGGCGAGGTCTTCGTCGTCGAAGCCACTAGAGAGGAGGTGTGGCGTCGCCTTGCTGTTGGTGGTTCCGCCAGGAGATGCGCCGCCACGGCTGGGAAAGTTGTGCGCTTGTGCACGATGAAAGGAGGGCACCGCCTGCGCACCATGGGAGGAGGAGAGGAGGGCGATGCGACCTAGGAGTCTCGCCTGGAGCAGGAGCGTTGGTGTGATGGAGTATCGGGAGGTGAACCCTTGTTGCCTAGAGTGATGGCCGAGGAGATAAAAGGGACCAGGTATCGACGTTGGAGCTATATGAGGCCAGAAGACCGTCTGAAGGGGCTCCATGCATAGAAGGGCTCCTGGAGATCGTATGAGACGTGGTGTCGGCCTGCAGAGGCCAAATCTTCACGAACAAAGTGCGGTTAGGGCTTCCAAAAATGGAAGAACCTCCTTGATGAATCACAACTCTCGAATATTGAAATAATCTTTGCACGTAATTCTCAAAATTGAATCTCGAAAAAAAATAACACAAAATGCATGAGAATCGACCCGCTCTAATACCATGATAGAAAACAGAGAATGCAGAAGCGGAAATGATAAATAGAGCATAAGAATAAAGAAATATAGACATGGAAGAACAAGATATTTTTACGTGGAACCCTACTCCCTAAGGAGCGGGATGAAACCACGGGAGAAGGCCTCAAAGGGCCAAGTTATGCATTGCATTTTCTCCATGGATACAGGAGGTCTGGGGCTCCTTATATAGCCTCCACAGAACCTCCAAGTCCCACCACTGGTAGATGTGGGACTAAACATATGGATGGGATAAATGGATCTCTCCAAGATCCATTTACCCTCCTACAACTCATATGGCGCACAACCAAATACTCCAACAATTATACTTTGGTGAGTGGTTTCCCTCCTGAATTTTGGTGCATCCTCTGTTGTAGCTGGTATTTCATGGGTACGAAGCCGAGTGCAGGTTATCCTAGTTTTTCTCTAGGTTGTGTTACAAGTCACACGCTTGAAAGTTGAGGTTGTCTCTATGCCTTGTTGACCCTGGCATGCATTTAGTAGGAGCATCTTCGTTTTTTATTGCTCTACTACCACCAAGAGTGTGCTATTGTTTCGGATTTCCATGACGCGAGCTACTATCTACATTGTGGGTAGTCGGCTCAGTGTAGCCTTCTTCTCTAGTAGGGAGGTCCCAAACCACCCATTATCCAAAGCCTATGAGTCAAGAAGAAAACAATTAAGTGCTAACCATAAATAAGTTTATTCTATGATATTTAATCCAATACGAATAATATGAAATATCTTGTGAGTTAGGTTATGTGATCTTATGCGAATAATATATTCAAAATCTTGAATGATATATGAATGAGTCGGAACATGATTATGGATTAACATCGTGGTGTTTCACATGACATGAGATGTCTAAGTGTAGGAAGAGTGTGATCGCACAAGGTTTTAATTATCGGACAACTCTTGATTTATAATATGAGAATCATGTTGAGAAAACATGTCCATATCTTGTAAGCATAGGCTTGAACCAAATTTACGTAATAAACATGAAAATTGCTTATCATTTACTCTACTACTTGTTCCCTCTACTCGTACTTTTTTGGATTGTGCCACATGCCTAGGGAAAGAATGTGTGAATCTTATTGAGATATCTACTCTTGCTACTATGTTGAGACACTTTCAAATAGTTGCATACATGTTGCTCCATATATATTATTGTTCAAGAAACTACTAGCATCCTTTCTTTCCTTTTTCATACATAATATGCAGTTTATATCATCCTCCATTACTGGGCCATTTGGCTCATCCATCGTACCCCTTAGTTTTCCAATCATTTACAGGTTCAATGCAAGGAAGAGGATCGAGCAATTGGTAGATCATGTACAAGAGTTAAAAATATTAGACTTTAGCTCCTTTATACAAATTTGTACTACAACAAAACCTTTTCCCACATTAAGTAGGCCCTCCATTCAGATATATCTTAGGTCATTCTTGAGCTTAGATCCTAATAATGAAGATCCCTTCGGATAGTCTCATTCCAATACTTCTTGGACATTCCTTGCCCTCTCTTAACCAGCTCAACATCCCAAATCTCGCATCTTCTAACCGGTGCATCATTCAACCTCCTTTGCAAATGACCAAACCGTCATAAGCAGTTTCTCGCATCTTATCCTTCTATGAATATAATCTTTTTATGTATGACCACACATCCACTTTAGCATTTTCATTTCTGCTATTGTCATTCTCTAGATATGTCTATGGTTCACAAGCCAACATTCCGACCCATAGAGCATATCGGGTCTCAAGGCTATTTTGTAATATTTTCCTTCGATTTTCAAAGGAATTTTCTTATCATATAGAATGGTAGAGGTTCATCTCCACTTTAACCAACCTGCATTTATTTTATGAGTAACAACTCCATCGATATCCCCAATATGGTCCAAATAGACCCATGTATCTAAGAGAACATTTCTTCTTAATGCCATCATCTCTAATATTCACACTGATTCCTTCACCACTACTTCCATCAAATGTACACTCATATATATTCAGTCTTAGCCAAACTTATATGAGATACTTTGGTCTCCAAGGCATGTCTCCAAATCTCAAGCTTCTCATTTATTCCATCTCCACTCTCATCAATCAACACAATATCATCGCTGCGAACAACAAACACCGGTGTATCTCATGCCTAAATATGACTAGTTAACTCATATAATCAAAGTAAAAAGGAATGGACTTAAAGCTAAATATTGATGAAGACTGATGATGGCAAAATAGTCAGTCTACACAAGATGAAGCCCCATCGGTCACCATACATATCCTTTATCATGTTAATGTACAGGATAGGAACTTGTCTCTTCTCCAAAACTCACCACAATATCTCCCGTGGGACTAAATCATAAGCCTTCTCCACAATATCCTTTATACAACTTAGTAATGTTGTAAAATAGTGTACCATTTGTTTAAAGAATTGTGGAACTGTGCATGTAAATAATATTGTGGATATTGAAACATTGTATATTCTTCTTTCTTTTATAATCTAATGGTGATTTTATGTACACGTTATAGTTATTATTGGGTGTTCAGGTCTGAGAAGTTAAAAAAGAAATGGCCAAGATAATCGACCGTCTCATCTTCCCCACCGCAAGGGAGCGGGCGTCACGTTGAGCAAAATGGCCGACTCAAGTTAAGACTAAATCTTTCATATTCACCTTTTCCATGATGGTTTGGGGGACTTTTATCAAACTAAAGAGTGCAGACAACTACGTATTATGGTCTTGAGCCTTCAAGGTGTTCATTAGCGGATAGAGGAAGATATACATTCAAAAAAAGGAGTCGTTGAAAGAAATAGATAAGGGCTATATTCCTGACTGAGCCACAACTATCAAGTAATTTCATTGATGACCAACATCGCTGAGTCTCGCATCCTGGCCAATCTTCTTTATAAGTGACAATCAAGGACATGTAGGACGACTGTTTCAGATGTAATCACAATAGATGAACTCCCATTCACAGATATCTACACACAAATTTGGTTTGTTGTTCAAGGAGATTCCTCACTTATGACAGTCTATATGAGGAATTCATTATTTTCAGTCCTCTTGTTGTGCCAAACATGTGGCATAACGATTTGAGTGGCGAGTTTACAGGTTCCTTGCCGGACTACATCCTCGCTATCAAATAGCAATGATCAGTTCCTTAAATATGAGATTGTTCCTTCCATCAACGTAACTTTTGACCACCTACAACGACTTAAGACTCTCTTAGACTAACAAATCATACACACGCAATAAATAACATTTGCTTTCTCATGACATCTGGACGTGGTGGTTGCTACCAAGGTTTTAAAAAGCGTGAGGTGTATCGAGGCGTAAACCTCACTCATGAAAAAAATTCATAAATCATAATAATTAATCGTAATTACAATTTTCAATTTCTAGAAGTTAAATAGTTATGATTAAATACATAACTACATGATATTTCAAGGCTAACATCATGGTTTAAAAATTCAAAGTGTTATATAACTCTCTTTTTGGACTCTAAATCCATAAGGAGTCAAGTGAATATGGATATGCAAGCACAATAATGGGTAACTCTCTGTAAAATTTAAAGTTTTGAATGAATCTAACTAAAGGGACTAGATGTAACACACTGTTTTCAAAATTAGGTGAGATATGTATGTCATTCAATTGAGAACGATAAGAGAGTAAGCAGTGAATCAATGATCACTTTTTACTTTACCATAAGGATGGGGGGATAAAATACATGAATATTGCATGTTATGACCATTTTTGTTCATGCATGCTTTGATGTGTATTAATTAGTCCCGATTGAATGGAGGCTATTGCTGACCGGGAGAAGTGGCAGGCTATTGCTGATCATTTTCATGATTTTTCGAGAAGAGTAGATAGACCTTGGAGATGGTCAGGGCAACGGGCCTCCCAATTGGTGCAAAGCATTACACCGAAGGAGGTGAAGGTTGCAGTTTGGAATCTTAACATTGATGGTGCACCTGATCCCGATGGGTTCCCTATCTTTTTCTTACATGAGTTTTGGGCAGTGATTGAAGGTGATGTCATAGATGTCGTGGAAGAGTTTGCTAGAGGTAATGTTGGTTTTGAGAAGCTTAACAAGGTGCTTATTTTCCTCCTACCTAAAAAGGAGGTCTCTGAGATAGTCGAAGATTTTCTTACTGATTGCACTTTCCAACGCTATCTACTTAATAGTGGCGATCTGACAATTAGGCTGAACAAGGATCTGCATCACCTCATCTTGTTACTCCAGCCAGCATTTACTCTAGGGAGACAGATTGCAAACAGTTTGGCTATGGCCAAGGTTCAGGGAAGCGGTATGCGTATGTGTCGGACGGGTCACTGAATAGCGATTAAGCAATATGCGGAGGCATATGCGAGGTATATGGGGTTCTAAGCGGTTTCATAAATTTTTATTTAAAAATAAATAAATATGTACAAATTTAACTACAACTGAACTAAACTTATGTATAATTGTGGTACTATATGATCATCAGCAAAGTACTATATGATATATTATGTAAAAAACATCATAAAAAAAGTACCATATGATCTATTATGTAAAAATAGGTTTATGGTAACTGGAAATATTAGTCTAAGATGTAAACAATAGAAAAAGAAGAATATAATCATTTGTGATGGTAAATCACTAGTCTAAGATGTAAATACTACCCCTTTGGCATATAGTCCATATAGTAGTATAATTCATGCTTTAATATCATGAATTTTGTGTGAAAATAAGCATTTAATCTAAATTAATATAGTCCATATAGTAGTATAATTCATGCCAAATACCAACCGGATCTAGAAATCGGGATCCGGAAACTCAACAAAGGCGACCGATCCATAGTCGGATCTAGAAATTCAGATCCGGAAACCCGACAAACACAAGAAGCGGGCGCACGGTCCGTACATGCGGCCGCACAGCCTGCATATGCGGACCGTATATGCACAATGGCCGCATAATAAGGGGCCTCAGGGAATCGGTGCGCTAGAGCCCCCGCACACGCATATGTGACCGCATATACGGCCGCTCGGACCGATTTCGTGAACATTGGTTATGGCTACTGAGATCATAGCAAATTGGATGCGACGCAAATCGAAAGGTGTTCTTTGAAAAGTGGAATTTACTAAAGCCTATGATATGGTGGACTGACGTTTTCTCTGGATGGCAATGTCTCGGTGGGGTTTCCCTTTATCTTGAATCTCCTAGATTAAGCGATGTGTCACAACAACCCCATATTCGGTGCATGTGTATGCCCAACCTAATGGAGGTTATTTCTAATCGCAAAGGGGTGTTAGGCATGGGTGCCCCCTGGCCCTATGCTTTTTGTGATTGCTGCAGATGTCCTGTCGTGCATGACGGAGCAAGTATGGCATAATTATTTGACAACAGGGTACTCCACAGAGGATATATGTATTCATATCTTTCAGTATGCAGATGACACTATTTTTTTATTGAGGGAGACAAGGAGGATGCTAAAGGTATAGCAGCAATTGTGGAAATTTTTGGCGAGTTGTTCAGGCTTGTTCTTAATCGTGGGAAGTCTAGGCTATCTCTTCTGGTCAATCTGACTTAAAAGCACATGCAAGTTGTTTGGAGCTGGGAACAGAATGTGGTTCTCTACCGATCCGCTACCTTAGTCTTCCCCTTACTATGGGAAGACTTAAGATGTTTGATTGATTACTTGTCATAGAGAAGATGGAGAAAAAGCTCTCCGATTGGAAGGTAGCTATGTTGACGCATGTCGGGCACCTAGTGCTTGTAAAGGTCGTCTTCTCTGCTATCCATGTTTTCTTCATGTCATCTCGTCTTCTCCCCGTGGGTATCATATGTAGGCTGGAGATAATCATGAGGAGATTCCTTTGAGGTAAAACTGGTGCGTGCATCTAGTCGATGGGAAAATTGTTACCCTGCCAGCGATGGTTGGCGTCCTTGGAATCACTCACTTGGAATCCATGAACAAAGCTCTTCTACTTAAATGGGTGTGTAGGATCTAGGGTAGAAGAGAAGACTTGTGTTTCCATCTCATTTGCAGCATTTATAACATAGGGATCCACGACAGCATGTATCAACTACCTCATTTTCACCCTTCAACTTTCTGGAAAGGGATCAACTCGACGATGCCTCGTTTTCTTGAACTCTTCCATTTAGTGCTTGGAGATGGTAAATCTTTAGCATTCTAGACCGACAACTGGTCGGGTGAGGGGCCCTTTTCCACTATAACCCCTCGCCTATTTGCTCTAGCTGCTATCCGAAAGCACATGTCAGACTGCTGGGTTGATGACAACTGGAAGCCTTCGTTCGTGACAAACTTCTCTGATCAATGCTTGGAGGATTTCCTTCTACTCTTAGTTTCCTCAAGCACACAACAGATAGACCGGTAGAAGGCTAGGATCAATGGGTTTGGAGGGATAACTCTTTCTCGATTAAACGTGCATGCAAAGCTATCACTAGACTGCCAACGCCTTGGACAGACACCTTAGCGGGCAACTACAACTTCACCTGGGAGTTAAAACTACCAACCAAATTTGGTTTCTTTATGTGGCTGCTATGTAGAAGGTGCATCATGACAAGGGAACATTGTGCAAGACTTTTCATGGATGTCTCTAATAGATGTCCACTTTGCGAGACGCATATTGAGACAGGGGTGCATTTCTTCTTCCACTATGAGAAAATATATGTTATTTGGTCAGAGGTGGATGTGGATTGGTTGAATCTCCTGAATTTAGATCTCTTTTGGAATTCGTTGTTTGAGCCTCTGAGGCGAAACATCGATATAGAGAAGACATGATGCGGACTATCACAATTATCTCAGCAATTTGGTTAGCAAGAAATAGTGCACTTTTTTTCTTTACAACAATTTTATTGTGAGAATGTTATTTTCCATTCTAAGGCTCTTCTCGAATCTTGGCTCTTGTAAGTATTCCTATATTTTTTCTTAGTCTTTTAATTGGGCGAACACCATAGAGTGTTTCTCCCTTTTTTGACTCAAAAAAATGTATGAGTTCAACATTTTCCTAGGTTAACTTAGTATCCATACCATCACTAGGGATAGGGATGAATAAAATTATCACCTTTTTAATACATTTTTTATCCATGAGCATCCTTATGATAAAGACATGGAAAAAGAACATTCTAATAAGTATATAATAACTATCTAGTCCATATCTGACAACAATAATATCTCTTGTGTATCTCCCTCCATGACTAGATGCATGAAATGACTAACCAACTGTTGTACATCAATGTCAATCCTCCTCTCAACAAACCCGTTAGACATGAATAGCTTAGAATTAGAAATTAGAAGCAAGAACTTCTACCCATACATTGAGAAATGCAGGAAAGGAAAATTGAAAAGACAAAGATGCAAGAGAATTACCTATGTAGAACAAGGTCAGAAAGTTGCAACAGTTGCCAAAAATTGAGAGGACCCACAACCCAGTAATGGCCTGAGAAAATCAAATGAAGATTATGAGAAAAAGCAAGGAAGCAACACAGGCAGATTTGAAACCCACATAATGTGCCCGAGGGTCATACAACAAGAAACTTCTTAAGATCACGCCCAGAAGCAATGTCCCTCAGCACTGCAAGTGCCCAATTGATCTCAGTCTTCAGCACCAAAGCAACATTCACGGCCAAATCCTCCGGTATATGTACTTCGGGAACTTTAGGTGGGGACCTGTCAAGGAATTTCCAAAATTTAGACTTCAAACTGAAATTGAGAAAATTCCTTGCATCCGCAAACAAAAAAAAACAAATTTATACTTATGCATCAAGGAGATGGCATTGGACCAAAGGAAGACTATCGCCAATCCAAATATAAGGCAATGGCAAACTAGTTGCAGCAGATGGTATTCAATTAATTCGAACAAAACCCAAATCAGAGTTGCACCACCGAGCACAACTGCAGAAACCTTCTTGTTCCTCCACAGGATGAGATCAGCAGCTGCACAAAGGAAACCACGCAGAATTTTCAAGAACTAACTACCTGTGGGCAAAAAAAACATAAGAAAAACAGAGACTCTCGGAACCGATCCCAAAGCCATGCATGCCATAGAACCCGATATCAACATCGGATGCTTATTTCTCAACAAATCAGTAAATACAAAAATACGGGTGATCGAACAAGATCAAATCTCATTTAAACAACAAACATGCAAGCATGCAAACTACTGCTAAGACCAGGAACTAATTTAGGATCCATTTAAGCAGTCCAAAACACCGGACCGTCTTCAAGCAAAATCTGTCGGTACAAATTCAGTAAAGGAATGCAATTTCTTAAAACAAAACGGAAACATAATCGTCGAAAAGTTTTTTTAAAAAAAACTATATAATAAACGCTTATTCGACACAGGTAAAAACCCATGCACAGCGCGAGATAGAACGCGTACGCTTGCCACCGCCGAGGACCTCGTGGACGGGCCTTTCCCGGCCGAAGATCCTATACACCTTGGACCTGAGAGCCTCCACCGTGGGGGCCTCGTGCCGCCTCTCGGAGTCCGAGTCGGATGATTCGCCGCCGCGGGGCCTCACCGTGGTCTCTTCGATGGGATATTCCTCCCCGGCCACGACTGCGGAGTCATCAACAACCTCCTCCATCGGCAAAAAAAAGGGAGTTGGGAACTCGAGAAGATGGTCCGATCCGCAAAACGCCGAGGAATAGTGTACCGATATTGGACCTTCGTGGACGTCGTGTCGTGCGCGCTCTATAGAGGGAGGTGGAGGAGTACGAGGCGGATGGATGCTTGTGGGCCGTCGGATAGATGGGGTTGGAAGGGTGAGGAGCGACCGACGAGGAGGGGCGGTCTGATGGGGATATTATACGTGTCGGGAGATTGGGGGGAGTTGGGAAGCATGGAGAGGACTCGTGGAGGCATGTTGGTCGGAGGGGTGGGTCCGGGGACCTCTGAGAAGGAGATGTTTAATGTAACATACGCCAGTCTATTACTTATGGGATAAATGGGGCTGCCCCTAGGGGGAGTTAACTTGGCTCCCCCGCCTCATTTTCACTATTTTTTTATTTTTTTAAAAATTTCTTCCATAAATATTCATCACTATATCCCTATATTATGCTATTAAAATTTCGTGCAAAACAGAGACTCCTACGACCTCCATCCAGACAGTCATTTTTTAACGGTAACAGGATTTTTTAAATCGACCCCGATTGGATGAAGGTCGTAGGAGTCTCTATTTCGTACGAAATTTTAATAGCATAATATAGGCATTTAATAATGAATTTACACGGTTTTAGATTTCAAAAAAAATTAAAAAATTTTTTCAAAAAGGGGCGGGGGGAGCTAACTTAGCTCCCCCTAAGGGGCATACACATTTTTCCCTTACTGGGATAAATGGGGCTGCCCCCTAGGGGGAGCTAACTTGGCTCCCCCCGCCTCATTTTCACCATTTTTTTTATTTTTTTTAAAAATTTCTTCCATGAATATTCATCACTATATCCATATATTATGCTATTAAAATTTCGTGCGAAACAGAGACTCCTACGGCCTCCATCCAGACAGTAATTTTTTAACGGTAACAGGATTTTTTAAATCGACCCCATTTGGATTAATGTCGTACGAGTCTCTTTTTCGCACGAAATTTTAATAGCATAATATATGTATTTAATAATAAATTTACACGATTTTAGATTTCAAAAAAAATTAAAAAATTATGTCAAAAAGGGGCGGGGGGAGCTAACTTAGCTCCCCCTAGGGGGCATACACATTTTTCCCTTACTGGGATAAATGGGGCTGCCCCCTAGGGGGAGCTAACTTGGCTCCCCCCGCCTAATTTTCACCATTTTTTTATTTTTTTTGAAAATTTCTTCCATGAATATTCATCACTATATCCCTATATTATGCTATTAAAATTTCGTGCGAAACAGAGACTCTTACGGCCTCCATCCAGACAGTCATTTTTTAACGGTAACATGATTTTTTAAATCGACCCCGTTTGGATGAAGGTCGTAGGAGTCTCTATTTCGCACGAAATTTTAATAGCATAATATAGGTATTTAATAATGAATTTACACGGTTTTAGATTTCAAAAAAAATTAAAAAATTATATCAAAAAGGGGCGGGGGGAGCTAAGTTAGCTCCCCCTAGGGGCATACACATTTTTCCCTTACTGGGATAAATGGGGCTGCCCCCTAGGGGGAGCTAACTTGGCTCCCCCGCCTCATTTTCATCATTTTTTTTATTTTTTTTGAAAATTTCTTCCATGAATATTCATCACTATATCCCTATATTATACTATTAAAATTTCGTGCGAAACAGAGACTCCTACTGCATCCATCCAGACAGTAATTTTTTAACGGTAACAGGATTTTTTAAATCGACCCCGTTTGGATGAAGGTCGTAGGAGTCTCTATTTCGCACGAAATTTTAATAGCATAATATAGGTATTTAATAATAAATTTACACGGTTTTAGATTTCAAAAAAAATTAAAAAATTATGTCAAAAAGGGGCGGGGGGAGCTAAGTTAGCTCCCCCTTGGGGGCATACACATTTTTCCCTTACTAGGATAAATGGGGCTGCCCCCTAGGGGGAGCTAACTTGGCTCCCCCCGCCTCATTTTCACAATTTTTTTATTTTTTTTTTGAAAATTTCTTACATGAATATTCATCACTATATCCCTATATTATGCTATTAAAATTTCGTGCGAAACATACACTCCTACGGCCTCCATCCAGACAGTCACTTTTTAACGGTAACAGGATTTTTTAAATCGATCCCGTTTGGATGAAGGTCGTATGAGTCTCTGTTTCGCACGAAATTTTAATAGCATAATATAGGTATTTAATAATGAATTTACACGGTTTTAGATTCAAAAAAAAATTAAAAAATTATGTCAAAAAGGAGCGGGGGGAGCTAAGTTAGCTCCCCCTAGGGGGCATACACATTTTTCCCTTACTGGGATAAATGGGGCTGCCCCCTAGGGGGAGCTAACTTGGCTCCCCCCGCCTCATTTTCACCATTTTTTTATTTTTTTTGAAAATTTCTTCCATGAATATTCATCACTATATCCCTATATTATGCTATTAAAATTTCGTGCGAAACAGAAACTCCTACGGCCTCCATCCAGACAGTCATTTTTTTAACGGTAAAAGGATTTTTTAAATCGACCCCGTTTGGATGAAGGTCGTAGGAGTCTCTGTTTCGCACGAAATTTTAATAGCATAATATAGGTATTTAATAATGAATTTACACGATTTTATCACATAAATATTCATCACATTTTTCCCTTACTATATATCTATTATCTATATCTTAAATCTATTATCTATATCTTAAAGTGCGTCAAGCCATTATATTTTGCCTCATCAATTCCTATTTTACCCTTCAACCCATTACCCCATGCATTCCTACTTTACGCTTCAGCCCCACCGCCTCCCATTATTTACCCTTCCAAATTCCATTATATTTCCTCCCTTAAATTCCTATTTTACCCTTCAGCCCATTGCCCCCATGCATTCCTACTTTACCCTTCCGCCCCCACCGCCAAATTCGTGCTGATACTTCTGCCCCCAAATCCACGTGCCTCCCAGGAACCCCGATATTGCCTCATGCAGCTGCTTCAGATGCATTCGTTCTGACGCGTGCAGCTGGCACGCGCCCTCCGTTCTGTTACCCTTCCCATGCACGTAATATGATGGATCCCCATGCGTTTTTCCGCTGCCTATTTCACGCATCGTCCTCTTCAGTTTGCATCGCACCTTCTCCCTGCCATATCCGCACTGCATTCGACTTTCTTGCTTGCTTTTCTCACGCATCGTTCCCTTCAGTTCCCATCCTAATTGTCACCTGCAAGGTATTCTCCAGCTACATATTACTCGGTTATGTGTCGTTCTTACAGTTCTTTAGTTTCCACGTTCATCTGGCTCACATCTTTCTCTATGCAGATACTGCCCTCCTCTACGCCCGCCTCTGCGATTAGGCGTTACCGTCTTCCTTTTGCTCCTCCTCTCGACAGACATTTCCCAGGTTTATTGCTTTGCAAGTTCTTTATCTCCTATTGGTTTGGACATCCTTCCTGCCTTCTTCCATCCGCCACACGTTACATACACTGTTCTATTCATCATGTTCTCCGTCTTATAAAGCCATTAACATATTTATTTATTTTTTGTTTCCTGTGATTATTTTTTTCGAATTAACTTCATGCATATACGTCTGCATCTACAGATGGGACCGAGGATCTATAGTCCTCTACAATTGCATGCATATGCGTGCATATCTATAGTCCTGTGCAATTGCGAAAATGACAAATGTGCTCAGACTACAGCCTCCTGCCATCTATACATGTTCTTCATCATGGGATGAGGGGTTTATAGTCCTGTGCATGCAATTACGTGCATATCAATTAAATGGCTCTCATTTTTTCCATCTTACATGGTTCTCAAGATCAAAACCCATCCACTGTGGCTTTATTGTTATAAATAAAGCATATAATGGTGCCATAGAAAAACACTCTTTCATAAATTTTACAGTTCTGTGCAATTATGTGCATATCAATTGCATGGTTCTCATTTTTTTCATCTTATAATCTGCCATCTATAGATATTATTCATCTTATGATCCCATTAACATATTCATTCATTTATCGTGAATTAACTTCATGCATATACGTCTATATCTACGGATGGTATGAGGGATTTATGGTCCTCTGCATGCAATTACGTGCATATCAATTGCATGGCTCCCATTTTCTCCATCTTACAATCTGCCATCTATACATATTCTTGATATTATGATGCCATTAACATATCCATTTATTATGAAGTAACTTCATGCATATACGTGCATTATCAATTCCATGCAATGCCATAACACTTCTTATACATATTTTGGTTCTCCAATAAACAAAAATGTATAATATAATGATGCTATTTAAAAAATCCATACTATCTACATGCATATCTATAGCATTAGTAATTTTCTTCCTATTTGTGCTTATTTATATATTCGTGATTTCCATAGCGTGCATTATCAATTGCATGCAATGCCATATCACTTCTTATACATATTTTGATTCTCCAATAAACAAAAATGTATAATATAATGATGCTATTTAAAATATCCATACTATCTCCATTTTTCCTTCCAACGATGTGGAGTAAATAATAGATCCAATTTCCAAACAGTAATCATTATAGTTTATTCGCGATTTCCATAGTAATGTAAATTTCTCCTATTTTTTTTGCTTCCAACGATGTTGACTAAATAATAGATGCAATTTCCAAACAGTATATATTTAAACATTGAGAATTGCCCAAATTCTCAATGTTGACTAAATAAGAGATGCAATTATAGTCTTATATAAAACTTGCAGGATCTTAAGATATGCTACAAATTCTCAATGTTGACTAAATAATAGATGCAATTTACGTTTCCATAGCCGACTACTCCAAACCACATGATCTTAAGATATGCTACATTGCCTACATATTCTATTTTGTTTAAATATATACTTTCTTCCTCTCAATGTTCTCTAAATGCACAATGTCATCTGCTCCTCTTGCCCAGAACCTTATACTAATAAGCCTTACACGCTCTTATTTGTGTTACAGTATCTCCCATTCAAGATGGACATGTCTCGGGATGCGTGCAGGAAAGGTATGTCCCTACAACATCATGTGTTGATTAATGATTTCTATGTTATAACTTGATATGCGTATAACAAGCTCTCATGTTATGTTTGCTTCCGTGATCATTATTAATGCCACACATTAGTTCCCAACTCTTATTATCACATCCTTTCTTCTGTGCAGTTATGCTCATAAAATTTCATCGCTGCAATAACATTATCTTCCATAAAGGAATTATCCTATCATCGTGGCATGAATGCAATGCCGTATTGGTTCTCATTAATGAGAAAATATGTTTTAGTTTATATTTTGTTCATAATAGATAGCTTTAAACCACCCTGTTCCATATCAACATTGCTCAAAAAAATAAAAAACAACCTTTCCTTCTCGAACTTATATAGTTCTTCTTATATCATAATACTCTTACTAACATAATTTGTCTCATAATAATAAAATTTCCAATAAGCTTACACTAAACTTATACTTATATTAAATGTATAGCGTACATTGTGCATACACATCACTCCACATAATCCATGCATTTGCCTAACCATGGCACACTACGTCATCTCCATTGCCCACGTTCGTGTTCTTTTTATTGTTTTATGTTAACATCCTTATAAACTAATTTAAGTTCCTTCATACATGTAATATACATCCTCCGCAAACCAATATAATACAATCATAATAGATAGCTTTAAACCACCCTGCTTCGTATCAACATTGCTCAAAAAAAATTAAAAACAGTCTTCCCTTCTCAAACTTATATGGTTCTTCTTATATCATAGTACTCTTACTAACATAATTTCTCTCATAATAATGAAATTCCGAATAAGCTTACACTAAACTTATACTTATATTAAATGTATAGCGTACATTGTGCATACACATCACTCCACATAATCCATGCATTTGCCTAACCATGACACACTACGTCATCTCCATTGCTCACGTTCGTGTACTTTTCATTGTTTTATGTTAACATCCTCAAAAACTTATTTACGTTCCTTCATACATGCAATATATATCCTCCGCAAACCAATATAATACAATAAACATAGAGCATGCTATACTATTTTATTTCTGTAAACCTCTACCCACATTTTCATCGATACTCTAGGCTAACGACCACCAACAAGAATGACAACATTCTTAAAAGCAGGTAACCCTGTTTTAAATTACTTTTTACGTCGTCCTCCTTACCGTGCTCACAATATATGTCATCTTCTCCCAGTAAGAGACACCATAGATGCAAATAAACTGAGCTATATGCCTCACCGCACTTCCACCTCCATGCATTTGCCTAACCATGACACACTACGTCATCTCTATTGCTCACGCTCGTGTGCTCTTCATTGTTTTATGTTAACATCCTCAAAAACTTATTTAAGTTCCTTCATACATGCAATATATATCCTCCGCAAACCAATATAATACAATAAACATAGAGCATGCTATACTATTTTATTTCTCTAAACCTCTACCCACATTTTCATCGATACTCTAGGCCAACGACCACAAACAAGAATGAGAGCATTCTTAAAAGCAGGTAACCCTATTTTAAAATTAATTTTTACGCCATCCTCCTTACCGTGCTCACAATATATGTCATCTTTTCCCAGCAAGAGACACCACAGATGCAAATAAACTGAGCTATATGCTTCACCGCACTTCCACATGCATACATGAGAATGCTTCAATGCCAACAAGAAAAAGTACGCATCTATATGCTTTGCAGTCACTCAATTCTTACACATTTACGACTACTACTAACTAATAGCTTATAAATACACTTAGGAAAATATATTGATCGATGGGACTTTGGTGCACCAACTTCTCATTGTCCTCATTGTGGTGCTATCATGTGGTCTGAAGAAAAACGAAAAAGATCTGCAGCAAGTCAACCAACATTTCACTTGTGTTGTTCAAATGGTTCTATAAAGTTACCTACACTACACCAAGTACCTCCATCTCTAGATTCTCTGTTGGATGGTAGCAATGACTCTTCATCGCATTTTCGAAGATTCATACGTCATTACAACAATTGCTTCTCCTTCACCTCTGTCGGTGCTTCAGTTGATTCCACTATAAATGATGGTCGCTCACCGTATTGCTACAGAATTCATGGACAAATGTACCACAGAATTGGATCATTATTGCCCACACCTCTAACACCTCCATCTTTTGCGCAACTTTATGTGTTCGACACACGTCATGAAGCAGAAAATCGTAGACAAGCATTCTGGACCATTACACACACCGAAGTACATGAAAAAGTTCTTGCAGAATTGCAAATAATGTTGCATACGTGTAACCCTTATGCTAAGATATTAAAAGAGGCTAGCTCTTGGATAGAAAGAAATGAAGAATGTCATTTACAGTTGAAGATTATTGACTCAAGAGATAAGCAGAAGACTCCGCCTTATGCGGATGAAATTGCTATGATAATCATTGGTCATGAACAAGTTGAAACAAGCAATCGTGATATTTTGATTTGTAAAAGAACTGATGACTTCCGGCGCATTAATGAATTACACCCTGCTTATATGCCATTACAATATCCATTGTTGTTTCCTTACGGTGAGGATGGTTGGAGACCAGGGTTAACAAGTAATAGATTGAGTCGTTCTCAAATCTCGATGATGGACTTCTATTCATATCGACTTCAGTATCGCGAAGTTGAAGTTGGAGCTGCATTGTTAAGAGGTGGAAGATTATTGCAACAATTTATTGTAGATGCTTTTGCATGTATAGAACAAAGTCGGTTGAATTGGTTCCGGCAAAATCAGGATAAACTAAGAAGTGAAACTTTCTTAAATATTTACGATGTTGTCTCTTCTGGAAATCATTCTGGAGAAACCATTGGAAAAAGGATCATTCTTCCTTCATCATTCACTGGAGGTCCTAGATATATGTTGCAACATTACTATGATGCGATGGCTTTGTGTGCATGGGCTGGAAAACCTGATATATTTCTGACCTTCACATGCAACCCTAATTGGAAAGAGATTAAATACATGCTTCAATTGAGCGGTTGCGAATATCCAGAAGATCGACCTGATATAGTTGCAAGAGTGTTCAATATAAAGCAGATGGAGTTACGAGATGATATTGTGAAAAAGCATCTCTTCGGGAGAGTCAAATCAGGTCTGTCATATTGTCATTTTCAATACTCATTTTGATTATACTGTCCATACTCACATTGAGCACTCTGTAACGTTTCATTGTAGACTTATCCGTGATCGAATTTCAAAAGCGTGGTCTTCCTCACATGCACATGCTTATCACATTACACGAAGACGATAAAATTCGAACTCCATCAGATATTGATAAAAATGTATCTGCCGAAATTCCTGATGCAATCAACGACAAGTACGCCTATGAAACCATCATACGATGCTTAATACATGGTCCATGTGGTGTACTCAATGCAAAATCTCCTTGCATGGTCGATAAGAAATGTTCAAAGTTCTATCCAAAACGATTTAATGAAGTTACCACTTTTGATAGTGACGGCTATGCAATCTACAGAAGACGAGATGATGGGAAAACAATTAATGTTAGAGGTACCACTATAGACAATAGATGGGTAGTCCCGCATAATCTTGACTTAGTCACAAAATACGATGCACATATCAACGTTGAAATTTGCATCCAGCTCCAAGCAATCAAGTATCTATTTAAATATGTGCATAAAGGTCTCGACAAGCTAACATTTACCTTGCAAGAGGAAACAAGAGATGTTGATGAGATCACACAGTACTTGACTGGAAGATACATTTCTGCAATTGAGGCCTCTTGGCGAATTTTTGACTTCAGATTACATTATAGAAATCCAGCCGTACAGACACTGACTTACCATTTGCCCGGTCAACAGAATTTGTTCTTCCGTGACGAAGCCAATTTACAAAACATTATAGAAAATCCTTTAAATGAGAAAACGATGCTAACAGAGTGGTTCAACATGAACATAACATGTCCTGAAGCAAGAAAACTAACATATGTTGAGTTCCCACAATTCTATGTATGGGATACACAGAGTAAACAATGGAATCCTCGAACTCGAGGCAAGTGCATAGGTCGTCTTCCTAGCACAAAATTGACATCTGGTGAGCTCTATTATTTACGAATGTTGCTTCTTAGAATACCGGGACCAACAAGCTACAACGACCTTCGTACAGTGAATGGTAAGCTATTTGAAGACTTCAAAACATCTTGTGAGGCACGTGGATTTCTTGATGATGATAATGAATGGGCTCACGCAATTAAAGAAGCATCAGAATGGGCCACTGGCTGGCAATTACGGCATTTATTTGTTTCTATGCTACTTACGTCAACCATAAGTAACCCTACAATGATATGGAAAACATATTGGAGGCAGCTAACAGATGATTTCTATGTTAGACATGCAAATGATAATGATCAGATAAGCCCAAGATTATCTGATAGTCAGCTACAAGAAAAAGGGTTAAATCACATCCAATCCATCTTAAACAAAAACAGGAAATCTTTGCTTGACTATTCAATGCACTGCATTTTGAATATTGATGCTTCCTTACGAAAATTTGATCAAATGCTATCAGAAGAGCTACAATACAATATTGAAGTTGAAGAACTAGAATTCATACGATTGTTCTCTTCCTTAAATGACGAACAAAAACATGTCTACACTCGAATTATGGACTCATGTAATAAAGACATCGGAAGCTTCTTCTTTGTCCATGGTAGTGGTGGAGTTGGAAAGACATTTCTATGGAAAACTTTAATAGCGTGTCTTCGTTCTCAAAGAAAAATTGTTCTCCCTGTGGCCTCCTCAGGTATTGCTTCTTTGCTTCTCCCAGGTGGTCGCACTGCACATTCAAGGTTGAAGATACCCATACATGTGGATGAATTCACCACATGCCATATAACACGACAATCCGCACTTGCAAAAGTAATTTGCAACACAACATTGCTTATATGGGATGAAGCTCCAATGATGCATAAGTACATATTTGAGACAGTAGATAAAACTTTTAGAGATTTGTTGAGAAATACCAAACTTAATGCAGAGAAACATGCCTTTGGTGGTATAACAGTTGTGCTCGGAGGGGACTTCCGTCAGATACTTCCTGTTGTCAATAGAGGCAATCGTGCTGATATTATTGCTGCTTCTTTACCGCAAAGCACACTTTGGAAAGATTGTGAAATTTTATGCCTTACAAGAAATATGCGTGTAACAATAAATCCAAAATCCAACACTCCAGATGATGTCCAATTTCCAAAATGGTTACTTGATATTGGGAGTGACAACATTCATGACATTAATGCCTCGCGATCACCTTCCTACTCATGGGTCAAAATCCCTCAAGATTTGTTGGTATCCCCCAAACTTGGCATAGGCGGTTTGCTTGATATCATTTATTCGCATATTGAGCAAAAATATTCAGATCCATCTTTCTTCAAAGAGAGAATCATTTTGGTTGCTCGAAATGTCGACGTCATCGACATCAATGAGTTACTACTGAAAAAACTACCTGGAAAAGAGTACATTTTCTACAGTTTTGATGCAGCAATACCGTTACATGATAACGGAGCATCTACTTTTATTAACTACTCCATTGAATATCTAAACTCTATCGATCTCCCAGAATTACAACCAGGCATCCTTCACCTAAAGATTGGTGCTCCAGTTATGCTTATAAGAAATATTGATCAATCAGTTAGCCTTTGTAATGGCACACGTCTAATTATTATAGGACTTCAAACAAGAGTCATCGAAGCTCAAATATTGACAGGAGACTATACTGGACGTTGTATTTACCTCCCAGAATTGACTTGATTACCTCAAACACTGGTAGCACCTTCTCCTTAAAATGAAGGCAATTCCCAATAAAACTAGCCTTTGCCATGACTATTAACAAAAGTCAAGGTCAAACGTTAAATCATGTTGGCATCTACTTACAAACACCCGTTTTCACTCATGGACAACTTTATGTTGCCTTATCACGGGTTACTACTCGAAGCGGTTTAAAAATCCTACTATCAGATGATGAAGAATCTCCTCACAATTGTACAAAAAATGTTGTGTTTAAAGAACTTCTAAATGATGTACGCCAGCGATGCCCCTCTTCATTTTAACGATGTCAAAGTAAGTCCACTTACCTTCCCTGTAAACATAACAAGCACTAGCATGCCAAGAAAACTCATAACATACACCTTTATATTTTATAATTGAATGTATGTAATGTACTAACGTTAACTTTTTGCTTTCCTGACTTACAAAAAAAGAAGAACATAAAGGAGAAGAAATACTTCACAAGAAACCAAAATTACCTGGTATTATTATTCGAGGTAATATATTCAACTATCTAATTTCCTTTCATGTGTATGTATACAATTCTAATATTATTATTCATTTCTTTTGTAGATACTATAGTTCCCCAGACACGATCGAAAATACATGCAACAGAAACCATGAGACATAAAGGAAAAGATCCAATGGAAGGAATCATACAAGTAGAAATGAAGAAGCAAAATTTCCCATATAGTCAAAAAATAATCACGCTTGATGTAGCACATCCTAATATTTGCAATGCAATGTTCAGACTGCGAATTAACAGATTATGGCATGGGAAACTATTCGGCCCAAATTATGGTGACATATTTGCTTTTGTTGCTATTGATGAGAAGGTAACAAGCTTCCAGTATCACTTTTAAATTTGTTACTGGTCTGTTGCAATAGACTAAATACTCAACTATTATGACTGCAGGGCAACGAAATACAAGGCTCAGTTGCAGATCCTGACTTAGAAAAATGGAAAATGAAACTACAAGTTGGTAACATTTACTTATTCAAAAATGTTGAGATTTGCGAAGCGCGAAGAAAATACAAAATTGTGCAACATCGATATCGAATGGTGATAAAAAACAGAACTATAATCCATCCACTTGATGATGATCCTTCTTTCCCACATATTGTCCACCATTTTATAGCATTGAAAAATCTTCATGAAGTCCAACTCCATGGAATTTCTCTTATAGGTTTGAAAAATTTACGATTATTTTATGATATTTACTACATTTACTTTGCTCCCTAAATATATTTCATTTTCTAACATGTTCTCCAACTTATACCATCGATAATGCATTCTCATTCTACAGATGTCTTAGGTATTGTTATTCAAGCACGACCTACCACAATCATCAAAACAAAGGAAGGGGCTTCTCAAACAAAAAGTAATGCCATACTTATTGATGAGAGGTATTTTCCCACTTTTTTACTAATAAAATAAAAAATGTAGACAACTAATTTAAAGTTTTGCACACAGTCAATCTATAATCCAGCTTACAGTATGGGGAGATTTGGCACAAAAGTTCGAGGAGGATCTTATAAACGCTGCAAAAAATAATGACATATTATTTGTTACTCATGTTTCTGTTTCAACATACCAAGGTAAGCATTTCTATTATTTAATTCACGCATAATAATATTCATATTCATTCTTGCCCATTTCCAAACATTTACATTCACTTCAGGATCATACATGCTATCTACAACTGGCTTCTCAACTCTGCAAATAAATCCTCCTGGCATTGAAAATACCTCAAACCTCAAGTCCTAGTTTGAATTCTCTTCTTTAGCAAATTATCTTCCCTGCAATATTTTCATATTAATTGTTGTCTAACAAAAAATATTACTTGTCTAAGGTTTCGTACATACAAAGCTGACGCAAACAAAGATTTCTCTCAAAATTCTACTTCCACCATTATCGTATATCAAAAAACGTTCATTTCACTTGCAGACCTACTCAACTCATGTCGAACTTCACCCACAACGGTAATACTACTACCTAACCACTTCCTTTTTAAATTTTATCACCACACATAAATACACTCTCCCTCAATTACCAATTAATGATATGTTTATCATTTACATCTAGCCTGCAACGTTTACAACAAAGGCAACCATCAAAAAAATTCAAACGAACACAAAAATCTGGTATGATTGTTGTTCCATGTGCCACAACACATATAGGATAAACGAATCTGAAATGTGTATCACGTGCGGAGCACAAAGCCCTCAATGCATTCCAAGGTACGAAGTTATTATTCAGTGATTAGTACTATATTTTTCCTGGCTATGCTTTTTCACTGATTTTTTTACATATCTGCAGAATGAAACTTAAACTTGAAGTTACTGATGCAACAAGTAATGCATATATTACCATATTCGCTGAAGTTGCTGAGAAAGTCATTGAAATGAACATCACTGATTTACTCTCGATACTCGAAAAGGTATGAATATTTAAAAACACCATTTTCTTTTCTGTTTTAAATTTCTAATTTAAATTTCTTTCTACGACATAGGATACGTCAGAAAACCTTTTGGAAGATATAACCAAGTCATGCCTATCAAAGGCTTATGAATTCGATATACGCATAACGGAAAGAAATCTTCGCTTTGCTTCCTCTGGAGAATTTATAGCTACGTCTATCAGAGAACAAATACAAGAAACAAATGACAACAACATCAATAGCAACAACACAGTTACCAGGTATTTCTCGAAAATATTATTGTCTTTTTCATACCATTAAGTATTGTATAAATAGTATTTAATTAACTTCTATTTCCTTCACACTATCACTAACACGTTTTAATCTGATATTCAAAAGCAGATCTCCATAAAAGCTCCACACCATCCACGACGGTTAGAAGATCACGCCATGTCATCTGTTGTACATATTGTAGATAAGTGTTTTTGTATGTTTCAAAACCACTATAGGTCTGTATATTTTGTTCGATACAATGACATCTATATATCCGTGTAGCAAATACTTTCCATAGTATGCTTTCTTTTTATCACATTATATGCTTACTTTAACAACACTTGATTTCTTGAATTTTCTTATCCAAGAACATATCCTGCTAATAACTATTACTTCATTATAATCTTTACCTTCATATTACAAAGTACCTTACATTATGTAAGGATATCTTCTCAAACAAGATGAAAAAAAACTCACCACCCCGTGCAACGCACGGGCACACACTAGTATTAATTAAAGCTCGTCAAAGTATTGATTTTCGGCCAAAAAAAAATTACTGTTTTGTCCTTCTCAATTTTACCTTCTGCTTGTCCCTCTCCATTTTTGCCCTCGAAAAGTCGAGAGAATTGCACAACTCACCCTGCATCCTTCCCCTTTTCCCTCTGTCGATGTCACCCTCCTACCGAACCCAATATGTCGCTCCTTCCCAACGGCCACTCTCGTCTAGGGCTACTGTCGCGGCTACCATATCTGAGCCATGCCACCACCCCCACCAACCCCGTTCACCTCCTCTGAGCCCATCTCTCTAACTCCTCCCGTCCTCGGCATGAGGTCATCGACGGCGGCTACAAAAAACATACCGACTCAGTTCTCCAAATCTGGAGACGAACCCTTGACAGACCCGCTTCGTTCCGATTATTTCTTCAAGCACTTCTAATAATCCCCTGCTTACTCCTCCTCCTTCCCATTATCCCAAATGTCGACTGTCTGGAGGATTAGCATCATAGTTGATGAGACAAGCTCCGCTTACAAAACTACCCTTCACCACACCATGAAAAGCGAAAACCCTTCTTTCCTTCCTCATCCCCGAGACTACAGTGACTCTCTCTCCTATACTGCTACCTTCCTTGAAGCACAGACCAACTCACAACCCCCCTCCCCTCCTTTTCCAAGCGTGCCGAGGACTTTCCCCCTACTCCTCTCGAGTTCCAGTCATGCCCTCGTGGCCTCGGAAGGTAATGAGGAAGCAGAGGAGACCGAGAGAACTCTTTAAGGGGAAGTTCGCATATGCACCCTCGGTGTTCCTCCTCACTCTCGAAGATACTGCCTCAACTCCCACGTAGCATTTTTTATCTTCCCTGTTTTTTACATGCTTTGCCCATAGATTTTCCAACTTCTAAGAGGGGGGAGTTTTGGCTTTCATTGCTATTGTTATTGCTTCAAATTCTCAAGGAAATATGCTTCTCTTGTCTTGATAGGTGAAACGATCTGATTGTCAATTTGTGACACTTTTCCCAGATTCATGTAGTGAAGTTGAGTTGTTTGCAGCTAGGACATGATCCTGCTTATCTAGATGGAGGGATATGGGATGTTGACAGATCTTTTTTTGCAATAGGATATTGTTATAGTTATTTTGAATATATGTTGCATTTGTCCTAATTTGTATCCATATTGTAATTGTCTACTTCAAATGTTCACTGCAGATCCACCAAATAAGCATGTCATTTATCTACTTCACCACCATCCAAGTCATCCTCAACGTAGCCTATCCACCATTTTGGAGCATTCCAACAAGAGGACGATCAAGGTCGGTGCCACCCTGTCTCTGCCGCAATCCTCTGGCTCCCCTCCGTTGTCCCCCTCTACCCCCTGATTCTTCGGCAACCTGAACTTATTGCGATCATTTGCCCTATCTTCATTCCACCAGCGATTGATTTATTTTGGTATTGGAAAGCAGATACACTATCATAGTATCAAATCTGGGTATGTGTTCAATGTTTCTGTTAGAAATACAATTTATAGCATCTACAGTAATTGTGGTGGCAGATGCATTAAAGTTTTTTTATACAATGGATATGCATGATATAGTCTCCTGGAATGCTTTGCTCAAGGATCACCTTCTATATCGACAAGGTGATGAACATGTTGCTATTTGGAAGAGGATTAAAGATCAGGGTATATATCCAAATGAGATTAATTTTTTCTTACTATTTCAGACATACAAAAATAAATTCTGTAATTTGTTTTCAGAGCATATTTGCATCCATGATTAACTGTCATGGGATTAAAGCATCCCAAGAGCTCTATGCCGCCTTTGTAGAGGTACTATGCCAATGGGATTGCTTTAATGAAGTGGAGGAGTTTATTAATAACATGCCAATAAGTCCGGGTGTTATAGTTTGGAGATCTCTGTTCCATAGTTCCAAACTGTGCTGCAATTTGAGTCTTGGAAGGCAAGCCATCCAGCACATCTTTGCGTTGAGACATCTAGACCCTTCAACTTATGTGCTTATTTCAAATATCTACTCTTCTTTTGGGAGTGTCATGGGTAAGATGGAAGGATATTTTATCAAGTACTCTATTTTTTATGATAATCTTGGGAGAAAAAAAATGGCTCAAAATAGTCATTGAAAAATGGTAGGTGTTGGGATTCCAATTTGTCGTGCTAATTAGAGGATTTTCTCGGATTGGATAGAGTAGGAGGATACATATTGGCAAGTAGTTTGTAGATATCGGCAAATATGTAGATGAATCATTTATCATGTTTTACTAGAATATGGATTTGGTAAATGGTTTGTCGATGAATGACATAGCTAATTCCTGATGGCTTGGATACAGAATTGAGAGGTGGATCGTGTGGGTGGCGGTTGTGGTTCTTCCGTCGTCGCTATCAAACCAATGAACACCTCTCCTTCCATCGCAAGAAGACCACCTCCTTTGTCGCTCCCTCCCCTCATCCGGCATCCTTCTCTCTCGCTCCGACCAAGACCTTCCCCGCAAGTTCCTTCTCACCCCTACCTTGGAGACGAGGCCCTCGAGGCCTCCGCCATTACTCTTGCCTTTAGAAGATACTTTCCACCTCGACAGCGACCTCGACAAAATCTCTCGATCCTCCCCCACCTCGACGCCCTCTCCCACATCGTTCGCCAAACTTGGACCATGGCCCATCGCCTTGGGCCTCATGATAAGATAGAAAAAAATCAAGTAATCAAAAATGAAATGAGCAAATATGTTGTCTATGGATAAAATCAAAGTTTTTTTAATTTTTAAGATGATTTCATTTGTAAGTATATTTACAAAGACAAAATTGTTTCATTTCTTTATTTGAATGCACGTAGGATCAAGCGTGAGCAGAAAGCTTTGGGGTGATAGGGATGTTCCTCCACGTCGCCATAGTTGTCGCTGGAGATCATGGTGAAGCTGACAGAGTCATCAACCTCGCGAGCTTTACAGCGGCATTGTTAGTTGATGTATCCGTAAACGCGCTTGTTAAGGAGTTATTTTTATCGTTTGTGTTAAAATGAATGTGTCGTGCGTTGTAGGCGGCAATCAGAAACGGTCAAGAGAATAACCACACAAAATTTAATCAATTTTTAATCATGTGGTTTTATGTTTATTTTACTTGGGCAAGTCCCAAGGTCGATCACAAGGAGGCAAAGGAACAACCTAGATTTAAGTCTATCAAAATTCGTGCGCGATTTTCTAGGCGGTCTTTTTTTGGAATTTTTAATGCAAATAAGGGATGCTAAATGCAATTTTGGCCTATTTTAGGGACTAAAATGAAAATTACGATCAAATGATGTCCGAAAAATATGAAACTTGGTCACAATGTCAAATATGATGAAAATGAATGCACTGTAATTTTTTTTTGAATTTTTAGATGCAATATGAATTTTTTATGAATTTTTAAATGTAAACAGAATGAATTTCAATATTTACTTATAATAAATATTAAACCTAATTATTTTCAAGGGATAAATTTATCTAAGATCTATTACTGGGTGATTGATCTCAGAAAAATCCTAAACCTCGAGAATGTGAAATCTAATACCTATTAAAAATTAAACACTGAAATATGCAAAATGATTTTTACAGAGAAAAATATGCATGTAAATGCAATTCTTTTTGGGCACAATGTCAAGTACAATTAATTCTACAATATCTGATTTTTCGGGGATTTTTAGAACAATGATTAATAAACTATGAATTTCAGAGCAAGAAATGGGTAAATATACAAATTTCAACAAAAAAATTATTTATTAATTAACCATCAATCAGGAAAATGCCCACAATATGTCAAAGTGCAGAGAATTAATTGACACACATCATGCTATTTTTGAATTAATAAAATAATGTAAAGAAAATGTCTAAATTCATAGGGGAACACAGGGGTACAGATGCAATATAAATAAAATAAATAAAAGAGCAGGGGGCCTAGGAGTAATTACCAACAGTTCTGGGGTGGTCAGTGCAAAATTCCCAGCAGTGGGTCGGCTGAGGCTTTGGCGTGAATAGGATAACCTTCGGGGGCCTTTCTATAAAATCTCCAAATGGTCATGTGCTAGGCACATGACCTTTGGGGCTTCTGCGTAATTGGGAGGGACTCCAGGGGCGTCGACGCAAAAAGTCCCCTTGCTCACGTGCGAAACACGTGAGGAGGGTCTCGGCCCTGGGGACCGGGACGATAGCGACGGAGGGCCGCTCCAAGCGGAGGTGCCGGCGATCTTCGAGGCAGCTGGTAGATGGCTCGCCGGTACGATGAGTCTTTTGACGTGGAGAGGCTTCGGCGGAAGGCTCCAGCTACCAGCGGAGACGTTGTCGATCGGCGACAGTGGAGTTGTGGCATTGGAGGTGAATGTTGGCGATGAAGTCGGTGGCGGAGGAGCGGTAGTTGGAGAAAGACGGTCGGTGAAGAATGATGGCGGAGATATCGTCGGCTCGACGGTGTGAAGGTCGGAGCGACAGATCTCGCCGTAGTCTGGGGAGCGCTGCCGGAGCTGTCACCTCCGGCGGAGATGCTCTCGTTTTTGTTGTGAATCGGCGGATATCAAGTTAGGGTGCGGCGACACAAGATTTATAGGGCTGGGGTTTGTCCAGAGAAGGAAGGGGATCACGGAGATCTGAGGGGATTTGATGGGAGGTCGGTGGCGATCGGAGATGGGATCGGCCGTGATTTGCGGTGCCGGAGTTTGCGGAGGCAGCGGCGGAAAATGGGGGGGGCGGCAATTTTGGGAAAAGGATCTGGAGGTGGACGATGCACAGTGGTCGTCCGATCGGCCGAGATCGAACGGCCCGACGTGCACCACGTGGCGGCAAGGAGAGGGAGAGGCGGAGGCACGTGCGACGCACATGCTCTCATTTTATTTATTAATTAATTATTTATTATTATTTTTAATTAATTAATTTTAATTTTTTAATAAAATGAAAATATAATAAGGCCAAAAATGCCAGACACGTGGCGGCATCAGTGCGACCACGTGTCAGCACCACAAAAATCGTGATTTAAATACATTGTAAAATAAAAAATAAATACTAAATGACCTCGGATCAAAAAAATGTCTTTACAAAAATTGCTCGTCTCGATGAGATCTACAACTTTCATGAAGACATCAAAACAAAATCGATCATTTGCACAAAGTGGTATTTTTTGGGTATCCAATGTACATATAACACCTTGGTTTTGGGGTTTTGTAATTTTATGTCATTTTTAGATCAGAGAAAAATCCGAAAAAATATGATAATTCAGAGATAAATAAATACACATTAATATATTTTTTTTGGATTTTTATTAATCAATAAAATATGTACATAAAATATTAGGTTAAAAGCCGTTAAAATATACAGTATAAAAAAGAGTCCCAAAATCCAACTTTTACATATGAGCTCCGATTCACTTGAACTTGGTCTTGTTTTGAAGGTAATTGAATGTACATTAGTTCAAATGAGTAGGATTAAATCGGACACTGGATGAGGAAGATATAAGGCTTTTAGTCCGCAAATCCTTAAACTAGGGTTTGGGTTTTTGGTCGACTTATTTGGGTTAGTTATTTTTTTGCATTTTTCCTTTATTCTTGTTAGTAATATCTACAAAGTGGAGGTAGTTTTGGGTCATTCGGAGGTTAGCATGAATGAGTTAAAAATCGAGGAAGTTAGGCTATTTACATGTCAATTTTGGCTTGGATTTTTGGCTTCTTATTTTGTGCGGAAATTAATGATAAAATGCAATTCTTATGAAATCATGCATGAATGCTAATTAAGCAGAATAGATGACAAAATGCTGTTGATTTTAGGGGATTTGAGCTTAATAAATGAGATTTAGAGTGATGAATTCGAGATTCATCATTAGTTCCGAATGTCCATCAAACCATGTAGCATATAGTTCTGAATGTTCAATTATTTCAAACAATTGGAAATGAGTTGGTAATCTATTTAGCAATAAGAGATATTTGCCCATTTGTTGGTTACATCTAATATGCACTTACTCTATGATTTTGTTGTAGGTAAAAAGATTTTTGTGTTGAGCTAAAATATATATTAGTTGGCTTCCTCACATATATATTAGGCGACTTCCTCGCATACACTATTTGATTCGAGGAATTCAATAATATAATCTTTGCGAACAGAAAGTACATTTACCATGAGGAGGGAATTGATTTTTGAATCGATAAAAACTTGATAGTGTGCGAATAGTGTGCATATCTAATATATTGATGAAATTGCAGGCTTTAGATGCTAATCGAAATTATTAAAAACTCCTGTAGCAGCCTCAATTGCTATAGAGTTGATTACTGACAGAAGAATCAGGTAATTCATGATTATATTGCTAATTTACAACAATAAAAGGAACCATAAAATTAATACTATGAAGACAGACTGAACATAGTTGCCCGCGCTTTTGCACGGGCTCCTTAGTAGTAAATATCTTAAAGCCCGTCAAGTCACGTGACATGCATTAATTTTTACGCAAAAAATTTCAATTTTTCCCTAGACTTCACCTTTCATTCTGATTTTACCCATGATATTCCGACCATGTTTCCGCTTCTACCTTTCTCCATTGCCATCTCCCATCTAGGTTTAACGTTGCTCTAGGTTCGACGTGCACAACAGCATCCCCTACTCTTTTTCAGTGCCCTTGCCAAGCCGACGCATCTCCCCCTCAATCGAATCGACGACGCTCTCGTTGGATTCCCCCCTTGCTTCCCCGATCTTGATGCCCTCTTCTGCAACGTCTTCGAGACATGGACCATGCCCCGTCACCTTGTCCGATTGCTTGATCGCATCGATTCATGCTGGAAAAGTAATCAGAAGATCTGTTCAATAACACCCTTGATGTCCTAATTCTCCTCATCTTCCAATCAGAGCCTAATCATCATCGACAAAGATCCCAACCTATCGTCCTCTACCACCGAATTAAATATCCTCATTAGCTGCATCTGTCGCATAGTTGAGGCCGGTGAAGTCTACGTCACGATCCAACTGTAAGCATGTCCATCCGAATAGCATCAGTAATATCTATTACGTTATCAGAACTGTAAACTGATGCCAAAGATGTCTGTCCCAGCATGGGTTACATCAATGACGATAAGCACAAGGACAAGGTGAGTGAATTTGCCCGTGCTCGAAGCTTATAATTTATGGTGGCATGCAACGCGTAGCCGATTGATAAGACTGTGTGAGGTTCAGATCCATTAAGGTCTCCCGCAACTAACAAGTGCCACTCCGCCGCCTAATCTAGATCTAAGAAGAAGAAATCATCATCAACATCTCCTAAACTGAACCTCTCCGAGACCATCAAGAATAAGACTATGGCATTATTTTTTTGATGATAGCCAAAACGAATCTTTATTTTGGGTCCTTCACGTTCTTGACTTTTGCTTAATTTGTGGGTATATTCGATTTAGGAGTAGAGTTTTTAATCTTCTCACTCAAATCTGGTTTGGGTTCCCATAATTTTCAAAGTTATATTAGGTGGATGTTGCCACTACATACTTCATTGGGTTCATTTTGGAGAATATGTCGAATGTGCATGCAATTCTTATCCCGCTCTATGGAATGCAACTCTCTGATTTTAGTAAGTTATCTATGTGGTTTTGCATAAGCTTCAGCATTCTCAAGATTCAATGGTAATTTTCCTACTGCTAATACCAATGCATTTTTGGGCTGTCAGTTACCTGTGTAAGAAAAAGGACAACTTCTGTGTACGTTCTGTGAAGAGATTCAATGGTCAATGTAGACATATTCTTTTACTGGTTCTTACATCATTGTGGAACTTCATCTTTATTTCCAATTTACAACCTTTTTATTTCTATTTAGGAAGCATGTATATATTTTAATTGTGATCTTTAGTACATGTGTGGATTATTAATCAAGAGTTGGGTCCTCTAAAATTGGAATCTTTTTTGATCTTATAAGTTCCATAATTTGTGGGTTCATTTTTTCAGTTTACATGCGATGGAATATAAAAAAACTTAATATGTTGATATTCCACTTGATTTTTGATTGGAATTATTGAAAACATGATTGGTGTTGAATCTACAATAGACACGAGGAGCAAAAGTGAGAATTGAGAAGATCTAAATTCTTCTAAAATTTAGTGTTGTCACATTCAAATTCTGTTCTTAGTGAGAAAATCCAGACGATTTCCAAACTGATAGGTAACCCAAGCGACTACCAACGTAGACCAACGATCACTGGTCAGCCTCCCAGAGAAGACAATCAATCTATCATATCATGCCGCTAAGAATTTGTACATGCTTTAAAGAAGATTGTCACATTCACATACTTAATTTTACAAATTATTATATTTTGTAATGCTCTTGTTATTTTCATGGATCCATTCTGAAGGGAAATGACATTCTTTATATTTAATTTCCCAATCTTGTAATAGTACTTAAACAGATGATGAGATCTTTGGTTGATTATGCAGTTAATTTGTTACTGCTACATACCGACTGAAGATTTGATCCAAGCGAAGTAGCGAAACAATACTGTGAAAATCTTCAGCAACCCTGGTGACCATGTTTACAATTAGTTGGTTGTGTGAGATTTAAATAACTAAGTTATTTTTCCTGAAAACAATGAAGTTTTTTCCTGAAGACAACGAAGATGTTTTCTCTTGTGTGTAGCTTAATAAGAAATGCTTATTTTCATTTGTTATCTATTTTCCCTTGAATCTAATATCTGGATATTAAACTTGACATGAATTCAATAGAGCATTAACTCAGATACAAATATATTTGTATTTGTCTAGTATTTTACATATATTCAGGTAAAGGTATATGGGTTATATGCGGTTGCCCCCACCTCATTTTGCGGTATTTATTTACTTCTTTCAAAAAAATCATCATGTGTATTCATCTATATATCTCTCTTTATGTCATTCGAATTTCGTCAGAAACAGAGACTCATATGCTCTCCATCTAGAACATGTCGATTACAGTAATGTTTAGACCGTTGAAATTACCTGTTTTAGATGGAGGGCATATGAGTCTCTGTTTCTGACGCAATTCGAATGACATATAAGAGAGATATATAGATGAATATATGGTGACATTTTGCAAAAAAATAAACAAATGCCGCAAAATAAGGTGGGACAACCCAATTTTTTCCAAAGTATATATGTATCTTCTTCCAAATACCAATACCAACTAGGATATACATTTTCATTTTGTTAGATATAATCATATCCATTTTATAAAGATATGATCATATATTTTTCATATCTGTTAACATTAATACTATTTCTGACTTTTTGCTTTCCGAATAATGTTTACTGAGTGTACTGAGTGTACATACCTTTTTTTTAAAACAACATCTATTACACTAGATTTTTTACGTATACTAGTTTTATTTTTTACTTTGAGTAGAAAAACATAATACGGTAGTCGAAAGGAAATATAATCAGATTTGTGAACCAAATTAGGAATGTAGTGAACAGCTTCTTTTTTTTAAAAAGATTGTATTTCAATTCATCAAAACAGGTTTAGATTCATTTCAATTCATCAAAAGAGGTAGCAAGCTATCAACACGGTAAAACACAGAATTCCAAGAAGTTCCACACGGAGTCAGAAAATTTTATAGGTGGGATCAAAATATATATGTACGATTCATATCCAAATCACAAATGAAATTATCTGATTTATGTCCGAATCATAAGGCACGTTATGAGACCAATTATATTATAGAAAAAGTTAATTAATAATATAACATAAAATGATAAATATGTACCGGTATGTCAATTATGGGGAGATGAAAAGGTACAATCAGCACAATCATTAAAAAATATTATTACGAAAAACACAAATGTTATATATAGGGATATTTACACCCATAACCCTGAGTAACTTCGTAACTACTCCAGGAACCCTCGAAAATCACGAATTACATCCAGAACCCCGAGTAATGCTTAACCTTTACATGGCATAACCCTGCGTCAAGTTACGTCTTAATTCTCCGTTAAGTCCAACGGAAAAATATATATATTGACAATTTTACCCTTCAGGACACATCACATTTATAACATGATGCCATTCAATCAAACACTAGTATGCCATTATCTTCTCTCCAACGAAGCCCCCGTCATCTCGCGGCCGAGGTTCTCTGCTCCTGCTCAGTCACCCAAGCCGAGTTGCTCCACCCCGCTCCATCCTCGAAGCCCCCCCTGCACGTGCCTGCTGCTCGAATCTCCCCGTCCGCGTTTGCTCCTCCACCGTACCTGAAACCCCCACCGCGCCGAGCTGCTCCACCCCCTTCTCGCCAAGCCCTGCTGCTCGAAGCCCCACGGTCGTGTCGACCTCCTCATCGAACCCCCACCGCAAGCTCCTCGAACCCACCCCTTTGCCGAGCATTGTCCCCCTACTGCGCCTCCGTCCTCCCCAAGCACCTGCCCCGCGCCTCCAGACACCCGCACGCCCTGCTCCTCAACCCCCCCCCGCTCGATGGCCCCCCTGCCTGTATCGAGGAACCCACGCATGCGCCGAGCACCACCCCCTACTGTGCCTCCGTCCTCCCCAAGCACCTGCCCCGCGCCTCCAGACACCCGTCACCCACATGCCCTGCTCCAGCAATCCCCCCGGTGCTCGCCCGAGCTCCTGCTACTCGAATCCCCAAACCCGCATCCCCCCGCGAGCTCCGGCTGCTCGAAGCCCCAAACCCGCGTCCCCCCCCCCCCCCCCCGCGCCGAGCACCACCGCCTGTATCGAGCTCCTCCCCAAGCACCTGCCCCGTGCCTCCAGACCCCGTCACCCTCCCCCCTCCACACCCGCCTGCTCCAGCGCCCACCCCCAGAAGCTCCTGTCCTGTGCCTTCAAATCCCGTCGCCCGCCCGCTCTAGGCCCCCTCCACACCCCATCGCCTCCCTCGCACCTCCGCCTCCCGCTAGCTCCAGCATCCTCCCTCCCGCGCCTCCACCACCTGCAACAAGCTTCGAACACACCTCCTCCTCTCCTTTATTTTTTAATTAATCCCAGTCGTTAGATCATTGAGTAGTTAGATTAACTCAGCCATCTGGTTGAGTTAACGAACTAAACTAACGGAGGGTTATGAGTGTAAAACGGAGCAGTTATTAAGGGTTTAGGGTGTAATTCGTGATTTTCGAGGGTTCCTGGGGTAATTACGAAGTTACTCAGGGTTATGGGTGTAAATATCGTGCTTGCTATCGTGCTAACATTGCTAACCAATGGTTTTTCATCTGAGGTGATGGAGAACAAGTTGTCATGAACTGTAAGGATGAGGTTGGATTGGTTTAAATATGAAATAATAGGGTGAGAAGGAGTGGGAACGATGGAAGTTGAATCTTAGAAAAATTAGGGATTGGAATTAGAAATGCAAACATATATAAATATATCTGTATCCAACCGCTACCGTATCTGTTTTATACATATTTTGACATTCGTATCCGTTTTAAATGTATATGGATATGGATATGGATATGGATATCACTTTGATATCTGTAAACCCTCCTGTCTGTATCTATTTATCCATTGTCAAATATAAATATACTTGTAGACTTATTTTGAAGTATATATAACATAATTTTATACACTCTTTCACCTATTTGGTATAATTATTAGGATATAAATAGATTTAATAATTCAAATGATGTGCATCTATCCGATACATGTATATTAAGCTAATGTATACGATATTTCCAACATTATTCACATGCGATAAATATCCGTTTACATTTGTATCCATCTTTTAAGGATATAGTAATATACTTTTCATATTTGTTAATATCTGTATCCACATCTGTATTCGTATTTAAAAATAGATAACGATATAGTAACACCCATATATGTATATGCTTCTTTGCATCTTTAATATAAATGGTGGGCTCCTCGATACAGGCAGTAGGGGGAAAATAGGGTTGCATCCTTAGGGTAGCTAACTTGGCTCCTCCATCTCATTTTTCTTTTCCTTTTATTTTTTTTAAAAATAAATCAATAGAAATTCATCATTATATCTCTATATTATTTCATTCACGTTTCTACGAATCAGAGACTCCTACAGCCTCCATCTAGACCGTCACTTTTTAACGGTCGCAGAATTATTGAAATCGACCCCATCCGGATGGAGGTCGTAGGAGTTTTGTTTCACAAAAACTTGAATGACATAAAATAGGGATAGAGCTATAAAAATCCATGGAAGTATATTTCAAAAATGGGGAAAATGGGGCGGGGGGGGGGGGCAAGTTAGCTCCTTAAGGGACAGCTCCTTTTTACACACACACACACACACACACACACACACACACACACATATATATATGTATGTATATATCAATGACATGTAACGAACCGTAAAATAAAATGAGATGGCATATGATTGGTTATTTGGGTCATATTCATTCAATCTTCGAAAAATGGTTACGTTTAGATATCTATACCTATTCCCAATCTCCAAATATATGTGAATCTGGAATTGTGAATACTAGAATATTGATATCAACTAAAATATTTGTACATTAATACTATTTCTATTGATGAATAATATTTGATCCTGATTTATAGGTAATTATGTGAAATGCAGAGCTCATATCCATATATTAGAACATTTGCATAGCATAAAAAATCTGAATATATAATAAATAATTATACCAACGAATGGATGCCCGATGTAAATGTAGTCACATGAATGGCAAAGTGGACTTTCGACTATTAATGGCATCGAGTCATCGATGTGCCGACGATGAAGCTGTGTTGAGTCGCTAACATGCGCACTGCTTGGATAATGAAATCACACCAAGTCAGACGTGATGAACTACCGTGAAGGAGGCAGAGTTAGTGGGGGTGAGCATTACCTGGAGAACATGTGCTTGCTATCGTGCTAACATTGCTAGACCAACGGTTTTTCATCTGAGGTGATGGAGAACAAGCTGTCATGAATTGTAAGGATGAGGTTGGATTGGTTTCAATATGAAATAATAGGGTAAGAAGGAGTGGGAATGATGGAAGTTGAATCTTAGAAAAATTAGGGATTGGAATTAGAAATGCAAACATATATAAATATATCTGTATCTGACCGCTACCGTATCTGTTTTATATACATATTTTGACATCCGTATCCGTTTTAAAATGTATATGGATATGGATATGGATATCACTTTGATATCTGTAAACCCCCCTGTCTGTATCTATTTATCCATTTTCAAATATAAATATACTTGTAGACTTATTTTGAAGTATATATAACATAATTTTATACACTCTTTCACCTATTTGGTATAATTATTATAATATAAATAGATTTAATACATTCAAATGATGTGCATCTATCCGATACATGTATATTAAGCTAATGTATACGGTATTTCCAACATTATTCACATGCGATAAATATCCGTTTACATTTGAATCCATCTTTTAAGGATATAGTAATATACTTTTCATATTTGTCAATATCTGTATCCACATCTATATTCGTATTTAAAAATAGATAACGATATAGTAACACTTATATATGTATATGTTTCTTTGCATCTTTAATATAAATGGTGGGCTTTTACTGGAATTTGGAAAATGAGGAAAGGAACGATGGTGGTACTTTATGGAAATTTTAAAGAATGAGAGAAAGGAATTGTTGTCCTTTATAAAAATTTTAAAAAATGGGAGAAATACTGTTAAAAATGGAAAATGGCAAGAACTCTTTAATAATTTACCAATTTGAAATGGGGGGTTATAGCCCCTACCGACCCCTCTCCCTTTGCCCCTGCCCACACAACCAGTGCAAAGAAAACACAAGACAGAAAAAATATGGAAGTTCAATATTTACTACAAATGGGATTAACCTCCATGGAGGTCTCAAAAAACTTAAAGAGCAAAGTTCTTTGCAAAATAAAGAGAAGGGACATTGACGCATGTAGACAAGATGTGCATGTGGACATGGGAAGCTTTAGCTTGGTGCATTAGTTCATGGCAACACGGTAGCGGTGGCTGCGCGAACGAGGACTTTTGGAGTCCATCACTTCTTCACTGCAAAAACATAATGGTGTGATATAAGCTCGTACAAAAGAAAGATCAATGATATTTAGAGCTTACAAAGTTTCAAAAATGTGACCAAACATGAAAGTTGCTTCATTAGCAATCTTGGAAGGTGGTTTTGGATATATAAGGAAAGATTACCATACATCGTCCATTCCATATTGACTACCTTTAGACCTGACCACAATGTGGGCCGAGACAGGCCATGGACTAGGCCAAATGAGGTGAGGTTCTAAAATTTCTATCCAAAGCCTGTCATGGGCTATCCCATGGGCCCTTTTTATATTGTTTTCCATTGATTTTTTAATAGTATTTAATAAGTATAAATACTCTTATTACCACCATTTATACTTCATATAACTAATATAAGTAGTTTGCATGTTACTTGACATGTAAAATATTAAATTTTATATAAAACTAGCGTCTAATATGAAAAAACTTAAAGCATATCATATTAATACATGTCTTATCTAGATTATATATATGGTGGGTCGGGTCAGGCTGGCTCATACCTCAACTCTCGTAGCCCAAGTCCGACCCATGAGCGAGCTAGGCTGGTAGGCTCCCGGGCCATTGCCAAGTCTAATTACCATATCGATGCATGCTCGACGGTATCAGCCAATGTGACAAGGAGTGAGGAATGAATCATGTGTATTTAAGAAATTCTCTAAGTTCTCTCGTATGGGAGCAATATTAAAAATTGATACGATGCTTAAAGTATAGGAACAATCTAGAAACAAGTATTTCAATGTTCCAGCATTAGCAAGCACATGAGGTACACATTAGCGGTAGATTTCCAAAGAATAGGATCTTATATTGAGTTGTCGATTTGCCATGACTAAGTGACCAAAGGAAGAAAAAAAACCCTCGGGTAGAAAGGTATGTACTAGAACTTATGATGATGCTTAGCTCCTCGCTCCTCATGGGAAAGGATAAGGTAGATATCTATATTTAGATGGAGTGAGGGGGTTTTGCTCGGAGTGGAGATACAGTCTGATAATTCATTAGAGAAGTTGATTTTTTTGTAATAGAGCTTGAACTTCCAAAAGTCTGATAATTCACTAGAGAAGTTGATTTTTTTTGTAATAAAGCTTGAACTTCCAAAGTTCAAGTGTGACCCCCAATCTCTTAATAAGAGCCTTGAGCCAGTTTTGTCTAGCCTGCAAGGTAGGTAGAGCTTGGGAGAGGGTGGTATATCTATTAGGCTTGAATCCAAAGGTTCAGGAAGTGCTCACATAATGGTTGGTCACCATTAATTCTATCTAACCATAGGAATATATTGTTATCAGAACCAATGTATTTGCGTGCAGAGCCTCTTATTGTCGTGGATCCAATTTTGACAGGCCTCCAGATGGGGGAGTCACTTGGGTTACGGTAAGCACCAATCATAATTGATTTTGCATTTTGGAAACAATCCCATAGCATTCAAGAGTCTAAAGAGTTTGGTTTTTTTTATAATTTAACCCATGATTTGGTCAACATGACATGGTTAAGGAGTTCAAGATTTTGGAACTCCAACCATCATTAGATTTAGGTCTATATATATGAGTTATGGAGAGAACCTTAAGTGCATCACAGAAGCTTGAAGATCGCATCATATGCAATCAGGAGCAACTAATTGCAGTAGTTGCTTAGTGTAGTAGAATTTATTTTTTAAGATGATGAAATCACATGATCCAAGAATACTTCTCAGACCATCTCATATAAACCAATAAGTAGATATAGAAATACCTCTTGAAGTGTGTATGTGATCATGTCTCTAAAGTAAGAGACCTCTTGTCTCAAGTCTGATCCGACAGAGGAGACACTTGCGAGCGCATTAATGAAACATGTGCTCTTCGTAATCCAAGTTGATATACAAGTGGTGAATCTCATGATCTCGTCATATGAGATCCAACATCTTCTTCATGAGTGGGGTGTACGAAGGAGACGAAGATCCACGAGCGGTCGAAGCGGTGGCACAACGGCATGACGATGACGACGATCCTCTCTAGAGTTTAGAGTGGACGACCACTCTAAGGAGAGAAAGAGGAGATGTGTATGAGAATAGTAGAGAGAGAGGCTATTCAAATATTGTTATCTAAAATGAAGGGTTAGATTAGGTTTTTTTGTAATATTTTGGGAGTCTGTGGATCTCAATCCATGGACAAGACAAATCCAACGATTGAGATTGTTTTGTGTTTCTTTCAATGGCCATGATTTTGTTGTAAAAATACAACAACAATGAATTAAATTAAATATGTATTGAATAATAATCAAAATAAATTAATTGCAATTAAATAAATCAACCTTGGAGAAATAGTGAGGAGGCAAGCCTCCTTCCATAAGGGGGTGGACGACCACCAATCCAATTAGAACTTGGTGGTCATCCACCCTCCCATATTAGGACGGTGGCTTTCTTCTCCTATTACATGAGATTACGCATCCCGTGAATTTCTCCATAATTTACAACAACATTTGTTGTAAATTTATTCACATAAATAATTCAAAATTACTTTGTAATATTGCATTCATGCCATTGGGAAATCGTGAATCATATTCACACTCAAAATAAAAATATAAATTACATTATCAATTTATTATCCAATGTGAATCCAATTAACTTCAACATTCAAATTGTCCATGTTATTTACAAATAGCTCTCTCTAATATATTAAAAATCACATTTATAATATACATGATTAATATGGATAATACTATCCATATTATTCATATCCATGATAAGTAAATCATATTTAATTATCTTGGATCATCATTATCACGCATCAAATAATATTAATCAAATTCACATTATTCATGATAATTAAATCCCATTTAATTATTTATTCTCAATGCTTTGATATACATTACATCAATGGAGTTATTCTTGACCTCTTTCAAGAATAATGCACTTTCCTTGCGGATACTTGGAGATAAGGATAGGGGGATTATACGTTCCATGTATAGTGATTTGGATATTAAGATCACATCTCAAATCCAGATCTCGAGGACCTCCATAGATGCTTGATTAAATCAAGGCTGTAGATCTAATCTTTTTATTGCTTCTTAATCACATTTAGGGTTTTATCATTAGTTTCTCATTTGATCATTGGGAGTGGGTATCGATGATATACTTTCCAAAAGCATATATCATACCTAGGTATGATCATATATTTTCTAAAAGCATATATCAAACCTCCAAATTCAGTCAAGCTTCCAAAGCGAGATGACCATGCATGGAATTTGATCCTAATATCTCATGAATGATCTTGTCTTCTGGTTCAGTAAATGAACATGTAAGATTCCTTTGAGAGATCGTATTACTCATATGCCCTTGTATGCACACTAATGCACCGGTGTATAGCCCTTGATTAGGCCACCAATTTATCGGTCTTCCAAATGTACATACTCAGAAATATAGTAACACATCTATCTCCAATCAGAGGATGTGTGCCTATATTTTGTGATAGTATACGACATAGGTCTTGGTTATCTCGATCTCGTTAAGTCAACTCTTTGTCCTAATTTATCTAACACCTCCGAATCTCTATTCCTATGCAGAGGACATGCATCAAGAGGTTGGTTAGATGTCAACCTATCGATAAGAATTGCCATCTTCTTCTCAAAATGGAGATTCTCTCTTAACAATCACTTGACGGTTCTTGATGAGTCCTCAATCTAACTCTTTAGATATCATCAAACACTGACATCTATGATTCAACATCAACAGTTGTATGCTCATTAAGATGGCCTTGGTACATAATCCTTATTGTACTAAAAGACCTATTATGTAAATTAGTTATTATTTTTTAAATCAAGGAGTGATTTACAAACATTTATTGCATAATGGCTTGTCATGGCCTCGCATATCCAACACTTAAGTCCATCATGACACTACTATCTATAGTTGCATATCTTGACTATGATATTTGGCAGATGGACATCAAAACAACTTTTCTTAATGGATACCTCAAAGAGGATGTCTATATGGAGCAACTATAGGGATTCATAATCGAGGAAGGCAAAGTATTTAAGCTAAAGAAATCCATCTATGAGCTCAAACAACTTCTCGTAGCTGGAACATCAGAATCGACGAAAAAATAAAGAGTTGTGATTTTGTGCAGAATCATGACGAACCGTATGTGTACAAGAAGCTTAGTGGGAGCGCCATTGTGTTCATTGTGCTTTATGTAGATGGCATACTTATCATTAGGAATGATACATGGATGATGAGTAATGTTAAGATTTAGTTGTCCCATACCTTCGAGATGAAAGATCCTGGAGAAGCCTCTTATATCTTGGGTCTGAGTGATGAACCAAGTCAGATTTTAGTGACTCCTCTCAGTAGAGAAGTACTCTAATATTGGTCCAAATGTTGGACAATGATATGAATGTGATTCACATGCAATGAGAAGATTAGATTTACAGTTTTGTTTTAATCAAACATCTATTGGAGGCCCCGAGATTTTGATTTGGGATATGATCTCAATATTAAAGTCGCTATACGTGGAACGTACAATTACCATGTCCTTATCTCCAAGTATACACTTTACGCGAAGAAGGTGCATTATTCTTGAAAGAGTTCGAGGATAATTTCATTATTGATAATGTATCTGAGCATTGAGGAAAATTGATAGTTAGATGTGATTTAATTATAATGAATAATATGAATTTTATTCATATTATTTGGCCTTATACAAAGAGTTACTATGATAATAAAATGTGATTTAATTATCAAAGATGTGAATAATGTGAATGTGATTCATATTATATGGGCATATGAGAATAGAGATCCAAGATAATTAAATATGATTTAATTATCATGGATAAGAATAATGTGGATAACATTATCCATATTAATCATATATATATATTATAAATTTGATTTATAATATATAAGAGAAAGCTATTTGTAAATCACATTTATAATTTAAATGTTGATGTGAATTGGGTTCACATTGGACAATTAATTGAAAATGTTATTTATATTTTATTTTGGGACTGTGAATATGATTCACATTTTCCAATGGCATGATTACAATGTTCACAAAATAATTATGAATTATTTGTGTGAATAAATTTGTAACAAATATTATTGTAAATTATTGAGAAATTCATGTGATCCATGATTCCATGAAATAGGAGGAGGCTCCCTTCCATGTAAGGAGGGTGGACGACCACCAAGTCCTAATTGGATTAGTGGTCGTCCAACCCCCTTATAGAAGAAGGATTGCCTCCTTTTTATTTCTCCAAGATTAGTCGATTTAATTGAAATTAATTTATACTGATTGTTACTCAATATATATTTGATTTGATTAAATTAATTATTGTTGTATTTTTACAATAAAATTATGACCATTGAAAGAAACACAAATCAATCTCAATCATTAGATTTGTGCTGTCCACGGACTCTCAAAATATTATAAAAGAAAAAGCAACCTTACCTCATTATTTCTACAACAACTAAATAGCATATATCTCTCTAATATTCTCATACCAATGTTCCTTTCTCTCCTTGGAGTGGTTGTCCACTCTAAACACTAGAGAGGATCGTCGTCGTCTCCACGTCGTTGTGCCGCACTTCAACTGCTCGTGGATCTTTATCTCCTTCAGTGCACCTCGCTCGTGAAGAAGATGTCGGATCTCATGAGACGAGATTAGGATATCTGCCGCTTGGATCATCAGCTTGGATTGTGAGGAGCATACATTTCATCAACGTGCTCACAAGCGCCTCCTCTGTTTGTTCAGACTTGAGAAAGGAGGTCTCTTACTTTAGAGACATGATCGCAACCATGTTTTTAATAGGTATTCCTATATCTTATTTATGTTTTAGATGAAATGATCCAAGAAGTATTCTTGGATTATGTGGTTTCATTGTTTAAAATTTTAAATTCCGCTACCCCGAGTAACTAGCATGACTAGTCACTCCCGACCGCATATGATGAAACCTTTTCACTTTTGTGCTGCGCTTAAGACTTTTCCCACAAACTTCAAGTGGTATCAGAGCCAGGTCAGATCTTGGATGTTATCCAAAACCTTAGGTGAACAAGGTTCGTGTTTCGGATGTGCGAGACTCGTTTTTTGCATTGGATGCAAGATTCGAATTGATTTTTCGCTAAATTAAAAATTTACTATTTGTGCACTATTTGAACGTATTTGTTGGTTATTAAAATGTATTTATAATATATAAATATATACCTAAAAATAGAATCCTAATATTGGTACTGAAAGTGTATGAAAATAATTCAAAGAGTTCCCGTCACAAAATTATTTTTACATGTGTTCATGGATATCTAAGAATATTTTTTATTTTTCCCATCATGAAACATTACATAAACACTTGTATTAATTAGAGAATCAATGCAACAAACTTCTCAAGTTTATTTCACGTGATTCCGACTCTATTCGCCCTAGATATTCCATATTTGGTGGAGATGGGCCGGAAGATGATTATATCATCAAGTCTTTTTGCTTAATGTATTTATAATTCAACATAAATCATGATAATTATGAACTTTCCTTGATTAATTATGATGTCTAATAATTATGAAAATAATTTATTAATCATCATAGGCTGTGAAAATAATTCAGGGACTCTGATGAGTTCGTGAAGAGGTGTACTGACTGTCAGAGGATGGGCACTTGTGGACAGCGTGATATGATGCCGATGCAGCCCATTCACTTCTGTGAGGTTTTTGACGCATGGGGCATCGATTTCATGGGTCCATTCCCTAAGAGTCAGGGATTTGAGTACATTCTGTTGGCCGTAGATTATGTTAGTCGTTGGGTTGAGGCTATCCCCACCCGAGCCGCTGATGCGAAGACAGTTTGCAGATTTTTGAAGAAGCACATCATCACGCGGTTCGGGGTTCCAAGAGTTCTTATTTCTGATGGGGGATCTCACTTCATCAACGACCAGGTGAAGGCACTTGCTAGAGAGTTCAGTATAGACCATCGTGTTGCCACACCATACCATCCACAGACGAATGGTCTAGCTGAAGTGTCGAATAGGGAGATCAAGAATATTTTGCAGAAAGTCGTCCGCCCTGACCGAAAGAATTGGTCACAGCTTTTGGACTCGGTCTTGTGGGCATATCGGACATCTTTCAAGACTCCATTGGGTACATCTCCCTTTCGCCTCGTTTATGGCAAGCCATGTCACTTACCAGTTGAGCTGAGGCACAAGTCACTTTGGGCAGTCACAGATATTATTATGGATCCAAATGGTATAGGAGACCAAAGGAGGGCAGAGTTAGCCGCCTTGGAAGAGCTTAGAGATGCAGCTTTCTCAAGCAGCCTACATTATAAGGAGAAAGTCAAAGAGTGGCATGATTCTCATATCAGCCACAAACATTTCGAGATTGGACAGAAAGTATGGTTGTTTGATGCAAGGCTACGATTATTTCCAGGGAAGCTACAGAGCAAATGGAAAGGGACCCTATTTGGTCAGGAAGGTACACGATAACGGTAGCATTGATATATCTGAGTTATCTTCTGAGAGTACCTTCCGAGTGAACGGCCAGCGGCTCAAACCATTTCTAGATCATGAGCCGCAGGACGTTATTATTGCCGCTATTCATTTTGCGTGAGATGTAGTCTTTTGACTCACATCTTTTACATCTCACGCCTGATTTTCACTGTTCCTCCGCCTGTATAGATCCAGTTGTCCATATCATTCTATTCTTTAGTCCCACATCCCGTCTTTCATCTTATGATTATGCTATACTTAGGGTGTACTTTACCCTAAGTATAGGGGGGATGTCGGACCTGCGAGTATTCTTTTCATTCTTTCTGCTCTTGTTTTTGCTGCCTATACTTAGGGATATTTTACCCTAAGTATAGGGGGGGGGGGCAGATTCTGTATATTCTTCACTCGGCTTTCCCTTCATGCACAGCTTTCTATACTTAGGATTAGTTAATCCTAAGTATAGGGGGAAACCACCGAGTTCCTCTCATTCTATTCAATTATTCATTCCTGTACTTAGCCATTCCTTTTCACTTCCCTTTTACTAAGCACGAGTTATGTCTTCTTCATCGCTCTTGATCACTCTGAGGACATCGCTCGAGCTAAGTATAGGGGGGTGTGTATATATTTCATATATACTTTAGCCATAACTCGTACTTTGTGTGAATGTGTTAATAAATAAAATGGCTAAAAATCACAAAAATTAAAAATTTTTCATGTACATAAACCTCTTTTATTCTTGCACATACATAGCTAGTGTACAAAGTATTTTTGTAAAAATGATTTCAAAAATCTTTTGTGTAAAGCTTGTGTAAATATTTTGTATCAAAATTATGTATATAGTACAAAATTTTTCAAAATGTTTTGAAAATCAAAAGTTTGCAAAAATCTTGTGTAAATGTGTGTAAATATCTTTTTGCAAAACTTGCACTTCATGCATCATTCATTCATGATTTCAAAACATTTTTCAAAAATTTTTGCATGATTGTAAAATATTTGTAAATAGCATCTTTTGTACATATATGGATATAGTTTTTCCTGGATGAGAGTTGACATTTAAACTAAGCCTGGAATTAAATTGAGAAATGGAGCTTGAAAAGATCTTAATTCACTTAACTTCAAGAGGAACCTTGTAGGACTTAGGGTTAAGGCTTTTCAGGTCCATAAGGACTTAATTCTTTGAGTCCACTAGGCTATGAGCATATGTCATCTTGATGAGCCTAAGTAGAGCACTTAACAACACACGCATGACTCTCAGAGACAATGGCTTAACTTGCACCTGCACTTTACACATGGCTCTCCATGGATGAGGTGGTGAGGAGGCAGTTTCCTTTGGCTTGGGGTAGCATATGAGGGTAGTACTTCTAGGCGGAACCTCTCTTCTTCTTATAGTGAAGGAAGTGCACCTCAACTTGGTCTAGTGGTGTTGAAAGCTAAAGACAGAAGCTGTGGGTTGCAATAAAGCTTCAAAAGAGGGATAGTCTACTGGCTCAAGGGGAAATTTCTTATATATGCTGCACCATGTAGATATGTGTACAGAAGTCTTGAAAAAAAAAATGCAAAAATGCAAAAAGAACTCCAAAAAAGTGGTGGGTCGGATTGAAAATTTAATAACCCCACCGGAGTAAAAAGCAAAAGCTTATGGTATCATGTTACATCTCATGAAGCTTGCAGCGGGAGACTTAGCTACACTGGCTAAGCTTCCAAAACTCTATACTTCTACCCCCTCTTCTTGAGCCGGTTGCACTTGAACTTAGAAGGGAATACCCCGCTTCTCGAGGAAAGAGTTGCTAGACTGAGGCATTAGAGTTACCAGGTTGAGGGAGGTTGTTTCTTTGTTACTTCTGAGGTGGGGAGCCACATATCACTTACACTGCATGGAAAGATTCATGGTCATTAGAGTTTGTGTATGTAGACTTGTTCTGATCTGGTTTATTGAGGAGTCTTGCCCATAGATTGGTGGAACTTGGAGGCTGTTGAGTTTTAGGCTTAAGTCCAAATAAGGTTCCGACACATTAATAATCCAAAGATCTGATCAAGCTCCATATTTCAATTTAATGAAGGAAAATTTAATAAGTCAACCTTGATCCATGTACATCCTCTTTTTCTTTTTCTTTTTCTTTCCTTTTCACTTCTTTTTCAAATAAGTGTTTGCTAAGGGACTAGCAAAGTTAAAGCATAGGGGGTGATGAATACCCATTCATCACTCTTTATTCTATTATTTTAGCTACAAAAACCTTTGCAAATGCATGTAGATATGTGTAAATACAAATAATTACCAAAAGCATGCATTGTGTAAAAACCTATAATTAGCATGTTTTTGTGCAAAAATAAAAAGAATAAAGAGCAAAAAGAAAAAAAAGGGAAATGTTTAGAATAAATATTGAGCAACCTAACCCAAGGGAGGGCTCAGCATGGGCCTGACCGCATAAAAGCCAAAGTAGAGGGAGATAGGAGCTCATGTGTATATACTTCTGTAAATAAATAAACTATATATTTTCCTCACCCAAAAATATGTTGTAAATATCCTTGTCTATATTGTGTATATTTAAAAATTATTAAAAACAAAATAAAAAGATAAAAATCAAAAATTCAAAAATACCCTTCCTTCACCATGTACATGAACCACACCTTTGTATTTATTTAACCCTATAAATAAATTCAATTATTTTCTAAACTTTTTGTAAATATTCTATGTTATATTTTGTAAATAAAATAAATAAAAAGAAACAAAACAAAAATCAAATAAAAATTACAAAATTGAAAATACAAAAATACATTGTATAAATATCATGTGTATAAATGTATTCAACCAATTATTTCACCCTTGTATATAAGTGATAAAAATAAAATAAAAATGTTCTTTTATTCCTCATTTTATCTTGTAAATAAATAAAATACAAAATGAGCATAAAAACACATAAAAATAACAAATAAAAAATCAAAAATAAAAATCCATATAGTGTACATATACCTATATATAGAGCTAACCTATTTTTATTTCCAAAAATTAATTAAAAATCACCAAAAAATAGAAAAAAATAAAAGAAAAATATTTCATGTTTTGAGTTTTCTTTAATTCGGCCTATTTCTACCCTAAAATAAATAATCAAAAATCGGGCACACGTGGCCGCTCCTGATTGGTCCACGGGGGAATGTTGACCCCAGTCAACTCCCCCGCGGACTCCTTCCTATTCTGGACGACGCGCGCCGCCCCGCCTTCTCCGATTTTCCCACGCGTCTCCAGGCTGTCCCCCACGCATATCCCATGCCCGGATTCTTCGCCGATCATCCCTCTCCCTCGCCGGATCCTCCGCCATCAAATCCACGCTTTCCTTAGCCGTCGAGCCTCAACCCTAGTCGACGCTGTCACTCTATATATTCTTCCCTCCGCCGCCTTCGCGCGCCATCTTTGGCCCTTCTCCTCCTTCCCAGTGACCTCCATAGGCTTCGCGAGAGTGACAGCAAGCGGCAGCCCTTGTTGCAGTGAGGCTAGGAGGCGTATCCACTGATCCGGCGATCTTCGCCGTCCTTGCTCCGCCGCCGGCGTTGAGCATCGAGCTTCAGGCCTTGACGCCCTTCGAAGCTACGACCCGGAGATAGCCACGCTCCAGCACAGTCTCCAGCATCCATCAGGTAGCCTTAATTCCTTCTAATTTCTTCCAATTTCCGATTACGCCCAAATCATAGCTCCGACGTACATCTCCGATTCCGATCACTTCGCGTATCATCTCGACCATCCGACCCTACCTTCACCTTCGCCATCTCCCCGCGCACCTTCTTCACCCATTCGCACAACCCAGATCGCACAGGATCTGGGAGTCGAGCTCCACCGCCGTCGCCTCGCCGGAGCTCTTCCGCCCCACCGCACCGATCACCTTCACGCCACCTAACCGGGTCGAGGCACTTTGCCCTCGACCCGCGAAGCCTCTTGACCACTTTGCAGGTCCAAAGGGGGTGTCTGAGCCTCCTTCACAGTTCAGCCAGGAGCTTCGAGCCACTAGGCCTCGCCGGAGCCCCTCCAGGGCTCGGTTGGGCCCTTGACCACCCGCAGCAGCTGCGCAACTTCACGCCGGACCTTCTCCGACCTTCAGGCGCAGCTGAGGAGGACCGGAGTTCACGCAGGACGTCGGCGAAGTTCGCCGGCGTCGAGTTCTTCCTCCACCCTCCAGAGCCGTCCGATGAAGACCTCGCTCCAGTTCTAATCCCAGCCGTCGATCTGTAGAGGAGCAGCAGCCGTTGATCCATCTGAGGATCTCATCTGGACCGTCGCAACCGAGGAGAGAGGCGCAGGAGCCCAGCACCGTCAGATCAGCCACGTGGATCTCTCTCCGCCGTCGATCGAGCCCAAGAGCCGAAGGATTAAAGGCGCGTTTGTTCTCCACCGTCAGATCTGCCACGCGTCAGAATCGGGCCGTCGCTATTAATAAAGGGGTAAATATCGTAGAACCCCTCGTAGTTTGTTGTTTTCGTTTAAGTCCTGTAAGTTTTAATTCAGTTGTTTATTTTCTGGGATATTTGCATAGAGACCCTCGCGCTTAATTTTATTTGCATTTATACCCCTGCCAGTGGAGACCCACGTGCTTTGTCACGTGTTTTGTTGGGTTATTTGCGATGTATGCCCTGTAGTTCTGGATGTTACTCATTGAATGAAAAGTTTTGTTTATTTGCATATATACCCCTGTGAGCATTGATTTTGCACATGTGCGAATTATTTTGGGTAAATTGCATATAAGCCCCTGGACTTTTGATACGAGTTATCAATAGGTCCTTGGAACTTATTTTTATTACATTTAGGTCCCTGTGTGCCCCAGGCACGTGCTTGGCACGTGTGTTGCTGGGTATTTTGCACCAGGACCCCAGAACTTTTGGGTATTTGCACATAGGTCCCTGTGCACAGTACCCCACCTTTATTTTTGAATAAAATATCAAACTACCTCCAAATCCAATGAAATTTTGACACATGGCTCCTGCCATGGTGTAGGAATTTCTATGATTTTTGGGGACATTTCTGATTTCATTTATTATTTTTAAAAATTCAAAAACCTCTATTCTTGCCACTGTTTGACTTTAAAAATACCAAAAAAATATAAAAACTCCACTAAAAATTCTAAAAAAATTGGTTACTGTTTCTTGCTTGTTGCTTGATTTTCTAGCCAATTTTGGCTACTTTTCATCACTTAAAAACCCTAAAAATTGAAAAACCCCTAAAAACTCATAAAAATTGTAATAATTAAATTAAAAATCCAAAAACAATAATTAGGGTGCCTAAATTTTCCTTATTCTTTGTAGATTATAGGAAAATTACCTTTAGGGCTTTTTGAGATCCAAGAGTATTTTATTTTTGGGTCTTAAGCCTTGCTGGACAGTACCCTATTTTTATCGCATTGTTTGATTTTTAATAAATAATTTACCCATTAGAAAATTTCCAAAAATTCACCAAAAACAGTAAAAAACTTGAAAAACCTAAAAACCAATTTTCTGGAATTTTTGCTTCATTTTTGTGTGTTGTATAAATTGTTGAAGTTGCCTTGTATTTACTTTCTCTCATTTTCTCATCTTTTAAAATTCTAAAAAAAAATTATAAAAACAAATAAAAATCCCAAAAATATGTTCTCTGTATTTTAGTTCAAATTGACTACATCGTAGGCCGTAAGGCCAATCTGTGCTCCTTGTGTTCGACCCTGGGAGCTATACCAGGTTAATCTTATAGCAGGACCACTTCTCTGTATTTCGTTGATTTATCTTAATTCGTGGTTCATTTTCTTGATTGACACGTTCTGAGCGATTGAGGACAACGACATTGTGATTTATTTTCTACCTCAGTTGTTAGTGTGATTTTTGTGTCGTCAGAATGGCGCCGTTGCCGGGGAGCACGGCTTTGTAGTCAGTTTTCATTCTTCTATTTTTGTCTCTCTATATTATAATTGTTTTCTGACATTCTCTCTTGGATTTTTGTGCGAGGTACTGCTTGGACTGCTTGGAGTTACTATTTAGAGGACCCGCGCAGGAGGAAGAGAGAGAGGAGAAGAGATTTTCTATTTAGAGAGAGAGAGAAAACAAAATTTGTTGTAATAATTTAGACTCTGAACTGTGGACACTTGTAAACTTAGCGGGTCTGTTTCGCTGAGTACCGGTGTACTCGGGGGACCCATTTGGATTTTCGCGGCTTTTATCGTGGTTTTGATAGTTAGCTGCCTTTTCCGGTGTTTACGCGGTTTTCTCGAGCCCCTAGATTTAGGAATTTTTGGTTGATTGTGACGTAGATATCTAAGGCCCAACACTTAATAGAAATATCTGTTCCTATAGAACGTAATTGGACCTTGATAAAAATCACTGAAAAAGTTAGTTTAATTGGATTTGAGAACACGTGCCGTGAGGAGTCACATACAGCGCTGGCAGGACCCGTTGTGGCGGGCACCGAGTGACTCCCAAGATCGGACTCCGGACTCGATTCGGTTAGCTAACTATTGTTCTTCACGATCAATAGAAGTTGCTCATCTAGGACTCGGTTTTTCCTCGTTGCATCATTTAGGTAGTTTAATTCTGTATTTAAATTCTGCGCGGATCACTTGCATGTAGAGTGCTGGAGACAAGGTACGCATTTCTTTCTCTGCATGCATCATTGATTTTCTCGCGCATTGGCTTTTTCGTCTTCTCCCCCTGTGTTTGGCTTAATCATCAGGAGAATCGGAAAAATCGTTAGGCCGCTTGTATTTATTTTGAAAAAAATTAAAAAGAAAAACAATAAAAATTGGGACTGGATAACACTATTGACCCTAAAAGACACTCACATTAAAAATTTGTCTTGGGGAGAGCAACCCCCTCATTGTTTGGTTTGATTTTGCGAGAGAGTGACCCGAACACTAGGTAAAGCCCTCCGGTGCTCATCTTGACTGATTACCGACTCTTCTGTGCGGGATAGTCGGTTGAGAGAGTATCGGGTATCCCAGCAGGTCACGTAATCGCTCTGATATCTTGTGTGTTCACCAAATAAAATTGACAAGATAAATTGACCGAGCTTTCACGGTCTTCAGATTGTGTTGAGTTGGTGAACAAGGGGTTTGCTTGCGATCATATTTTCTCCAGATCCCATCCGCCCAACTTGTCAAGATCAAGATGATGGGTAGACGATCTCTTAGGCAGCCTCTGGCTGCACCGCTTTCAGGCGCGGCTATTTCATCATCTAGGTTGGCCCGTGAGAGTCGAGACCCGCTCTCCGGTCCCGAGTTCGATTCCACCCTGTTCCCTCTCGACCCCATTTCTTTTCCTACTGAGAGACATGAGCCCAAGGAAAGACGAATTGATTTAACAGAACCTGAGTTGGGCTCATCTGATTTTGCAGACGTCACTATGGCTGGAGCCGGCAGTTCAGACGATCGCCAGCCCGAACATTTTGTCTTAGACCAGGGAGCGATCAACTCCACCCTGATCGCATCATTAGAGACGGTTCAGCAGCAGTTACGTGATCAGGGGGCTTTTATGATTGAGATGAGAAGGGAGATGGAGCGACTCCGAAGAGAGCGAGAAGAGCCGAGCGAGCCTGAGGACATTCCTGACGCTGATGCAGAGGCAGCAGCCGCAGCAGCAGCTGCCGCAGCGGCAGCCGCCGCCGGAGGAGGACCACCGAGAACGATGCGGGAACTACACAACCCAGGATCTACACTGATGCATCATTGGGTGGTGGTACCTGCTATCGTGGGGGATTTCAAGTTCCCTCCGAACACCCTGCAGATGCTCCCTCATTTTCACGGGCTTGCCACTGAGGAACCCCATCTCCATCTCCAGGAGTTTTTGATGATCTGCAGTACTGTCCACGACCGTCATGTGGACCAAGATACGATTCGAATGATGGCCTTCCCTTTTTCACTGGCAGATAGAGCAGCCGCCTGGCTGAAACATTTAGGGAAGTTTGTTTACACCTGGGATCAGCTCCGCACCGAGTACTTGAACAAGTACTATCCACTCGGGCGGACGAATGCAGCGAGGGCCCTGATCAACAACTTCTCCATGCTCCCTAATGAGCAATTTCACGAAGCATGGGAGAGGTTCAGAGAGCTTCTGGATAGATGCCCACACCACGACATCTCGAAGCCGAACCTAGTTCAGAGCTTCTTTAGTGGGATGACACCAGAGCTTCAGGGTCTGGTGAACGCTTCTTGCGGCGGGTCCTACTTTGCCAAGGACCACAACCAAGTCTGGGCCATCTACGAGGAGATGGCAGAAAATTACATGGTGATGTCCCAGACTCGGTTGTACACTCAGAGATCTCAGCAGCCGCCAGGGCCCGTGCAGTATCAGCGGATAGCACGGGTTGATGCAGGTCCATCCAGTTCGTCCACAGTTGCAGCCGCACAGGCAGAGTCGGCCACTGCGGACATGGGGATTATCAGCGAGAAGTTGGACCGCATGGAAATCATAGAGAAGAAGCAGTGCCAGGGCATAACTCAGATGGAGCAAATGGCACAAACTCTGAGCGACATGAAGACCCAGCTCTTGTGTCTTCAGGAGGCACAGACGGCTCCTCAGCCCCGTCTTCTATCGCGAGGCGATTCCGGCGGCAGCCGCAGCTCGTCCCAGCGCTCCAGCTCCTTGCAGCAGCCTAGACAAGTTCACCTTGTACAGGCGGAGCCGTACCAGCAGCAGCAGCCCTCTTACCAGTCACCACCATCTCCAGACTTACAGATGGTGGTATATCAGCCGGATCAGCCTCTGGCAGCACTGCCACCAGACCCCTTTGATGCTGAGCCGTTGATGGATGTCAACGGGATTTGGTATGACCGTCCTCAACCTGGAATCCGACGAGACCATCCCGGATTCAGGTGGGGGAATGGGGGTAACCAGTCCCAACAGCAGCCAGCCGGTCAGGGAGGGCAGTACTCCCAGCAGAGAGATCACCAGCAGCCCCCTGCATATCAGCCACATCAGCCATCATCCTTCGTACCTCGTCCCTACCAGCAGCAGGGACAGAATTGGAGACGTGAGCAGCAGGCTCACCCGCAGCAGCATCATTCCTCTTACCCCTCTCAGCCACAGCAGCACCAGGTCCAGCAGCCTCATTATCAGAGAGGCAACCCGTCGGGTTCCCACGAGAGCCCCGCCATGGATGATCTAGCCCGTCTCTTCACAGAGCAGCAGGCTACATTTAGACGGGAGATGGACGAGTTCCGCCAGGAGATGCGGGACCTGATGAGAGGAAAGGCCGCCATCCCTGCACAGATTGAGCCTAATCCGAATAACTTGAAGAGGAAATCTGAGCAGGTAGTTCACACTGAGCCTACCACTTCTAGTGACTCATTTGATGTTATCTCGTCGGATTTATTTGATGCTGATTTTGTCACACTTAGGAGCGGTAGAAGACCAGCAGGAGGCGCCTCATCTGAGCGACCACACGAGGATCCATCTAGAGCGCCAGATGAGGAAGAGGAGAGCGGTACTGAAGCCGCACATCATGATGACGGTGGTACTGATGCCACCCGAGATGCTGATTCCACCGGCGGTACTGAGGCCGCCGTTTCACCACATAGAGGAGGTGGTACTGACGCCACCAGCAGAGCCGAGCCAGCCCGCGGTACTGAGGCCGCAAGACGTCTAGTTGTAGAGCCAACTAGAGGTGGTACTGATGCCACCAACATTCATTCTGATAGAAATGTTGTCTTTTCTCGCATGAATGTATCTCAGAACTCTGATTTGAATAAAGGAAAAGGTTTAGTTTCTTCTGATCCCACTGTGATGAATGATGTTTGTGAGGATCCAGTCATCGAATCATCTAGGCCTATTCCTAGTCCTTCATCTGAGAAGGACCCTGTGATCCCCTTTCCTAGAGCCCTTGAGCTGGGGAAGGGGAAGAAAAAAGAAAAAGATCCAAAAAAGAGAGAGCAGGAGGAGTTCAGCCAGAGCATGATAGACCGATTTCACATCCAGCTGACCCTCAATGAGGCTTTGCAACACATCCCTCTTCTTCAGCGATCCTTGAGAGATAAGACCACAGTCAGAAGGACGAAGAGGAACAAGACCGCAGAAATTCATGTGTTGACCAAAGCCACGTGTTACGCGATCCAGAACCATCTGCCGACTAAGAGGCCAGATTTAGGGGCCCCGTATGTCAGATGTCAGATTAGTGAGCAGAGGTTCAACCGTACTCTATTAGATAGCGGATCGTCGATCAACCTTCTTCCGGCAGCCCTTCTCGACCACTTAGAGTTGGGCACTCTTAGACAGAGCAGGACATACCTTCAGTTTGCTGATCGATCTGTCAAGAGGCCAAAGGGGTTGTTGCGAGACGTTGTCGTCACGATTCAGGGTTTGCAATTCCCCGTGGACTTCGTAGTGCTGGACATGGAGACCCCTGACTCGTTGACCGATTCCCCCATTATCCTCGGTCGCCCGTTCTTGGCCACAGCCAAAGCGGTGACTGACCATGACAGTGGGAAGGTATTCTTTCGCGTCCAGGGCGAGAGTATACAAATAGAGACGGTTAAGGACCACAGAGCCAGAGCTAGATCCCGCTCAGAGGACAGTACAGATTCAGAGCAGCTGACAGACGCAGGACCAGACATCCACCAGGACTGTGATTTTGTGATCACAGATGATGAGGCAGTTTGGGCAGATCCTGCAGCACAGATCATCCTCTCATATTCAGATACAGTTGATGCAGAGATGATAGCAGAGGATAGTCTGGAGAGCACAGCCTTGGTTCAGGATACTATTGAGTCAGCAGAGTCGGACCTTGATCGCGACACGATTTCCAGTGATGGTGGTACTGAGGCCACCCTGCTTTATGGTGGTGCTGATGCCACCTTGTTCTCCGGTGGTACTGATGCCACCGAGTCTGATATAGATCCCTCGGATTCAGAATCTGATTGGGCAGATTGTGATGATCAGATGCCAGATCTGGATCCACCTGAGCCTACAGATAAGGAGGAGGTAGAGGCAGAGCAGACCAGAGACAATGTAGAGGACCCGCCTTCTCCAGATCCAGTTTGTGAGAGTTCTTTATCATTTTCCCAGGCAAATTTGGCAGAATTGTCTGCATACACACATCTTCTTCAGAAGCCAGGTTTGCCAGCACCCAGCTGTCCAGAGCTAAAGCCGCTCCCTACTTCGTTGAAGTATAGATTCCTTGCGGGAGAGTCTGAGATGTACCCAGTCATCATCTCTGCGGATCTGACTGAAGAGCAAGAATCCCGTCTGATGGAGGTTCTTGAAAAGAACCGCAAGGCAATTGGATGGAGCGTAGCAGATCTCCATGGGATTAGTCCCTCGTTGTGCTCCCACCATATCTATCTCGAGGAAGGGGCAAAGCCGTCGCGTGAGTTCCAGCGGCGACTGAACCCCAACCTAAGAGAGGTTGTCATGAAGGAAATATCAAAATGGTGGAGTGCAGATTTTATTTATCCCATTTCCGACTCCAAGTGGGTGAGCCCCTTGCATGTGGTGCCCAAGAAGACGGGCATCACGACTGTGATCAGTGAGTCGGGAGAGGAGATCGCTACACGAGTACCTACCTCTTGGCGGGTCTGTGTTGACTACAGGAGACTCAACCAGGCCACCAAGAAGGACCATTTCCCCCTGCCATTTATAGATCAGATCATTGAGAGACTGGCAGGGAAGAGCCATTATTGCTTCCTAGATGGGTACTCGGGCTACAACCAGGTGGCCATCGCTCCTGAGGATCAGGAGAAGACCACCTTTACCTGTCCCTTCGGTACCTACGCCTTTCGACGCATGCCATTTGGGCTATGTAACGCCCCTGCGACTTTTCAGCGATGCATGCTGTCAATATTTTCGGACATGGTAGGGGAGTGTTTAGAGGTCTTCATGGACGACTTCTCGGTTTACGGCGACGGATTCGATTCCTGTCTTGACTGCCTAGACCGAGTGCTTCAGCGATGTCTTGCTACCCGGTTGGTTCTATCTTGGGAAAAGAGTCACTTCATGGTGACTCAAGGGACGGTGCTTGGCCACATCATCTCCAACAGAGGCATGGAGGTTGATCCAGCCAAGGTCGATGTCATTAGAAAACTCACACCGCCGTCCAATCTGAAGCAGTTACGGTCATTTCTGGGGCACGTTGGTTTTTACAGGAGATTCATTCATGATTTCAGCAAGATTGCCCGACCGTTGACTGATCTCTTGACAAAAGACACCGAGTTCGTTGTGGATGACAAGTGTCTTTCGTCCTTTGAGACTCTCCAGCAGTGTGTTATTGAGGCTCCTGTCCTTCAGCCACCCGATTGGTCTCTCCCATTCGAGATCATGACGGACGCCTCTGATTTTGCCGTAGGGGCCGTGCTAGGACAGAGGAGGGATGGAGTACCATTTGCCATACACTATGCTAGCCGCACATTAGATTCCGCCCAGCGGAATTACACGGTCACAGAGAAGGAAATGCTAGCAGTAGTGTTTGCCCTAGATAAATTCAGATCATATATCATTGGATCCCGAGTGACTTTGTATACCGACCACACCGCCATCAGGTACCTCATGTCAAAGAAGGATGCCAAGGCCAGACTTACTAGATGGATCCTTCTACTCCAGGAGTTCGACATTGAGATCAAGGATAAGCCTGGAGTCAAGAATGTGGTGGCGGACCATTTATCCCGACTAGAGCAGCCTGAGGATTCAGAGCAGATTGATCCCATTTGTGATACCTTCCCAGATGAGGCGATCCTTGCTATCGCCTCACTCCCGTGGTATGCCGATATTGTGAACTTTCTCGTTGCTGGGAAAGTTCCACAAGATTGGCCCAGGCAGAAGCTCGAGACCTTCCTTGCGAAGGCCAAGTCCTACCACTGGGAGGATCCCATCCTTTACCACGAAGGAGGGGATAGCATCTGGCGTCGGTGTATTCCTCAGGAGGAACACCATAGTGTCCTCACGTACTGCCACAAGCTTGAGGCAGGAGGACATCATTCTGGGAGGAGAACGGCACAGAAAGTGCTCCAATCCGGCTTGTGGTGGCCTACACTCTTCAGGGACTCTGATGAGTTCGTGAAGAGGTGTACTGACTGTCAGAGGATGGGCACTTGTGGACAGCGTGATATGATGCCGATGCAGCCCATTCACTTCTGTGAGGTTTTTGACGCATGGGGCATCGATTTCATGGGTCCATTCCCTAAGAGTCAGGGATTTGAGTACATTCTGTTGGCCGTAGATTATGTTAGTCGTTGGGTTGAGGCTATCCCCACCCGAGCCGCTGATGCGAAGACAGTTTGCAGATTTTTGAAGAAGCACATCATCACGCGGTTCGGGGTTCCAAGAGTTCTTATTTCTGATGGGGGATCTCACTTCATCAACGACCAGGTGAAGGCACTTGCTAGAGAGTTCAGTATAGACCATCGTGTTGCCACACCATACCATCCACAGACGAATGGTCTAGCTGAAGTGTCGAATAGGGAGATCAAGAATATTTTGCAGAAAGTCGTCCGCCCTGACCGAAAGAATTGGTCACAGCTTTTGGACTCGGTCTTGTGGGCATATCGGACATCTTTCAAGACTCCATTGGGTACATCTCCCTTTCGCCTCGTTTATGGCAAGCCATGTCACTTACCAGTTGAGCTGAGGCACAAGTCACTTTGGGCAGTCACAGATATTATTATGGATCCAAATGGTATAGGAGACCAAAGGAGGGCAGAGTTAGCCGCCTTGGAAGAGCTTAGAGATGCAGCTTTCTCAAGCAGCCTACATTATAAGGAGAAAGTCAAAGAGTGGCATGATTCTCATATCAGCCACAAACATTTCGAGATTGGACAGAAAGTATGGTTGTTTGATGCAAGGCTACGATTATTTCCAGGGAAGCTACAGAGCAAATGGAAAGGACCCTATTTGGTCAGGAAGGTACACGATAACGGTAGCATTGATATATCTGAGTTATCTTCTGAGAGTACCTTCCGAGTGAACGGCCAGCGGCTCAAACCATTTCTAGATCATGAGCCGCAGGACGTTATTATTGCCGCTATTCATTTTGCGTGAGATGTAGTCTTTTGACTCACATCTTTTACATCTCACGCCTGATTTTCACTGTTCCTCCGCCTGTATAGATCCAGTTGTCCATATCATTCTATTCTTTAGTCCCACATCCCGTCTTTCATCTTATGATTATGCTATACTTAGGGTGTACTTTACCCTAAGTATAGGGGGGATGTCGGACCTGCGAGTATTCTTTTCATTCTTTCTGCTCTTGTTTTTGCTGCCTATACTTAGGGATATTTTACCCTAAGTATAGGGGGGGGGGGCAGATTCTGTATATTCTTCACTCGGCTTTCCCTTCATGCACAGCTTTCTATACTTAGGATTAGTTAATCCTAAGTATAGGGGGAAACCACCGAGTTCCTCTCATTCTATTCAATTATTCATTCCTGTACTTAGCCATTCCTTTTCACTTCCCTTTTACTAAGCACGAGTTATGTCTTCTTCATCGCTCTTGATCACTCTGAGGACATCGCTCGAGCTAAGTATAGGGGGGTGTGTATATATTTCATATATACTTTAGCCATAACTCGTACTTTGTGTGAATGTGTTAATAAATAAAATGGCTAAAAATCACAAAAATTAAAAATTTTTCATGTACATAAACCTCTTTTATTCTTGCACATACATAGCTAGTGTACAAAGTATTTTTGTAAAAATGATTTCAAAAATCTTTTGTGTAAAGCTTGTGTAAATATTTTGTATCAAAATTATGTATATAGTACAAAATTTTTCAAAATGTTTTGAAAATCAAAAGTTTGCAAAAATCTTGTGTAAATGTGTGTAAATATCTTTTTGCAAAACTTGCACTTCATGCATCATTCATTCATGATTTCAAAACATTTTTCAAAAATTTTTGCATGATTGTAAAATATTTGTAAATAGCATCTTTTGTACATATATGGATATAGTTTTTCCTGGATGAGAGTTGACATTTAAACTAAGCCTGGAATTAAATTGAGAAATGGAGCTTGAAAAGATCTTAATTCACTTAACTTCAAGAGGAACCTTGTAGGACTTAGGGTTAAGGCTTTTCAGGTCCATAAGGACTTAATTCTTTGAGTCCACTAGGCTATGAGCATATGTCATCTTGATGAGCCTAAGTAGAGCACTTAACAACACACGCATGACTCTCAGAGACAATGGCTTAACTTGCACCTGCACTTTACACATGGCTCTCCATGGATGAGGTGGTGAGGAGGCAGTTTCCTTTGGCTTGGGGTAGCATATGAGGGTAGTACTTCTAGGCGGAACCTCTCTTCTTCTTATAGTGAAGGAAGTGCACCTCAACTTGGTCTAGTGGTGTTGAAAGCTAAAGACAGAAGCTGTGGGTTGCAATAAAGCTTCAAAAGAGGGATAGTCTACTGGCTCAAGGGGAAATTTCTTATATATGCTGCACCATGTAGATATGTGTACAGAAGTCTTGAAAAAAAAAATGCAAAAATGCAAAAAGAACTCCAAAAAAGTGGTGGGTCGGATTGAAAATTTAATAACCCCACCGGAGTAAAAAGCAAAAGCTTATGGTATCATGTTACATCTCATGAAGCTTGCAGCGGGAGACTTAGCTACACTGGCTAAGCTTCCAAAACTCTATACTTCTACCCCCTCTTCTTGAGCCGGTTGCACTTGAACTTAGAAGGGAATACCCCGCTTCTCGAGGAAAGAGTTGCTAGACTGAGGCATTAGAGTTACCAGGTTGAGGGAGGTTGTTTCTTTGTTACTTCTGAGGTGGGGAGCCACATATCACTTACACTGCATGGAAAGATTCATGGTCATTAGAGTTTGTGTATGTAGACTTGTTCTGATCTGGTTTATTGAGGAGTCTTGCCCATAGATTGGTGGAACTTGGAGGCTGTTGAGTTTTAGGCTTAAGTCCAAATAAGGTTCCGACACATTAATAATCCAAAGATCTGATCAAGCTCCATATTTCAATTTAATGAAGGAAAATTTAATAAGTCAACCTTGATCCATGTACATCCTCTTTTTCTTTTTCTTTTTCTTTCTTTTTCACTTCTTTTTCAAATAAGTGTTTGCTAAGGGACTAGCAAAGTTAAAGCATAGGGGGTGATGAATACCCATTCATCACTCTTTATTCTATTATTTTAGCTACAAAAACCTTTGCAAATGCATGTAGATATGTGTAAATACAAATAATTACCAAAAGCATGCATTGTGTAAAAACCTATAATTAGCATGTTTTTGTGCAAAAATAAAAAGAATAAAGAGCAAAAAGAAAAAAAAGGGAAATGTTTAGAATAAATATTGAGCAACCTAACCCAAGGGAGGGCTCAGCATGGGCCTGACCGCATAAAAGCCAAAGTAGAGGGAGATAGGAGCTCATGTGTATATACTTCTGTAAATAAATAAACTATATATTTTCCTCACCCAAAAATATGTTGTAAATATCCTTGTCTATATTGTGTATATTTAAAAATTATTAAAAACAAAATAAAAAGATAAAAATCAAAAATTCAAAAATACCCTTCCTTCACCATGTACATGAACCACACCTTTGTATTTATTTAACCCTATAAATAAATTCAATTATTTTCTAAACTTTTTGTAAATATTCTATGTTATATTTTGTAAATAAAATAAATAAAAAGAAACAAAACAAAAATCAAATAAAAATTACAAAATTGAAAATACAAAAATACATTGTATAAATATCATGTGTATAAATGTATTCAACCAATTATTTCACCCTTGTATATAAGTGATAAAAATAAAATAAAAATGTTCTTTTATTCCTCATTTTATCTTGTAAATAAATAAAATACAAAATGAGCATAAAAACACATAAAAATAACAAATAAAAAATCAAAAATAAAAATCCATATAGTGTACATATACCTATATATAGAGCTAACCTATTTTTATTTCCAAAAATTAATTAAAAATCACCAAAAAATAGAAAAAAATAAAAGAAAAATATTTCATGTTTTGAGTTTTCTTTAATTCGGCCTATTTCTACCCTAAAATAAATAATCAAAAATCGGGCACACGTGGCCGCTCCTGATTGGTCCACGGGGGAATGTTGACCCCAGTCAACTCCCCCGCGGACTCCTTCCTATTCTGGACGACGCGCGCCGCCCCGCCTTCTCCGATTTTCCCACGCGTCTCCAGGCTGTCCCCCACGCATATCCCATGCCCGGATTCTTCGCCGATCATCCCTCTCCCTCGCCGGATCCTCCGCCATCAAATCCACGCTTTCCTTAGCCGTCGAGCCTCAACCCTAGTCGACGCTGTCACTCTATATATTCTTCCCTCCGCCGCCTTCGCGCGCCATCTTTGGCCCTTCTCCTCCTTCCCAGTGACCTCCATAGGCTTCGCGAGAGTGACAGCAAGCGGCAGCCCTTGTTGCAGTGAGGCTAGGAGGCGTATCCACTGATCCGGCGATCTTCGCCGTCCTTGCTCCGCCGCCGGCGTTGAGCATCGAGCTTCAGGCCTTGACGCCCTTCGAAGCTACGACCCGGAGATAGCCACGCTCCAGCACAGTCTCCAGCATCCATCAGGTAGCCTTAATTCCTTCTAATTTCTTCCAATTTCCGATTACGCCCAAATCATAGCTCCGACGTACATCTCCGATTCCGATCACTTCGCGTATCATCTCGACCATCCGACCCTACCTTCACCTTCGCCATCTCCCCGCGCACCTTCTTCACCCATTCGCACAACCCAGATCGCACAGGATCTGGGAGTCGAGCTCCACCGCCGTCGCCTCGCCGGAGCTCTTCCGCCCCACCGCACCGATCACCTTCACGCCACCTAACCGGGTCGAGGCACTTTGCCCTCGACCCGCGAAGCCTCTTGACCACTTTGCAGGTCCAAAGGGGGTGTCTGAGCCTCCTTCACAGTTCAGCCAGGAGCTTCGAGCCACTAGGCCTCGCCGGAGCCCCTCCAGGGCTCGGTTGGGCCCTTGACCACCCGCAGCAGCTGCGCAACTTCACGCCGGACCTTCTCCGACCTTCAGGCGCAGCTGAGGAGGACCGGAGTTCACGCAGGACGTCGGCGAAGTTCGCCGGCGTCGAGTTCTTCCTCCACCCTCCAGAGCCGTCCGATGAAGACCTCGCTCCAGTTCTAATCCCAGCCGTCGATCTGTAGAGGAGCAGCAGCCGTTGATCCATCTGAGGATCTCATCTGGACCGTCGCAACCGAGGAGAGAGGCGCAGGAGCCCAGCACCGTCAGATCAGCCACGTGGATCTCTCTCCGCCGTCGATCGAGCCCAAGAGCCGAAGGATTAAAGGCGCGTTTGTTCTCCACCGTCAGATCTGCCACGCGTCAGAATCGGGCCGTCGCTATTAATAAAGGGGTAAATATCGTAGAACCCCTCGTAGTTTGTTGTTTTCGTTTAAGTCCTGTAAGTTTTAATTCAGTTGTTTATTTTCTGGGATATTTTCATAGAGACCCTCGCGCTTAATTTTATTTGCATTTATACCCCTGCCAGTGGAGACCCACGTGCTTTGTCACGTGTTTTGTTGGGTTATTTGCGATGTATGCCCTGTAGTTCTGGATGTTACTCATTGAATGAAAAGTTTTGTTTATTTGCATATATACCCCTGTGAGCATTGATTTTGCACATGTGCGAATTATTTTGGGTAAATTGCATATAAGCCCCTGGACTTTTGATACGAGTTATTAATAGGTCCTTGGAACTTATTTTTATTACATTTAGGTCCCTGTGTGCCCCAGGCACGTGCTTGGCACGTGTGTTGCTGGGTATTTTGCACCAGGACCCCAGAACTTTTGGGTATTTGCACATAGGTCCCTGTGCACAGTACCCCACCTTTATTTTTGAATAAAATATCAAACTACCTCCAAATCCAATGAAATTTTGACACATGGCTCCTGCCATGGTGTAGGAATTTCTATGATTTTTGGGGACATTTCTGATTTCATTTATTATTTTTAAAAATTCAAAAACCTCTATTCTTGCCACTGTTTGACTTTAAAAATACCAAAAAAATATAAAAACTCCACTAAAAATTCTAAAAAAATTGGTTACTGTTTCTTGCTTGTTGCTTGATTTTCTAGCCAATTTTGGCTACTTTTCATCACTTAAAAACCCTAAAAATTGAAAAACCCCTAAAAACTCATAAAAATTGTAATAATTAAATTAAAAATCCAAAAACAATAATTAGGGTGCCTAAATTTTCCTTATTCTTTGTAGATTATAGGAAAATTACCTTTAGGGCTTTTTGAGATCCAAGAGTATTTTATTTTTGGGTCTTAAGCCTTGCTGGACAGTACCCTATTTTTGTCGCATTGTTTGATTTTTAATAAATAATTTACCCATTAGAAAATTTCCAAAAATTCACCAAAAACAGTAAAAAACTTGAAAAACCTAAAAACCAATTTTCTGGAATTTTTGCTTCATTTTTGTGTGTTGTATAAATTGTTGAAGTTGCCTTGTATTTACTTTCTCTCATTTTCTCATCTTTTAAAATTCTAAAAAAAAAAAATTATAAAAACAAATAAAAATCCCAAAAATATGTTCTCTGTATTTTAGTTCAAATTGACTACATCGTAGGCCGTAAGGCCAATCTGTGCTCCTTGTGTTCGACCCTGGGAGCTATACCAGGTTAATCTTATAGCAGGACCACTTCTCTGTATTTCGTTGATTTATCTTAATTCGTGGTTCATTTTCTTGATTGACACGTTCTGAGCGATTGAGGACAACGACATTGTGATTTATTTTCTACCTCAGTTGTTAGTGTGATTTTTGTGTCGTCAACCATCCTTCAAGTAACAATCAAGATTGTTTGTTGGTTGATTGATTGGATTGATAATTGATTTAATATGATTAAATGAATTAGATCCAATTAAAATAAATGATCCATTTTGAATGGAGCTATAATTCTATTGGAAGAGTTAATTATGTGAATATGATTCATGATAATTAATTAAAATTTGAATATGATATGGAGGATCACAATGGATTGTGTCATGAGATGCATGTTCGAAGTGACAGCTCCTGCATGCAAACACACATGGATCAGGCTCTTTGCTTATCGAAAGAGTAAGGTTGTATGCGTAGTGACCATAATATCGGTTCCTCATATTATGGGGATGATAGTAGATTGTGCATAGCAAGTTCTAATTCTAATGATGGTGATTTAATTAACGACGGGTCAACATCGTCTTAGGGGTGGTAGGCACGGGTGTTATAGACCGAATTGGGAAATACAAGTTAGACTTGAAAGACGGAATGATCTCCCGCTTCTTTTTATATGAGTTGCAGTTTCTCATATTATTGAGATGCAACAAAGGTAAGAAAGGAGATCCTATATTTGCTTGAGATATAATGATAAGTATATCTCTTTTAAAGTGAATAATTGAATGAATTTTCGAAGTTTATAAGACATTACAACTTTGATATAAAATCCTTAACCAAAATAAATTACGTATTTGTGCAAATATTTATTATTTCAGATAACCTACATTAAACCCGCTCAAAACTATACTCAATGATAACCAGTAAAATATCATGGATTAGATCCATGGTTAAGATGTTGTACTTGGAGTTGGATACATAAAGTATGTGGTTGCAATATGCAAGTTTCCTCATAATAGTGAGGGACGACAATTAAATTGACAATAGGACAACAACCTTGGGTTTGTATGTCTCTTTAGTCTTGATATCTCATCGAGTGTGCTTTGGAAGTATCATGTCAATGATGATCATAATTATCGAAAGTCCTTATAAAACCTTAGAAGATGTTTTGGCATACATATGTGCTCTCAACATTTAATCATGAATGACATGGTTCACTGCATTTTGCAAAATGGTGGTTCGATACGATAAGATGTACTCAAAATGTTTGAGTACCTACCTGAACCAAAGTCTTTGAGAGTTTAGATGGATGTAGATATGATGAGTGCCATCATTCTATTGTCTATACTCATAGGCATTCATGAAGCTCCATAATATTCATATTATATGAATTGAATGAAGCCTATATAAATATCGAAATGCTCTTTTTATCTTAAGAAGTGGTTGTTTATAGATGAAGAAAGTGCAGTGGAAGCATAGGTCTTACTCGTGTAAGAAGGAAAGTCAAAGAGTTTACTTTACTTATGTAATTTCCACACATGTGACATCCAAAGAGTTGGATGAATGCCAATACTGTAACAAGTGGATATATTGATGGTATGGCCATCTATATTGTCTAGTATCCTTAGAGAAGGACTTGGATAGTGCATCGACATATTATACATCTACATATAATCATTGATATTGACTTGCTTATTAAATAAGATCAAAGTCTAATAATTGTATCTCATTCTTCTAGTGACATTTACAATTGGTTGCATATGTGTTAGAAGACTAGAAAATTTGATCTTAAGGTTTAATAGTCATCCACATGGATGTTGATGCAATTGTTGTAGCAATCTCCATTGGATAGACATACTGTATTTTTAGTGGGAGAGCCCTTAGTCTCAGAGAATGTCTCTATGACCTAGATATTAGAATATATTCATTGTTTATTTCTAAATGTCAGAAATAATCATGCGTTGTGGAATAGACCTATCATAAAGAGTTATGATGGATATATTTCAGATAGTAATCTAACATCTAAATGACTCTACTAGATAAGAATATTAATGCAAAGTTCAGTAACATTTCTAATACTAAAATTTAAGCCTTAACATATCAATACGAGGATGAAGATCATTTGACAATGATCTGGCATCAAGGTTTGGACATATGTCTGTTGATGAGATCAATAGACTAGTAAGAGATGAAACTTTAGACTGTTTGACATTTCAAATCTTACATACTTGTGAATATTGTATTCAAAGTAAAAATATCCAATGCACCCTTCTCTGGGAATGGTGTTAGATGCCAAGGTATTGAAGATCTTATGCATATTGATGTACGTGGATCATCTATATCATGATGAACATTAATGATATGCGATATCAAGTAATGATTTTGTGTAATGAGGTTTCTTCCCTTAACCTTAGAAACCTTTGAAATGTTCAAAAAGTTCACAATTTTGATTTAGAACCAAGGTTTGAAGGAAGATGAAATGAATTTGATCTAACCAAAGCAGCAAGTACATAATAGATGAATTCAAGGAATACCTTATGGAGAAAGAATATCATTCATATCTCAATCCTCCTAATACACCCTAAACTCAATAGAGTTGTATGGAGATGCAATTGGATCATGTATGATATGATTTGATCAATGATGGTTTTTAGCATAATTACCTCTTAGTTTCTAGGTATGTATGTAGTAGAGACTACAATATATATCCTTAATAAGATTCCATGCAAACCTAAACTTGAAAACCCTCATAAGTTATGTTTGGAACCCATCCTAGTGTTGGACACTTGAGGATTTAGGGTTGCTTGGTCCATAACTATGTTATGGATACAAGTAAGCTGGAGTTTAGCACCAAAGAGTGTTCTTCATTAGGAATATAAAGGATGATATTGGATAGCTACTTTATGACCTTGAGATTCTTAAAAAATTTCATCTCTAAGAATATGATTCTAAGATGATGACTTTCTTGAGAATCAAGATGAAAATGAAGTAAATGAACTTATTGAATTTTGAGAAGATAATGAGACTCCTAAAATCAGAAATTAAAAAGACAAATAAAGATGAAACACTTATACCTCTTCAAAATTAGTTTGAGGGTGGTAAGACCACCTAAAGGGTATGGATTCCATGTATCATGCAGAATCATCCCATCATGGTTATTGCACAACAATAAGAAATTCAAGATACCATCATAACAATATTAAATAACTATTCCATCTATTTAGCATTACCTAGACAGTAGTTAATCATGATAGGAAAGTGCACAACAGTCATCTAATGGTGCTTAAAGGTATAAATAGGTATAAAATTTTAGAAGATGCATCACTACTATTCAACCATAGAACAAAAACAGTGAGGAATTACATGGAACTCAATCAAAAAGGTATTATATGAACTTCTATTAAAATCATGAAAAATGGTATTTAACATATCTAGAATGTAAAACACCTAAAGAAACTAGTTATTGAGGGAACCATGCAATAGAGAACCCTAATTTATTAGGTTCTGATAGAGTCATTTTAGTTGACCTAGAGAACCTATCGACCAATTGAGAGGGTTATAAATCAACTCAAAGATGAGTATTGTCGATTAATCTCCTAATAGTTGATTACCAACTTGTGTTAATCGATTGACCATGACATGAGGTTCACTTGAAACATCTGGTCGACTATGGAAAAAGACTATTCAAGTGAGGCACATGGTAGTCGGCTAACACTTAGTTTAGTCAATGAAACATGCCATGGCATTTACTAGAAGGCAATTGGTCAACTTAGGAAAATCCTAATTGACTGGGATCATGATGATCACCTTATTCTTGAGTTTATTTGACTTACAAGGTGAAAGAGATACTAAAGACCTAGTAGTTGCGTAAAACGCAACATAGTTGACTATGATAATGTCTATTTGGCAAAAAAATGACATATGTAACAAATTTAAAAGATGAAAATTCACATTCACTCAGTTAGCTGACTTGACTAGAGTCCTATTACACTAGCCTATCTTTAGTCAACCCATCATTGTTTGGTTACTCTAGTGATTAGTCGATTGAATTTGGGGTTACTTGACCAATCGTGAAGTTCATGGTAGCTCATGTTTTGCTAGTTAACTAGCAACTTCGTGAGTGAACTAATCGACAGATTGATGTAATTTGACAATCTAGAATGTAAAAATATGAAAAGTTGATTCACAAATTTTTTATGCTTTCACATAGACACTTAGCATGGGAGGAGAGCAACATGTGGTTGCTAAATATGCATACAAAAGATGAAGAAGTGGGTGCAGTTCGCTTTGCTGGAGAACAATGACACAATTTCTAGTCATGAGAGACGTGTTACGACAAATTAGTAGATTATACACTGGATTGTATTGTTATGCTTAAGAGGAAGCTTCTTGAGAGCATCTAAATATGGGTGCAACATCTAGAGCCATTGAATTGTTGTAAGAGAAGCTTGTGGATGATAATGAAGGACATATACAAACTCAATGCGATGTGAAGATTTTGATGAGTTATAACTTAGGAGGGATATTGTTGGGATTGCGAGTCCTAAATAAAATACAGTCTTAGTCCTAGTAAGAGTAGAGTTATATTCCATATGAAGTCCTTAAAGGGATAGGACAACACGTCTTGCACGTGGGTTATGAATAGAGGGCTGAAGCCATCATATCAAACACAACATAGACAGACAGACACACACAGAGAGAAGGGGGAGGGGGTATATTTATTCCTTTTATTGGTGATTTTTTCTCTAATGGTTATACGAGGTGAACAATTGCTATAATATCTGTTTTTTTTTCACATGATTTCGTGGTGACAGATTACATGCCCAATTTTCCAAACATATTTCCTCATGAAAATTCAGCTATCTCAAATGCATATTATTTCAAATAAAATTCTTTTTGAATTTTTATTCCATCATATGCCCTCGATGAGATTGCTTCCTCCTTCTTAAGAAAATCAGAATCCTCAATAAAGGTATAAAAATGAAATAAAAATATAATTAATTATTAATATGCAGGAAATCCATGTAGATGAGAAAGCCAGTGATATCTAAAATCTGGTTGAAAGTGGTATTGTTAAATAAAATTCCTAAAAATATATGAATGGTAAAATCCAACTGTATACCCTTCAATTCATGTAATGACTTTTTGATGTACGATAGACTACACTATTGGTGACTTGTCCGACCTTTTCTCTTCTGGGAGATCCATTATTGTAAGTTGGATTTCTTAAACTGTGACTACATCTATATTCTAGTTCAACTTAGAAATATCCTCGTTAGTTCGTAAATCAATACTACAAGAAAATTGTTTATACTAACAAATAATTAGAATATTCGTTTATATATCTTTTGATGTTACAAATATATAACAATGGTATTATTCATTGCCAAATTCGCTTTTATTTTTGTAATCAATAACGGATGTTATATTCCTTGAGAAAGTTCACATAAAACTATTTATCCATTGTTTTTTTTATTTTAAAACTAGTATTAGTCATTACTATATTTAGCAACGATTAGAAGAAAAGTCAATGAATTAAATGGATTACTGTTATAATATGATTAAGGGTTATTTACACCGATAACTCTGAGTAGTTTTATAATTATCTCAGAAACCCTCGATAATCACGAATTACATCCAGAACCCCGAATAATGCTTAACCTTTACATGGCATAACCTTGTGTCAAGTTCCGTCTAGATTCTCTGTTAACTATGACGGAAAAAGTTATATGTTGACCATTTTACTCTTTAAAACACATCATATTTATAACATAATGCCCAAACAAAATAATGCCTCTCCTCCCCCTGCAAGCCTTAGGCCTCCCACTCGTCTGCCCCCTGTCGTCGAGCCCCGCCGCCGAGGAGCCCCCCTCCCCCCCTCGTGCCCCACAGTTGAGGAACCACCCGTGCCCAGCTCCTCGGAGCCCCCCTCCCCCCTCGCTCGAGCCCCCCTTCCCCCCGACCCCTGCACACCCCCTCCCCGCACGCCCCTGGCCAGCTGCACACCCCCTGCTCGCCCCCCTCCCCGCCCGCCCCTGTTCGAGCCTCCCAGCTCCTGACCCCCCTCCTCGTTCCCTGCTCGACCCCCTCTCCGCCCGCCCCTGCTCGAGCCGCCCAGCTCCTGCCCCCCCCCCCGCTCGGCCCCCTCCCGGCCCGCCCCTGCTCGAGCCCCCGCCCTTGAGCCCAACCGCCGAGGAGCCCCCCCTGTGCCCAGCTCCTGACCTACGCCCACCGAGTTCCTCTTGGAAGCACCACCCCCCGCTGCCCCACATCCCTCACTCGACCCCCTCCCCCATGCGCGTCCTCCTTGAGAGGCCCACCCGCGCACCAAGGCCGCATGCTGCAGCCAGCGCCCGCATCCTCCTGCTCGCGGGCGCCCGCCTTGAGAGCCCGAGCCTTCGCTCGGATCCCACCTTCTTCCTCCAGGATGGAATCCTCTCCTTTCTTTCTTTTTTTTAAATCTCATTCCTTTCTTTTTTTAATCTCAACCATCGGATCAGTGATTGAGTTAGATTAACTCAGCCATCTGGTTGAGTTAATGACTAAACTAACAGAAGGTTATGGATATAAAATGGAGCAGTTATTCAAGATCTTGAGTGTAATTCATCATTATCGAGGGTTCATGTGGTAATTATGAAATTACTCAGGGTCATGGATGTAAATATCCCTATGATTAATTGTTAGGAACACTACTATGAATATGACATTCGTTGCGAATTTAACGAATCAATTTAAAAAGAATATTCATTATTACACATTGTAATATACACGATATGATAACGAATATTGAATTATTCGTTGCATCGTCAAATTATGTTCATAGATTGACTTTGGATAATTCAAATATTTATTTGAGCAAATTCAGAGTAAATTTATGGTAAAGCTATGGAAGGAAGATGATGGTATGCCATTCAAAAGATGGGAAAGAACGGCATAAATTCAACTATGGGTAGAACCTTATTCTGCCTGGGGTTCCCTCCATTCGAATGGGTAAGTGGAACATTATGGCATGAACTTTTTGAGGGACAGCTCAGAGTCTCATGCCAACGATAAAGGTCTTGCCGGATGCTGTAGAATGGCAACAAAACTGTGAGAGGAGGCAGTCTGCTGTAACTCCTCACCAACCTCTTCACGAAATCCGGGTTTTTCATATCTTTACTGTACGAACCGCTTGATCTTAATCGAGCGGCTCCGAAATGATAAGAAGTTATAACAGACCTATGCAGTAGTACTGCAGAGGATCCGCTCACCGTGCATGTTATATATAAACACAAGTGCAACCACAAGGAACATATTCACCTCCACGGCGAAAATGCCGACGGGAGAGACCACCACCGAGATCCACTCCTCTGTGTGGGACTGTGGAAGCCCACTGTACGATTCCTTCGAGCTGGTCACTATTTTCCACATCCTTGAGCGCCGTCTCTATTATGTAGAGGGCAGCACGATGACCGGCATGGATGTGCAGACTACCAATACGAGCGTGCGGAGGTTGGGAGCGAGGAAGGAGATCAGGAAGAGAAGAAAGACGAAAAAACTGCAGGAGATCTCGAAAGACGATGAAAGGGCGAGAAAGAAGATCTCTGCGCTTCTGCATAGCATCTCTGGGTGCTTGGGTTTCCAGTAGATTTAACAGATGGAATTGTCAGAAGACGCTGTTTAAGGACCGTGATTTGCGGTTCTCCTGCTCGTTGTCGGTAATGTGGTTGATCTTGTGTCGTCTGAATAAAGGTTGTAAGGATAAGCTTGATAATGATGTGGTTGTTATAAGGTCCTTAAGAACAGTTTCCAGATCCAATAGAAAATTTGCTTTTCCTAAAAAATGGTTTGTTGTTGGTCTCCGCTTTCTTGTATGCTAATCGGGTTCCCAAACCCACAAGAGCAGCGGGTAGGAATGAAAATGGACACATATATATTTGCTTACCGTATTTGATAAGTTACCATATTCCTACCTGAATATTAATTGAATGGGATTTTTACCCGGCAGACCTTGTAATCTTTTTAAATTACCTATACGACCTTCGAAATATCGATATTCCTCCCTCGACCTCGTAAACTTGCTCCGTCTTACTCCACAGACCTTGCCGTTAGTTGTACTTTTATATGAGTCAATAAAGTGGGTTAATCTAACCAGAGGTGAAACTCCCGCCTCACGTTTCGTGTGAAAACTACTTAGAAATTCACATGTATGCATGCTCATGGAAAATGTTGCATTGATTTTAGGCAGCAATAATTCTGCAACAACCTCTCTGTTACCCATGCATTGTTCATAAACCCCACCTCATGTTTCGTACGTAATCTCTAGAAAGAGGTACGTATCTCTCCGTCATGTGTAGTGGGTAACGATCCAACAACTTCAGAGGATAATGGCTGACCCTCCATCTCTGCATGGAAATCGAGTAACTCCGTTATAATTAGAAGAAGATGACCATGGATGAAGAGAGAGGAGATAAAAGAAAATTACGAAATTCCATAAGAAGTCTATTATGCTAGAGAACACATTGGAAAACAAGAATAAAGGAGAATAATAAAAATTAAATAGAATGGCGCTTACTTACTGCTAAAGAAAATGGGTACAAAAGAATAGACTGTAACAAGAGAGAGATGGGGAGGGATGTCCGAGAGGAGAGGGATATGAATGAAAGGGAAGCGATCTCAAGCAGTGTACCACAACGGGTGAATATAGATGATAGTGATAAAAATGATGCTTCCTTCCTTCATCTAAGACCGAATATGCAGGTGGAAGGGCGCATCAGTCTAGGAGCATGCAGCTGCTCTGCTGCTGAGCATCCTCCTCCGTCTCGCCGGAGATCTCCTCGAGGGACCTGCCCTTGGGTTGGGCTCAGGCACAAAGAAGGTGAAGAGCGCGCCTAGGAGGTTGCAGCAGGAGAGGACTTACAAGGAATTCTTCACGCCGATGCCCAGAGGGTAGCCGTGGTCGGTCTTCATGGGATCCTGGTTCTGGGTGAGGTAGAGGAATCCAAAGGAGCCGACGAAGGCCCCGACCTTCCCTGAGGCAGTGGAGATGCCGTGGTAGGTGGACTGAAGGCGGGTGGGGAAGATCTCGGTGGGGACGATGAAGGTGGTGTTGTTGGGGCCGAAGTTGGCGAAGAAGAAGAAGGTGCGGCCATGGAGGATGATGAAGTAGATCCGGTTGGCGGGGAGCGTCCAGTGGTGGTAGCCCCCGGCGAGGATGAACATGAAGACGGTCATGAAGAGGAAGCCGGAGAGCTGGATGCAGAAGCGCCTGATTCGGTCGATGAGGAAGACGGTGAACCAGTTGCTCGGGACGGTGCCGCAGAGGGCGATGAGCATCTGGGCGCGGGTGATCTTGTAGACCTCCTCGATGGCGTTCATGGTGGCGGCCTTGCGGATCCACCCGATGGCGCTGAAGATGTCCTTCTGAAAGAGGTTCTCGCTGTAGAAGGCGATGTCCAGGAGGAACCACGTCGTGGTGGTTCCGATGAGGTGGAGGCCGTAGCGCGCGGTAAACTCCCTGGTGAAGAGCCTTAAGGACTGCTTCTCGGCCACCTCCTGTAGCTTCTTCGGCTCCGCCTCGATGTCCACCTGGAGGACCTTGGACATGTCGTTCTTGGTGACGAACGCGGTGCAGCGCACGGTCTCTGGCATCTTCGTCCTCCAGTAGTAGGTGAGCATGGCGGGGAGCGCCCCGAACATGAGGATGATGCGCTAGACATAGTCGGCCTCCGGGACGGTCGACGTCCTCGCGGGAAGGGGATGAAGGAAGGGGAGGGATGGCATTAAAATTGTTGTTGAATGGCATGTTCGGTAAATTTCTTAAACAAAGAGGGTTATATGAACCTCATATTAACGGAATATAGTTACCTTTAACGGGTAAATGGATGTGAGTTAACTACAGGGTTTGTGGAGTAATGGTTAGTAAGTTTACGGGGTGGAGGGAGGAATATCGATGTTTCAAAGGTCGTAGAGGTAATTTAAAAAGATTATAGGGTCTGCCGGGTAAAAATCCCTAATTGAATATGAATCGGATATGGATATGTGTTGTCAAAAAATTTCGAATACGAATATGGATATTGTAATGGCTTGAATATTTGGATCCGGATACGGATATCCCAATACAACATTTAATATTATTTTTATATATTAGTTAATATAATATAAACCATAGCTTCGTGTTATTATATTAGTAGTATATATTATGTAATATAATATATTAATGATATTAATAAAATTCAGTTTTTTTGGAGATGGACACGAACGGAAGTTACAGAATCCTATCTCCTTTTTTGCTTCCAATCAAGAATGCATGTCACCTCGACGCTCCCTTTTGTTATGATGCAACTTATTTATATTTCATTACCATTTTTTGTAATCATTATGAACTTTGATAAAAATTCAGTTCGCATTCATATGTGATCTTCATTCGATCCTTATTCAGATTTCACATTTATTGGATTCATATTTGGATTCATTCTTTATTTGATCATATTTGAATCGCTCTTTATTCGGTCTGTATTTCGAGGCGGCTCTTTATTCGATCCGTATTCGTATTTGATAAATATCTTATTCAAATTCATGTCTGTATTTTAAGGATATGAATTCTTGAATGCATCCGAATCATATCCGTATTCATATTCGATAGAGATGAAGCAAATATGAATATAAAAATAGACATATATGTTCCGTATCTAATCCATTTTCATCCATACTCATACCATCATCCACTTAAGACTTCTTAAAGTTTGCCCATGTACAATCGATTCACTTTCTCGCTCGATCCTCATGGTCAGTGGGGGTTTATTTTCGATGTGGAAGTTGTGGACATCTTCTAAACAAGTGTCATCATAACCCATGTTATTGGTGTAGTGGAGAAGGTCATATCGCGAGACTCTGCCTTCAACTAAGAAACTGTAGACCTGATCGTCTACCTCTCCTCCCACCTTTTATCATAACCTCCACCCTACTAGGATAGAAGATGCTCCGCCATATCCAATGTGTCCAGTGATGGATTCTCACCCCTACATCATACCATGAGATATAAAAGATAACAATGCATCTCTCAAAACTTGCATCATCTTATCGACCTTGAAGGCCCTCTTATCATCCAATGAGGTTATGAATCATCTGAATAGTAACTTAGGAGCTGCAAAGTTTGAATCATTTATCATAATTGATTCATAGAAGTACATTGACCTTGACTTGGGCAAGTCGACTGACTCGGGGGATATTTTCCAGCATCACTTTAAGCTTCCCTCACGGTAAAGGGTAAGTTGTCAATTAAAATGAGGATTCTAGAGTTACGGAAATAAAAGACATTTACTGTTAATAGGATCATCAAGGTATATAATAAACAATAATTTTTCAGATCCATACAAATCAATATAAATGCATTACTGATCAACAAGTTAACAATCATGAATTTCCGATTCATAATCTGATTGCAAAATGCATGTAGGAACCAATCAAATCAATTATATGTCATTTTAGAGTGAGATCCAGGAAAGACAAAGCAATAAATAAATTATAATAAACAAAATAGAAAAAGATGAGATTAGAGACCACCGAAGCGCTAAGGACTGTCTATAGAGAGGATATCACTCTCACAATATCGGTGCGAAGGGTATTAGCGATTCGCTTCTAGGATACAACGACACACAATCATTATCCACGCAAATCAACAAGATCATCCTTTAAAGGTACCTTAAAGAACTACAGCTGAGCGAAGAAGAATTACATGTCATAGTTGCAGTGGAACAAAGAGCAAGAGATGATGAGAGAGTTTTCTTGTGAGTGAAGAAAATGACGTATGAAGGGAGGATATAAGAAGACCTTGGGTATGGATTTTCATCTTTGAAAAGTCTCCCCAATGGGCGCCTTTTTGGATTCTGAAACGACAGTTGGAGTCAAGTTGAATTCCCTCAATGCGTTAATGAAACCCACAATAAAAGCATAAATATCCGAGATCCGAAGTGACTCTCCCAAGCCCGAGCCAGAGACGCATGTGTCCTCCATTGCTCCTATCTACTATTTCTAGAGCTTGGGATGTGAACTCATATATAAGCCAACCAAAAGTTTAGAAACACTAGATGTGGTACAAATTTCCACCCAAAATTCCCATTGTTTTAAATTTGAGAATTCTCAACTTTCCCTCCAATGCCATTTGGTTTCTTAATTGAAACCAAATTTTTTCCTAATGTAATTGAATAGATTTACAAAATTAAAATCTAATTACAACAGATTTAAATACAATGATCCCCCATTAATTCATCAATTTAAAAAAGAGATTCAAAGAGAGTCAAAAGACATCTTTTGGTTGCCATACTTTGCTTTCACCAAAGTTACATTCCGGTTTGAAACTCTACCCGAATTTACTTTTTTCATCTTAACAGAACATAGTAAACTATGTCCCGAACTTCAGACCTTGGCGCTAAAGTATACGGTAGAAACAACAAAGTATTGTTATTGGTATAATCTTCAGGGTTGTTGTTCTTAAAGGCCATACACCCTTAATTATTTCATGAGTGTGTTCATGAAAGACACTCTCCTTTAACCGTGGCCCATAGTAATACTTACATAGGTGGCGTACCCCAAGGACGCGCTGCTAACATCCCGACCAAAGGCTTACACCCATTTAGAGCATACGCTCTTCCTAAACTTGCAACTTAAATGGAACTCAGCTTCTTGGGATAAGACATTCATCCATAAACATTATAAGAGTGTCAACTAGTTTTCAAAAGATTGTTATCACCACATTGAACCTACTTTGTGGGATCTTCACTTAGATAGATCGGGATGCTACTGTAAAAGAACGTCCAATGGGTCTCAGTCTCATCCCATGCCTAGACTTTAGGATTAAAGATCTATCGAGTTCCTTAGTCAAAGGATCTGTCGTGTTGTCTTTGAATCCAACAAAATCCACAGCCAACAGTTATCGAGACACCAAATCCCTTAACGTCTTAAGTCTAATTTGTATGTGTCTCCTTATTTTCTGATTTAACTTTGAACTCTTGATCTTGACAATTGTGGTCATGTTGTCACAATGTACCGATATTACAGGAATTGACTGACCTACCATGGGAGCTTCAGAAAGAAGTTACCTTAGCCATTCAATCTCAATTCCACTGGTGTCCAAAGCACACAACTCAACCTCAAAAGTAGACCGAGCTAGAATAGTTTGCTTTACAAACCTCTAGGAGACTGCAATGCCTCCAATAGTAAAAACACACCCAGTAAGACCATTACTCTCAGACTCCTCTATTTTCCCCATCCAGCTTGCATCACTATATCGTTTAAGTACAGATGCATGCCTACCATAATGCAAACAAAGGAAAATAGTTCCCTTCAAGTCTTTCAGTACTCGATCCAGATCCTCCCAGGGAGTACGGTCAGAACAACTAGTGTATCTACTCAACTTTGCAATCGAGAATAAAATATTAGGTCTCGTGCATTTGCAAGATACATTAAGCTTCCTACCACTTGTGAATAACTTAGCAGAGCTACAAGCACTGCAAGCACTCCACTCTTATTCTTAAATAGTATTTTGGATGAATAAAAAGAAGTGCTTACAACTTTGCACTCTTGATATCCAAATTTCTCAAGTACCTTCTCAACATAGTGAGATTGAGAAACTACAATCCCATCAACCGATCTTGTCACTTGAGACACAAGATCACATCACAAAACCCATGTACTTCATCTCGAACTTACTACTTAAGAATACTTTAATCTCACTAATATTTCTCGTATGAGATCCAAACAACAATATGCCATCAACATATAGGCACAAGACAATATACTCATCACCTTTCACCTTGGAATAGACACATTTATCAGATTCATGAACCTTAATCTCATTAATATTTCTCGCATGAGATCCAAACAACAATATGTCATCAACATATAGGCACAAGACAATATACTCATCACCTTTCACCTTGGAATAGACCCATTTATCAGATTCATGAACTTTAAAGTCACATTAAAAATAGTTTTGTCAAAATTTTCATGCCATTGCTTTGGTGTTTGTTTCAATCTATAAAGGGATTTAACACGGTTTCAAACTCTTCCTCATTCCCAGTAGTCACAAATCCGTTAGGTTGATTCATATAGATCTCATCCTCAAGATCGTCATGCAAGCAGGCAATCTTTACATCCATCTGGTGGATAGAGATATCATATACAGATGCTAATTCTATGAGCATAGATTGTGGTCATTCTAGTCACATGGGAATATGTATCAAAATAATCGATACCTTTCTTTTGCCTAAAGCCCTTAGCAACTAATCGAGATTTATACTTTTCAATTGATCCGTCAAGCCTAACCTTTCTCTTAAACACCCATTTGCGCCCAATGGTAGAGCACTCTTTAGGTAAATCAACTAGTTCCCAAGTTCCATTAGCTATAATGGAATCCATCTCAGATTTGACGACTTTCCTTCCATTGTTTTGCTTCAGATGAAGCTGTGGCTTCCTTGACAGATGAAGCCATGGCTTCACAGGTTATCTGTTGTCATTTACTCCTCCTTGGCTCACTTTCTTATGAAAGGTCATTGAGTTCAGATTCTTTCCACTTGGTCTGAAATAGATCCTGATATTGAGGAAACAACATTGTTCAGATTATGAGGAATCCTAGTCTTCATAGGGAAGACATCTTCAAAGAAGATAACATCACAGAGTTAAACAATAGTGTTGATATCTATCAAGACTGTCCCCATAGATCCCGGTATCCGACAAACCAATTCCACATACATACATTCTACATTCGAAATCACAATATAATTGTAAGCAGGAGAAAATATCACAAGTACTGGAATTAAAAAAATATTTCCATTCACTTCATAACCAACATTCATTTCACTACCATCCATTCATAACATGTCCATCATTACATTTCATAACAATCCCATCCATTTCTACAGAAATATACTACATGTATGCTTTCAGAAAATTGTGCCCATATATACAGTATGCATCTCATGCCTCTAAAAAAATCTACAAGTAAAGTAAAACATTAAAGATACAACAAGTACTATACTGCTAGAAAACTGTGTAGCATTGTAAAAGAACTGATTTCAAACCACTCACTGCTGCGGCTTCTGTTGAGAATCTCTGGATTTGGACATATGTACATTATGAGGAAAGTTGTTCAGTATGATAAAAAAATACAACAAGCAAGATATAATTAAAAAATATGCAAAAGAAATAATTTACAAGGAGATAACTTATAATCATTATTATTTTATATGGATCAATCACACTTCATGGATAGCATGTGGTCTTGATCTGGGTGAAACCTCACACTGTGACTCTAAGGCAAGAAGAAGACCTTAGGGTTGGGTTGCCTCCGTAGGCATGCGGTGTGGTACAACACATCCTAACTAAGTTTTCAATACATCTGTGTAGCTTCACTTATAAGATTGTAACTCTGGTTCCCAAAGAGATTTCCAACTCACGAATCGTCGCGAATCGCCCAAATCCACTACCTACGTGTAAGAGTCCACAGTGGCATAGGACACGGATCATGGTATTGATTACCACAATCATTCTTATTGTAGTCTGAGTCACCATGACTAACCCAATCATCCTCATGCACAGGAGAATTATATTTCATTTCCAACTTCATTAACCATATTTTATTGGAACTCCCCTCTTATCGCTCCCACTCGGAATACTAGCCAATGTGGTCTACACTTGACAACACATGAGTATTAACTCTAAGTGAACAAGCAAAAAACTAGACCACCAACCACGACTACTCGGTCCGTACTTGAATCACTGGTTTAAGGGCACACAAGTACTAAGACTGAACACCGTGTGATAACTTCTTGATGTGCCAAGTAACATGCCATCCAATCGTCGTAGATACATAGTAACGGTTGGGATCACGACCATCTAGGCTTTTACCTGGGACCCCAAGGGTGCATGCCCCTCCCTTGACAACACTACTCCACTATCACATGCCACTTAAGATCAAAGTCATCGTGACATGGATAAGATCCTAATGGGAAAAGCATCCGCTAACATAGATGTGATATACAGATAAGAGATCTTGGATGATTTCTTGACAGACCATGCAAGGAACCCTATCAAATTCTAAATAATGAGGAACTACATCCATTCAAAGAAAATACTTTCTTGATATTCTCTGTGGAGTCTCAAAGTCATGCCACTTCAAAGAATCAACCAATATATGAAAAAGCCTAAGTATAGTCATTGGTATGCTGTTCTTCTCAATAATAGGCACCTGAATAATTCACAAGGGATTGTTTTTTTATTTCAAATGGCTACACCAATATTACAACTGATGTAGATGAAGATTATGCTAACTATCCTGAGGACACATGCTCCACTGATTTTGTCATGTTTGTTGGAGGAACCATGCACATCAAGAAGTAAACAATTGTTTCAAGATTTAATGCAGAGACGGAGTATAGAACTATGTCTTATGCAACTTTTGAGATTAGATGGCTTGTCATCTTTCCACGTGAACTACGAATTTCCTTTAGAATTCCAGTTCTTCTCTATGCTGACAATAAATCAATGACTTATAATGCTACTAATCCTATCTTTCATGAGCGCACCATCACATTGAGGTAGATTGATATTTTATTCGGGATGCAGTACGTGAATGGAAAATTTATAATTTTCACATTTCTACAGAGTTGCAGCTTGCATATATCTTCACCAAAGCTTTTCCGAAGAAGCGCATTTCTTTGTTAACCTCCAAGATAGGCGTGATATACACACATACATACTCCAATTTACGGGGGTATTAGCATTACAATTAGATATTCTCATGCCATCTATATTTCTTTATCACCTTCTTGTAATTCATATTGAGACATCAATAATCCTTTTATTATCCTATGTATTTTCTTTTCTTCCAGTCTATATTATGTAATTTGCCCAAACAACTTTCTCCTCTTACAAGAAACCCTAGGGGATCATGAATAAACAACTCATTCTTTTTTCTCTACATGTATTAGAGCAACCATCCTGTACCGAGGTTCTCCTACCTAATGTCCTAAACCTACCCATCACCCCTCCTACCTCTCTCCTCCATACGTCACCGATGAAGTGCCTCCCTTCAGGACACCACTGAAGGACCCAATGATAATGTTGTTAGATGCAGGGCTACCACAAACTCCCTCCGAGGCTCCCCATGCTACCGCCAAACCCTTATAGGGTTTCCACATGTTGCCTGTAGCCCCCCCCTAAGGACTCCATAACCACCACTCCTATGCCCTTTTTGACATCGCCCAACACTGTTTGGGCCACGTATGCCTCCGCCAGCCCCCAAGAGCCCTTCTCAACTGTTGATAGGCCCCCTAGGGCCCTTCTTATCCTCTCCGATGTCGTCTAAATATGCTTTACGGTTTGATTTTGATCTAAAAAGGTGATGTTAGACCTATAAATCACCTTTTCCAGCCCTAGTGGCGTTGGTGATTGATGATGATGGTTATATGCATCTATACGTACAACCAATCCTTTATATTATAGTATAGGCTTGCTCGAATCGGTCTACCACAATCGAGTTCTGTTTCGGCCCTTTAACCCAAGGAGAAACCGTTGATAAATCCAGCTGCAATCTAGGATGCTTTTGCAAAGTTGCAACATGACGTTGAGATTCAGAGAACGTTGAAGTGGGTGGATGTTGGATTTGTCGTCACTTTTCAGTATACTATAGATCCAATACAACAGAAAATCAATGCATACTCCCTTAGATTGATATGAATCTAATTAACCGTGCAGCTATTCAAGAATCTTCATTGATGTCCGCTACATTTGACATTCAATAGACATTTACTCTCGAGTTCAATAATCAGAATCCAATGATACTCATACACTCGAAATGGGGCATGATAAAACAATAATTGTATTAACTTTCAACTTAAAAATCTTATACTTTCAGTGTAGTTACTCTCATGAAAACAAATATCATTTAGACACTTACACAAGTTGATTGCAACATCTATATTGAACCCAAGATCAATAGAATGACATCATAATATGTTAGGAGAATTTCATTGCATCATACCATCAGTTGCTCATAGCAACAATTGCTGAAACCTAATTTTAAAACACCAAGAGATTAAGATGATTCACAAAATGTATCCCATGTGTTTAGGTGTTAAGATATTCATGTGATAGATCTCGGATGTTCGGCAAGTATTTAGGAAGTGTTCAGGTGTTCACACAGGTGTTCAGCAAGATATATCACATATGTTCAAGTGTTCACAAGTGTTCAACAACATGAATTTCAGGTGCTAAAGTGTTTAGCAAGATATATCACAATGTTCATGTGTTCAATAACATGAATTGCATGTGTTCAATTGTCCAACAAGATATATCATAGATGATCAGGTGTTCACAAAGTGCATCATAAGTATTCAGGTATCCCTGAATTTCTTCTCAGTGTTCAGGTGTTCACACATGTGTTCAGGTATTCAGGTGCTCAGATGTTCAAGTGTTCACCAAGATATATTACAGATGTTAAAGTGTTCACAAGTGTTTAACCACATGAATTTCAGGTGCTCATGTGTTTAGCAAGGTATATCACAATGTTAAGGTGTTCATTGATGTTCAACAACATGAATCACATGTGTTCATGTGCCCATCAAGATATATCATAGATGATCAGGTGTTCACAAAGTGCATCACAAGTGTTCAGGTGTCCTCGAATTTCATCTTAGTGTTCATGTGTTCAACAAGGTATATCACATGTGTTCAACAAGTGTACAAGAAGCGTTTCAAGTGTTCACACATGTATTCATGTGTTCATATGTCCTAAGACAGATCTCAGGTGTTCGAAAATTCATGAATGCATCACAAATCCATGTGTTCAGTAGTTCATGAATACATCAAGGATTTTAGCTTTTTTGGGGATCGACCCAAGGAGTTGGGGATGTATCAAGAAAGTTTTTGATAAGATCGTACTCTAACACATTTTCAGTGTCAACCTTTGTATCCCTTAATGAACCGAATCCATAGTTGAGGCGTGTAATGATGAATATTAGTCAATGGAAATATAGAAATAAATTGTCCAAAATAAAATAAATTGGGTATGGGATCTTATACCCAAACCCCAAGATCACATGATTAGAAAATAGGTTGGTGTTCAAGAAATCCATACCATATTGTTCAATGGAGTTAAAGTCCAAATATGGAATAAACAAGTGTTTTCATGACTCCACCACCAATTCAATTCTATTCCTCATATCTAAGGCATGAGACAACTTTCTCCTATTACATAATCAAATGTTTCATTCCATCCGAGAAAAACCATTTCTTTCTCAACAATATCTTTGTCATTTCATCAAATAGTGTTCCATTAGATAGGAATATCTTTGATAAATAATGTTACTCTTAAATAAAGTATTATAATGGAAAGACCCAGTATATAATGAGATCAACAAAAATAGATTACCTTCTTAGAGACTTTTTTTATATTAGAGAAAATTGCTATGTGATTCTCATATAGAGATTTGTGGTTAGCCACTTTTTGAGGATGAGGTTGTGTAGCGGGTTTTTGATCTGGATATTATAATAGGGTGTTTAAAACTCGCTTTCTCTTGAGTGTTCTTTAATATAAGATGTTTTAGGATCAGTTGATTATGCCTAATGCATGTGCCGGTTAAGATTTATAATTTAGTTTTATATTTTTATATACTCTATTTATATTCTTATATACAATTTATATTTCCTATTATAATTTTATAGAATTTGGTTTGTAGTTTTATTCTATTATTTTAATAAAAATATGAAAAATTGAGAAAGTTTTGTTTGTGTAAAAGCATAATATGTCTACACTATTATAATAGAATAGAAATGTATGTGAAGTTCTATTGAATGCATTTTTATGCATGATATACATAAAATAAGATATGCATTTTAATTAAAAAACTTTTTCCACCTAGGAAATTTCGAATGAATCGAAAATTCCAATCCAAATTGAGTAGTTCAGAATAATACACATTAGTAGGAGTGCATCTGTGTTGTTGCTTCATGAGTATGATATTCTTTGTGCATTCCTAATAAGTATACTTCCTTTGTTATCTTAATATATCATTACTTCATGCACATGTTTTTAAATGACTTGTCATTTTCAATAGACACGTGTAAAAGTGTGCAACTAGTATGACAACATACAATTGATTTCAAACATGTGTCTTTTTTTATAACGCACAAGTACTTGCAAGAAGAAAATTATGGGTTGTTAATAAACATTTTTAATGTATAATTATATGGATTTAATGTGATTAATACATCTTGCAACTTTATTATGTAAATATTTGAGTAAAGGTGCCTTTATAAAAGTACATGCATGGTTCCAAAAAATGCTTTCTCAAGATGATATCAAAGAATATATCTACTTGCAACCTAAAATAACGACATGTTTACTTTTATTATTGAAATAAATCTCAAGAAACAAAAGCTTAATAATTGCCAACATCATTTAGCCTTTCTGAAAAATAGATATTTTACTTTATGAATGGGAGTGATCATTCCCATACAAAGGACTTTTGGATTTAGCAAAAATGTCATCATCTTAAAGTATATTTATCCGTATGATCATATCAACTATTTGTAACCTAAGATAACAACATAAATATTGTATTCATTATTAATTAGTTTGCAAGTAATCTATCAATAAATAATAAGGATCAGATCACAATATGTAACTTTCGCAAGACCTTATCTTGCCCCCATTATGATTAGCTCATAAAGAAAGACATAAACATGAATTGTCCAATCAACACAACATGGAAGATAGAAACAATTTTGATATAGAGATGTTAAGGGTAGAGAAAAGGTCATTGGACATTAGAGTTTGCAAAAAAAACAACTTGTGCTGAGAATCATCCTATATAAACATACAAACAATAGGAGAACTATTGATAAGCATACACACAATAGGAGAACTACCAAATATGGCATATGAAAACTTGACCAAGTATAAAGAAGATAAAGAAAAATCGAAGAAGGCGATTATTGAAACATAAATGAATGCTTAGAAACATCTATTTGTGAATCTTGACTCAAATGAGACTGTAAGGATATTTTTAACCTAAAGAATGCTATGGAATGAAGGATCAATGATCTTTATATTTGTCCCACACTCTCTACAAACTCTTAAATAAAAAAAAAATCTTCAACTCCCTTCCAAAAGAGAATGATGAAAGAGACTATTGGTTAATTACACTGGCATCCACTTTACATAAATTGTAGAAAAAAGCTACTCAGCATTTTAAATAAAAGAGGAAGACCTTCTCCCTACATTGGAATTTAGTATTTAAAATACCTATATGTATTTTGATCGAATAAAGGCCAACCCCACTTATAAAAGTTCCTCAACGCGAGTATGAAGATAACAAATAACTAGTGGCTAATGAAGATATAAAAACAAGATGAAATAATTATTTTTCAAACTTTTTTAATGAAAATTGTGCTGTCAAATCAACCTCAAGGAAATTTGCTTGAGTATTGTAAGATGTCTTTAGATCCTATCTAAAAAGTTCTTTCTATTTTTTCGAAGTCTTCTCCCACTTTAAGTAGGATCCCCTACATGGATTCTTGCTCAAATCCATGTTGAAAGATCCGACTATTTTTTACGATGGTTGTCGACTACCTAGTGCAACCTCCACATAAGTAGATTTGAACCCGAGTCTTTTGGGTGATAGACACGCTGCACTAAATAGTTCTTTCTATCAACAAATTAAAATGAGTAGTGTAATATGTCTTTAGAAATTGTATAATATTGGGAAACAATGCGATGGATTAAATGGCATTCCTTGGATAAAATTTAAATTAGCTTGAGAAGGAAGATGTTACATTTCTTAGAAAGTTATTCCAATGAAAAAAACATCAATGAATAAAGAAAATATTTTTTGATACCTCCATATAAGCTTCATGTACGAAATGAAGCTAAAAGAATATGTGCAAACTAAAGGGATATCAAATTGATGAGTCATGCATTCAATAAAATTATAGGAGAAACTGATTGAAAAGAGACTGAAATAAGTTTCGACAATATCGAGAATCAGTTTGGTTTCATGCTTGTTGGGTATACAACTGAGGTCATACATCTTCTAAGGGTTTAATAAAAGTTTTCTAAATAAGAGGGAATCAATTCTGAATGGAGAAGGCTTATGAAATAGTACAAAGACAAATCTTGTGAAGGACTCGAGAAAAAAAGACGATGTCGATTCAGTTTAGTACCCTAATGAAAGACATACAAGCAACATCTTCTATAAGGTTACCAATTGAACCAATCGATCCGAATCAGATCAATATTGATTAGCTACATAAGTCAATCGCAAATCATTGTCTTTTTACCTTGGTTATAGAGAAACTAAAATATCACATATAAGGGGAGATGTGTAGGTGCAAGTTGTTTGCAAAATGTCATGTGTTAGTATTGAAATAGGAGAAAGAATCAACATGAAACTTATTTTTGGAGGGAGGCTTAGGAATGAAAGAGAACTTTTTAACTAATTTATATATTTAGGTTCAGCCTTTCAATATGATAATGTTGCTAATGGAGATGCCATGCACATAATTAATGTAATGGGATTGAAGTAGAAAGGAGAATCATGTGTTCTTTGTGATTAGAAGGTGTCTATTGAGATCAAAGATAAATTTTAAAAGTTGCAACGAGATATGTCATGCTCTATGGCTACCAGTTTTGGGTAGCTAACTATATATAGATATGTGAAGATAATGTATAAAGTTAGATAACATACACTAATGGATTTGTGGCCTCACAAAGAAGGATATGATTCACCTTAAATGCATTGGATAAAAGTTGGCATGACATACATAGAAGATAAAATGAGAGATTCTAAGGCAATTTAGACATGTGCAAAGAAATATACAGTGAATTGATTCAAAGCATGAACAACCAAAAAAAGAGTTTCCTAAGAGAAGGCACACACTATTGAATTTGGAAGAAACCTTTTAGGAAGAATATGATTTTTTAATCTAAGTTGGGTATGATCCAGATCAAAATTATAGAAAAATAAGAATCCATGTCCTTGGTAATAGAAACTTCAATAGAAATACAGATTAATACAACATTGTTATCTGTCATAGTCCATCGAAAAGTTCATAAATATTGCGTCTAAAGAAACATAATTGACCATATATATTGATGATTTTTTCACCGAGCGTAAATCATTCTCACCAAGCAAGAGCAACACTCTTCAGGAAAGAGTAAATCGTTCTCACCTATCGAGCAACGTCAACGACAAAACGCAGCTCCACATCCTTCTAGGAAATCATAAAAAAGAAGATGTTATCTTCATTTTTTTATAAATAGTCAGTTGCATTAACATTCTTATATGTTATCAAAATTTGCCATACATCCCTCATGTCATAAACCCCATTCCTGGAACATCACATTGGCAGGTGGCCGCAGGTGAAATAATTCTCCTAGTTACTGTCTCCTTATTGAACAATCGAAAGACGCCCCTTTGAAGGCAGGAAGATGTGCTACTATTTGCAGTATTCCTTTTGTAGAGTCAAAGTAAGCACTTTTGGCCTCAATTCAACATAGACTTGGACTCCAAATTGACAGTGTGAGACCAGTATTCTTTGACAAGCTGCGTGAACAGCGACTTCTCTGAATTCATCAGTCTCTTAGGTTCATCAAATTCCACTAATTTCCCTGAACAAGGAAACAGATGATAGGCAATAAACAATTATACCTCAGTAGACTGCTAAATATTCTGCAAAGATTTGACATACTAAATATAGAAAATATCATGTGCAGTAGTAGGAAAATATAATTCATCTTATACGTTGACAAGTTTTTTACGTTATTTACCGTAACAAAGCTGCCATTTGAAAGGTGGGCCAAAGTCTTCTTGAAGAGGCGGCTCTTTACTTGTTGCTATTGTGAAGCGTGACCAAAGCACTGCCTCTTCAAGAAGCTACTTTGATTTTAGGCCATCTTTACTTGTGATGAGCATAAACTTTGGCCAAAAATCAAAACCGCATTTTCAAAATTTACCCCTGTTACGGTAAATAACCAAAAAAAGATTTTACCATCCTATACCATTAAATTTGTTTTCATACTACAGTACATGAATTTTCCTCATGCCGCACATGCACCTGAGTAGGCATGGTGAAAAACAAATGGGAGACCAATAGTCAGAGTGACACGTGATATGCAGCGGGTAGTTTCCTCGTGCTGGTGGCACTTTTTTCCCTTTGAAACTGATGAATCTTCTCCAGCATGTTCAGTACATTTTGCAACAGTTTCAATAATGACGATTTATTGCTAATAGTGCATAGATTGCATGGAAAGTTATACTGAAATGATGCGTTCACATCCATAAAATAATTCAGATGGATGTAATTGCTTGGTGAAATGTTGTCTCGTGCATATATTCGTGCAAGTGGTAAAGTGTCTTGACATCAGTCAACACACGGCATATCTGAAATTAGAATTTACCGACACCATAAAAACCACTCACCGTTACTTATAGAAAGCACCATTGTGCAGTCCATCACAGTAGGGATTCTATGAGCCACTGTGATAACCGTGGAGTCAGTGAATTCTGATCGTATGGTTTTTTGAAGAATGGCATCTGTGGCATTATCTATTGAAGCTGTTGCTTCATCGAGCACTATAATCCGGCTCTTCCTCAGCAAAGCACGGCACAAGCAAAACAACTGCCGCTGACCAAGACTCCAATTTGATCCGTCCTCGATGACTGCAACCATTGAGCTCAATCAGAGTAATAGCTAAAATGTAAAACCTAATGGTATCTTTTCTTACCGAGAGAACTAAGACCCATTGGTTTCTCGCGCACTGCTTCATGAAGCTGACACTTCTCCAAGACCTTCACAATTCACCCAAAAAATGAACTATTAGCGAGAGATACTCTTAGTGGAATCAAATAAATAAAATTTTATTTGCAAAAAAAGTTTTCACTCCTGGTGTTGACATGGCTACCTGTAGCAAGTTATGACAACCTTGCAGGTATAACCAACTGACATCTTTCTCCATAATTCACTGTTCAGTTTACTTTATAAAACATGACATTTGAAAGCATAAACAAACATAATAGAATGCAGGCAGGATGTTGTGCACTTTTTTTATCGAAATATACGATGTCCTTACCCCACACACAATTGATAAATACTGGGCCAGACAATATACGATATATTTACCGAATTCCAGTATAACACATTGAAAAACCAAAACTTGTCCAAGCAAAATACCATATTTCTTAGAGAGAGGAATACAAAGTTGCAGGGCACAAACATTCTATATTGTTGATATGCCTTGTATCCTAACAATTTGATTCAGGTTGAAGAACCGTCTAATCCTCCCCCCTCCCCCTGCCACCATACCCTACCAGTACAAGGGTTGCAGTGGCAACAACCCGTCCCGAAATGTTTTTCTATATGGGTAATTCGGATCCGTCTGACGACGGTGTCCATTTGTATGGGAGTAGTATATAAACTCCCTAGAGTTAGGGCTTTCTATATCCTCTGTACTTTCTTCTTTCTCTACAGTGAAAATCGATCGCTGTCGCCCAAGGACGAAGCCCAATTTCTTGTGAACCTTGTAAATCTGTGTGTCTTTGTGCTTGTGTGATTGATCGTTTATGCATGTTCTACTTTCGCAATGCGCAACATATAACATTTCTTATTGAAAATCATATTTAAAGATATAAACATAGAGAACACGATATTGAAACAAGATTTATGTGGTCCGAGGCATTCAGAATGACCATCCTACTCTACATGAGAAGCAATCTAATAGCTGGATATAGTACAAAATTGTATAGATAGACCTCACCTATACCCGAACTCTTATAATAGGTGATGTGAGACTTATGGATCATCCATAAGATCCAATTACCAAATTAACTCAATCCTTCACTATCGGGAAAAGACATTACTTATTTATTATTAGAGGTATGCCCGTCCTTGTGTAGGGATGAGTGGAAGAACAATTCAAGGACCCAAAAACATGAAAGAAAAAAAATATAAAGGTACATGAATAAGAGAAATAAAAATCTAATTATCTTAACACTGCACCTTAACATGGAGCAAAGATATCACATCCGTTCAACTTGAAAATCCTCGACTAAGCATATTTTGTGTGAGTGGCTTGGTAAAGATAACAGTGAGCCGATTACTAGATGACACATAAGAAGATTTGGTGGAGCCTATTTAGGATCAAATTTCGAGGGCAGTAACAATCACCTCTATATGCTTGGTCCTCTTATTAAATCCAAAACCCAAGTTTCACATATGAATTCCGATTCTTTTGAATTTGATCTTGATTTGTAGATAATTCAGTGTACATTAATTCAAAAGTGAGTAGGGGTTCATAGGAGACTATACGTGAGAGATATTTGACTTTGCGACTTTTTGTCTCAAAACTAGGGCTTGGTTTACAGGTTAGAATTTTTCTAATATATTTCCTTTATTTATGTTAGTAATATGTACACAATGGAGTTATTTTAATGCATTTGGGGTTAGTATAAAATAAAGAAAATAGGGGAATTTATGTTAATATACATGCGATCATATACACACAAATATTTCTTATTAATGCAGTTATGAATGCTAAAATATGGTATTATTTATACATGCATGAGTGATAAATAGGCAATATAAATGATTAAATGCAATTAATTACTTGAGAACAAAGCTCTATTTTCAACTTTTAAAGTGATGAATCATGTATTCATCACATATTTACTAACCAACAATCATACTAAGCTACATAACAATCACATGAATCATACTAAGCTACTAGCCTAGCAATCATACCAAGAGACTAACCAACAACAATATGATTACATCAACTAAAACCTTTGCTCGCATATGGGATAGAGGAAAATAGCATTAAAATTTAAAAGGGATTTTTACCCGACAGACCCTATAATCTTTATCAATTACCTCTACGACCTTTGTAACATCGTAATTCCTCCCTCAACCTTGTAAACTTGCTCCGTCTTACCCTACAAACCCTGCCGTTAAATTGACACATCTAGAGTTAACTTCCTAAGGTTAAAAATGAGTTAATCTAACCAATCACGATCAGACGGCTAGAATTAGCCAAGGAAAAAATGGACGGGGAGCTCGACCACGGGAGGCTTTGACGACCTTGAACAGAGGAGGCAGCGTCCGGGGGGAGGGGGGTCGACCTGGGGAGGCGGTGGACCGGGGAGGGAGGCTTCGACCTCGGGATGCGCGGGCCTTCAACCTGGGGAGGCACGGTGGGGGGGCGACCTTGAACAGGGGAGGCGGCGTCCGAGGGGAGGGGGGTCGACTTGGGGAGGCGCGCGGGCCTTCAACATGGGGAGGCGCGATGGTGGTGGTGGGGGGACCTTGAACAGGGGAGGCGGCGTCCGGAGGGAGGGGGTCGACCTGGGAAGGCGGTGGACGGGGGAGGGAGGCTTCGACCTCTGTGCGCGGGCCTTCAACCTGGGGAGACGCGGTGGGTGGGGGGGACCTTGAACAGGGGAGGCGGCGTCCGGGGGAGGAGGGTCGACCTCTGAAGGCGGTGGAAGGGGGAGGGAGGCTTCGACCTCGGGATACGCGAGCCTTCAACCTGGGGATGCACGGTGGGGGGGGGACCTTGAATAGGGGAGGCGGTGTCCGGGGGGAGGGGGTCGACCTGGGGAGGCGGTGGACGGGGGAGGGAGGCTTCGACCTCTGTGCGTGGGCCTTCAACCTGGGGAGGCGCGGTGGGTGGGGGGGGGGGGGACCTTGAACAGGGGAGGCGGCGTCCGGGGGAGGAGGGTCGACCTGGGAAGGCGGTGGACGGGGGAGGGAGTCTTCGACCTCGGGATGCACGGGCCTTCAACCTGGGGAGGCGCAGTGGGGGGACCTTGAACAGGGGAGGGGCGTGATCGGGGCCGGGGGGAGAGGGGGTGCCGAAGCAAGGGAGGAGGCGGCTTCAGGCGGCGCGGTAGGGGTCAGGGCTTGGAGGAGGACCACGGGGAGGGCGGGCGAGGGGGTGGGAAACGAATACGAGGAGGAGGGAGAAGGGGAATGACATTGAATGTAAATTTGACAAACAAAATGGGTATAATGTAAAATCCTGTTACGGAATCCGGTTAGTTTTAATGGGTAAATGGATGGGAGTTAACCAGAGGGTCTGTAGGGTAAGGGTTAGCAAGTTTACGGGGTTGAGGGAGGAATTACAATGTTTCAAAGGTCGTAAAGGTAATTGGCAAAGATTACAGGGTCTGTCGGGTAAAAATCCCAATTTAAAAAAAACTAAAATCATAATAGGTCTAACCTCGTTCTTAGCGGCAAGAGCTAAAGAATGGAGAGGGGCGAAGGAGGGGAGAAGGCGACGATGACCGGTGAATGGAAGAGACGTCGTAAAAGATGAAGACGACATGGAGGGGACAACCATGACCGACGTATAGAGGAGAAGAGAAAAGAGGGCGGCGGGTTTCATATTTCAATTTCATGGTTTCCAGGGAACGAGTGGAATCGAGAGAATGAGGGTTATTGGCGGATAGTAACCCCTAAATCTCCCAAAATGGTGGGAGAAATCGAGTATTTGGGTGCAACTTTTTCTATCTAAAAAATGTTATTTAAAAAGTGCATGCTTACTAAGCCGACTAAGTTGACTAGTCGATCGATTAGTCAGGTCTCCCTGACTAACAACCAATTTGGCCTAGTCGAGTTGAATCCCTACTCGACTCGACTAATCAGATTGACTAGTGAGTCTAGTCGGGCGATTTTTACAACTATCCCACAATGCATTCACTGCCAGCGATGTAACCATCCCTCAGAGCATTGTTGGCAAAGTTCGGCTATCCTCCCCATGCCAACAGTGTCCATGATACTGCTTACGATACTACATAGGCATCTCCTAATTCAAACCCCAGTGGATAGACTATCCAACTCAGTACTCACGCCTGATGCAGCTTCTATGGAACTCTAGTTCTTACACCAGTGAGAGTACTCTTATTGCTAGTTTGGTTACCACCTCAGGTACAATAGCCAACTCTGCCACTACTTATTAATTCTATAGCCTCCCTTCATTTGACAGGAGAAGTTAGTCTGCCAACCTTCTCCAAACCCTCTTCCTCTATGCAGTTAGTTTGAGTTGCCAACGAGGCTCATTCCCTCGTTACTACTGTTGGGACTATGGAGTTCTCATCCAAGCTCCGACTCACTGGAGTTCATTATGCCCATGATTTCCCTCTGAGCTTGTTTTCTATTCATAAGCTTTTTACTGAGCTTAATTGCCATGTGACTTTTGATGAATTCTGTTATTATTTTCAAGACATATGGACGAAGGTAGATTTTTAGTGGGGGACATGAGAATGGTATCTACTATCTTGGGATGCCCTCTGATTCCTCGTTTGCTAGTGATGCGTCTATTTTCACCGACCCATTCCTTTGGCGTCTTGGTCTTGGACATTCATCTGACAGGTCCCTCTCCATGATGTTCTATGAACTCTCTATTCTGAAACCCTTTGGGTGCAACGCATGTGAGTTTAGGAAACATCATCGATCTTCTTTTTCAACATGTGCAGAGTCACGTCATACTGCTCCTTTTGCTTCAGTTCATTGTAATGTTTGGGGGCCTTGTCCAAACCTTACTTTGAACAGTCACGTAAATTTTGTAGTTTTTGCGGATGATTACACTAGATCACCTTGGGTCTATCCTATAAAGGAACGCCCGGAACTACTCCTGAAAGCTGATCGCATCCCTCAGAGATTAATAAAATTGTAAAAATTTTCTTTCAGTTCATCAAAACATCTTTTTTACATATACAAACTGGCAATGCTCTTGAATTCACCCAATAGGATTTGGTATCCTTCTTTACCTCTCAAGGGATTGTTCAACAAACTTCCTGTCCATATACCTCCCAGTAAAATTGGGTAGCGAAAAGGAAACTTCGACACCTTCTTGATATTGTAGGATCTTTTCTCACTCAAATGAAGGTTTCGAAGTCTTAATAGGGGATGTCATTCTCATAGCAGTCAATCTCATAAATAGGGTTAGATCATATGTTTTGAGGATGGACACTCCTTTCTCCTTCCTATATCCTAATGAGCCACCTTTCCCATAACCACTAAGGATTTTAGGGTGTACTGCGTTTGTACATAATTTTTATATTGCTGACACATTGTCACTTAAGGCTATCAAGTGTATTTGTCTTGGGTACTCTCACACTCAAAAGGGTTATAAGTGTTACGATCCTATTGGTCGTCATTACTAAATTTCTGTTGATGCCACCTTCTTTGGACAGATCAACTATTTTACATACTCTATCAGACATCCCTTTGGAGCTACCACCATCGATTGTTTATAAACACAATAGACTACTTTTCCTGTTATTTATTTACAAGATAATGTGCCTTCTTCAAGTGCTCCCACCATCACTGTACCGGATGCACCTCTGGAGCTTCCTATAAATCTACAGAAATAAAAAAGGCAATGTACATTGAAAGCTGGTTTGGTAAATAAATGCTTCACGTAAACCTATGGCGTTTTTAGTTTGAGACTTTCCTCGAGTCGTCAGAATAGGTTCTATACGCACCATTCTTTCTATTGCTGCTAATAAGAATTGACTTGTCTTTTAACTAGATGTGAAGAATGCCTTTCGCTATGAAAACTTCGAGGAGAACGTCTATATGATGCAACCACTAGGTTATAAAGTCGAGGGGAAATGTATGTACAGACTTTGTAAGGCAATCTTTATCCTAAACTAGAGTCCTTGAGCATGGTTTGACAATCTTACTACTGAGATAAGTTCTCTTGGCTTTCACATGACGAAATCTGCTATGTTGATAATATGGCTTTCACTGGTGATGAAAAAACAGGCATTTCAGAGACAAAGACCTTCCTTCAAAAGGCATTTGTGATAAAAGATCTAGGCCAAATCCGCCAGTTCCTTGGTATTAAGGTGATTTGTACTACAGAGGGGTTGCATCTCTCACAATAGAAGTATTGCCTAGATATTCTTACACAGGTTGGACTACTTGGATGCAAACCATCTAACATCCCTGCAGAACTGAGGAAACACTCTACGTTTACTAATCATGAGTTCGAGGACACTATACAATATAAAGTTTACTGGACAAATTGCTTTACCTTACGGTCGCTAGACCAGACATATCGTAAGTTGTAAGTAGAGTGAGCCAGCAAATGGAGAGACCTCTTTATAGTCATTGGCAGAATGTTCTTCTGATCCTTCAGTATTTAAAGGAGTCTCTAGGGTTTCGCTCTTCTATAGGGTCAATGGCCATATTGATATCCCCCTTTGTCCATGCTAATTACACCAGTTCTCCAAAGATCAACTATCGACTACTAGATATACTATGTTTGCTGGTGACAATCTTGTTACATGGTGCAGTAAGAAGTAGACAATAGTTTCTAAATCAAGTGCAGAGGAAGAATACAGGATAATAGCCCAAGTTACCTGTAAGGTTCATGACTCCTCTCTTTTCTGCAGGAGTTTAGACTTCATACTACCACTCTAGTCTCCCTATATTGTGATAACAAGTCCACTACATATATTGCCACCAATCCAGTTTTCATGAGCGAACTAAGCACATTGAAGTTGATTGTCACTTTATTCACGATGTAGTACATGAAGGAAAATCAATCCTCCTCATATATCCATGAGTCTTCATCTTGCAGATATTTTGACGAAGGCGCTATCGAAGAAACGCCTCTCGTGGATGATTTCCAAGTTGGGCATGATCAATAGATATGCTCCAACTTGAGGGGCAGTGTTAAAGTTATTGAGTTATTATATGTATTCTTATTTCTTATTTCAGTCACGTAACCCTTTTAGGGTATCTACGTGATTTTCCCTTTTTACTCTTCTAGGGTTTCACACTATATAAGAAAGACTAGACTCATGGAATAAGACAAGTCATTCATTCTCCCATCTTTCTCCAAAAATAAACTTTAATTAATCATCACTGGACCTCGATTATAAAATCTATTGAAAGTTAAAGAATTAATAAATTTAATATTTATTGTCAACTACATAAACATTTGAAGATTCAAGGGCAACAATAATAGTTGAGTCTTGAAAGGCCGCAACAACTAAAGCTAGAGCCTCAAGATGAGAACTTGTTTTGGAGGCCACGAGTAAAGGATAATTAACATAGGATAAATTTGGGCACAATATTCACTATTCTTTCACTCCCCCTTCACCGATACTTGTTGTAAACATTAGGATAATGACCAACACTGGAAGAACAAGGGAAAAAATTTCCTTTCTTTTTCCCTATCACCTTTTCTCGATATTCAAAAACATGAACAATAGATATGTGCAGATAATGATAGTAACAATAATAAAAATGTTAAGATGGATGTGTAATCATACATTAAAAGATTGGATTCGAAATGATGGAATCAGAAGGAAAGTTGATGTAGATTCTATAAAGGATAAGATGAGAGAAAACCGCTTAAGATGGTTTGACCATTTGCAAAGGAGGTCGGCTGATGCACCGGTTAGAAGATGCGAGGTTTGGGATGTTGAGTCGGTTAAGAGAGGGCTAGGAAGGCCCAAGAAGTGTTAGAATGAGACTATCCGAAGGGACCTTAGTTATTTGGATCTAATCCCGAGAATGGCCCAAGATAGATCTGAATGGAGGCAAAGAATCCATATAGCTGACCCCACTTAATGTTGGAAAATGCTTCGTTGTTGTTATTATATTCAAAAAGTTTGAAATCAACTTTTTTATAGTTATCATTTCTTTTGATAGCCCATACATTCTTTTTTTTCTACCTTTTTCCCATTTTTCTAGGTTGGTGTGCAACTGAAAAACAATTTGGACCCAAAAACCCACTAGAGGCTGCTATTCAACCTGAAAAAAATAATTTCTTATTGGACGATTGTCCCTTTCATAATTGTTTTCCTTTTACTTTTTTGTTTTTTCATATAAATTGTTTTGTTTCTTTTATTCAACCATAGTTTCCTAAATCAACCATTTCCCCTTATTTTTTTTCCTTAGTGTTTTTCTTTTATAGTTGTGACCCATCTTGAATAAAAAAAGAAATAGAACAAACCCATCTTGAATAAAAAAAAGCAATAAAACAAACAGAAAGGGGCATTTATATGCTTCACTTCCTCCATATAAGCTCTTATTGAAGATTAGGGTTCCATGAGGAACCTAAACTTCAATGTTACCTGGAAGATGGAGGCGAAGGCTGCCAAATTGGACGAGCTTTTTCTCATTGCCAAGATCTTGGAGTGCCACCATTGAGGCTACTCTCTTGCATTGTTGCACCAAATAAACACTCCTAGCGCGCCTCTTGGACATCATTGAGGACCCCACCCCCTTTTATTTACTGCTACAAAACCAATCGAGAAAGAACCCAACACGCCTCATACACTTATGCACCACAAGGGTAGTCTGGAGATGGTGATCTCAAACAGTGGAGTCATCACTATTGATGGTTGTTATGCTCAGGGGTCAAGAAGAATGCTACAGGGTGCCGCCACCATTGGGCCCTTCTTCCAAGTCAAACTAGCTCGATATGGTAGTGTTTGAGAACCCTTTAGTTGTTACAAGAGACAGTATGTGAATGATCGATGAAAAACAGATACAAAGTTCATTCTTCAAGAATAAAATTTGATATAACAAACAAATCTCAAAAACGATAGTCATTCCAAAAATAGTTTGCTCTGGTATGAATTACCATGTGGAAAGACATATGAGAAGCAAATCAAACAATAATAGAAAAAGTCTAAGAACTCTTGGATTTCTACGTGAACATATACTCCCTAAAGAGAGGGATGCAACCACGAAAGATATCCTCAAAAAGCTAGCAATCGCATTATTCTTCTTAAAGGTTATAAGGGGTGTGGGGCTTTATATATAGCCCCACCAACATTGTAGAGTCCCACCAACAAGCAATATAGGACTCAAGAGAGCAATGGAATCAAATCACGGAAAGACGTCTAATTATCCATCTAAAACATACTCTAGTAATCTCCCTAGAGGAATGTATTCTTGATTTCAATTTAGAAAACAAGCCAGTTTCCGTTGGCAGCAATAGATATAATCACGAAGAATGGATCCCATCATAATCAACCCTACCGCTGAAGGAGTATTGGAGCGACACCGCCTTGCACTGTCGTCGATATGATCGGGGGCTTTGCTCCTCGAGAGGGTGTCACCGCCCCTCCAACAGGATGGAGAAGAAGAGGCAACACCGCCTGGACTTGCTAGAGAGGTGGTGGAGATACGCCTCCCATGGGTGCGCAGTTCTGGGGAGGCGACGCTGGGGGTGGACTCGTTGGAGTGTTCCATTGCTTGGTGATTGGGGAGGCTCTGCCTGGAAAGCATGGTGTACAATTGCGTCTGGAGGACTAGAGTCGGAGGGAGATGGGACTCCGCCTTGCGAAGAGGATGCGGGTGTCAGGGAGACACCTTCGAGGGAGACAACGATACCAAGGGTCTGGATCAGTAGAGTCCTGCAGATGCATTTGGATGGGGGCTTCATGCTAAAGTCGACAATGTCGCCCCTGATTGGGGTTGTCGTCGCCGGTGCAATAAGGGTTATTGGGTTCTGCGAATCCTTCGTGGGAGGAGATCTCAAGATGATCCAGAATGGGTTCCAAGAACCCTAATTTCTTCTAACTTTGAACAATACAGGATAATAATCTTCAACGAATAAATCTTCAAGAACATTGAACCAAAAAAATCGAATCTCGAACAAAAATATAAAATACATCCTCGAGAATCTAACACGCTCTGATACCATGTTAGAAAATAAGAATGTGGAAGTGTATCAGAGAAAAAGAATAAAACATTGAAGAATATCAAGATTTTAACGTGGACCCTACTCCCTAAGGAGCGGGATGAAACCACAGGAGAAGGCTCCAAAGGGTCATATGTGTCTATTGACTTTCTCATTTGATATAAGAGGTTTGGAGCTTCTTATATAGCCTCCACAGACTCTCCAAGTCCCACCACAGGAAGATGTGGGATACTGACAAGGATCCATTTACCCATCTTGCATATGACGCATATTCTCCAACGGTCTTCATTTATTGGTTCAATTGGTAATTTGTGCAAACTTTGGCCTAAAGAGCCACATTTGTGGCTTCCTTTATGATGAGAAACGCTAAAAAGGAATAATGTAAATATAAAGTGGCTCAAGTTATTGAGGTGGAAGAAGAAACAAACAATGAAAATTTTTATTAATGTAGACTTTCAATAGTTAATAAAGCCTACAAAAGCAGTGTTGGCAGATTTTCTGTTAATAAGGCCTACAAAGCCTTGAAGGGACCGGTGAATTTTAATCATGAGGGATGTGTGGCAGACCGTAGAAGGCTCTAGAAGTGGAAGATTAACATGTGAATGAAAGTTTTTATGTGATTTTTTAGGCGAGGACAGCCGTTGATTGTAGATAGATACGCATGTTTCTTCCATAATGCTAATCCTGCGTGCACTCATTGTTCAGAAAATAATGAATATGTGGATCATCTATTCTTTACTTGTGAGAGCTCTATGGAGGTTTGGACAAGTTTTGGCAGCACTCGGTGGCAATTGACGGAGTTACAAGCTTCTAGGAGTCCATTGGTTCATGTTGGCATGGCACCGAAGAGGAGAGATCCAGATGTGTAGTTGTGATGTCGTCTCTATGGTGGGCTAAAAATGAGGTGGTCTTTCGTCAAAACCAACTTTATGTGAAAATGTAATTATACATGCTAAGGCTCTAGAGGAGAGTCGGGTCATGTAAAGTTTCTTTTCTTGGCTCTTATAGCTATGTACCTTAAACTTGTGAATTAATAGTGAAATTTTTTGGCACACACTTATATGGTAGGAGCCCTTTTTAAAAAAAACGCTTCCAAGGCACACACCTCGCGTCACCTCACCGCCACGATGCCACAAAACCATCTCGGTCATCCAAGGTGCACACCTTGCCAAAACTACCTGAGGCATGCGCCTCGAGGCTAAAAAGTTCGCTTCAACTGCCTCAAGGCTAGCCTTTTCATATCATGGCTGAGATGGATATGTATAGTGTTTTCAAATATTACAAGGTGTCAGGTTCTACATATAGGTTCACCAGCAAGCACAAGTTCCATCGTTACAATGTGAGACAGAAAAATAATAAACTCCACATCTCATGCTGGAAACCAGAAATAATCTCCAAAAAATTGCAACTTCACATATCGGTAACGAAAATAACTAGGTTTACCTCCCAAATATCCTGGTCAGTATGTTTGCTTAAAGGATCTAAGTTGTATCTGATAGTTCCATTGAAAAGGGTTGGATCTTGTGGGATTATTGCCAAACGAGATCGTAGATCATGAAGTCCAATTGTGGCAATGTCTAGTCCATCTATAACAATCCTTCCTCCTGCTGGTTCAACAAGGCGAAACAATGCACCTATCAAGGTGGATTTACCACTTCCAGTCCGTCCAACAATGCCTACCTTGTATCCGCCTTCAATAATGCAGCTGATCCCATGAAGCACAAATGGGGAGTCCGGCCTATATTTTATCTGTTAAAAGAATTTTAGCAGCGAATTAACTACCCAAAAGTTACAGGTACAATACTTCTTGGTAGTCAAATTAGGTAGTGTAGGCACCTTTAAATCTTGAAATTCTACTTTGCCAACAGTGGGCCAATGACGACCTGGTCTGCTGTCTTCTAAAATTTCCGGGGCTTCACCTGGTACGGCCATGTATTGATTTAATCTCTCCACTGAAATAATGTAGTTCGTAAGAATGCACTGGTTCTGGATGGAGAAGACAACGGACAAATTTAATGAAAGTCCATAGGACAATGCCATTCCAATGAACCCTGCATAGTTACAAACACAGAATCAGTAAACAAGAGCCAACTCAATAATCAATAGTTACTAACAACATACATTAACAGAGAAAGTTGCAACATTATGGACAAACTCGAAGTCGCTTTCAAAATGAAATAAGGTACTTAGCAACAGCATCATGCAACCATTCAAAAGTAAACTAACCAGGGCTTAAAGTTCCTCGTGGAAGAAAAGCCATAAGAAGTGCTGATGTCGAGAGAATAATAGCACTCATTGTCTCTAACCTCTGAATCAGCCATTCGGTAGCAGCGAAGTTATGGAAGAGCGGATTAGCGTTTCCATCAATGAGTTCCAGGTATTTAGCGAAAAATCTTTCCTCCTCATTGAAAGCTCTTATTGTAACTGCTCCTGCAACAGATTCAGCTAGGTGGCTTGCTACAAGAGATTTCGTTGTGCCATTTATTCTCATCAGTTCTTTAGCTGAACCTAAGTAGTATCTCTGCATTGACGAGATGATATTCACAATTTGCAACAGAAGAAATGATACTGAAATCATGTGCTTTGTAATCACGTAATACAAAGTATTATAATCATTTATAGACCAAAATATTACATCAATTTATTGTACCTGCAGTTTAATTGTGAAATAAATCATTGGTATGGAAACCATCGCAACTTGCCAGGTGATTGCTGTCAAAACTCCTAGATTGCTCAGGGCATTCAAGGTAGCAGCAGTGCAAAACATGATACTAAATGGAACATCGAGATCAACAATACTTAAATCAGCTGAAACCTGTACAGAAAAACACAGTGAAATCATGGACTTTTTGCATGAAAGCACTAATACATATTTCAGTATCACTTCCGACAGGTTTTCCTTACCCTACTCAATATTCTGCCTATTGGAGTAGAATCAAAGAAAGCCATTGGTGCTCGGAAAAGTGAAGTCAACAACTGAGAAAATAATGATTTTGATGTCTCAATCCCTAAAGCCACAATAAATAAAGATCTAAGTGCCAAAAATATTGTCGTGCTACAACCAATTGCCAAGTAAACCAAGATTAGTCGTAGCTGGCTAACTTGAGGATTCTGCACATTCGCAGCCATCCATGAATTTTGGGATATCTGCCCAATTATAAAGATGATGTGTGACAGAGCCGCGATTGAAAGATACAAGTAGCCTCTATTCTGCCGCAAATACATCTGGTATGGCTTAAATCCGGTGTCTCCTTTCTCCCTCTCCTCTTTTTTAATTAGTTGTTCCCCTAATGTTTTTGAGGAATTCTCCTTCCCATCAACATACACCCATTTAGATTCTTCTCTTGATGACTTGCTATTTATACATAGAACATCCGTGTTCAATTTGCTCGAACCAACTGTTTCTTTATGTGCATGAACAAGTTTCTGAAAGTCACTGCTGGAGGCCATCAATTCAAGATAAGGAGCAGCACACAAAATTTCACCATCGGACATGAGCTACAAAAACAACAGATAAAATGTGAACACCTCCATGCCAATTTGTGTATTAAAATCATATGGAAAATATATCTGTTTGCAGGATTCCTCGCAAGTTCAACTGATGGAAGCGCACACAAATTATATTAATGGATATTAAGCAATTTTTTCAACGCATAGATTAAAGCACGGCAATATTAGTATCAAAATCTAGTGGGGTCAAAAATGATTGGATGTTTTACATTTCTTTTTGATATGCGAAGGAACCAGAAATCAAACCATTTCAAGATACCAATTAAATTGTCCACTGATGTTAAGAAAAGGATGAAATTTAAAAAATATAATAATTAACGTAATTGTTTTTATTATATTGTTGTTTAAATTGTATCTTATTTCCATATTACTTTTGGACCTATATGTAATTCTCCATAAAGCTTTCTCCATATAAGAAGGGTGTTGTGAATCACGGAAGCGGAATATGCACCAACGATCAAACAAACAAGCACGAAGATACTCGGATTTACAAGGTTCACACGTAACTGAGCTACGTCTTTCGGCAACGGTGATCGGATTTGACTATTTCGTGGAGAAAGAAGAATACATAGGATATAGAGGATACTGAGAAGATACTTTTATAATGCAACAAAAGAATACTAATTGTATTCATCCAGCCCAATAGCTCTCAACCAATCATAATTAAAGAGGCGTATTAGGCATCTTGGCAATACAACCCAACAACTCTCAGTCAATCAGAACTCATGAGGCGGATCATGCATCTTAGCAATCTAGCCCAACAACTCTCAGCCAATCAGAAGGCAGGATGAAGATCCGTCGCATAAACAATCCAGTACAACAAAAGGTTAGGATTCAAAGCATATCAATAATCTCCACCTTGAATGGAATCCTCATACAACAAATTAACTACTGCTAGACTCCACTGGGGTTGAATTCTCATATAGCAGAATAAACCATTGTTTGACTCCGCCATGAGTTGAATTCTCATATAGCATAATTAACCACTGCTATACTCTACTATGAGTTGAATTCTCTAGTAGCAAAATTAATCATTGCTCCAAATTCAGATAATAGATTTGAAGAAATTATAAATAATATCCACCTTGAATTTTATCCTCAGATTGCAAAACATCATTGTTAGATTCTATTGCCGCCAGCTCCTCCTTGGGGCTACTACCAACTGTCGACGTTGAGCAAGTCCAAACAATGTTTAAACTAACTCCCATGATCTGTAGACCCATACAATACATGTAGGGTCTTGTGCTTGTTGCCATTGATGTCAACCACCTCAGCTTGGCAACCTGCATAACTACACCTTCAGCGTTCTACCCACATCCATTAGAATCCGAGCCTCCAAGTGATATTCGATTCTTTCTCAGATTAGGAATATGACAAACTTCTATTACCGTCCTGACGACTTCATCATGTATATTTATCTTCACAAAACTAATCCCTTTGGATTCTTCCTTTGGCTAATTCGTAGGCAAATATTGATGACGAGAGATCGTTGCGCTACGCTTCTTCGCGTCGTATCGGATAGGTGCATTTTATGCGATAATGTGGTGGAGTCCCTTCAGCGCCTTTTCTTCACCTGTCCGAAGGTGGCTGTCCTATGGGAGGATGCAGCTATGTCATGGATCTGCACTACCGATCTGGCTTCTTTTTGTGGTTCGTTGGTGGCCAATAGAGAAAGAGAGAGGCGGGCGATCCTTAGGCCCGTGGCAACTTTATTGGCAATTTGGCTGGGCAGAAATGCAACTCTTTTTTCGGGCAGCAATTCTATAAGGAAAACGTAGAGATGCATTGTGCACGGTTGGTTGATGATTGGGTTGTGTAGTGGTTGTGTTTGTTTCGGGTTTTCGTTACCTTTGTAAACTCCCTATTTACCTTTTTCTTTTTAATAAAATTGGGCGAACACCACTGAGTGTATCCCCCTCTTTCTGGCATTCAAAAAAAAAGAACTAATCCCTACGTTTTCATCATTTTCCATGACGATGTTTCTACATCTATCATCTCATAGGTATAGAACCAATCTTCATTGGGAGTTATATGGTAAGAACATGTTGAATCAAGAATCCATGTGCTATCTACTATTGTTTGATCTATGACGATGACAACCAAATCATCTTCAGAATCTCTGCATCCTTGAGCCACTATGGCAATCTTCATTGGGTTTTTTATAAACGACTTATTGTCCAGTATTTTATACTGTTATATGACCCAAAAACATTAGTAAAAAATTCAATATTCTATCGGTGCGATCTTTAATCAAAATCTGAGTTTGCATGTGCTTTTGACATCTGAATCGTCTCCCGATCACCACTATCTTTTAGCGGATCTTTTGGGTATGACTCCAGACTATCTAGGCTTCTTTTTTATACCTAAATTTAATGTTTTAAACATGGGAGAGCAATAGCAACATCATATATCGTCGATCATTCGAAATTCGAAAACGATTGCAATAACAGTACGCATGATGATCGTGAAAATATCGTTGATCATTCATTGAACCCGAATGTAATCCCATCCTTTAAATTTTGGCTTTGATACGCTTGAATGGAGTTCATAACTCGCACATCATAAAAACATGAAAATTTGCAAATCAAATTTTCATAAAAGGATGTCCATCATATAAACACCGATACAATGCATAACAAAAAAAATCTATGTAACCACATGGTATAGGGAACATTTTTCAAATTGTTATGCATGACCACATGAGTATTAGGAATACCTTTGAAACGTAAGTCTCTAAACGAAGAGACCTCCCGAATGAAGTCCGATCCGATGAAGCTTCTCTCGCAGGAGCAGTGATGACTCGTATTGCTTCCGGCAAACTTGGTATATACTTCTCCTCAAAGTAGTCTATAGAAAATAACTATCAAGTAGATCTCTATCTCTTGATTTCATTGCAAGAAATCAAGTCTGCCTTCACGTATACAGAGCACAGAGAAGATGTTCTTCTCTCACCAAGGGCCAAGCCAACATAGAGAAGATAGAGGCACAAGGGTAGGGGTTTGGTATGGGAAGAGAGTGAATGGGCAAAGAGTGTTCCAAACTCTCTCTTCTCTACTCAAGTTTCAAGGCATTGGCTCTCTTGGAATTGAAGGAAAAATTATATTCAAGAGAGAGGTCAAGCCCTCTCGTATATAACATGGTGTGGACATTCATGAGTCTTACTCCTCATTATTGGTGTCCACATCACGCCTCCCACTATCTTTTCTTAGAATGCCATGTATGAGTCCTAATCCTACAATACTTTGGCTAAAATTTAGCCAATAATTGTCAAGATAAAAGAAACAAATTAAGAGAGAGTACAACAAATAGGACTCTCATGGTGGACATCCACCTTGAGATGTCCAATTGAATTTTAATTTCAACAAATGCTATGATATTATAACTCAATTATCCTTTGATAAATAAATTACAAATATCATAATTGGATTATTTATGAGAACAACTTCTCAATTTTTTGAATCCAATTGATAAACCAAATATAAATTGTAAGTCCAGTTTACATTTAATTTTTCCAATCGCATGTCTTGAAATAATATATTAACCATATTCATAGAAATATTGATTAATATAAATCAATATTCAAATTAATTAATAAAAAAATGTGAATCTCATTCACACTATTCTTGGATAATTATATCCATAATAATAAGATTTATTATCATGATATTGGTATCATAATGTAAGAGTCCAAATACAATTAAGACTTGTAAGTAGTTGTCACAGATACTTGGAAATAATGTCGATGAGATTATAATATCGATGTATAATGACTTAAATTTAGATATTAATCAAATTTCAGGGTTTAAACCATTTCTGGTGAAACACATCACAATCTATTTCAAGATCATTTGAGCTCACAGTGATGACCTCAACTTCCATTTCCATTTCTAATAATTGTCCAAAGCATTTGTAGCTTAGATATGAGCTATGGAAGTGAATTCATCTCTATTTCTATTTCCAACATTTGGACCCTGAATTGAACATTGGAACTAGTATTAGATCCTATGATGTGAGACTTAATCCAATTACTCTCATATCATTAAACTATAAAATGTAGTTACTAAAATCCATCCGATTTCATCATTCTTTAGGCATGGAAGTGTCATGGTATATGTTCTATTATGAACGCATCAACCCAAAGTATTATGAATACTCCATCATTCTACATACTGGAAGACTTTGATACACCTGAAGTTCAAACACTTGTTTGACTATCTCCTTCCAAGGTATATTAGTAGGTTTCTCAATAGATATTTGAGCGGCAATATTAATCATATACTTTCCAAAAAGCATAGATTAATATTTTGAATTTGTATCTTATTCCATAAATAAGATGATCATGCATGGAATTCTACTTAACCTATATATCTCATGAATGAACTTTCTCTCCCACTTCATCAAGTATAAACATGTATGATCCCTTTGAGGTTTCATACACATCATATGTCCTCATGCACATGAACGGACCAATATATGAACCTTGGTTAGGTCTTCTTAGTCAACATTTTAACTTTTGGTTAATATTTTCACTTTTTGTCAACATTTAACCATTTGTGTGATAACATGACCTGGAGTCAACATTTTGACTTTTGGGTCAATCTATTGACTATTAGGTCAACACTCTGACACAACTCCGTGGCCTATGAATCTCTATCCCCATGCAGAGGACTTGTATCAATAGGTAAGTCGAAGATCAACCTTTAGAGAAAGATTGACATCTCTTTCTCAGACTGCATATCAATCTTGAATATCACATGATAAAGTCAGTTATGTTCTTTCAACTACATGGTATTCAAGATGGTCATGGTACATAATCATAATTGTATTGAATTAAGTGCAAGCACAAACATTCAACTTAGATGAAAAACAATAACTTTATTACATTAATGGATCGCCAAGGACCTACAAGTCCAACATTACTCCAATCCTCTAAGTAGAGAGGTGACACTGTTTATTCCAACCCAAACCCTAGGTCCCCATCCATATAAGGAGCCCTGGGGTTCTCATCATCAATATGGATTCTTATTCTGATTCTTAATATGTGGGTTATGCTTACGCGGGTATGTGGGTGTGTGTGTGCATGTATGTCTACACACATACACATATGTGTATGTACATATGTATGCAATTAATCCTATTAGGTAAAGACAGTATCTAATACTAGTTGGCAGCTTGGGGAGAGGGTGGTGACTGGAGACTAGTGGGGTGCTCTCAACGTGGGGGGTCTCTCGATGGCTGGGGGAAGCGTGGAGTAATAGAGTAAGGACATCTGCCTTACAATGGCAAGCGATCCAGAACAACATCGAGAACGAGACAATTGTTCCAAACCACACCAATTTTTTGAGATGCTTTAAGTGTGGAGACATGACATCTTGTTGAGGTTTGTCGCAATGCAATCAAGTGTTGCGCTTGTATCAATCTCCATCGTAGATGGTACCGGCAGAGTATTAGCTCTTCGATGGTGCAATGTGGGGCGATTGCTGGAGAGCCTTCGACGGTGCAGTGTGGGGTAGATGCTCGGCATGGCTTGGACACCTCGTGCAATGCTTCTCTGTTAGAGAGTCTCTTTATGGGTGTTTGTTCCCAGTGAGAAGAGTAGTTGCAGTTGGTGATGGAGGATATTAAAGTTAGGTTGGGCCCATCTTTTGTCGGCAATGTAGTGTTGCTGGGGGAGTCTTGCACGTGTGGTCTCTTTTGTGATGAGATGTCGAAGTTGTTGCATGGTCGAAGAATAGAGCCCACCATTGGTGCGGTTAAGTGGCAATGCCCTACTCTTCGAGATGGGCTAGTGCAGGTCATCTTTTACAAGGTTCTCTTTCTCAAGGGCATGACATTGCATGCTCAGGACCTTGCGACGGTCGAAGGCTTATTGTCAATGTACAGGTATGTGGTATTGATCCTCTCGGATGAACTCAACTAAGGAGGTGGGTTGCATGAGAAGGTGAAGACGGCTATTCGAGGGGGCTTCACGCCCTCAGAGGTAAGGTTGCATGTGGGGAAAGATGATTTCTGTGTTGTGATAGAGGATCTCGACGCCATCATGTGCAACGACAATGGGGAGGGGGTGAAGTCAATGTTGAACTTTGAAGGAAGCTTGCTCTAGGCTCTTCCGAGATGTGGTGGTTGTCGATCAAGATTTTAGAGCTCTCCTACTTGTGAAAGGTAGGCTTCGTGAGTCGGATCACCCCGTTACCATTTCAGATTCGAGGTTTGTCGTATCCTTCTTCTCGAGTCAGGTCGAGGCTCCAGCTACAACCTCTCTGGGCCCAACCCTTTAGGGGTTTTTGGTGAGAGCACAAAACAACCAGCTTCGTTGAACGTCGGGCGAGGAGGACCCAAGCCCTTTAAGGAAGGAGAATAAGTGGGTGGTGGATTTGTCGATCACCGGTGATGCGACCAAGGCAGCAGAAATCATGGATTCGAGTTGTAATGGGGGGATCTACGCCAACGAGAGGCCATGAGTTTAGGTGGGAAGGTTGTTATGTCCTTGAGGCATGTGTACGATTACCTCTCTCCATGAGTAACCTCAACTCGTTGATTTGGAAAAACTAGTCTAGATTTACTCAAAAAGAGAGGAGGCAATTGTGGTAGGCATGGTATAAAGCCATGCAAGGATTCGGGACAGGTGTTGTGCCGTGAGTTAATTGTCATGATTGTGGAGGATAGGGTGGAGGCCCAGATGATAGAACCTTTGGGTGAGAAGTACGCAATGTTAGGTGGACTAGAACTTGTGGGTGTTGCAATTGAAAAGGAGTTGGTTGATTGCTTGGGGTGGTTCCATTGCGGGGGATTAGCGTCGTATCCAAATGATTATCTTGACATGGAATGTACAGATCCTAGGAAGGTCAAAGAAGAGAGTGGTAATTTGGGATTTATGCTTGGAATCGAAAACGTATATTTTTCGACTATGAGAGATGAAAATATCGCTGGAATGCAAAGAGAAGTTGGCAAGGGTCTCTACATTGTTGCCCGGAAATAGTTCAAAATTTGCAAGGGTTCTTGTATGAGGAAGGCATGCGAGTAAATAAGCTAGTTCCATTGCATCATCACCCGGATGCAGTCCAAAATTTGCAAGGGTTCTCGCATGATGGATGCATGCAAGTAAAGAAGTTAATCGAAAAGAGGTTGTAAAGGAAGTTGCAGAGAGGTAGTTGGAATATTGGTACTTTGACTGACAAATCGATGTAGATAGTAGATACGATGGAAAGAAGGAATATTCAGATACTATGTCTCCGCGAGACAAAATAGGTTTGAGAGAAAGTAAGGGAGATCGAAAAGACATGCTTTAAACGTTGGTATTCATGTAAAGATAAGGGCAGAAATGGTGTTGGAGTGGTTGTTCATAAGGATTTGAAGGATTGTGTGGTTGAGGTGCAAAGATTCGGGGATCAGATTATTTTGCTAAAATTGGTGCTCGAAGAAGAAATTCTGACTATCATCTCAGTTTATGCACCGCAAATTGGTTTAGATGCAAGGATCAAACAAGCTTTTTGGAAAGATTTGGATAAGAAAATGTAAGGAATCCCACAAAGAGAGATGATTTGCCGATGTGGAGATCTTAATGGATAGGAGGAAAGGATGCTTTACGGTATGCTAGTGTTCATGGAGGACATAGCTTCGAGGATAGAAATGAAGATTAAAAGTCATTTTGGAATTTGTAACGGCTTATGATCTTTTCATAGCAAACACTCTCTTCAAGAAGAAGGAGGAGCATTTAATTACGTATAAGAGTGGCCCAACTAGAACACAGAATAAACTACTTTGCGTTGAGGAGAAGAGATCGGCTGTGTTACAAAGACTGCAAAGTAATCCCAGGGCAGAGTTTGACTAATCAACATCGCTTGTTAATCATGGATGTGCAAATAAAAGGGTTGGTAAAGAAAAGGCGGGTTTCCAAGATCACTAGAACTAGATGGTGGAATATTCAATTGAAGTACTCAAACTTCAGGGAGAAAGTTTTAGAAGACTTATCTTGGAATTGTAATGGAAGTGCAAACGAGATGGGAAGGTGGTAGCATCTTGTACCCGAAGGGTAATCAAAGAGATGTTAGGCGAGTCAAAGGGAGGAGCTCCATGCCAAAAAGGAGGCTTGGTTGTGGAGTGGAAGGGTGCAAGAGAAGCTTAAAAATAAAAGAGTGTGCTTTAAAGCTATGTCTAAGGATAAAACAGATGAAATTGTCACAAACTACAAAATAGCAACGAAGGACGCAAAGAAGACTGTAAGCGAAGCAAGACAAAAGCTTATAAAGTTTTGTACAAAAATCTCGCATCTAAGGAGGGATAAAAGGATATATTCAGGTTGGCTAAAGAAAGAGAAAGAAAGACCAAAGACCTTTCTCAAATGAGATGCATTAAGGATGAGGAATGTCACATGCTTGTTACTTAAAAGGATATATAGACTAGATGGGAGCAATACCTCCATAAGTTTTTCATTGGGGAAGGAAATAGAAGGATCACTTTGGGAGGTCTAGCTAGTAATGAAAGTTACTTGAATCGTGCAAGCTATAGACGAATACAAAGGAAGGAAGTAGAGGAGGCTTTGAAGCTATTGGACTCGAGAAAGGTGGAAGACCTAATGACATTCCTATAAACGTTTGGAGAGATTTAGGTGAGTGTGGTTTGACTTGACTTACAAATTTATTCATTGTTATTTAGCGAAGTAAAAAAAACTGAAGATTGGAGAAGCATAGTGGTGCCTCTTTATAAGAACAAAGGAAACATTCAAAATTGTTCAAATTATAGAGGTATCAAGTTGATGAGTCACACTATGAAAATTTGGGAGCATGTGATCGAAAGAACGTTGACGCAAGTTTCCAAAGTAAAAGAAAACCAATTTGGATTCATGTCAGGTCGCTCAACTAGTCAAGCCATCCACTTACTAAGGAGAACAATGGAGATTTATAGCAAGGTAGGAAATATCGATATAGTATCGGTCTGCCCGTAAAAGGATATGTTGGGATATATAGCCGATATATCGACGATCTCGGTGGAAATGTCGAAAATGGCTCAAAAAGGTCATTTTTCATCATTTTTTCAGAAATTATAATCATCCAAGATATTAAAATAACAAATATCCTACAAATACACACTTATATCATACATATCGGTCATTTATACCCTATATATCGCACATATCAGTCATATCGAACATATCACTATTAATGTTGATTGCTGACTTGTAGATATTGGAAATGGATTTAATCCAAGTTCTTATAACATTAAATAACTTACAAATATGCATTTAGATGACATATATAGATCGTCTATGACCCTTATATCGCACATATCGGTCATATCGAATATATCGTTGTTAATATTTATTGATGATTAATAAACAGTGGAATTGGAATCAAAGTAGCTAAGTTAGAGTGGCAATGAATGGCATTGAATGGAAGATAGTGAATGGCATTGAGAAGACTCATTTGATTCAAAAAATGTACATAATGATTAATGAGACCATGTTTCTTTGGTATAAAAAAATTATCTATTCACAAAATTAAATGAAAAATGTAAACTAATGCAATATTATAAAAGAGGTTACCTAATCACGAGGGGTTTAGAACTAAGAGTTCCTTGGCGGGAAAAGTAGGAAATATCGTTATCGATATCATTTCGGTCTGTATGGTAAAAAATGACATAAAAAGCTATTTTTTCACGAATTAAGATCATCTTATTAAAACAATAAATAACATACAAATACACATTTATATGTAAGAATGATGTGTATTTAGCACACTAATACACATTTTATCGTATAAATCGTGGGTTGTTAATGCTGACTGCTGAGATGTATTCTGATCCTGTGATTCTAACTTGATCAGCACTAGACTTGTTTTCATCTCTATTGCCAAAGAAGGCGAAGTCCACCAATAGAAGAACCATCATATGCACCCCCCTGTAGCATCATACCGTATGAACCAAAATATATAATTTATGGTGTGTTTTAATACTAGAAGTAGCAAAATAAGTAGTGAAATCAAGCTTACAAGGGTAATATCAATGAGATATATAGATATCATTGATATATATAGATATCGGTGAAATATCGACGATATCAATCGATATCCGAGAAATGTTGTACTGAAATCATTCAATTTCGAGCGATATAGCTCTATATGGCGATATATTACTGATATCTCATGAGATATCGGTCGATATCCTAGAAAAGGATATCTATATGAATATCAGTTACCCATATTTCATCGATACTGATATATCGGAGATATATTGCCGATATATCACGATATGACTGACTAATAGAACTAAAAGGAAAAACATCCATATGATTTTTATTGACTTAGGGAAGGCTTATGATTCTATCCCACGAGAGATATTGTGGAGAGTTTTGGAAAAGAGACATGTACATGTCCTATACATTAATCTCATAAAAGATATGTATGATAGGGCTTCATCTTGTGTAAGGATACAGTCTGGGAATTGACTATTTAACATCAACATTGGCCTGCATCAAGGTTCAGCTTTGAGTACATTCCTTTTCACTATGATTGTAGACGAGTTGACAAGTCACACTAAGGATGAGATACATTGGTATATGTTATTTGATGATGATATGTGTTGATTGATGAAACTATAGATGGAGTAAATGAGAAGCTTGAAGTCTGGAAACATGCATTGGAGATTAAAGGACTTCATATAAGTAGGGCTAAGACTGAATATATGAAGTGCACTTTTGATGGAAGCAATGGTAAAGGAATCGAGGTGAAGGTTGGTGACGATAACATTTGGAAGAGATATTCTTTTAGATATTTGGCATCTATTTTGCAACATGATGGAGAAATAGATGGAGATGTTATCGTTAGAATAAATGTAGGTCAGTTAAAGTGGAGAGAAGCTTCTACTGTTTTTTGTGATAAAAAAATTCCTTTGAAAATCAAAGGAAAGTTTTACAAAGCAGTCATAAGACCTGCTATGCTCTATGGATCTGAATTTGACCTGCGAACCGTAGACATGTGCAGAGAATGGCAGAAGCAGAAATGAAATTGCAAAGGTAGATGTGTGGACACACGTAATGATCGGATTCAGAATGATGCAATCAGAAGAAAAGTTAACGTAGCTTCGATCGAGGATAAGATGCGAGAAAATCTCTTAAGATGGTTTGGCCATTTGCAAAGGAGGTCAACTGATGCACCAGTGAGGAGATGCGAGTTTTGAGATGTTGAGTCGACTAAGAGAGGGCGAGGAAGGCCCGAGAAGTGTTGGAATGAAACTTTATGAAGGGATCATAGTTTTTTTGGATCTAAGCCCGAGAATGGCCTAAGATAGATTTGAATGGAAGCAAAGAATCCATGTATCTGACCCTACTTAATGTTGGAAAAGGCTTTGTTGTTGTTGTATAAGAGACGAAAATATTGCAAGGAATGGATAGTGACTAGCAGTACGTCGAAATGGCGTGTAATTAGTAGGGTCCATTGCATCTAAGTCTGCTGGAGCATCGGGAGGTCTCGTGTCTGGCTAGAACAGTAACAAATTTGAACTGGTGGACGAGGTGACTTCGGGAAAACACACTATTTCTATTCTTCTTCAACAGAAGGCTGATGATAAGAAACTTTTAGTTTCCAATGTGTATGATCTATCCAATGGTGTTAACCAAGTAAATTTAAAAAAAAATGGTGAAGCCTTCTCCCACTATAAGTAGGGCCGGCTGCATGGATTCTTACTCAATCCATGTTGAAAGATTCAACTATTTTTTATGTTGGTTGTCGACTACCTAACGCAACCCCCACAATGGGGGATTTGAACCCTGATCTTTTGGGTGGTAGGCACACTACACTATCACCATACCATTTAAGTGGATACAAATTTACTTGAAGATATATGTATTGCACGTAAAAAGTACCCCTTGGAGGCTTGGATAATTGGTGGGGATTTCAATGTGCTGCGTGGATAGTCGGGCGCAAATTTAATGTTCTCTCCTATATTACATGTGATTATGGGATGCTGATTGTGGAGAGGGATACACTTGAAGAAACTCTCGGTCGAGGTCATTCATTGACCCTTTTTTGTTGCTACCTGAGGCAGTTAAACACTTTCTCCTTGCTCGTATATGGGCAGTCCCACTGGCATAAGATTATACCCCCTTGTGGTCTTAGGCTCAAAATAATTGACAGCTTGAGCAGATGCATGGAAACTATACTTTTGATAGCATGTATCCTCAGAATGCCCTATACAATAGTATTATGTGCATTGCACGTAAGGGCATCCACCACCCCTTCTACAGATACCACTCTAAACTACGTCGAACCTCCTCTGTTGCGAGATGCTACGATCGTAGAGGAAGTCTGAGTGGTAGTCAAAGGGGGTATCATGATTATGCTCAGTCTTTTGTAAGCTTCCTCCATGTAAGGTATAGAAGCCTCGATAAGAATCTGGCAATAGGCGACATCATACTGGGGTTCAAGGATCGTAAGAAACATGTCCATCATCGTGACATTCCTGTATGCCATTTGCTTCTCGGTGTTGGCATTCAGAGGCATAAAGCTATGGAGATTCTCAAACATGCCTCTAAGCCAGAAGCAAAATACATGGAGAAGATAAATATCTTGCTTCGTTGTGAAGATGTTAACTGCAACTGAGGAATCTTCATCGCATTCATCTCTTGAGAATATGTGGCAAGATCCATGCATTGTCTTGCTTCCACAAAACGTTTGTCCTATTCTTATGAGTCGGCTCAGGTTGTGTCAGAATATATTTCTTGTTGTTCTTCTCAATGATACTCATGAACTGCATAGCCCATAGTTCATAGTTGGTCCCATCCATCTTAACGATGGGTGCGGGACACTTGAAGACCCTAGTGGAGAATATATCAACCTTGTTCTCTACCATGACGAACGAAGGAGACTGGGAAGAACATTACTAGGAGAACCATTTTGATTTTTGTCTCCACAATCACATCGGGAACATATTATGTGTGCAGGCCTCGATCGCAATTTTTCCATGAACCCCGAAGAGTCTCTAGGGCCGAAGGAGTGTATTTAGATGCATAAAATATCCATGAACTACATCAAAATCATACCACAGAGAACATGATACTTATGATGGTGGTGTGAGGCTGTTGAGGGCCACATGAGTGGCGCTAGGCCATACGGGCAGCTAGGAGAGCCATTAGGTGGCAAATCAGTGGCGACAAGGAGGGGAGGGACACAGATGACGAGAAGGGTCGTTGGGTGGCGACACGAGGTGGTGTACGAGGTGTCATGTGGTTGCGCACGATGGCAGAGGCACTGAGGTGGCAGGTAGAGTTAGGGTTTTGTAGGTACCATGGCTCTGATCTAAGATCGTTGCTCTGATACCATGTAAAAAGAAATGAATGAATCGTTCATCCCATGATCATAGAGTTCCTTTATATAGCATAGAAACCCTAAAGGGAAGATAGCCAATGGGGAAAATACAAAAGAAAGGAAATAAATATACATAAATACTAATTTCTATGACATGTCCCTTATGAGTCATAATGTTTTTTCAAAAGGAAAAGGAAGCGTGACATCGAGGAGACACCCACCCAAAGAATCTTCTATATATTCATAAAATCAAAAATAGTTACATGGATCAGAAATCCTGGAGGCTTTTGGCATGTTCTATTACATTCTCCATATACATTCTTTCTCCTAAGAAACAATTACATTTCATACAGGCCACAATAAACAAAGGGTATCCACTACCAAATCTTAGTAGCAACATTACCTCCTCCTAGCCCCTCAACAGACTCCTAAAAAGCATCCCAACTAAAGGTATCCACCTCAACAACACATGTCATAAACCATACCTCCTTAGAAACTGGGCAAGTAAAGAAGAGATGCTTCTTATCCTCCTCTGGCATCAAATAGCACTCATGTACGCTCACAGCACCATGGAAATACATGGACCGACATCCACAAGTCATCCATTGTTCCCATCTCAGGATCTAGATGAAACGCGGGCTCTTAAGGGAACCTTATAATGCCATGCATCTCTAAACCAATCCAGTGCAACTCTAGGATAAAAAACATTCATAGAACAAAAGTCCATGTAAGCATTATTCGCCATAAAATGCCCATCTACCCAAGCCCGTTCTTGAAAGGTTCCTTGTCGCGGGTGGGCCTCTAAGAGCAACAAAAGCTATGCAAATTATTAATTATTCAAATCACAATGAAAGTAGCGCATCCAACCATCAGTCTCCTTGCATTCCCTTACCGTGCAGTTCACACCAAAGCCAGAGAGAAGAGTCTGTGAAATCTAGAACTACTTATCCCTAGACAATCCAATCATCAGTCTAAAAATGGAACTCGCGGTCATCGCCCAAGATCGGCTACATGAGAGGAGTCACAAACGGAAGGATCATACGCATACCCTTCCATAAAGTAGATAGTATGGTTATTAACGTCAGTTGAGTTGTCGGGTCCAAAGAGATGTCATAAATAGATCGAAGTAATCTGCGCAATAGACTAGAGTCGCCCCCTCCCCCTCAATCCCCATAAGCATGTGACCAACTTAGACAGGATGACACCATTCATCGGTTCTTCCAAACTCAAAATCCCAAGGCTGCCATCCTCCTTATTGTGCAACAGAGTCTTCCAACTCACCAAAGTCATCCCCCGTACCTCATCATCAAAGGCCCGGAAGAATCTCTACATTAACACCTCCAACCTCCCATTCATCAAATAGGTAACATATGCGTAGAGAGGAAAATAATTGGAGTAGCCAATAACAACACCTTTAAAAGAACCAAGCGACAACCCATAGCCTCAAATTTCGACGAAATTCGGCCGAATTTTAGTCAAATTTCAGTTTTGACATGTCATCGAAATTCGACTGAAATGACCAAAATTTCAGCAATAAGGGGACCTTAGTACAAATCTAGACTGAAATAACCGAAATTTCGGTCGAATATCAACTGAAATTTCATTTCAGTCATCGAAATGGTGATCGAAATCGACATTTAGGGCCATGCGGTCAGTCTCGACAGATAGGTTGCACGCCAGTTAGCCATTTTCTTCTCCAACTTTTCAATCACAGGAATCCAAGGTAGAGCAACGAGAGGGCCCCCCGCATAACTATGAAGAGAAGCCATGCACCTCTCAATCTCCCCATCAGACATCTCAAAAGGAACAAAGGTGGACTTTACAATTATTAGTCAAACTGTTTTATGCAAATCTTCTTTATAATTTTGATAAAAACGATAACATTACTACCAACTCATACATATTGTGCGTCCTTACAATACTTAAGGCTCAAGCTTTGTCTACCATAATTGGTTTCCGAACTATGCCTTATTTTATAGTAAGCCCAAACATGAAATAATATATGATTGGGTAAAGGCAATCATTTTGCAACCCCTTACTAATGTACTGAGAGTTTTCTTGATGTTACCAAGCTTTGTCCACTCCTACAGCTCCTTGATTGGATCATCGGATGGAATCTCATTGGTACAATTACTATTTTCTCATATATCTCCAAAAATCTTGAATATATATGTTTGATTTGGCAACCCATGGTCGCCTCAACTAGAATAAAGTCATACGACGGTTGATGATTGGCATACATAATCCTTGCCTTCCTTCACCTTTGTAATCACGCATGCACTACAATAATGGCATTTCTTCACGCTCTACGCTAACGAAGGTCATGGTCTACCGATTCGCATAAGAACCGGTTTCTTCACTTACTGAACATTGCATCAATTTTGTGTGATGAGTGTTTATACTCTCTAATCAAGATTGTTGTTACTACCTCATGATTTTTATTTTCAATGCTTTATTTATGTGTAAAACCGTGTGTTTTGCGTTTTATGCTTATGCTAGAAACTGTGTTTTGTAGAACCTTGTATTTTGCTAAATGGGTTATGTTGATCCACATTATTATATTGCCTTGGTTTTGTATTCTCCATATTGACCTTTCATTCTCGTGCTTTTTCTCTTCTTTTTTTGATAATGACAAAGTGTTGGTGAGAACTCAAACAACAATGATTGATTTCTTTGGGAGATATGTATTGCTTGATAAGGAGACCATTGATCATATTTCATTAAAATAAAAACAAAAAAGGTGATATTGAAAGAGAATGGAGGTTTTGATCGTTACTGTGTTAAGCAATATTTGTTCTGCTGCACGAACTAGCAATATTTGTTCTGCTGCACGAACTAACATTTCATGCAGATCAACCCTCCCCATATATCTGAAGACACTTTTGAATTTGTTGTATTGTTAAGAGCTTCATGAAACAGTTCAAAAGAAATTAAAAATTGGTGAAACCTTCTCCCACTATAAGTAGGATCGGCTACATGGATTCATGTTCAAATCCATGTTGAAAGATTCGACTATTTTTTACGATGGTTGTCGACTACCTAATGCAACCCCCACAAGGGGGGATTTGAACCCTGGTCCTTTGGGTGGTAGGCACACTGCACTACCACCGGATCATTTAAGTGGGTACTCCAAAAAAAGAATTTAATATTCATAAAAATAATGTTTCCACCAATAGATTTACAGGTGACAATTGAGTCAATAGGTCGATTAATTGGGCAACGATCGACCAACAACTAACTTGATAACAGACATTGAAATTCCTTCTAACTACCAAAATATTTTTAGTCAACGAAACCTTCTTAACAATCAACTAATCTCGTACGTAGTTAACTAACTCGGTATACAACCAACTAATGCGCTCAAATATAATATCTCGTTGTTCAATACTGAATGGTTGAGTCGACTGATGGCATAATTAGTAAACTGAATTTGGTAATTTGTAGCCATTTCAATTCATAATATTTACTCCTGACAACCGACACATCCCTTGGTTGGCTAAGTGGCTCTCTATGCCAATTAACCATCAAATCCAATCCATTACAAAAGGATGCTCTCACCCCTAATTTCATGACACTTAACATTCATTTTCCCAGCCACTCATTTGTATGGGATTAAATAACTCCCACACAATTAGCTCAATTCGCAATTTTCTCAACAATTCAATCAAGTTGGATTAGTGAATGCTCAGCTTGAACAATACAACACAAAACACACAAGTCGAGTACATGTGTCAGATACAAATCTTAAATTATTAAGGGATTTTACCCTTATGAGCCCTATAATCTTTCTAAATTACATGCTCGACCTTGTAAACATTGTTACTATCCCCTCGACCCAGTACACCACAGATCCTGTTGTTAATAGACATCCATTTGTCCATCAAAGGTGAACGGAATCCTTCAAACCCTTCTTATTTAAATAATTTACAACCCATATCTTTCTCCTCCTCCACTCCCTCCCCCACACCCCGGCACCTCCGCTCGAAGCTCCCCTTCATATAACGAACCCTAACCCTAGAGCCCTTTATATAAAAAACCAATGTTGGATTCCCATCATCTCTATTCGCCAATGCTCCATCCTAAACTCCGCCATAGGCATAGACGTATATTTTCGTCCCCCATGTGATCTCCCCATCTTCATTCTCTTCTTCTCCTTCTCCACTTCCTTCTTCGTTTTCTTCTTCTCTGCAATTTTCCTCTTCTTCTCCCCTCCTTCCTTCTCGTTTATGCTCTCATAAAGCCCCAACTCGAGCCACCCAACTTTACAACCCGAACATTACTGCCACATAAGTTCTCCCACTTCCCCAGCCTACCTTCCACAACCTCCACCCATTGGCCACTCATGGTGGCCAGAGTTGGCTCCATCCCTCACCACAACTGGAGCCACAAACACCCACATCGTCTCATTCCCGTTACTTGAGTTGTGCCCCGAATAACCCTAGGTCAAGTTCGAGAACTCGAGTCACTCCTTTCATTTGCAAGCACCTCTTGTCAGAAAAGACCCTCGGGGTTTCATCAGAGTAGAACCATAGATAGACTTCGTCTTGAACCTGTAGAGGAGGATGAGTGTAACAACGGGATTTAATTGAACCCGAACATGACCTGATTACATGTCTGATTAATCCAATAAAGTTGTCGGTCTGTATGAGATAACATAAATCGATCAATTGATCGTCAATTAAAAGTCGTTCGGGCGAAATCGACCACAAATCGATCGCATCGTAATGCATGCCTGAAAAAGCCACGACGTAAATTCGGAAACCGCGATAAAAATCGAGACCATCATAAAATCCGATTTGATGAAATAAGATCAACGGAATCGACCGTTCGTCAATCGAAGGTCGTTTGGTATTTTAAATTCATAAAATTTAAATCCAAACCAAAATCATATCTCAAAAATTTCGAGGATTCAAAACCCGATCGGAAGTATATCAATATTATAATCATTTTGATCGTCATTCAGAGACGATCAAATCGAGATATTGCGCGACAAATTCCGACCCTCGAGGCGCGAATATGGTCAACTTTAAGTTTGTCAAGTAAAGAGAATTTTGATGTTTTTTAAAAATATATTATTCAATTTCTTCTACAGACAGTTTGCTCGGCTGCAAAAAATAAAGAAAAATAATTAATTTAAAAAAACAACTGGAGCCTCCACTTGCCCCTTTGCCTCTCTCCGCTTAACTTCCAACAACCACTCTACTTGGCTATGTTTGTGAGTTTTTTTAAAACACTTGTCAATGAATTGATACTCCCTCCCCTTGTATATATCACTCAAATCCCTGCTATCTCTACCCCGTTTCCCCCACTTCGTTCCGTTCAAATTCCCAATCAACTTTTCCTAGTCGTGAGAAAGAGCTCCAGTTCCTTTTTTAATTTCTTCTCTGCAATAGCAGCTGGAGCAGCTATCTTTGGTTGTTGATCCAGCATTTGTTGAAGCCCAGGTTCATGCTGCATGCCTTGAAAGAGTACAATTCCATTACTTCTTTTTGCTACCTTGCATGTGCAACATCTCCTTTCTTGCTACTGGATTTATGCTATTTTAATGATTTAAACACTCAACTTTGCATAGATATGGGGTTTCTTTAGATGTCTTAAACCTGATGCATATATGAAATATCTTGTTCATATTAGGTCTCATCTGGATATGGAAATAAATCTGAAATAAATCCTGATTTAATTATCTTCCATAATACACATCTTGTCATCTTAAGTTTACTGCTCATGAGATATGAATGGAGATCTAAAGCGCATCCTATTTAGCAAATCTCATATCTTTACTGTTATTATTATAAAAAACATATGGGAGAATTGTTTAACGTAAATCTTAGGATCTATAATAAAGTTACTGGACAATTTTTTTCTGCATGCAGGTCTTGCATTTGAAAAGATCATGGAATTGGGATTTTAGGGACTTAAACATTCATTCAATTAAGATATGAGGTGTAAATGGGACTGGGATTTCTTAATTGCAAAGTCAGGATAATTAATCCTTAGTTTTGGTTGAGTATGTGTAAACTCAAATACCATATATATATACATATATTGTTAAATAGAATTATGTAAAAAATCTTAAAATAACTAGAAGAGCAGTTACAATTACAATTCCCTGTTTCTACAATAATTTTTTAAGCATCCCTGATACAGTAAGATTTCATTTATTTCAAATCAAATACAACTTTTAATTCCATTACCTAATTGCAATATTTAGTTTCTAACGAAACATTCAGTCACTAGATCGAATAATAGTTTCACCTCGTGAATCTTTCCTTGAAAAACATAGTATTATATTCATGTGCGATAACATATCCATTATGTCCTTCTGATTATATCTTTGATCTTTATCATGGTTCTTCTAAGTACATAGCTGACCTTGGGCTACAACTCAAAATTCATGTGTTAGGACCAAGTTACATTTGCATAGGCACATTCTTTTGTCACAATAAATGGCACAATCTAATTACTAAATTATAACTATGTCATGCCTGTTATTAGGTGAACTAACGCATGCACAGATGCCATAGATTATATTCCTTTATCTTAGGTGTCAAATATATCTGAAATTTACATTAATTATCACATGGATCAAGGATTGTGTTCAAATTCAGTTAAAATTTCATGGAGTAGGATTAGATGCACATTAAGTGCTAGAACATATACTACTACTATAATATGAAATTAATGATGAATAAACTTAAGTTGTCTCATATATTGTAGATGCAATACATATAATATGAAATTAAATCTACGAACAATTACTATACAATTAGCCTCTCATGGAGTAATAATCTTTCAAACATATTGCAGAATAATACTTGAATAATTAGATGGGATGGCATGTTATTCGTATATATGGAATAGGCGTTCCAAGGGGTTGGACATACACCCTTGGGGTCCCGAGTAGAAACCTAGATTGGTATACAAAGATTGAGAAAGGATGATGAATCAAGAAATGGTGAACTAGTGTAGGTTGATAATTAATAGTGCAGGTCACGATGACTTTTACACCTGGCCGTGCGAGGGTGCGGTGACCCTCAATTGGGCGAGAGATAGGAAGCCCAGTTTAGGTAGTTGCCACCAAATGCGCGAGTTTAGGATCACAGTCTCTTTACGGTTTTTACGTGAGCTCGCAATGTTTTAAACCTCGTTGGGGTTCCAACTTTTGACCTATTCGTTGATCCTCTGTTTTTAGGATATCCATGCGGGGGATCCTTGGGTTTCAGTTTTTCGTATGAGCTCGTTTGCCCATTACCGGTCAAATCGGTTTCTAGAGTGACTTTTCCAGAGAGTCTCTCTCACCCGTCGTCGGGGCGAAGTTTTGGAATAGACCTTTCCCTCTATTGGATCACACTTCCAATTAGAGGGCGAGACGAAGGAGCCTTTTTGGAGGCTACCTCACCACTTGAGTTTTTAGTTACTTTTCGCCGACAGACTTGGCGATGCTATATACGAATCATCCATGTCTACATCTAAGTTATCTAGGGTTACATCTGAGACAGTTGCATTTGAGGTTTAGAGGAGTTAAAATAAAAGTTGAGTTGGAGGGAAGTGACTATAATTAAATTGGATTCGAAATTCCTAAAAGCTAGTAGACGTGTTGGGAACTAAGTTAGGATGCATTATACAACACCGTATGCTTACGGAGGTACCCCAATCCTAAGGTATTATGCATGCCTTAGAGTCATAGTGTGGGGTTATACAAAGATCAAGACCACATACTATCCACTAGACTTTAAAAGATAAATAGAATTGAAAACCGATTAATATATTATCCTTACCATCATAAATAAATTAAGAGTAAAATAAATTACCACCTCACTAATTCCTTACCAAGATACATAACTTGATATCAATGACAAGATAACAATATATACTTACTGGCCTAAATTTCTATAGGAAGTGTTATAAATGGGAAATATTGGGAAAATAAGTAATAAGGGAGAAATGCTTGTAGGATAAAATTGAAAACCTTCTTCTACACAGGTAGTGGTAGATTTTTATTCATACATGCCGATTTACTTGCTTGCTTTTGAATATATTAAATGCCTGCTTATTTTATAATATGACATATGGGTGTACTAGTGCTCTCTGACGCCTCTTCTTCCCTACATGTTTTGGCGGGCAAGGAGACTGCAGCATTGTAGCAGGTTGATGACTTCTGGAGATCGTATTTATACTAGACGGTACAGTTTCTTTTGTCACGTTTGTTGCATCTTTTGGTCAGTTGTGATGTAAATGTTTCTTTCTCTTCTATATATATTTTGGGACACATGTATGAACTGTCGGCTTCTCTTGTACATGTATATATATTATTTTTTTTTGAAGCCAAGAAAGGGGGAAACACTCGATGGTGCTCACCCCAATATATTAAAAGGAAAAAAGAAAGGGGTACAAACAAGAAAATAAAAGAGCCATTCAGCGTAGGAGGCAAGTATCCTCCATAACTGGGCGGTCAGCAACAAAAGAAAACAGGAAAGCAATCACATTAAACAAGACACCAATCAGCCACCAAAGCCCTCGCATGACAGATCACGTTCTCCACATAAAACCGTTGCCCAGAGAAAAGGGCCTCATTTCGAGCAAGCCAAAGCGACCACAAGCAAGCCACTGGTGCAAGAAGGCGTCTCTTCTCCAACCGCCTTTTCAAGAAGATGGATTCGCCGAAGGACTCTACATCACGAGCAAGCATCCAATCCACGAAGGGGTCATGCCACAGCTCCTGCACCAAGGGACAGAGGAAGAAAAGATGGTCCACGGTTTCCACATTAGCATTGCATAGGCCGCAAATATTGGAGACCGAATCGATCAGCCTGGAACATCGATCGCGCGTCAATAGCCTCTTTCTGCGAACAAGCCAGAGGAAGAAGACAATACGTAAAGGTAATCCCAAGCTCCAGAAGTAACTGCAGTCCCGCACCAAAGAATCCGACCTAGGAGGCGAAGGAACAAGCAAGGATGCGTAAGCCTTCCTAGTCGAGAAGGCACCGTCTCTCCAAGCCCAGTGATCCATACCGCCGGAGGGAGTGTCCGCATGAGCAAGAACATTCATCAAAGCAAGAAAATCAATGAATCTCTGATCCGAGAAGGTGCCCAAAAAGCGAGGAGACCACGAAGCGTCAATCCCCCTCCCACTTCCTCCCAAGCTACCCGATTTACCCCATAAGAACCTCTTGAAGCAAGACTCAAGCCTCTTGCAAATCCCAGCAGGCAACCGACGCGTCGACAAAAAATAAACTGGGATGGAGGCAAGGACCGAGCGAAGAAGAACCAATCTACCTCCTTTCGAAAGAAGCGTCGCACGCCAACTAGCCAATCTTGCTTCAATCTTCTCCACCACCACACTCCAGTCCTTCAGTCTAGGCCTCCCGATCACCAAGGGAATGCCCAGGTACTCCAACGGCAAGCTGCCCAAAGCAGATCCCAAAATGTTCGCGAAATCCGAAGCCCTCGCCTCCGTTACGCCAAAAGTAATAACCTTCGATTTGTTGCCGTTGATGCATAAGCCCGATAGTTCGCTGAATAGGTCTAAGGTCGTCGACATGGTCGCAACTTCCAAATCATCACCTTCAATGAAGCACAAAGTGTCATCCGCGAATTGAATTAACGGCACGGAAATGATCCCCTTAGAAAAGCCCCTGGAGAGGCCCGCATCAACCACTCGGTCCACCATACGAGCCAAGACATCCGACGCAATCACGAATAGAAGCAGGGCCAGAGGGCAGCCCTGCCGAAGGCCCCGACGCGGTTGAAAGCGCCCCCCTTCCAATCCGCCGTTAAGCAGAAGAGAGAAAGAGATTGTCGTAACGCAGCGTCGCATCCACGAGATCCACAAGTCGGGGAAACCACGCCTCTTAAGAACCGACCAAAGAAAAGTCAAATCGATGCTATCGTAGGCTTTAGCAAAATCAATCTTCCAAAGAACGCCTTGACGCCCCGAGGCTTTCCAATCCGCCACCATCTCCGCCGCAACCACAATACAATCCGAAATTTGTCTCCCTTTGATGAATGTCGCCTGGACGGGGGAGATGAACGAGTCGAGCACCTTAGATAGTCTTCTGGCTAGGACTTTAGCCACGATTAAATAGATGGCATTAGAAATAGAGATGGGGCGAAAATCCCCAATATCCTCCGCCGCCTCCTTTTTAGGAATCAAGAGCAATAAAGCTCTATTAATTCTATCAAAGCCCGCATTACCGCCTAGAATTCCATAATCACGTCGAAGACCTCCGTGCCCACTAACTCCCAAAAATCCTTGAAGAAGGCCACAGAGAAACCATCAGGCCCCGGGGACGCATCAGAATTAAGATCCCACAGCGCCTCTTTAGTTTCCAATAAAGAAACCGGGCTAATAAGCATGTCACAATCCGCAGCAGAGACAGTGGGAACCCCCAAGCCGAGCCACTTCCAACGGCGGGGCTGACGAGCCGACGAGGTCTCCCTGAAATACTCCAAAATGGCGGAACCCATAGCGTTATCCCCGACAAACCGTTGCCCATCAACAGAAATACCACGCATAGTATTATTCCTTTTCCTCCCGTTAGCAACCCTGTGGAAGTAAGCTGAGTTAGCGTCGCCATCTTTGAGCCATTTGAGCCTGGAGCGTTGCCGCCACTCTATGGTTCTCTTCTTGTCCTCCTCCGCCACCTTTTTTTGCGCAGAGGAACGGTCCTCGAGTTCGTTGGCGTTTAGATTCCTCTCGTTCTCCACAGAGTCAAGTCTTGAAATAATGTCTTCCACCTCTTTTCTAAGAGTCACCCGCGCCAAGCGCGTCTCCCGCTTAAAACGTGCCAATCTCGTCCGCAATGAGGCAAGCTTATGACAAATTCGAGCAGCCACAGACCCCTCGACCACAGTGGAAACCCAATGCTCAGTCACCACGTCCCGAAAGGAGGGCTCCAAGAGCCAGCAACGTTCGTATCTGAAAATGCCCTTTGGAGAAAGATCCTCACCAGAATCCCATAGAATTAGCGAGTGATCAGAGAAAGCTCTAGGCCTAGAAGAGACCGAGCACGAAGGGAAACTTTCCAACAATGCACCCGAAGCCAAGAACCGGTCAAGGCGTGAGCGCGAAATACCATTCCTCCAGGTATATTTAATATCGGTAGCCACCAAATTCTCCAGAGCCAAAGATTCCAAAGTCTCTCTAAAAGATAAGGACCCCGGGTCGCAGCCACCCCTAGCCCGAGGGCGGTCAGCGGAGTGAATAGTGACGTTGAAATCTCCCCCAATGATCCACAGAAGACCATCAAAAGCGCGCCCCGCGTCGCGCAGATCCTCCCAGAGATCCTCCCTTCTGATATGACAGCCGGGCCCATAGACGAACGAAAAGGCGATAGGAGTGGGTAAGTCCCTTCTAACCAGCACCACCGAGAGCATATGCCTCCCCATCGAGGAGGATTCGAGAGTAAAAAGAGCAGACTTCCAAGCAATGAAGAGGCCCCTCGCCGCTCCCACCGCATCCAACGCCGAAAAAGAATCCAAAGACCCCGCAGCCATGGTTTAAAAAAACGCGCCTCGAGGCGCAAAGGCGCTCGAGGCGAAACGGGGCGTTGAGAAATCGCCCTGAGGCGACCGCCTCAGACCCCCTGGCAGAGGCGTTCGCCTCAGATGCCTGAGGCGGTCGAGGCGAGGCGCAAGGTGAGGCGTCAGGGGCTTGTTCAATTTTTTTTAAAGAAAAAAATTGTCCTATTCGTATTTTCATATGTTTATAAAGGTTTTGTTGTTGAGTATATATTTATGCAAGATGAATGCTTAAATTTGACCTCTTTCATATTCATATGCTTACATTTAACCTCTTTCATATTCATATGCTTACATTTAACCTCTTTCATATTCATATTTAACATTAACATGTCCAATTATTTCAATAAACTCTTACTATTACACCTTTAAACATATAAGAAAGCGTATACGAATTTGAATACACATAAGAAAATTTTTTTGGACCGGTATGGTGGCACAGGGGGAACATCATACTGTTCTTCATCTGGTTTAGTAGAACATACGATTAGGATTCAAATCGTGTGATTCGTATCAACAACTTGGATATCTTTAGTGGTAACTATAGCCAATCCCTTTTTGATAAAAAAAAGTTAGTGATAGTTACAGCCAATGATTTCCTTTTGGTTGGGTAGAAATTTAGTAGAAAGGTTTATGGCATTAACATATCTTTTTTTAGTGTTCTTATCTTAATAATATCATCATATATTACATTGTTATATACTATATGTTTGTCAGATTATATTATTTCATCAATAAATATATTTATTATATATTTTATATTTATTTTTCTATACAAACTGAGGCTTACGCCTCGACCGCCTCGAGGCTACGCCTCGCCTCGCTTCCAGGGAAAACGCCTCGTTCCGCCTTTGTTTTTTCAAACCTTGCCCGCAGCAAAGGACCGCCAGAGAGTCTCATCCAACCCACGCAACTTCGTCTCCTGGATGAAAGCCACATCACAAGCCCACTCCGACAAGCGGACACCCAGAGCCTTCCTCTTCACGTCGTCCCCCAGCCCCCTCACATTCCAGGAAATGAGCTTCATTAAGGAAAGAGGCGGTTCCCACCAGAATGAGCGAGGCCAGCCGCCACCGCGTCGCGCAACGAAGCGCAAGAATGAACCGGCGTAGGCCGCGAGCGAGATCTGCTCCGTCGTCGGTATCTCTTCCCCGATCGCCAATCAGATCGAGAAACTTGCTCAAGACCGCAGTTCAAATCCGAGCTGTCCAACGCGGGGTTAAACAAACCTTGGATGGGCGAGGCCACATCAACCGAGGAGAAAGTCTCCAGGATGGAGAGCGGAGAAGACTCCAGCAATAAAGGCTTTGACATGTCCCCAAAGATGGCAGAAGCCTCCAACGAGTCGTGCCGACTGTCCTCGACATTAGTCAGCGCCGAGATGGATCCAACGGAGACCCGAGAGGTGCCCTGATCCGAGTCCGCCAACAAAATAGAGGAGTTCCCAGCATGCCAAGATCCGAAAAAACCCGACCCTCCAGCATCGGGATCCGCGGTAAAGATACCCGAACGTGTGCCCGAAAACGACGCAAAATTAATACTGTCCACCTTCCAAGTAAAAGAGCCAAGGAATGAATCGACCTCGGAAGGGCCCCACGACAGCGGATCGCCACGTAAGGCGAGATCACTCGGGAAGCGGGGAGAGTCAGAGAAGGGACGCCCGAAATCAAGCCAAGGGAGCGACGCCTCGCTAACACCCCCATGCACAGCCAGGTGGACCCCGGGAGACGAGGCGTCACGAGAAGCTGGAGAGTCCTTCGACACAACCGGAAGAAGCGCCGGATGAGTCATCGGCGGAGGCCGATGAAGAGGCCGCAAGAAGGAGATCTCCACCGGGAAAGAGAAGCGACCAATGGAGAAGGTATCGAAGAATACCTTCCCCAAGAGATCTTGCAGCGAGCTTCGGCCACATTCCAAGAGAACCCTAGTAGACTTCCAATCTGAGCGTGAGCCCGGCTTGAAACCATCTCCCACAATCGCCAGCAGCTCCCCCCAACGGCGAAGAAGACTGGCCACAACGGGAGCCTTGCGAGAGAGGAGAGGGATCCCCCGCACCTCAACAACACAAATGTCGATATCCATGCAAGCTCCGTCATCGTATCGCAACGGACGCCAAGAAATGTCCTCAAAGAGAACGCTCTTCAATAAACTTTGGCGGTGAGCCACCGATAATCCACGAACGCAGCATCTTGAGGAGTCGAGAACCACCATGTCCCCTTCAAATGTAGGTCCGAGGAAAGCAAACAACTGCTTCCTCACACAATGCCAATCAGTTCCTTTGCGAGCTGCTACCCCAACAGCAACTCTGTCGCACCCAACCTCCTTCACTTAGTGCTCATGCAACGAACCACCAGGCGATCTCTCCCTCCCCTTCCGAACAGAAACAGGTTCCACGCAGCAAATCCCCCCAGCCATAAGTAGGTCACCGCCAACCGAACCCCCGGCAGCTTCCCCCGTGAGAGGGTCGTTGGAGAGAGCAGGGTTATTGAAGCCACGAACCACCTGCGCGAAAGAACATACGCCAGGCCCCCCACGAAAGTTCACGGTAACGGAAGGAGCATGCATCACAGGCTCCCTCCCAAAAGGCTTGCGAGACACTGGAACCGTGCGAGAAGCCCCGAACCAACACGAAGCTTTCTTGTGACCAACCCTTCCACATGAATAGCATCTCGCGGGCAGCCTGCATGATGAAGCCGAATGACCACGATCACCACATCTGAAGCACCGCTTGCCCGGTTTCTTGTGAGAAACGCGGACCCAATCTGCACCCTCATCAAGCTTGTCGGAGGCGACTGCCTCAACGTGAGACCTTCCACCTTGAACGCCTTTTTGTTTGTCGTCGATCGGACCCGCGCAGACCTCGTTGAAGACGTTGGCCGAGCTCTCCATGTCTTTTCCAGAGACGAAGAGAGGCACTCCCGCGAGAGATGCCTTCGGTCTCCACGAAGCTCCAGCATTTGAAGCCCGCCTCGTTGATGTGACCGCAGGGCGAGAGCACTCACGTGCCTCAAGCGAAGGCCTCCACCGTTCTCTCACTCGCCACCGGCGCTTCTCTCGACCTCTCTCCCCTCTTCTCACTCTCTCTCCTACTCTCGCACTCTCCCCACCGCCTCCTATATATATTATGAAAATGAATGCAATAAAATTTTGATGGCACATGTCCTTCGTAAATGTGGATTGAATCATGTGCAATAGCAACACGAAAAAAATTTCCCTGATTTTCAATACTTTGAGATCGTTGCGAATGTAATAGTGCGAATGCGCCACAAACGGGCACCCGGATCCAAGGGCGTCACAGTTTGGTATCAGAACCGTGGTACCTCGATACGCACATTTGTAGTACTACAATTCCGATCGCATTAAGTTCTCGGATAGCGACAGTCTTCCGACTTGTCGTGAGTCCGAGAAGGAAAATATGACATTCAAATTCCATAACCACAAATGTCATCAATTTCACTAATTTTCATATTATATCACAAGAAGAGAAAAAGCATATAGTGCTAGCTTCATTAGGAACAGTCGCAAAGACTCTATCTTCTCCATATCACATCCAAGGGCCAGGTGGTCAGTTGTTCGTCATTTCACTGATAGTCAGGTACTTGCCAGTACTGATTGACAGTCACGAGATGATCGCAGATTGTCTCTTACTACAGTTTGATGAGTTGACTTGATTCTAAGCATGGATTGGTTATCATCTCATCATGCTCTAGTTGGTTGCTTTAATAAGACGATTGTCTTTAGGATTCCAGATTTACATGAAATCACTTTTGAGGGTACTTTACATGACTCCAAAATGGAGTACATTTCGGTGTTGCGAGCTCAGCAACTTGTTGACCAGGGATATGATTCCTACTTAGCATTTGTTCGGGACATATCCGATCATGAGCCAATGACACAGGACATCAGAGTTATATAGGAATATCCAGATGTGTTTCCTGATGAGCTACCAGGATTACCCCCAGAGAGAGATATCATGTTTGAGATGACGTTACTACCAGATACACAACCGATCTCGATAGTACCATATCGCATGGCTCCAGCTGAGTTGAGGGAGTTGAAGGTGCAGTTACATGAGTTACTTGCCTTGGGATTCATAAGGTCAAGCACTTCACCTTGGGGTGCTCCAGTATTATTCGTCAAGAAGGATGGATCCATGAGATTATGCATCGATTACAAGTAGCAGAACAAGAGAATGGTGAAGAATCATTATCCTTTGACACGCATCGATGATTTGTTCGATTAGTTCCATGGATCTTCGGTGTTTTCGAAGATCGATCTTCATTCAGGCTATCATCAACTGAGGATTCGAGAGTCCGATATTACAAAGACAGTCTTCAGGACTCGCTATGGACACTATGAGTTTGTGGCGATGCCGTTTGGGCTCACCAATGCACCTGCAGCTTTCTTGGATATGATGAACCGGATCTTCCGTCCATACTTGGACAAATTTGTGGTGGTGTTCAATGATGATGTGCTCATATACTCACAGAATGAATGAGATCATGCGAATGATCTACGAATTGTCTTGGATACATTGCGGGAGCACAAACTATATGCCAAGTTGAGCAAGTACGAGTTCTGTTTATCCCAGGTCTCATTTCTAGGGCATGTCATTTCTAGAGCAGGTATCACGGTTGATCCTGCGAAGATTGAGGCAGTCATGTCTTGGGAGCAGCCCAAGACAATTACTCAGATTCGGAACTTCCTCGGATTAGCGGGCTATTACAGAAGCTTCATCAGCGGATTTTCACACAGTGTTCGCCCTCTAACACGATTGATCCATTCATTTGGGATGATTCATATGAGCAGACCTTCAAGACACTGAAGGAGAGATTGACTACAGCGCCTATTCGTGCTCTTCCTTCAGGCACTCAGGACTATGCAGTCTACACAGATGCATCTGGAGAAGGTTTATGAGCAATGTTGATGCAGAGAGGTCATGTGATTGCTTACGCATCACGACAATTGAGACCGCATGAGCGGAATTACCCTACTCATGAGTTCGAGTTGGCGGCAGTTGTCTTCGCCTTGAAGATATAGGCCCACTATCTATATGGGGTAAACTTCGAGATTTTCACTCATCGTAAGAGTTTGAAGTACATCTTTGATCAGAAGGAACTGAACATAAGGCAACGTAGATGGCTCGAGCTACTGGAGGATTATGATTGCACGATCTCTTACCATCCCAGTAAGGGAAACGTGGTTGCAGATGTGCTTAACAGGAGATCCCATGCTGAGGGTACGACGAACTGAAAATATACATGGGATATACTCACAGCTTTGATCGATTGGCATCCTCATAAGAGTGCATCCATATCCATAGTCGTACCTCCACAATTCAACAGTTCATGGGATCGCATCGTCGAAGGTCAAAAGACAGAAACATGGACGCCAGATAGATACATGCGCGCCGTCAAGGATGAGGTTGATGATTTTGTGGTGACAAAGTCCATTTTATGGAAGGCAGTAAGGTTGCAGAAATCGGTAGTCGGTACTCGGTCGATGGGGTCACTGACTAAGGATTAATCGGCAGTCGGGAGACTAATCGGATTTAGTCAGCCATTAATCGGTTTTGAATTTTTATTTATTTTTAATATATAAATCATTTTTTATACATATATTCTTATATATTTGCAATATAAGTCATTTTTTATACATATATTCTTATATATTTGCATAGATTTGAACATTTTCTATACTATTATAATGAAACAAAAGGAGCAATTGACTTTAAATATAACATTAAGCATATTAGAATAGATTTGATTTTAAAAAAAGCAAAAAATAAAAAAATAAAAAACCTCTATGTAAAAGTCGGCCAAGTAGTCAACCGACTAGTCGGCCCGATTAGTCGGGTTGACCGACTAATGGCCGACTAGGCCTAGTCGAGTCGGCTACCCCCCGACTCGACTCGTCGGACCGACTAATCGGCCTAGTTGGCCGACTTTTACAACAGTGGAAGGCAGGAAGGGTCGTTGTGCCCAACAATGAGCAGTTGCGCAGAGATATTCTTGATGAGGCACACAATTCACGGTTATCGATCCATCCAGGCAACACCAAGATGTATCGTGATCTGTGTCGACATTTCAGGTGGAATGGAATGAAGCGCAATGTGGCGCAACATATCAGCAGATGCATGACCTGTCAGATGGTCAAGGCCGAGCATGGGAGACCACCAGGATTACTGCAGTCTCTCCCTATTCTCGAGTAGAAGTGGGAGGGCATTTTTATGGATTTTGTCACAGGTCTGTCGAAGACGTCAGGTGACCATGATTCTATTTGGGTTGTTGACAGGTTGATCAAGTCAGCCCATTTCGTATATGTCAACATGACCTATACACCATCCAGATTGGCTAGGCTTTATGTGCAGAACATTATCAGACTTCATGGTATACCACATGAGGTGGTGTCTAACAGGGACTCACGATTTACATCGCACTATTGGCATCAGTTCATGTCAGCACTACAGACAGAGTTGAAAATGAGTTCTGCTTATCATTCACAGACAGATGGACATAGTGAGCGCACCATTCAGATGCTTGAGGATCTACTTCGTGCATGCACTTTGGAGTGGAAAGGATCTCGGAAGGATCATCTGCCATTGGTTGAATTCACGTACAACAACAGCTATCATTCTAGTATCGGCATGGCACCATTAGAAGCCCTATACGGGCAGATATGCCTCACACCTCTCAGTTGGCGTGAGGTAGGTGATCATGCTCTATACTTCGTAGACCTCTTAGAGGAGATTGCGAGAGTTGTTGATATTGTGAGACAGAGGCTTCTGATGGTACAAATTCGCTAGAAGAGCTATGCAGACCGTCAGAGAAGAGACTTGGAGTTTCAGGTAATACAATCATCTTCTCTTAAATCATTTCAAACATGAATTGTTAATATTCAACTTAATCTCTCATATTAATAAAACTCCTGTAAATACAGGTAGGAGATTAGATATTCCTTCGAGTATCTCCCATGAAGGGATTTCAGAGATTTGGTGTTCGTAGCAAGTTGGCGCCACGATATGTTGGACTTTTCGAAATTCTTACTCGTGTCGGGAAGGTGGCCTATTGGGTTGCCCTTCCTCCACATCTTTCAGCAATACACGATGTACTCCACATATCCAACCTGAGAAAGTATGTGCACGATCCTTGACATGTCATCAGCTACGAGAATTTAGACGTGGAGCCTGATTTGACATATGAGAAGAGACCAGTACAGATACTTGATAGTGTTGTGAGGAAGCTTCGCAGTAAGGAGATTCCATTGGTCAAGGTGTTGTGGCACTGACACAACGTCGAAGAGGCGACATGGGAGACCGAAGTTGACATGCAGGCACGATACCCGCAACTTTTCGCAGGTAATCACAAGCACTTTAATTATGTAAAAAATGGCAAGCTTTCCCTTTGATGTTTTTATTAATTCAAAACCCTTTAAAGTTTTTATGGTCAGATGAAACTCAACTTTACTCAAGTCTCGAGGACGAGACTTCCTTTGAGGTTTTTATATTTGTAACATCCGGATTTAATTGAACCCGAACATGACCTGATTAAATGTCCGATTAATCCAATAAAGTTGTCGATTGGTATTAGATAACTTAAATCGATCAATTGATCGTAAATCAAAAGTCAGTCGGGAGAAATCAACCAGAAATCGATCGCATCGTAATACGTGCCCGAAAAAGCTGCGACGTAAATTCGAAAACCGCGAAACAAACCGAGACCATCATAAAATCCATTTGACGAAATAAGAATGGAATCGACCGTTCGTCAATCGGAGGTCGTTTAATATTTTAAATTCACAAAATTTAAATCAAAACCAAAACAAAATCATATCTCGAAAATTTTGAGGGTTCAAAACCCGGTCGGAGGTATATTAATATTATACTCATTTTGATTGTCGTTCAGAGACGATCAAATCGAAATATTGCGCGTCAAATTCCAACTCTCGAGGCGCGGATACGGTCAACTTTAAGTTTGTCAAGTAAAGAGAATTTTGATGTTTTTTTAAAAAAATACATTATTCAATTTCTGCTACAGACACACAGTTTGCTCGATAGCAAAAAATAAAATAAAATAATTAATTAAAAAAACAACAGACTGTTGGAGCCTCCACTTGCCCCTTTACCTCTCTCCACTTAACTTTCAACAGCCACTCCACTTGGCTATGTTTGTGGGTTTTTTTAAAACACTTGTCAATGATTGATAGTCCCTCCCCCTTATATATATCATCCAAAGCCCTGTTATCTCTCCCCCGTTTCCCCCATTTCGTTCCTTCCAAATTCTCAATCAACTTTTCCCAATCGTGAGAAAGAGCTCCAGCCTCCTTTTTAATTTCTTCTCTGCAACAGCAGCTGGAGCTGCTATGAGCTGCTATCTTTTGGTGTTGATCCAGCATTTGTTGAAGCCCAGGTTCCTGTTGCATGCCTTGAAAGAGTACAATTCCATTACTTCTTTGGGATTTTTACCCGGCAGACCCTATAATCTTTGTCAATTACCTCTGCGACCTTTGAAACATCGTAATTCCTCCCTCACCCCTGTAAACTTGTTAATTTTTATCCTACAACCCCTGTGGTTAACCCCCATCCCTATAACCGTTAAAATCAACCGGATTCTGTTATCTTCTTTTATACTATACCCAATTTATTTATCAAATTTACTAGAAATGCCATTCCCTCCCATCCTCCACCCCCATCTGCCCCTCCCTCCTACCGTCCATCTCCAGTTGAAGACGTCGCCTCCCCTCCCCCAGTCCATCGCTGCCCCTACTCGAAGCCCCCTCCCCCGTCAGCCGACCTCCCCTGCTTGTCGCCGCTCGAAGCCTCTCCCTCGGTAATCAGGCTCCTGCTCGAAGCCGCAACCGCCTCTCGAACCCCTTCCCCTCTAAGCTGCCGCCTCCCCTGGGTCCGTCCCCGATCGGACACCCACCCCCGGTCCCCATCCCGTTGCAAAGCCCCCTCCCTCCGACTCCCCCGACCCCAACCCGCTACAACCCCCCCCCCCCTCATCCCTGTCCCGCCGCCTGCCCCTGCAAATACCGCGCCCCTGCTCGTCGCCTCCCCCTGCAAGTACCCGCCGCCTCCGCTGCAAGGCCCCCCCATCCTCGTCCCGCCGCCTGCCCCTGCAACACCCCCCCCCCGTCCCCCCGTCTCAGTCCCGCTGCCTGCCCCTGCAACTCCCTCCCCCCCCCCCCCCCCCCGCACCCCGCGTCCCTGTCCTGCCCCCCCCTGCAAGTGCCCCCCCGTTCCCGCTCAAGCTTATGTTCTTCTCCAGCAGGCTGGCTGGCTCCCTCGATCCCGCCAACCTCCCTCGATCTGGCCATCCTTGACGGTGCAGTGGGAGGAGAGGCTGTCAGAGGAGGGAGGATTTTTTTTACTTTTCTTGGTTAATTCTAGCTGTCTGATCATGGATCGGTTAGATTAACTCATTTCTAACTCAAAGAAGTTAACTCTAGATGTGTCAGTTTAACGGTAGGGTTCGTAGGGTAAGACGGAGCAACTTTACGGGGGTGAGGGAGGAATTACGATGTTTCAAAGGTCGTAGAGGTAATTGACAAAGATTATAGGGTCTGCCGGGTAAAAATCCCTACTTCTTTTTGTTGCCTTGCATGTGCAACATCTCCTTTCTTGCTACTGGACTTATGCTATTTTAATGATCTAAACTCTCAACTTTGCATAGATATGGGGTTTCTTTAGATGTCTTTCTCCTGATACATATATGAAACATCTTGTTCATATTAGGTCTCATCTGGATATGGAAATAAATCCGAAATAAATCATGATTTAATTATTTTCCAGAATACACATCTTGTCATCTTAAGTTTACTGCTCATGAGATATGAATGGAGATCTAAAGCGCATCCTATTTAGCAAATCTCATATCTTTACTGTTATTATTATAAAAAAACATATGGAAGAATTGTTTAACGTAAATCTTAGGATCTATAATAAAGTTACTGGACAATTTTTTCTGCATGCAGGTCTTGCATTTGAAAAGATCATGGAATTGGGATTTTATAGACTTAAATATTCATTCAGTTAAGATATGAGGTATAAATGAGACTGGGATTTCTTTATTGCAAAGTCAGGATAATTAATCCTTAGTTTTGGTTGAGTATGTGTAAACTCAAATACCATATATATATATATATATATATATATATATATATATTGTTAAATAAAATTATGTAAAAATTCTTAACATAACTAGAAGAGCAGTTAAATTCACTGTTTCGATAATATTTTTTTAAGCATCACTGATACAGTAGGATTACATTAATTTCAAATCAAATACAACTTTTAATTCCATTACCTAATTGCAATATTTAGTTTCTAACGACACTAAGTCAAATAATAGTTTCACCTCGTGAATCTTTTCTTGAAAAATATAGTACTATATTCCTGTGCAATAACATATCCATTATGCCCTTCTGATTATATCATTATCTTTGTCATGGTTCTTCTAAGTACATAGCCGACCTTGGGTTACAACTCAAAATTCATAAGTGTTAGGACCAAGTTACATTTGCATAGGCACAATCTTTTGTCACAATAAATAGCACAATCTAATTACTAAATTATAACTATGTCATGCCCTGCTGTTAGGTAAACTAACGCATGCACATATGCCATAGATTATATTCCTTTATTTTAGGGGTCAAAAATATCTGGAATTTACATTATCACATGGATCAAGGATTGTGTTCAAATCCAGTTCAAATTTCATGGAATAGGATTAGATGCACATTAAGTGCTAGAACATATACTACTACTATAATATGAAATTAATGATGAATAAACTTAAGTTGTTGTCTCATATACTGTAGATGCAATACGTATAGTATAATATGAAATTAATGCTACGAACAATCACTATACAATTAGCCTCTCATGGAGTAATAATCTTTCAAACATATTGTAGAATAATACTTGAATAATTGGATGGGATGGTACGCTATTCGTATATATGGAGTAGGCGTTCCAAGGGGTTGGACATACACCCTTGGGCTCCCGAGTAGAAACCTAGATTGGTATAGTTAACCACAAAGATTGAGAAAGGATGATGAACCAAGAAATGGGGAACCAATATTGACCGATAATTAATAGTGTCGGTCACGATGACTTTTACATCTGGTCGTGCGAGGGTGCGGTGACCCTCAACTGGACGGGAGATAGGAAACCCAGTTTGGGTAGCGGCTGCTAAATGCGCGGGTCTAGGATCCCAGTCCCTTCATGATTTTTACGCGAGCTCGTGGTGTTTTTACACCTCGTTGGGATCCCGACTTTTGACCTATCCGCTGACCCTTTGTTTTAAAGATACCCATACGGGAGATCCTTGGTTTTCCGTTTTGTACGAGTTCGTTTGCCTGTTACCGGTCGAGCCGGTTTCTAGAGTGACTTTTCCGGAGAGTCTCTCTCACCCGTCTCCGGAGCGTAATTTTGGAGTAGACCTTTCCCTCTATTGGACCGCGGTTCCAATTAGAGGGCGAGACGGAAGAGTTTTTTTGAAGGCTACCTCACTGCGTGAGTTTTTGGTTACTTGTCGCCGGCAGACTTGGCAATGCTACATCCGAATCATCCATGTCTTCATCTAAGTCATCTAGGGTTACATCTGATATAGTGGCAGTTGAGGTTTAGAAGAGTTTCAATCAAAGTTGAGTTGGCAGGAAGTGACTATAATTAAATTGGATTCGAAATTCCTATAAGCTAGTGGACGTATTGGGAACTTAGTTAGGATGCATTATACAATACCGCATGTCTACGGAGGCACCCAAACCCTAAGGCATTATTCATGCCTTACAGTCATAGTGTGAGGTTATACAAAGATCAAGAGCACATACTATCCACTAGACTATAAAAGAGAAATAGAATTGAAAATTGATTAATATATTATCCTCACCGTCATAAATAAATTAAGAGTAAAATAAATTACCACCTCACTAATTCATTACCAAGATAACTTGATCTCAATGACAAGATAGCAATATATACTCGCTGGCCTAATTTTTTATAGGAAGTGTTATAAATGAGAAATATTGGGAAAATGAGTAATAAGGGGGAAATGCTTGTAGGATAAAATTGAAAACCTTCTTCTACGCAGGTAGTGGTAGATTTTTATTCAAGCATGCCAGTCTATTTGCTTGCTTTTGAACATATTAAATGCCTGCTTATTTTATAATATGACATATGGGTGTACCAACGCTCGCCGACGCCTCTTCTTCCCTACACGTTTTGGCAGGCAAGGAGGCTACAGTACTATAACAGGTTGATGACTTCTGGAGATCGTGTTTATACTAGATGGTACGGTTTCTTTTGTCACGTTTGTTGCAGCTTTTGGTCAATTGTGATGTAAATGTTTCTTTCTCTTCTATATATATTTTGGGATACGTGTATGAACCGCTTAAGATGCGAGAAAACCGCTTAAGATGGTTTGGTCATTTGCAAAGAAGGACAACTATTGCACCGGTGAGGAGATGCGAGTGGTGGGATGTTGAGCCGGCTAAGAGAGGGCGAGGACGGCCCAAGAAGTGTTGGAAAGAGACTATACGAAGGGATCTTAGTTTTTTGGATATAAGTCTGAGATTGACCCAAGATAGATCTGAATGGAGGCGAAGAATCCATGTAGCCGACCCTACTTAATTGTGGGAAAAGGCTTTGTTGTTGTTGTTGTATACGTGTATGAACCGTCGACTTCTCTTGTACATGTATATATATTATGAAAATGAATGGAATAAAATTTTGGTGGCACATGTCCTTTGTAAATGTGGATTAAATGTCATGTGCAATAGCAACGCGAAAAAAAATCCCTTATTTTCAATACTTGGTGAGATCGTTGCGAATGTAATAATGCGAATACGACGTAAACAGGCACCGGATCCAAGTCGTCACAAGTAGGGTCCACAACGGTCTGATCCTCGACCCTCCTCCTATCTCGTAAACTCGCCAGCAGCACCAGATACACACAAGAGAGGATCTCTACGATGTCGTCACCAGAGGTCGCAACCCAGCAACAACCAATTTTTCTTGTATGCAGGTGGATTCCCAGGACTTGAATGCAACCCAGCACCAGATACTTGTTGCAAATATACACTTAGATGATACATATAGATCATCTTTGATCCTTATATCACACATATCGGTCATATCAAACATATCATTGTTAATATTGATTGGTGATTAATGAATATTGGAGGAATCAAAGTAGTTAAGTTAAGCACACTTAGAACACATGTTTCGTTCATGGAAGACAGTGAATGGCATTGAGATGAGTCATTTGATTCAAAAACATACATGATGATTAATGAGACATTATTTCTTTAGTATAAAAGGTATCTGTTCACAAAAATAAATGAAAAAATGTAAATTAATGCAATATTGTAAAAGAGATTACCTAAAAGAGATGTAATTTAACTTAACTTCACAACATAACTCAAAACCCCCAAATTAGTTCCTCAAATATCTCATCAAATTATAGATCCAATTTTTAATTCACAGAATTAATTAATTACTAATTCTTAGTTAACATAAAGCACCAAAAATCTTATTCTTTATGTCTAGAGCATGAGATCCGAGTTTATTCTTTCATAACTTAACTATCTTCACAACATAACTCAAAAACCCCAAATTAGTTCCTCAAATATCTCACTAAATTATAAATCTAATGTTTAATTTATAGAATTAATTAATTACTAATTTTCAGTTAACATAAAGCACCATAAAATCTTATTTTCTATGTCTAGAATATTTTTTTGAATGAATTCTATGTCTAGAACATGAGATCTTAGTTTATTATTTCATAACTTGACTTAATTTCACAACATAACTCAAAAAGCCCAAATTAGTTCCCAAATATCTCACTAAATACTTCAAATCTTACCCAAAATATCAAGAATATGCACTACCTAACAACTAGGAACAAAACCCCGAAGAAATTTCACTATTTCAACATAAAATTTGGAGTAGATCCAGGGCTTACCTCAAAGAAGGAAGGAAGGAACTTTGACAATGAGTTTCCAGCAAGATATGGGCGAAATGGGAGATATTGGGCGATATGGGTCAATTTCGGTGGATTATCTCGACGATATATCGCCGACACATGATATACTGACCTCGTATTGTTGATAATCCGAGAAAAAGATATGAAGGATGATATCGATATTGACATCTCACCGATACCGATATATTAGAGATATATCACCGACATATCGTGATATTGCCTACCATGTTCTCCAGTAGAGACCTCTATGAGTACCGCCACCATAAGGTGACCAAATAATGGGAGTCCATCATTAGGTCATTGCAACGGGTCTCTCTCGATGAGAGACTCGAACTATGCTTCTCCCAAACACTAGATAAGGGAATGAAATCTCTACTCTAGATTCCCTACGAGTCTCTCTGTGTTGAGGCTTTTTTCAAAGAGTTGTGCCATATAAGGTCCACATTCAAATCCTAAGCCTCGTTTACAAGTAGGGGTACCTTTTCAAAAAAGATCATATATATGGTTTTACCAACACTCATACATATAATGGAAGAGGACATCAATACTCAACCTACCTCTCATATCCATCTCAGGTCCATGTAGGAGATACAAATCCATCAAAATTACTTCCCCTTTCTTTTTCTTCTTTTTATCCATCATCAATTTGTGGACATTTTCTCTCATTTTTCAATTGCTTATATTTTTTTCCTTGGTACCTTTTTCCATTCATCTTTTTTTGTGGCAGATGTAAAAAAGGATCTTTTCTTTGTTTGTATGCATCACCCTCCTTCGTAGCTTTTCTTTTGCTTTTCCTTTTCTTTCATCGTTGCTTTTTTTATCAACCCATTGTGTCTTAGTGAGTCGATATCAAGAAAAAATATAGAGGGCACTAGTCAAGGTATTTAGTTCCCTTCCTTTTTTCCTTGAATGAAGATCAAGAACCCTTTTTTTTGTAAGGTAGGATTTTTCTCGTTGTGATGTCGCTCGACAATCTAGGTTGCCTCTCTCTCTTGCGTGTTGAGCCTCTCCATGATAGTTGGAATCCCTATGTCAGCATGTTGGACGTGATGATGCAAACTTAGGAGCTCTTACAATGTAGCAGAGGCAAAGCACTATTAGAAAAATACCATAGTAAGAGTCAGTACGTGCATGTCGAAGGCACAAGACACTTGTGTTTCTTGCTTTGCATTCTCATCTCCATGCGCACCTTGTTCATGCAAGAACCTTACTACCCTTGATTGGTGTCATCTCCTTTGTTACCAACTTTGCATCATCATAGTTGTTGGTGTCTCTTTAGCACTACTTCAAGTTGCTGCTTAATGTGAGTGTTTAAAAAGGTATATGGGGTTTCAAAGACCATCTTCTCCGATGCCGCTACTTAGTGTGACCTCACCACTGACTATATAGTTGCACCTCATAGAAGACCAACAACAACCCAAAAATCACAAGGACCTTCAATAACGCTCGAAGCAAAATACCCAAAACTAACGTGTCATCTTGAAAGCTGGAAAATCAAAATGATACTCTCTTTGAAAAAAGACTCTTAACAAAAATAGATATTCTCTTGAAGAAAATTCCTCAAGATAAATCTCTTTAGCTGAATTTCTATTACCAAGTGCAAATATAAATGACAATGCAAATCAAGGATAAGATTAAAACTTAACTTTATGTGGAACCTTACTCCTAAAGGAGAAGATTAAACCACAAAAGAAAGCCCCAAAGGTTATGTTTCTTATGGTGTTTTTTCTCATTGAGTATAGGGGGCATAGGGCTTGATATATATCCCTACCAACTCAAACACGTCCAACCACTCGTTTATGTGATAAAAAATAATAACTTCACAATTAGCCCAATTCACAATTCTCTCAGCATGATCTATCTAAGCCTCTCAAAAGCTCAATCTCATTGTAATATCTTCTTAAGCTCCACATCTTCCGACTATCATTGTGCTTCAATTTCATTGTTAGGGAAGCAATCTAAAAACTATAGTTAAATTAATGTTTAACTAACCACTGTTTTTTTTCTAAATTATATATAATGAGGTACCTGGGTGCCTTCCTTATGTCAAAGGAGAATTATTTCTTTGAGGGTTGTTCAAGAAAGATATTGTTATACAAGAGGTTACACTATACTTGATTTGTAAGTGGTGTAGAATAGTGGAAAAACTCTGATGGATAACAAACTGTGAATCTTAGATTGTTTTTTAATGGGTTTCCAAGTAAAAAATCAATGTGTTATTGTAGCTTAGATTTTATTTTCAGAATGTTGTCGCACGATTCAAACCCCCTTCTTGTGCCTGTTAATTCTTACAAACCAAACATCAAATGAGGCTTTCATGGAAAGATCAATTATGGTGTATTTTTCTATTTACCATTTGCCATGGTATGTTTGGTTTTTTTTTCATGGCAAAATGAAAAAATTGAGTTTGTGCAAGCCCTTGAAGGAGATTCCATTTAATTAAAGTGCTTGATTTTTGGTTAAGCTCAATCATGTGGTATTTTACCCTTACATTGTGTGTTTTCCCCTATAAAAACTTTGAACATCTATGATTGATTTTTTTTATATTGATTTTGTTATGTGGGTGTGGTTGCATAATATCTTTCAACATATCATGCAGGACCCATTTGTCAACCTCGTAGTGATTTTAATCTGTGATCCAATAGTACGGTGGAATTTTTCCCATCAATAAGTATTGGAGTTCCATGTTGAAGTACAAAAAAGTAGTTTCCTACTACAAAAAGAATTAGAATCTAATTCAGAACAAAGAAACAAAAGATGAGGCATCTCACCAGAATAGAATCAAATGCAGGAAGAAAATCAACTTGGTGTGTCACTAACAAGACAATCTTTTCAGACAGTGCATCCATGACATAGTCCTGTGCAGAGAAAAAGGGCCGTTAAATGTCGTGAAGAAAATTCTTTCTGCAAATTTATGAGGATGTCCGTTACATTAAATAAACTAGTTGCTGTATGTGCATCTACTGCACTAAATGGATCATCTAAGAGATATATATCAGCATCTTGATAAAGTGCACGAGCAAGTTGTAGTCGCTGCTTCTGGCCGCCGCTGAGATTAACCCCCCTCTCTCCTATTTCAGTAAGATCACCAAAAGGCAGCACCTCAAGATCCCTGACTAAAGAACATTTCTCTAATGTTTCTCGATACCTTTGCTTATCCATTGCAGCACCAAAAAGAATATTTTCCTGAATGGTGCCTGTAGGTATCCAAGCAGTTTGAGATACATAAGCAATCCTTCCTGATACTTGAATCTGCAACTTAAAAGAACCACATTAATCTCAAGGAAATGAAATACTGATATCCCAAAACACATATACAAAAAAAGAATCAACTTAACAAATGACACTCCCGTCTCAAAGTATCATTGGTGCCTGATGTTCTACATAAAAGCATGTCCAGTTTTAGTTAACAAAAATTACATATAAGGAAAATTTGTTGTGACAAAATATTAGGAGAATCACCCCCACAAAATTTTACCAACATTTATTTACGGAATCAAGATAGCCCTTTATTCATGTAAAAAAGGTGGTAGAGCAGAAAATTACTTAAAACCTCGTTTTCAGTACAATGATAAAAAATTACCGTGCCTGCTGTATTTGGAATCTCTCCCAGAACTGCAGCAAGAAGAGATGATTTTCCCGAGCCAACTTCCCCGCATATTGCTACCTTATCATTATGCCTAACCTCCAAGTTTACATTCCTCAAAGTAGGTCTCGGTGAATTTGTTTCCCATGAAAAACTAGCATAGTTTATGAAGAGGGGATATTCAACACTGTCCATGTGTTTCTTTCTCATGTAAGCGTTCTGCAACTCAGGTGCATCTAGAAACCTGACTATCCGTCCAAAGGCAACGTTTGCTTGTATCACGACTCCAATCACATCCGGAATCGTCCTGACCGGATCTTGAACAAGACGTAATGTCGCAACAAATGTAAAGACGCTGCTAGCATCTAAAGGGATCCGAAGAATATAGCAAGCCAAGAATGTCGCTATGGAAACTATGACAGGAGATGACCAAAACAATAAGCTATTATATGCCCTCCTCAACTGAAATGCCGACAACCACTTGATTTCCACTTTCCTTAGTTCTTCAATTACAGCCTTGAAATGTGTCTCCCATGCATAAAGCTTCAAAACTTTCATGTTTACTAGAGCTTCTGTCACCGCTTTTAGCCTCTCGTCTTGTGCTCTCATAAGTTTGGTCTGGAACTTATGCTGAAGTTTGGCCAGTGGTGTGTTGCATACAACAGTTAGCACTATCACAGCAAGCGAGGCAAATGTAGCAAGTCCCAGGACATTGTAGAGAATTAGCAAAGCAAGGCACAGCTGGAGGACTGTTGTCCATGTCTGATGCATGTAGAAGGGAAATTCTCCAATCCTATAAGCATCTACAGCGACATAATTCATGATCTCACCTGAAGAGTGTACCAGTTTTGATGCAGTGGAGAGCCTCAGCTGCTTCCTATATATAGCAGCAGACAAAAGAGACCTTATTTGAAGGCCCAAAGTCCTGCTGCGGAAGTACCACTGGCGTTGTGCTACCGATTCCAAATTTTTTGCAGCAAAGAAAGCCAATGCCAACAGGAAACATTCCAGTCGGGAGTTATCCTCTTGTTCAACCAATTTAATGAAAGATTTCAGAAGTATCGGGCCAGAGGATAGTGTGAGTATCTTGAGGAATGCAAAGACCCCGCTAATTAAAATGCTGCACCAATAGCAATCGACAATGGCCCTAAAAACAGATGGGGGTGTCTGAATCTGTCCATTCAACTTCTCCATGAATAAATTATAGCAAGTTTCAGCCTGATCAATGTCGCGCAGTCGAGGTATGTCATGCTCCTCCAATGGTTTCTGAAAACCGCCCTTCATAAGAGGATTCAACCACCAAAATGAAAGTTTATTGAGGAATCCAGCAGTTGCAAATGGAGTGACATGGTCTTTTGAATCAACTTCAACGCTGTGAGGCTCTTTATTTAGAGTCGTAAGAAGGGGCTCAAACCCATTTATATCTTCTCTTCTATTTGTCATTGAAGTGCATAAAATTAAAATAATAGCTCCTGGTAAAGACAATAGGTCTAGAATTTCTTTGAGAGACACGACTCTGACCAAAGCAATTTCCAAAATGGCTGAAAGACAAAGAAACGTTGCCAATGCAACCACGACCCCTAACCAAACTCTCAAGTATGCTCCTTCATATAAACTTCTTCTGATACCAATGCTTGTGCAAATAAGCATCCAAGTAAAGCCATGCAAAGCAGGTAAAGCCCACAAATGTAGAGGTACAACAACCTTTGATCTCCTCAATTCATCTCCAAGTACATACAACCCCAGGACAAGATAACCAAGTCCTAGACATCCATTATAAAGTGAAGATGATAACCACCACAGTGAAATCGCCCGTGGAGAACTCCGCAATCGAAGTCGACCCGCGGGCAAGATCCACATGAAGCTCAAAAGGAACATGAACAAGAGGAGGACATCAATTGAGATTACTACAACATGGTTGATACAAGAAGAAGGATAGAGCAAAGCATAGTTGCCACAGCCGCCCTCATCATCAAAGAGACAATCTGACTCCCCGCACAATGCAACTCCAACATCTAGCAAGAATTAAGATTTAAACTACTCAGCCTACAATAAACATGAACCAAACACCCGATTGACGCGGACAAAAAAACTACTCAAAAAAAACAGAACTTTGTGGATTACCTGACAGAAACCCCATCAAGATTTCACCTTTTCTCGTAGAACGTGAACTTACAATAAAGTATTCAACCTGTATATCTCATTTGCTCCAGGACAAAGCGGCCTGAAATGGGTCACAAAGATCAAGGTAAGAAAGAGTCGAGTGACACCTGTGTAGATAATGAAACATGGATCGAATGGGCGATTTACAGCCGTGTGGGGGATGAAACTATCTTGAAACCGGCACAAGATGGGTGGATCACGCAAAGTGATGAAGGTGGAACTATACACAGAACCAGACAAACAGAAAATACAAGATTCTTTGTGTAGGGATATCGTCACTGCTCACGCTATAAAGAGACTGTGTGTGCGCGCGAGTGTGTGTTCGACAGCAAGAGGCCGATCGTTCGTGGCTGCTTCGTGGGATCGAATCTTGATGAGGGCGTATATACGTTACGATGCTGGGCATCGGTTTCCACACAAGTATCCATAGTCCTCTTGCTCCTCACCACCTACATGTGGCCTTTTTCTATCACTGACCATGGAATCGAAGAACCATTTGTAGCTCCTCATTCCCTTCGGCCTATCTCTCCTTCGTTTGTTTTCCACATAACCCCAATCTGTCCGTTACATGTTCTTAATTTTTTTACAAAGATAATATTAATATAATTTTATAGGATTTTTTAGAATTTTTGAAATATAATATTATATTAATTTTATTTATTAATTAAATTTTTTAGACCCACTTAATGGTCTAGTGGTAGTACGGTGTGTCTACCGCACAAAAGATCGGGGGTTCAAATCTCACTCTTGCATGGATTGCGCTAGATAGTCGACGGCCAGCGTAAAAAATAGTTGAATATTTCAACATGGATTTGAGCAAAAATCCACGTAGCCGACACTACTTATGGTGGGAGAAGGCTTACTACATTTTATTAATTAGTTTTTTATTAAATGGTAAGGTTTTATTAAGTAGTAATTTCTCTCCCCATCCTTCAAAAGTATTATATTTAAAGCAATTGTTTATTACTTGACTTGTAGACCATCAAATCAATTCCTTTGGGATAAGAGATGGAAAGTCTCTCACTTCAAGTACATCTATCTAGTCTTACATAACTTACATTGTTAAAAAAAGACTTGACTTATTTTCTTATTGTTAACCTTTAAGTTCATAGATCAAATGCTTACTTGAATATGCAATTGGTGTCAAAATGAAGACAAATACATTATGAGCGAATTCTCATGGATATACAACATTAGAATAGAAAGTTTTGGCATATTTCTACAAAAGGAAGATTCTACCTTAGAAACATTTTTTTGAACAACAATTCTCAAATTACATTACAACAAAATGGGTCTACAAGAATGAATTTTTTGAATATTTATTTTTTTATACATATTAGAGGTATGAGTGTATATGTTATGAGAATGATTTTATATCGTATATCTTGTATTTCATAAATGTTAGAGAAATCAGATACTCGCGTTCCTTTTTTTATAATAAAATGTATATCAAACTTTTAAGATGGCAATACTTAAAACTAAAACTTGTATTATATTTGAATTTGCAAATTCCAAAGTTACATGCTAGTTTGTCATCAACATAATACACAATCAGATGGAAGTTGCATGTAATGTTGTATTTTATATTTCAAATACTTTTATCACTTTGTTAAAAATATAAAGGTGAATTTATTCTATATTTATTGGTGCATGAACTTTATTTGGTTAACATCAATGAGCATGTGATTTATAGCGTACATTTTTTTGCATGATAATTTATTAGTGATATTATATCACTATCATGTTTTCTAACGTCTTTACATTGATATGATTTATTATCAACATATTAATAATAATATCCTTAATATAATATTTAAATCTTTTATATAACGTTGCATGCATGTTGCATGGTACACATTTTACTTTATAATAATAATGATGGATGTTGTGCACATTATGAGAATATTGAATCCTCTTTATTATATTTTAATATACTATTTTATGAATGATTAATATTCAAATTTAATGGAGGATTTAATTGGTTATTTTGAATATGTAACGTTCTTTTGTTATGTATATATATAAAGGGGCTTATAGCATTTGCTTTGATAACATACAATACACAATCACATATCGAGAGAAAGAGAGAAGCTCATAAATTTAGTTTCTCTTTGAGGCTTGTGTATTATTCGCGTATCGTGATCTTGAAGGAATGATCTATTGTTGCTCAATAGATCACGATGTTGGTACGTGCATACCCATTGAGATTTCGTCGTTGTATCCTGGAGATTAGTCGTACCAATACCGATTGCACCATCGGAATCTCCGTGGGGGTAAGAATCTATTCTTATGGTCAGTGCATTTTGCACGCCTCGGCAAGTTGGTTCATCTCATCAAATTCGGTACTACCTAACCCTCTTTATATATATTTATATATTTATATTTATATCTTATCATTTCAACTACATGTAACACCGAAAAGATATATATATATATATAATTCTGTTTCTTCATCGTAGACATCCTCATATGAGACGTCTCGCTCTCTAAGGAGTGAAGGGTTGGAAGAAGTATCAATTGTCGAGAGTACGACACAATTCTTATTTAGAATTTACAACTATACATATTCACAAGTCTCTCCACAACATAACATTACTGACTATATGATAAATGTATCATGTTCATTCACATCATTCACACTGACACGTAATTAGATCCATTTATATCGAATGCAAGGGTATATGGTGTTGGTTTAACTCCCTAGTAAAGACTATGTAAGCAAACTAGTCCAATGGTAGTTGTTAGTTCCTAAGTTTATTCCTATAAGTGTTAAATACTTGTAATCACACATCTATATAATAATATTAGGAAATATGGAATAAAAATGATATTCTAATTATCTCATAGAATCAAATATGAACATACAAAAGATTTCAGGTTCTAAACTTGTAAGCCATGACCATCGTACCATATAACATGGATTTAGAACTCAGTGTGACCATTGATATTTCATATAAATTATGTCCAACTCTAGATCCTAATATATCGAATATATTCACATCTATTTTGAGTCCGAGATATGAAAACAAGTTATTATTTTTCCATTTTTGTTCATGAAGAAATCTAATTTCTCATAATCACACGATCAGAAGAACGTGAAATAATCTCTTGCTAATGTGGAACTTGATTAAAGATTTATTAATACATATTTATAGGTATTTTATATGACTCAAAAATAGATGCAGAAGATTTCCAAAACTTATGATACATTTTTTTATCGAAATAGAAGTTTGCAAACACTTTCTCTGTTCAAATCTTCACCCAGATGATGTCAACATTTGCAAGATTTGTTGGGATGGGTTCATGACTTCTAGACATCAATAACACACCAAATACATATCCAAAATAATTAGAAGAATATCAATAATATCATATATTACTCAAACATTCGAAACAAAAAAATCACAAAAATAACATACTCGCAATGGGGAAAAATAAAATCCTTTGTTGTTCTGACTCAAATGCAATCTAAATCCTAAGACCTAAGTTCTGATACAATTTGAAGGAAGGTGTAACCTCACACATCGGTAAAAATGCTGAATAAATGGGTCAAATACAAATAAAAACATGTGCTCGTCATTTGAGCAAAGTAAATATGGAAATAATTTTCTTACCCATTTACGAAATCACATGAGTAAGGAAATCATTACCTCTCCGACGTGTGTTTTCATTAAGGTAAGAGACTTCTTGAATCAAATCCAATTCCGCAAACAAAGCATGCACAAATCACGTTATCCCTACATACTTGATAACATTGTTTTGTGATCTTCTAAAAGAAGTCAGATGCAGCACCTGCTAACAACCAAACTTATTTATAACTTATAATTAATCGGGTAAGTGTGCGCACCTTGGATCGAACACAGTTAGGCATTTCACTCACTAGGTCGGGGAACACACTAACACCCTAGATGTTCAGCTTTTTTCCGAAACTTCAAAACCTTTTCAATGTCATATTCAAAACAAGCATCTCGTCGTAAGCTTTCCAACAAGACCACAAATGTGTGAATCCGAGTTTGTATGAGGAAGCTAAGACTGTTTTAGTGAATCGTAGTTCAGGACATTTATTTTTTTGAGAAGCAAGAGGGTGAAGTCCCAAAGCGGGACCCACTAGTTAGGGAGATTTATGGAAATTAGACATACGGATTTTGATATTTATTCTATACATTGGGGGAATATATTTAGGTATCATTCACCTCAAAGTTGACAACTTTATTCCAAAAATACTTATGAATGATCTTTAAATTCCCATCGATCTCTTTCCTTCTTGCTTTTTCCATAAAGTTGATTTCTCCATTATTCTTACCTAGAGAGACAAAAGGAAGAGAGTCGCCTCATTTGTGAGCCGCAAAACTCCCGAGCTTCACTACGAGGAGGGGAGAAAGAACATCGTCGTAAGAAGAAGTCACCGCAATGCTCGGATCATTGTTCGTGTACACAGATCGAAGGCGTGATATTCCCACCCATACGTAACGGATTTTTTCGACTTTCCCCCATGTCTTGTTCGTGTTTCTTGCGATATTGGATAGGGAATTTTACCCGACAGACCCTTTAAACTTTGCCAATTATCTCCACGACATTTGAAACAACCTAATTCCCCCTTCAACCCTGTAAACTTGCCAACTCTTACCCCATGAACCCTCTAGTTAATCTGTTTGAAGCCCGTAGGGGTTCTTGGGGTAATTTATAAGGTCAATGGGAGTAATTACGTAGTGCAAAAGATTGTAGAGGTAATTTAAAAAGTTTATAAGGTCTGCCAGGTAAAAATCCCTATTGAATATCAATCCTTCCCCGTGATTGATTCTCATGGTTTAATATGGAGTATAAAATATACTCGGCAATGATTCCATTGCCAACCCGTAATATATATTATTTCCTTCCTGCGATCGTGTTCTTGTTTCCATTTGTTTTTTTAGGGCATGTTTGGTTGCTGGGTTTGACTGGATTGGCCCAACCCTAGTTACTATTCACAAGGGTACTTCCTCCTCACAGATTACTATTCACCCATCCATAAGGTAGTGTACAACTTTATGTAAGGCAATCACAGTGAAAATTTGATGACATGGAGGTATATTTTTATTTTTTATTCATTCTCACATGCCCTTAACTTAACATATCAATCACTAGATTAATTTTGTAGAGACAGTTACTGACAGTTTAATTATGACCGTAATGTAAGGGATTTACATATAATGATAAATTCTAGCGAAACAAAAATGGTATCTTGTAGGTGAAGATTTTCTGGACGAAATTTACTCTTCTTGTCATCAACTGATGGCAGCAACGTGTACAGCATCTTTGTATATTATGATTTCTTATTTCATGATATTGGTGTACTAAGTTGTGGTACGATGTACTGAATAACATTAATGAACATATATGACACACCAATCTAAAGATGAGATATCATCACCATGCTTTATAGTTACATCTTTCCTTAAAATGTTGTTATGATATCATCACTACAACAAAATTGAGCTATAGTGACGGTTTTTTAAAATACACCACTAAATTAGCCGTTATTAAATATATAACCACGATAATATTCGTTGCAAAATGATTTTTGTAGTCAAAATTAGCGACGAGTATCATATATGTCGTTATATCATTAGCAACGGTTCACATAGCGACGCTTATCCATTGCTATTTTTTAAACTTCTAATTAATCGTCACTAAATTTTAAACTAAAAAATTAATGATGATTAGTTGATATTTTGAAAAATAGCAAGAGATAAGCGTCGATATATGGATTGTTGTTAATGATATAACGACATATATAATATTCGTTGCTAATTTCGAGTACGAAAACTCATTTCACAATGAATAATATCGTCATTATATATTTAGCAACGACTAATTTAGTGAAGTCACTATAGTTCAATTTTGTTGTAGTGCATGACATTAACTAGGCTATATGACATTACATATCGTCGATTTTCCAGAAATGAATTATCTTACCGTATTGGCACGAAGATAGGCTTAAATAGCAGAATGCTACTGCTAAACTGAATATTCTTTTGAGTATTCTTTCGAGTTTAAAAACAGAGAGAGAGAGAGTTAAGGCACTGTAAATAATGTGTTATTACAATTATCCAACCTTTGTTTACATTGAAAAATAACATATGCTGCCATCTCATGTAAGTTGGCCTTACATTAAGCTCTTATATCTGACTCCAATGCGTTGGGTTTGTGTTGGATGTACGAAGGTTTATCATATGACAAAGTGTGTTCAAGTAATAGGTGATAAACCTTCATGATATTGATGGTTTAATTATTGACAAATGGAAATCATCATCATATCCAAATTTATTCACCCGCAATCGATGGAAATCATTGAGTGGGTGGTGGTGGTTACTCTGGAGAGTTTGGATGCATGCATGCGTGCATTACACCGTACGAACCCGTAGTTGTGGTCATTTGTTGGGGAGAGCAAGACTCCCCCAGTTGACTTAGTTGATCGAGCCACAGTTCCTTGGGCCACATGCCTCTTGTCACGAGAGTTTGAGTACTACTGACAAAACTAACTGAAGGGTCACGCTTGCGCACATGTTTTAGATTGCACTCTGAATGAAATGTTGCATGTTTCATGTTTCATTCCTAGTATAGACTTCCTCTTTTGACGGGTGAGTTGGGAATTGATAAATAAATAATAGAAGTTGAATAAAGTGGACAGTTGGATTGATTGAAAGGAAGTGGATTGATTGTATATAGTGTTATAAAATCTACTTAAGGTCTGGAACATAATTAGAGGCACCCTACTTGTGTTCTTTTAGAATATTATTCGTTATACATGTCCATTTAGTGTATTTTTTCCTTGCCTACCTGTAATAATCTATTTCATACTTTTTTATATGTGTATTGGGTTATTTGACTCACAAGTTACCTCTCTTGGAAATCCAACATGCACTACAAGAAAAGGCGTGATTGGCGTGCAAATGGTGACTTGTCATGTGCACACCCTGTGTGCACGTTAGGAGGACGGACGAGCACATCTGCTCGCCCAGCCTGTGTTCGTTGGTCGCCTAATCACAAGTTCAAGAAGTCGAGCACTTGTGACCGTCAAGTACTTGCTTGTTGATCGAGTGTGCACAACACAGTCGCCCAAAGGCTCACATGCACACAAGTAGGCGAGCGCTTTAAGAACTCCTGACGAGCATATTATGCTCACCCATATTGTAAGCCTGCAAAAAAATTTTGAAGGCCCAACCAGGTTTGGACGTCCCATCGAACCTGTAAAACCTGCTTAAAAACCACTACAGGTGCTTATTAGAGTTGAGACAAGTACATTAATTTGCCATCTAGTTGAGATCTTCTTATACATGTGAATTAGATTAATTCGAGAATATAGATAGACTTGCAAACTTAACATATAAATTCTTAGAAAACTTCAATATATTCAAAAACAATATATCTAAGAACTAACATCATATATATACACATATAGATGTTCTAATGGTTCTACATATGAATTCTACAAGTACACCCGAAACTAATATCAAAGTTCTTACAATTTTAAAAACTTGCAAAATTCTACAACTACACATGAAAAAAATCACAAATCATTTCTTCTTCAATCTAAAAAAAATCATGCTTTGATTTTTTTCTCCTTCTCCTTCTCCTTGAACATGGCATACATGTGTGCCTCTTCTTCTAGGTCATTCTCTTTCTCCTCAACATCTGATTCAATCTCCTCATACTGAGATGAACGTCATTGTGACATGTAATAAGTAAATTATATATAAGATAATTATGTGAAGTTAAAGAACTATGAAACCATTACACGCTGATGGAGAATTCTTACATGTACACTGTGAAATCTTCTTGTAGTTTGGTCACCTTCTCAACCATCATCGCCATCTGGGACTACATATGTGATGACGGTTACTGTGATGGTTGTGGCTGTGAATACGACCGCTGGCCATAAGCAGAATAGAAATGACGATGTTCTTCCACATAATATGGAGGAAGACCATCAAGCGTCTGCTTCCTATATGTCAGAAATCCCTCTCCTACATCACCTATTAACTTTTGTTGTTTAAAATGTAGATATAGTTAAAATTGAATAAAATACATTAATGTTTTGATATATATATATATATATATATTCAAATTGCTTTATCAAATGGGTTTGTTCTATCTCAGGAGTCAAACCACATTTCTCTGCAAATAAAGTGAAATATCGATCCTGAAATAGAAGTTTAAAATATTACATTATATACTTATAAAATAGATTTCAAATTGCTTTAACTTAAATACTAACCATCAATTCTCCTACTTCGGGAGTGCACCATTGAGATTCTCCCTCCTTCCCACTCATGTTGAACATGTACCACCACTCATTAAATGAGTGCTCTCTTTCCAACCTAGCAGCCTAAAAAAGAAATACAATTTATTACGACAACTTGTACCTATAACATTTTACTGATTAAAATAGAGGTTTTTTCAAATTATCAGCGCAATCTAATATGATTGTGGCTTTTTGAGCCATTGGTCGACCTAATCTTTTGCTTTTAGCGGTTTTTCCTTCCTATCGTCGACCTTCTTGCAGACTCAAAATCAGAAATAAAGGCATCACAAAAACCAACTTATCAGTAATAATATTAAATCATTATAAATTCATTGAAAAAATTACAGCTTGAAATATAAGAAATGAGAATACCTATCATCGGTGAACCTTGTTAGTGGGTACGTCTACATTTCCTCAAAATTCATCTCCTCGCGTCCCATCTTTGCATGGGGTCTCTCCTTGCCTTGAAAAAACGTATTGATCATCCTCTTCTCCACTAAACGGATAGAGACTCGATGATAAGTTTCCTCCCCCAAACTAGGAACAAAATGGTCATACTCACAAAATTTAAAAATTATGTTAGTTAAATGAGTTGTAACAACTATCATCTAATTCGATAAAGTATTATTCTTACCAGAAAACTCTCAAACAATCTCGTCTATTCGGTAACAAGAATGCGACACCATCGGAACTGGGTACTAGTCAAATTGGTCTTCCCCATCTTGGTTATCTCCTTTGCAACCCTGCTATTATTCAGAAAATCCCTATATAATTTTGTAAAATTTTATTAAGAATATATTTTATGAAAAATGATATTGAAAATATAAATGAATTTTATCTCCCATCTGCAGAAACCTCTAACAGAGGGAAAGACTCCGAAGTTTGACCACCTCCAATCGGTAAAGTTACGTGGATGTTCAAACGTCTAAAATGAGAATCAGAATCCATCAATGTCAATGCAGTAACAATGACATGACATGTCTTGGGAACTGCTGAGGAAGAGGGCTCTCGTATACACCTCTATAATAGAAGGAGGAGGATAACCAAGAAACTCGTAATAGGCTAAGATCCGTCGAGCCTCCACAAGAAGAGATCCATGTGAGCTACCATGTCCAAAACCTACCATGATTGTAATGGTAATATAATAATTAATTATAAAATTATTAATGGAAAAGATTTTATAATCGAATATGATAAAATACTTTACCAAATCTTTACAGTTAATCTTCGTCATTTGATTCAGGTAAATTATAATATGTTTCATTGATAGTAGTGTTGTCTGAATCATCATTCCTAATCTCCACATCATCTACTAGGTCAGCACGTATCACCTTATTACATGCCAATCGAATAGATTCAATCATTAGAACTACATCCGGTACATTATTTTGCTCATAATTAGTAGGTGTAAAAGCTTCATATGTAACATCTTTTGTAGGTGGGTCTTCTTTAGAAATATAACTTAGCAAATTAACCTTTACAATAGTGAAAGATTCTACATTCTTTCTCTTCTTTGAGACTTGTACAAGATAATAAACTTGGTCCACTTGTGAAGAAATGAATGTTCAAATCTACGTACAAAATTTCTTTGTATAACATCGATGACGCGATTCCTCCTATCGACCACTATGTCTTGTTTGGATCGTACCAATCGTACAAAAAAAGAACTACTTTGTTTATACATGACATACTGTATTCTACTACCAGTACTTCATTTACGATTCCATAATAATCCAAATTATCATCCATGTAACAAGATCTACGAACCATCACTCCGTAATTCTGTGTGGTTAAGTTTCTACCACAATTTACGGTATGAAATTGATAACAATTACTCCAACAATACTTGTAAGATCGAGCCTTATTAACCGAACTTTCTGAAAAATATTTTAATATATGTGTGTTCTAATCATTATCATCTAATTATTTTGTTCGACTCTTAAACCATTTCAGAAATTGATTCCTATATGTACTCGCAACTTGATCTTCTGAATATATAGGATTTTATTCAAAAACTTTCTTTCTAAATTCCTTAAAATGAATGCACATAATTAAACTATGAGGAGAAAGAAATAATCATTTATTTAAAAAAATAAAGGGAAATACTCAACAAATGGTGTTTTTTTATATACAGGGCCAGTCCCGAACTCCCCTCCACAATACCTTTTTTCTGGTAGAATGGGGAGTTTGGAGAATTCGAACCTTGGTCTTTAGTTTGGGAGTGCCACTGCTCAACTACCAGACCAGTTGGTCGGTTCCTCAACAAATGGTGTTATTTTCTCACAATTTTCCAATACGTATAACTCAGTAGCATCTTTTTCTTGTTTCGACAGTAGACGTCCCCTAGCCTTTCCTATTGGTTGAGCCGACTGACGAAAGATATTGATATGAGATCCTTCATTTGAGTAAATTATCTCATTCCTCCTTGTTTTGTTGTGGAGTCTCAACATCATCAGGAAAGTATCTCACACAAAATTTGCTACTTCTTCATAAGTGAACTAATAACATATAGATCACCCGATTATACTTTTATTTTTTACCTTTCTTTTCAAGAAGAACATGAACTTACATACAACATATTGTATTTTTAATATAACCAAAAATATTAAAGTAGAAACTTAGTATATCCATTAGTATTTATCATGCCCGCCAACTTTGACCTTTTATAGAAATTAAATCATCAGATGCTCCATTGAATAAAAAAATTGATGGAAATATTTTTTTCAAATTACACATAATCACATGAATATTTTTTTCAAGATATTCCATCGACATTTGATGTACGTGTGACGAACATAAAATCTAGAAAACCCTACAGACATCTGATAGAACATCGATGATATTTGTCGATAACAATCCTCTGAACACTATTAATAGCAGTCATTCAATAAATACATGACAGTCACGACTTTTCATTCCTTTAAATGAGATTTTCTTCAAATCAGTTAAATTTGAGAGATTCGATGCTTGTCCATCTGGAAATTTCAATATACTTACCCATTCATAGACAATTTCACTTGATTTCTGTCCAATGTATACTTCACTTTCAGAAATTCAATCCTTCCATTATCAAAATATTTTATATATAACTTTGGACTATTGCAAATGGTCCTTAAATCAAGATGATAATTAATTATATCTTTGTACGATCAATGACATTCATAAATGTATTAAAGACGTTATCAAAGATATTTTTCTCGATATGCATAATATCTAAATTATGTCATATCAGTAACTTGCTCCAATAAGGTAACTCTCAAATTATAATCTTCTTAATCAACTTATGACTATCACTAAATCATGTAGATTTTGTGTTTTTTTCTCATTTCCCATGGTTGAACTTTCAAATTTCTCTAAATATGATAATATCATATCATGAGTCGTAATTATCGACGGATTTGAAAGTTTGATGGTATTCCTCTTAAATGCATATTTTTATCTCCGATATGGATGATTATTTGATATAAAACATCGATGACAATAAAAAATCATGGCTTTCATTTGAGTTAACGTCGAAATGATTTTCTACTCTTCATATAATGTGGATAGCTTTTGCGTCCATACGTATTCCATCCAGATAACATTCCATAAGTCGGAAAGTCATTTATTGTCCAGAGTAGAACAAACTTTCATATTGAATGTTGGAATTTTATTTGCATCTATTTATCCACTCCATCGATTCAAAGCATCTTCAACTAATCTATAAGAGGACGTAAAAACACATCGCCGTATTTTTCTAGATGTGTAGGTCATGGCACCAATAATGATAAAATATGAATTGTCTCTTATTACACAACCATGGAACTAAATTGTACGGTGTTGTCATTATTGGTCAATAAGAGTAATCTTTGCTTCTAACATGAGGATTAAATCTGTCTTTACATAATCCTATAATACAATTCCTTCTTTCTTTTGAAAATGAAGGAAAAATTGACATCGATATTTTCCAACAATCAGACTCTGATGGATGCTACATATACTCTTCGTGACTATGCTCAGCATGCCATAACATATATTTAGTTGTTTCCTTACAATAATATAATCGCATCAATCTCGGATTCAACAGAAATTATTGTAAAATATTCCTTGATATTTTATTTCAACTCTTACTTGATTCTTGAAATATTAGCTTATCACATTCAAGATAATGTGTCAAATACTCATGTTCATTGTAGTATAAAATATGGTGATTTATACAAGAATCTATCTTAAATTCAGCTAAGCCCTTCTTCCACAACATTTTTTCATTTTATAATAACTTCCAGGTAATTCAACATCTTCAAGTAACATTTTTTAGAATAACTAGCATAGAATCAAGGTTCCGATCAGTCATCTTATATTCCATCTCCATCGATAGAAGCTATGAAGCTTCTAAGAGATTTGAGTATATCTTACAACTCGACCATAATGGCTCTTCTACCTTTTTCAATAGCTCGTAGAAGTCTTTTGACTCATTATGTGGTTCCTCTTAATCAGGAAAATCAGGGTTAAACTTTGGACCTGCAATATCTGTAATCATTCTAAAAATGGATTACTGTTGTCTGCATCATTTGACTCATTGGTCGTGTAATCAATGACCTCTATGTGCCTCCACCAAATGTAATATCCTTCGGTGAAATCATTTTTAAAAAGGTGCAACTGAATTTCATCCTTAGATCTATTCTTGAGTAAACAAAACTTTTGACATGGATACAAGATAATACCATTTGATTCCACCAGGTTCATGGGCATAAGCAAACTCCACAAATTCTTGAACACCTCTTTGAAAAGTTTTTAAAGCACGACTATCAACTACACACTTGTGCATCCACTCTCTATTGGTCATTATTGTTACATAAATGTAACCGTTCAAGATGTCAAATCGGAGGAGAATATTTAATGTAGGCTTCAATTTAGAAAACGAAAACCTAAACACTAACCCATCGTTGTCCTAAACCTATTTAACTAATTTTAGGAGATGAGAAGAGAAGTATTCTCATTAAGTTATCACTTGAGCTCATCCATAAAGATTCGAACTTACTACAAGATAATCGTTGTCATAATCACCCAATTCTATAGATAATTTGATAGATAATTCGGAGATAAAATGGTCAAGATATGTTAGTCAGAAGTTTGCGTTTATGGATTTTTTAGTTTCAATATTTATTGACATCCATTCTTTGTTATTTTTAAGTTATATTTTTATATTTTTCTACTAATTTTTATATACATTTTACAAAAAATAGATTAATTGGAGTTAGTATGAATTCTATAAACAAATCGAGAAGTTTGATATACATATAATACAACTATACAAGTGGGCCCAAAAATCAAAACTTACACAATTGATTCAAAGATTTTTTTAAGTATTTTAAATAACTATTATAAATTATAACTAGAAGTTCAAAAGTAAATTTGGTCGATTTGGAGTTTTGTATAAATAGTTATGAATAAGGGAATTTTGCTTTTATGACCTTTTCAGTGATGGCTTTCTCCCATGATTTTAACCTTATAATTTTTAGTGGAATTTTTTTAAATACTACTAATTATTATATAAAATATGGTTAAGAAAGTTTGAGAAAATATTTAGGCATGTGATCTGAATAAATAAGCAAAGATTTTATACTATATAAATGATGAGGAATTTGTTATTTTATGTACAAAATTAATTCTTTTTTGTGGTTTTCTTATTTTATCCTACTGATTAGTTAGTTGACCAAGTCGGTACTAATTTGGCCTCTAGGTTAGGTTCTAAGTATGTACATATATATACATATTTACAACCTCTGTTTTCATTCTCTCTCTTTATTCGCTTTATGGTATTTTTGAGTGTTTATTTCATGTTTTCATTAATGAAGCATGCATTTACAAAAGTGAGATTATATTTGATATTTTACATGTATTTGTTAAAGTTTTTAGCATAAAATGCAACATTAAGGTAGATGAATCCCATATTCATCACCCCAGTCAAATGGAGGAGTCATGATAGTGGACTAACTTTCATAACTAGTGCTTGTTGAAGCTATCATATGTGTTGCCAAATGTTACCTTCGTAGCATGGAACCTGCCCACTTGTGAGTTCAAAGGATCAAGATACCATTAAAGGGATGTGAATACTGTAGCGCTAATAATATAAAAACTTTTAAAAAAATAATCTTGAGCACATCATAATCAACCAAGCAATCAAGCACATTGCACACATGTTAACATAGAGATCTAACTAGGTAAAAATCAAGACCTAAGTCACCTGACTTGGGAATTTTCATTGGTTGAGACAACCAATAGCTTCAGCATAATCCCAAGATATTTGCTCAGATATCTCAACTGTTTACATAATTTACAACATTATATCTTTGGATCAAACACCATATCAACACTACATATTAAACACTACATCAAAGTCAAGGGTAGACGAACTCTACAAATCAAAGAACTACCTGCAAACTTGAGGATCAAAACCAAAAGTTCATGTAGATAAAGGATAAGGATAGAAATAACATTTTATAATACTTTGCTTCCTTCAATAATATCAAAAATAAGTCTCATTTATAAGTCCATAGATGTCATGAATAAGTCGTAACAATAATAATAGCAGGTACATACACAAATATAAGAACAAGCAATCTCAAAAAGCACATGTGAATAATAAATATATCACCACCAAAGCTATAGGCTGCCAAAATTAGTATAACTGCGATTAGAGGAACTCAAAAACCTAGAGGCGATCAAATGTTTCTTGATTGATAACATTCTTGGACAAACCTATCTTCATAACGTATTCTCCTCGAAAAAATCAAAGAATTCGAAGAATGAGGGAATATTATAATATCACTCAGAGAGAGTTTTTTCTTCATTGCAGAGAGAGGGTAATTTTGTATGTGCGCTAGTATGAGTATGATGTCTTTATATAGGGTTACAAAAAATATGGCAATTAGAAACAAATTGGGAAAGAAATCGTGAAGATTCTGAACTTATGATTAATCGAGAAAACCTAATCAATCAGTCATATCAAGATGATCGATTATTCAAAATGGTTAATTGATCAACTAATGACAATTGGGGGTCTTGTCCTCAAAATATGATCAATCAATCAAATGGGGTTGGTGCATCAAGGTTGGTCGATCAGTGAAACATGTTTGTCAATCAAGGTTGGTCGGTCAGCGTAATAGGATGATTGATCTATGTTGAGTTCTTCACCTATCTTGACTTGGAAAGTTCTGAAGGTATATTTGGGGTTACAAGTCTCTTAAATACAATGTAAAAATGCAAAAATACAACTTTGATACAAAAAAAAGAACTTTAACTTATGCAACTTGTCAATTGAAGTTCACTTTGAAAAACTTCTTTTGTTGAAACATCATGCGGTCCTATAAATAAATACACAAACAAGCGACTATGATATATGCATGTCATCTTTAAATCAATTTGGAAATAAACAAAGAACCAAAACTCTAGTTAACTCGACAGTAATATACACTTAAATATCTTCAAATGAAGACCATATTTCAAAGGAGTTTGGGTCCATGTATACAACTTGGGTTTTGAGTTGTACTGATAGAGTCTAGAGCACCAAACCTTATCATTTTCTATGATTATTTTCTTCTTTTTTTTCCATTTTGGTGTTTTTGTAAATATATTAGCTAGTATAACTAACAATTTAAAATCTAACATTCAAAAAATGAGCAAAACATGAAAGAAACAAAAATAGGAAGTTGTATCTATTGGTCTATATCACATACACATACCACTCTTTTTATTTTATAAAGCAACCAATATCATATTTTAGAAATATATCAAGATATATATTTTATTTTAATACAATAATATTATATAACACATGATATTAAGAGAAAAACCAAGAAAAATAGAAAACATCAATAACAAATATATCTAGTGACATGAAAATACATATAAGAGTAGCTAACTACATGTAAATAGTCTCTTTTGCTTTGAATCCCTCATGAAAATTGTCGATGTCATCAACAACTTTCACGTTGGGTATTTTTTATTTAACTTGTTATTTTATTTTACTTTAATTTTCTTAGTATTTACTCTTTTGTGAATATTCTTGTGTAGCTACCTTCATGCTCTTCTCCACCTCTCATGTGCCCAATGAAGAACACCTTGAAGCATGTCTTCTCCTCGCTCGAAAATCATAATCTAATCATATAAAACCTTTTGCATTGGTTTCTCAGCCCTCATCCACCATTTGCATGGGTCTCCTCCAGCTCCTAGATATCATGTAGGTGACAGTTGTAGGCAATTTTTAGTTGATCAACCATGATAAGTATCAAAACTGTGGAGAAATTCATGCAGTATTCTTGTACGTATCAACCACCTCCATAGTTGCAGAGCATCAACATCCCCTTTACCAACATATTATCCCTCCATTTACTTTCTTTCTTTATGCAATAGCCTTTGTCCTCCTCTGACCATTGCTCATAGAAGGATAAGCTCCTCATCTCCTTAATTTGTAAAGGAATTTGTTAGGATTAGAATCAAATTAGGATTAAGAATCGTAATGAGATTGGACTCCTAATCCTAATAGTTGTTGACTTGTATTCTATTTATTGTCCTATTGGAAATAGGACTATGGGGCTATAATTGGACTATATATATAGGGGGTGGGAGACATTGCCTCCACACCACGACGAGAACAACGTAACCCCTAGAGAGAAAGAGGGAGAGGGATAGAAGAGAGGAAGAAAGAGAGGGAACGGAGAGAGTTGTACTCGTTCTTGTTTTAGTAATCTTTCTTCTCCGGTGGTCACGCACTACAAAAAAATTGAGCTATAGTGACGATTTTTTCAAAATCCGTTACTAAGTTAGCCGTTGTTAAATTAATGACAATATTATTCGTTGCAAAATGAGTTTCGTACTCAAAATTAGCAACGAATATCATATATGTCGGTATATCATTAACAACGATCCATATAGCGATGCTTATCCGCTGCTATTTTTCACATGACAATGACAATGAATGCACAACAAACACACAAAAAGCTCATGGAATTAATGTTGAATCTCAAGCGATATTTCAATTGAAATCAATCTCATATTAGAAGCTAGTTAGTACTCCAATTCCAATTAGATGGCAAGTGTAATAAAAAACTAAATCAATTAATCAATTAATCCCTCTAATACTTAACGTCAAGAGATTAAAATCCTCAAATCGGGAAAGTAAACCTAATACAAAAATCTAGATGAATCAAGCTTCACTAGGCCTATTTATTTGTGCTATATGGACAGAGAAGTGTGAAATTTAATACAAATTACGCATAATTAATACGCAGTACATGCACAAAAGTAATAACGCATACTTATTCAACGACAAGTTGTTTTTAGTTAGGCGCGAATCCATGAGTAACTAATGGATCCCCAAATCGTGATTTGTGGCATTGGGATCGCGCACCGCGACATAGAGCCCGAGAACCTGCTGGTCAACAAGCGAGGCGAGGTAAAGATCGCGAACTTCAGCTCGAGCTGCTACGTCATCCCGATGAGGGGCTCGATGATGAGAACACATTCGTTAAGACGTATGTGCTTACATGAGCCTGGAGAGGACCGACTCCGAAGGATTCACCAAAATCCAAGACGGAGATGCTTTCGACAACGAGAATGCACAGCTTTGCTCCTTCGATGAGTTGGTGCTGGGTGTCGTGGTGATGGAATGCCATGTCGGGCACTTCCCGTTGGCACCATGTGATGGAAAGAGGCTCGATTGGGCGACGCTGGCATGCAGTATCCACATGGAGGAGCTGATGGAGATAGGAGTCGGAGACCGCACCGTCAGATCTAAGGCCCTTCATCTCATTCATAGATATTTTTTTAGAGTAAATTACACAAAAGTCTCTGAACTATACACCCAATTTCAACTTAGTCTCTCAACTTTTAAAAGTAATATAGTGGTACCTAAATTAATGTTTCGGTAACAATGGGGTCTTTTTCTAATTGGACAAGGCGACGACCATGAAGTCTTTTGGTGTTGGACAAAATTACCCCCCGCCGTGCCAATTGGTTCCCGACCAGCCAGTGTATCGCCACTTCCACTGTCTCCTCGATCTTCCTCTTGTCCTCCAACGTCAGCTTCCCGGTTATCTTCTAGTCCTTCACCATGTTCCTCATGTTGTACATGTCATTCTCCAACGCGTTATTCGCATCCACCTTCTTCATGTGCTCCTCATCCTTGGAGTTGTATTGTTCTGCTTTCCTCACCATCTTCTCTATATCCTCCTTGCTCAACCTCCCCTTATCATCTATTATCATTATCTTGTTCCTCTACCTTATCGTTTTGTCCTTTGCGGAGACGTTCAGTATCCTATTAACATTGATGTCAAAGCGCATGTTGATTTGCGGGACAACGCGAGGAACTGGGGGTATGCCGGAGAAGTTTGAACTTGCCGAGAATGTCATTGTCCTTGGTCCTCCTGCATCCCCCTCGTAGACCTGGATCAACATGCCAGGTTGGTTGTCGGAGAAGGTGGAGAAAACTTGCTCCTTTCTAGGGATGGTAGTATTCCTCGGAATCAGCACGGTCATCACACTGCCGGCGGTCTCGAGGCCGAGAGACAGCGGGGTCACATCCAACAGAAGCAGGTCCTACACCTTGTCGTTGCCCCATCCTCTTAGGGCCTGTTTGGTTGCCAGGGTACCTCGAGGTACCATGGCATACCCTTGGCTCCAACCTTGCATTCTTGGGTTGGGATTACTTGTATTGATCATACAATTTCTTTGGTATAATGGTTTTTAACCTTGTTCAAACACGCTTATTAACATAAAAAATATTATAATCATTAAAAAGTTAATATAACATATAGTCAATGTCACATCACAATTATCATTCCAACCATCCCAACCCTCCAAACAGCTACTATTCACAAGAGGATACCCCAACCCAGCCCAACCCACTCCAACCTAGTAACCAAACAGACCCTTAGGATAGCAGCCTGCACGGCGATGCCATAGGCCACCCCTTCATCAGGATTGATGCTCTTGCAGAGCTCCTTCCCGTTGAAGAAGTCCCACAGGAGATGCTCGACTTTGGGTATACGTGTGGATCCACCCATGAGGGTGACGGTGTGGATGTTGTTCTTGTTGAGCTTGGCGTCTCTCAAACACTTCTCCACATGCTCCATGCACTTGCAGAAGAGATCCATGTTGAGCTCCTCGAATCTCGCCCTCGTGATCGTCAAGTAGAAGTCGATTCCCTCTAACAGGGAGTCGATCTCGATGATTGTCTAAGCCGTAGAAGACAACATCCTCTTCGCCCTCTCACATGTCATCCTCAACATCCGGAGAGTTCATGGGTTCCTCGAGATGTCCCTCTTGTGCTTCCTTTGAACTCCGTAACGAAGTGGTTGACGAGCCGGTTGTCGAAGTCTTCACTGCCAAGATGGGTGTCTCCGACGGTGGCTTTCACCTCGAAGATCCCCTCCTCAATCGTAAGGATGGAGGCATCGAACGTGCCACCCTCGAGGTCGAAGATGAGGATGTTCTTCTCGTTGGTACTTGTCAACTTCTTGTCAAGCTTGTATCCGATGGAGGCAGTGGTGGGCACGTTGATTATGCACAAGATATTGAGGCCAACAATCACGCTAACGTCCTTGGTGGCATGTCGCTGGAAGTGGTTGAAGTAGATGAGGGTGACGATTATGATGTTGGGAGATTTTAGGGGCACAATGAGGTAATTTTGTCCAAACAACAAAAGATCTCACAGTCGTCACCTTGTCCGATTAGAAAAAGACCGCATTGGTATCCAAGCAATAGCTCAATTACCACTTTGTTACTTTTCAAGTTGAGGGATTAAGTTGAAATTTAATGTATAGTTCAGAGACTTTTTTGTAATTTACACTTGGAGATTTCCCGTAGATAATAAATAGTTGTAGTACTATTATAATCCTACATGAATCATTTTCTGAATTCTAGCCTCGGTGATGATTTCATCTCCTGGCTCTCTGATTGCATTGCCATCGGATCATTCCACGTGGTGAGGAATGACATCGTTGTTGTGTGGATTGTGGAGAGTTGTAAAACCCTCAGCCACCCGAGCCTCTCTATCTTGATCAAGCATTTCCCATGAAACCCGTGTTTTTCGTGGGCCTTTACCGTTGAAATTCGTGAGAACCGCTCGATCAAGATCGAGCGGCTGAAACTTGGAATTGGTTTACAGCAGTCCTCTGTACTGCATGGGATCTACTCTCATGGATTGAGTGTCGATGATGGCTCAGGTCGGCGAATGGAGTGGTGATGTGGGGATGAGAAGGTCAGGGAAGGTAATGGGAGGAAAGTTAATATTTTTTATGATTAAATCCAATTTTAGAATTTATCTTATATCAGTTTGCTTCGCAATAGGAATTAAATATATTAAAAATATACATATACAAACTTGACATTGTGCTTTAAATATAAAACTATATATTTTACCTATTGTTTACAAATATTACAATCGCTTGATCTCAATAAATCTCCCTGCTAATACATGTTAGCAACTTAATTGAAAGTAAATACATACGTGCAACGAAACACGGGTAATGCATCTAGCTTTAAACTAAAGCTGGCTTTTATTCAAATCCCCCTCTTCCCCCAATAAAAAAATCCAATCATAATAGGGGGCAAATTTGCACTGAAAAATCAGGGCAGTGTTTTGAAAACCGAACCGGACCGGTTCGATCGGTCCAACTGGTGAACCGGACCTGGACCGGTCCGGTTAATCAATTTATGTCGGTTCGGTTCGATTATCCAAATTTTAATTAACCTGTTCGATTTAACCTATTTTTGACTTAACCTATTTTTTGACATGTTTTAACCAGGTTAAACCAAAGTTGAACTACAAATAATTTTAAATAATTTAAAATTTTTGTTGATAGTGAAAGTTAACTCATGACCTTTGATTTCCTATTTCAAAATTTTAATCAACTACACTAACACAATTTTTTGCATGTATTGGATTTTAAATATAATTAATATGTTATCATGTTATAGAGCATCTAGTCTAAACAATATATATTTATATATGTGATATGTATGATATTTGATGGTGTATATAAAAAATACTTTATGTATAGTGTGAAATATATACATTATCTATATATTTTATTTATATTTCAAGTATATTTAAGTGTATATTATATATACATATTATTTCATTTCGGTTTGATTAGTCGATTCAACCACTTTTTTTCACCTATCTGATTTAGTCCGGTTTTAAATAATGACGACATCATCATCCGATTGAACTGATTTAATTACATGGTTCAACTCGATCCGACCATTTCGGTAAGGCTTCCGGTTCGGTGTCCGATTCGATTTTAAAAACCTTGAATCCGAGATGATGAATATGCAGAATTTTGCGTAAGCTCGCAATTACTTTACAACATATTTCAAAGATAAATTTTTAAAGATAAATTTAGATTTCAAGCAAAGTTGAATGCAATCTATTCTTGCTGACTAGGAATGTTTATGCATGTATATACTTTCATTCAATTTTCTTCAATTGAGTTAATAAAGTAATATATATACATACATGTATATATTCTACTTTATATTCTGAACATGATTACATTTCTCTCCTACAACAATAATTTTCTAATCTGGATAAAAAAACACAATCCCTTTTATTGAGCATTGTTTTCTGGACCATTTATATACCTTTAGTAGCTTTCAATAGACTCAATTCTTGACTAAACGAGGAAAATAATATGTTCATGCTTCGTCGCAAAGCACGGGTATACACACTAGTATATATTATAATCGACATGTTGGCTATGCTTGAGGCATTAACTCAAACCTTGGACTTAGAAATAGCTGAGAGACCCACAACTCCAATGGATCAATATTTGCAGAGAAAAAGGGAAATTGTGAATTTAGTCCTCCTGCGAATCCGGTCTCTTATTTTAGTCCACGTTCACGTTCGTATGTTACCAGAACAGATTGCTCTATTAACGATTATACCAGTTTTAATGACGGAAAATCACAGGCACGAACTTCTCTGCGAAGGGTTTTTTTGTTGTCACAAAGTCTAACCTCCGGAGCTTAAGTCACCGATACGTTATCGAGTTCAACAAATAAGCATAATGATGAACTCAACTTCCTATTCAATTTCTAATCACAGTCCAAATTATTTGGAGTTTAGGAATGAGCTGAGACATGAGTTTATCTCCTTTTCCATTATCATTTCTCTTTACAATATTTGGACATTGAATTGCAATTAAAATTAGATATTTGAATCAAACGAGTAATAATTAATCTAAGTAATTCTCATATCATTAAGCCAATAAGTGGAGTCACTAAAATCCATGTGGGTTTCGTCGTTCTCTTGGAATGGAAGTGTCATGGTTGATATTCTATTAAGATATATTTAACTCGTAGTATTTCGAGTACTCATTCATCCTTCATTTTGGAAGACTTTGATACATCTGAAGTTCAAATCCTAGTTTGATTGTCTTCTTCTAGTTATATCAGTAGATTTCTCATTATATAACTAGGTGAAAATATTAATCATATACTTTACAAAAGCATATATTTATATATTAAATTCGTATCTTATTACACAAACAAAACGACAATACATGGAATTCTTTATGACCCCAAAATATCTCATGAGTGAGTCCATCAAGTATGAACCTGTCTGATTTCTTTGAGAGATCATACTTCTATATGTCCTCATATTCACATCAACTCACTCGACAGGTCTTCAACCTATTGGTCTATCTAATATGCACACTCATGCATACAGATGTATACATGTCTCTAGTCAATGGATGTGTGCCTAATCGTGATAGTTACGATTTAGGTCTTAGTTTATCTCGACCTCATCAAGTCAACTTTTTGGCTTGATTACTCAAATACCTCAAAATCTGTATTCCTATGTAGAGAACTTGGATCAAGAAGTCATATGAAAATGAACCTTTAGAAAGATTACCATCTCTTTCTCAAACTGGAGATCATTACCCAAATTACATGTTAATGTTAGTTTTGTCCTCCCAACTGCATGGTATTCAATGTGGCCATGGTACATATCCCTATTTTTACAAAGGGATCTTAATTTAGTTGCATTCATAATCATTCATTTCAGATGGACATGAGAAAATAATAACTTTTATTGTATTAATGGGTCGTCAAGGGCTTACAGGTCCAACAGTCTCTCACTAGCCCTCTGAGTCATCATGTACAATTCTTAAACCCATATTTATTACATGTTACTCAAATACCTTTTGTGTTAAAGGCTTGGTAAGAGGATCTGAAATTTTATTGGCAGAGGCAACCTTGATGATGATGATGATACACAACCTCGGTGATGATGATATCACCACGCTTTTATATCTCCTAGATTATGTGATATTTACTCTCCTTGTGTCTGCTTCTTTGATGTTCTTTTGCTTCGACTATGGCACCTGTGTTATCACATAGCAATAGACTATGAGATTTCGATGAGGAAACTACATCAAGTTGCAAATTGAACTTGCATAATCACACAACCTCTTTAGCAACATTCGATGCAGCTTTGTATATTTTTTAATTGTTGAGTTACTCCTGGTGTCATGTTACTTACTTCTCCAACTCATAGCAACACCCTCCAACATAAATTAGAACCGTGAAGTTGACTTCATGTCATCCATATCTGATTGGAAGTCCGAATCTGTGTCCCCTAAGACTTAAAGGTCATTATCTCTCTAAATTAAGATATAGTTTTGAGTTCTTCTGAGATACTTGAAGATACTTTTTACTGCAGTCCAGTGTTTCCCTCCATAGCAGGATTAGTAACGGCTTACCACTCCGACTTTGTAGCAGATGTCTGGTCTTGTACATATCATGGCATACTCAACCTTCGTACAATCGATGCATAAGGATATCCAACCATGGCTTTTATTTCCTCAACAGTTTGCGAAGAGATCTCTTTAGTAAGGTGAATACAATGTCTTAAAGGAAGGAAGCCTTTTGTTGGAATTATTCATCTTAAATTTTTCCACAATTTTCTCAATATATCCTTGTTGTAATAGTCCATATACCCTCTTTTCTCTGTTTCTGAACAGCTTCAGACCCAAGATATAATAGGCTTTTCCGAGATCTTTCATCTCAAAATTATGGGATAGCCAAATATTAAAACTAGTCATCATCCCAATATCATCTAATAATAAAGATGTCATCCACATAAAGCACAATGAACACGATGGCTTTCCCACTAAGCTTTTTATATGCACATAGTTCATCCAAATTTCGAATGAAATTATAACTCTTCATGGTTTTATAGAATCGATGTTCCAACTACGAGAAGCTTGTTTGAGCCAACATATGGATTTATTCAGCTTGTACACTTTGCCTTCCTCGACTATAAAGCCATGGGCTACATCATATAGATATTCTCTTCGAGGCATCCATTGAAGAATATTGTCTTGGCATCCATCTTCCAGATGTCATAGTCAAGATGTGCAACTATAGCTAGCAATGTCCTGATGGATTTAAGCATGGCTACAAGAGAGAATGTCTCATCATAGTCGATGCCTTCTCTCTGTATGTTGCCCTTGGCTACGAGTCGTGCTTTGAAGGTTTCTACCTTTCCAACAGTCCCTCATCCTCTTGAAGATTCATTTGCACCAAATGGGTTTTACCGCTTTAGATAGAATCTTCGAGGGTCCACACACCATTCTTGTGCATGAAATCTATCTTAGACTTCATTGCTATCATCATATTATATACGTCATGATCACCCAAAGCTTCATCATATGAAGTCGGATCATCATTAATCTCTTTTGATACATGGAATCAATATCTTTCAGGTAGTCTTCCAACCCTTGAACTCTTTCTAAGGGTCTGTTTGGTTACTGGGTTGGGCTGGGATGGGTTGGGTTGGGATATACTCCTGTGAATAGTAGCTATTTGGAGGGTTGGGATGGTTGGAATGATAATTGTGATGTAATGTGACATTGATTATGTGTTATATTAACTTTTTTGATGATTATAATATGTTTTTAAAGTTAATAAGTGTATTTGAACAAGGCTAAAAGCCGTTATACCAAAGAAATTGTAGGGTCAATATAAGTATTCCCAATCCAGGAATGCAGGGTTGGTGACAGGGATATGCCAGGGTATCCAGGGGTACCCTGGCAACCGAACAGGTTCTTGGGATCCAATGAATGACGATATGATTTCTACGGATCTTATTTAATTTCATTCAGAGGAGGAACCTTAACTAAAGCTGTTCAAAATAAAATAACCACTTAGAATATGCATAGCACTTGGGGTTTTGGGCTTTGAGTTCATGGAGGTTAAACAAAATAAAATAACCACTTTGAATAGTAAAATATATTATATTTATCCAAAAATGCAAGACAATATGTAGATGATATCATTGTGTGGTTTGACCAAGTTCATCGTTTTTTATGAATTCATATAGGATGCTTTTGTATACATGTTTATAAAATTTTCTGCAACATTATTCTTTTGAATATCATTCAAAAAAGTTTCAGATTGCTGGGTACCCAAGGGGCTTGATCCCATGAGGCTAACATGGTTGTCAATGTCGACCTAAAGATTTGATTAAGATAAAATAGTTACAAATAAATATAAAATTGATGAAAATTGCAGATCGAATTTACTCCAAGGGGAATATTGAGTACATAAGAATAAAACTTTTTTTGCGGAAATAAGAACAAGTAGCAAAGCATAGTCAGAATTAGCAAGCCAACAATCACAACACATAGTATCTTAACGTGGAAACCCAAGTGTGTAGAAATCACGACCCAAGTCTTTATGACTTTGGGTTTCCACTTAGGCAAGCCAACCAACTATTACGTTATATCCTAAGATATTTAGATGGATATCTCAGCCGATTACAAACATTTATTCTTACAACTTCGGATCAGGCACCAAAGTCTTAACCTTGGATCAAAACACCAAAGTTACCACTGCAACTGAGCTAGTTGCAACACCGCTTTAAGATTTACATGTAGCTTCCTACAGAGAGAACTCTGAGAGTTTCTATAGAACAATGTGAGCTGAACAAGTTAAAGAATTATATGAGCTGATGAAATAATATCAATAATAATAATAATATAATCAATTAGAGCAACTGAGATTATATCAACAAGATATTCATAATACTTGATTCAAACAGATATATCCTAAAATAGATGAAAGCTATGTATATGTAAAAGTATTATTGATTTTTTTTCTCAGTAGCTTCAAAAGGATCTTTCACTCCATAGGAAGAGTTTGAAGAGCTTGCCGCATATTGAGACTAGCTTTCTTAGAATTTTTTTTGAATCGCTTTCCTCTAAAAGATGAACACTCAAGAACAAGAGAGAGAGCTGCTCTAGACATCATTAGAATACCCGGAATGAATTGTGAGTAGAAATGAGAGGTTAGGAGTCTCTTTTTGTAGGTATTTGAGCTTGTAACTGTCGACAACAAAAAATAGCAAGCACTAATCCGGGTTGATTGATCAATTCTCGATTGATCGATTAGACAAGATGCCTTCATCAATCATAAGGTTGGTTACAATACTAAAATTTCAAGTATATGAACGATCAAAAGGGGCTATCTTACCGATTATTGAAAGTAATGTTCAGATAAAGATAACATTCAAAAAATGATCCATCGATGCTAAGATATTACTGAATAGAAACTCTTAGCGATCAGACAAACTGTAATGATCGATCAAGTCAATGTGTTCTTTAGGATGCTGAAAATGATCGATTATTTCAAGATCAATGAGTGATTAAGGGATGATCGATCAACTTGAAGTTTTAGAGTTGACTTGAACTTCAACTTTGTTGCTTGAAGCTTGGCTTGATAGAAACAAGATTGACTCTAACGTAGAAGTTTGAAGATGTAACTTTTGTCCACTTTAGAGTACAATAGATGACTTAAAGAAACACAAAGCTTAAGACTCAAAAATAACATATAATATGAAAGAAAAACTTCTGAAGACCTTCTCTTGAGATTTTTATCTTAGTATGAAAATCATACAAGATAATAAACAAATGCAGGTAGATCTAATATCTGTGAGCTTTAAAATAAATCGAAAAAGGTTCTAACAATCTCCCCCTTTTAAATTATAGAACAACATGTAGAGAAATTACTTGAAAAACTTTTTGCAGTTAAACTCTTTAAACTAGAAACTTTGAACTAGAAGAAACTTCGAATCAAACTCTCCGCTGAAACCAAACTTGTTTCTTGTTTTCTTTTCTCCCCCTTTTTGTCATAATTAAAAAGACCACAAGCATGCTCAAAGAGAAACTTAGCTTCATTAACTGGAAATAGTCATTATATAAGATAGATACTGAAAGATAGAAAAACATACACGCATTGCACCAATATTCTCATACACATGAAAAAAAGAAAAATTAGGCATCTTGATCATAATCTGGGTCTGATGCTCTAGAGAAACGACAACAAGGGGTTTGTCGAGCCGCAAGGAGTGCACATCAGACATCTAAGTCATACTCAAAAATCATGTCCTCGGCATCTTCTTCTTCAAAGTCAGACTCTTCTTCAGTTTCTTCTTCTTCTACGGATCTTGGATATGGATCCTTTTCTCACGAGAAGATTGCGATGGAGGAGGTGGAGGAGCAGGGGTCTTGGTGCGACAAGGAGGAGTATGTGCCCTAGAGGTTCCTCGAGAGGAGGAAGAATAAGGGATTCTTCAAAAATCCTATCCTATCCATCCTATTTGATAAGTGATAGAGGAGCTCCGCTTGTTCATTTTGAAAAGTAGCACTCATTGGCATCACGAGCCATGTTAATGGTGTGGAACATCATCAACTCTGTAGTTTCCCGTTGTCCATCCAAAATGAGTGAGATATCAACTATGACATCTTTGGGAGTAATGGAATGATCACGAGGGAGTTATTGGTAATATTCCTAAGAATAATCGTAAGATGATGACACAGGTCAGCAAGGGTGAGGTACATACCCATGGAAATGAGGCAGCAACGTCAGTTGAAAGGGGTTGGGTTGAGAAGTGGGAGAACATGATGGAGGGGTTTTGTCTACAGTCCTAGAAAACTCCAAAGAATCTTCTCCTAAAGACTGCATTATCTTGATCTTCCTTGGATCGTCCATATGCGGAATAGAGAAATAAGTCACGATATGGCACACAACGGGTAGGTAGTATGAAGGTGGAGTTGCCAAAGTGGGGAGGAAGTAATGACTCCAATTAAGAGGTTACTCATTCATGAAAATGTAAATAAGAGTGGGCATATCATTAGAGACATAAGATATTGGTTCGTCTATTCTTGAAATTCCAAAAAAAGTCACAGTGGAGAAAGTTATATACAGTTTATTATATACATATATATAGCTATATATAATTTATATTATAAATAATAATATAAGTACCCTAAATCTATTTTAAATTCTTTAAAAAATAAAAAGGATTGTTCTTATTTGTATTTTCTGAATTTTCTATATTTATTGTGTATATTATAGTTATATATTCTTATTATATATTATAAAAGAAAATCAAAATCAAAAAATTATAACAAGGAAATTAAAATAAATAAATAAATTATTAATCAAAAATTAAAATCCATAAAAACATAAATATTATGCATCTTAATATATACATTATTACTTAGCAATAAATAATAATACTTGATACATTATTTTATTCCTAATGTCCAACACCCTACTTGCACTTGCCCGCTATACACTTTTATTTGTCGGGTTTATAATAAATTTTGACTCCACATCGTGTTTCATTGCTCTATTATTTGTTTTGGGTTGATTGTTTTCTGACTTAGTAGGCTCTCATGATCGAACATTTCAACGACTGAAGTCCTCTTTTTAGACCTCACGACTGCCTCATGGTGTTCGATCTGACTCAACAATATCACTGCAGCCTAAAAGATGAGTTCGATGGATTCTGTGTCTATGAGTTCATCCTATGGAAGGGGACTGTGTGTGTGTGTGTGTCCCAAATGATGCGGAATTGAGGTTTAATGAGGCGCACAGTTCGAGACTCTATATTCATCCATGTGGCATCAAGATGTACTAGGACCTCTTCCAGCACTTTTGGTAAAAGGGAATGAAGGGGGACAACACAGCATGTCAGTCGGTGCCTCACTTGTCATATGGTGAAGGTAGAGAACCAGAGACCCCTTGTTTATTGGAGCCTCTTCCCATTCATGTTTGGAAGTGCGAGAGGATATCCATGGATTTTCGTCATATCAATATCATGTACCCTAGACGGGCAAGTTGCGATATAGGTGATCTTTGACGAGTTGACCAAGTCAGCAAATTTTATCCCGATCAACATGACATGTATGACGGTCGACCTATCCAGATTGTATATTCAGCATGTCATCTTATTGCATGGGATACCCAAGAAGGTGGTGTCTAATAGAGATTCACATTTCACTTCACAATACTGAGGAGAGTTCATGAGAGCCTTGAGGATCGAGCTACGTGTCAGCTCCTCTTACCGTCCACAAACAAACAGGCAGTCCGAGAAAACCATTCGAACTGTAGAGGATTTATTGTGAGAATGCTTTGTTGAGTGAAAAGGATCCTGAAAGAATCACCTTCCACTGGTTGAGTCTACATATAACAACAACTATCACACAAATATTGTCATGTCACCTTTTGAGGCCATGTATGGGAGGAGATGTACCACCCCTCTGTGTTAGTAACAAGTGGGTGACAATACACTGCATACCCAACAGATTATAGATGAGACATCCAGAGTAGTGGAAACTGCCAGGATGATATTGCTGACAGCGTAGAGTCGTCAAAAAAGATGCAACGACCAGTGGTGTTGATACCTCAAGTTTGAATTGGAGACTTCGTATTCTCACGAGTATCCTTGATGAGGGGTGTTCAGATATTCGATGTTAGAGAAAGCTTCATTGTGTTTTGTGGGACCATTCGAGATCTTGGTCCGAGTTGGGATGGTGGATTACAAAGTGGCCCTTCCCCCACACCTTGAGGGTATATACGACGTGTTCAATGTGTTGGACCTTCGAAAGTACGGTCAAGATAATAGGCATGTGATCATTTATGAGGACATGGCAGTAGAGTCTAACCTCTCCTTCCTTCAGGAGCCTAATATGATACTGGACCATGCGGTCAAGAGGCTGAAGTTGAAGTAGTTCCTTAGTTAAGGTATTGTGGCAAAGTTAAGACATCAAGGAGGCGACGTGGGAAAGTGAGGCAGATATGAGGGAGAAATATCCTCATCTTTTTGTAGGTATGAAATTGAAACCTTAGTCACATTCTTTTCGAAATTTTTATAGATTAGCTTGCTTTAGTATTTATATGGATTAATTCTTTTTAAGATTTCTACGCCTAGTGAATGATGTTGGGATCAGTTTTAGAGTCACACCTAAGTCTCGGGGAGGAGATCTCCATTGAGGTTTTTATGAAGTAAGATCCATCAGAATTTGATCCCATTTTTTATGATTTTTAGACATGGTCTAGGGGTCAAATTAAAAAAATGACCATTTTATCTTATTGTACTCATGAAGACTTTTCCAGCGAGCCCAAGAAGTTTGAATCATAATTCATATGCAAGAGATGTAAAAAATACGAATCGGTTGCGACTTTTGTTCAAAATCCGATTAGTCTTGATCCTATATAAGGGGGAATCAATTTGGCTTGGATAGTCAGACCATTCTCATCCCTCGTCGGAGCTCCTCCCCCTTCATCAGAGATCCATTGTCAAATAGAATTTCATGCCACGGATTGAATGTTCGAGTACGCCATTTTGATGATGCTTAGGTTATCAAAGTTAATGAAAAGATCATAGTGTTGTTCTTTTTGTGAGAACGTGATACCTAGTTGGTTTTCTTTTTCACACTTTTTCTTAGTACCTTGCCTTGTTGTAGTTTTAGCATCATGTTGAGCATTTTCTCATAACATACCATTTGTATTGGATTTACACATTTACCGGAGCAACTGCAATAGTGAGCAGCTCATGTTTGGAGCTTCTTTTTTGTGCAGCTACAGACTTTTGTGGTACAATACCTTTGTGGTACAATACCGCAGTCACATTTACATCTTCTACTTTTACATGTATCTTTACTTGTACGTTTGAGAGAAGTGATATGAATTTAAACATTTCAATTGCATACATGTATATTTTGTGGACATGAAATTTTATCATGGATATTATGTGAATGAATAGAAATGAAATTAAAAATCTAAATCCCTGTCTTTTCATGTTGCTTTCTCCTACGTGATTGCATTTCAAATGTGGCTCTTATATGCATGGAAATGTGTTCATCGAGTATCCAGATCATAAGGGAGACGGAGGTCACATACTTAAATTGTGTACCAATACATTGTCTCTATATGGGAATTCACTGATACACCAAAGTGTACACCGGTGCATCTTGTTCCTCCATCCCTCTTTCTATCCCTAGTGTACTTGTACATGGGTATTTATACATGCATATTGATCCTAAAAGATCAACCTAAATGGGTCAAACCCATTGAGTATAAATGGATCTTCATGAAAAAGAGGGGTAACGATGGAAAGGTAGAGACTTCAAGGCATTGATCGTAACCAAGGACTACACACAAAGAGAAGGCATTCAATTACGATGAGACATCCTCGCCTCTAGTGATGCTCAAATCCATCAGGATATTACTAGTTTAAACTGCACAACTTGACTACATCGACATCTAGAAGATGGATGTCAATATTGCATCCCTTATTTGCTACTTCGACGAGGATGTTTATATGGTCTGGCTCAATGCTTGATAATAAAGGAAGATAATGTGTGCAAGCTGAAGAAAGCCATTTACAACCTTAAACAAGCTTCTCATAATTAGAACATATGGGGTTGTGCGCCATGGCCATCTTGATATCACACAATTGTTCATATAAAGGTTAGATCATAGAGATTGATGCAGGATTGTATATCTAAAGAGTCAGATCGAAGATACAACTGGCATCGTCAAGTGATATTCAAAAATATCTCTAGACTAAGAAGAGATGGCAATCTTCTCTAAAGATTGGCATCTGACTAAAACTTTCAATGCATGTCCTCTATATATCAATAAAGATTCGAAGGTGTCGGATGAGTCAAGCTAATGAGTTAACTTGACAAGATCGAGATACTAAAGACCTCTATCGTATAATGTCATGAACGTGTACACATTCTTGGACATTAGAGACACAGACACACACACACACACACATGAGTGTATAGGTTTGATAAACCAATAAGTTAATGGCTGACAAGGTCTATACACCGACGAGCTGGTATACATATAAGGGAATATGAGAAGTATGATCTCTCAAAGGAACCAAGCAATTTCATATGTATTGAATCAAAAGATAGGATATCACTCATTAAATATTGGATGCACAGCAAATTCCATTAATGATCATCTTATTTATGAGCATGATACTCGAATATTGATACATGCTTTTGGAAAGTATGTGAGTTCTTGAGGATCAAGATGCAACCAAAGTGGAGAAATAGTATAATCGATGGCAAAACGAAAACGCTTCCAGAATTATCTTGAACACTATACAAACAATCAACCAACCAAGCACGTTGCACAGGATGATACTGTAAAAACCTAACAAGTTGAAAACCATGACCTAAATCCTAGTGACTTAGGATTTTTGGTTAGCGTAGCCAACTAACTGTTTTACTATAGCCTAAGTTATTTACGTAGATATCTCAACTATTCACAAAGATGCTAGCTTCACAACTATAAATCAGATACTAAGCTCAACACCACAAATCTGACACTGCGACAACGTAGAGTGTAGACAGACTTTGATAGTCCTTTGACTTCCTTGGACAAGGCTACTTTCAAGGATCCAAGATCGACCGGATCTCATACCAAAAATTCCTACAAAAAATGTTATGGGAAGAACATATAAAGAATATCTTCATATTATTTTTACAATATTAGCAGCAGACATATTATCAGAGATTATCATAATATAAGCATACAAGATAATATTTCAAGGGATCGTGTGTGAATAAGATAACATATCACAAGAACAATATCATCGTATGATGTTGCCTATCAAAGTGTTCTTATTGCTATCAAATTTTGATAGCTTTTTTTCTAACGAAGCTATCTCTCAAACTTCTCTCTCCGAAAGATCAAAGAACTCAAAGAAATAGAGGAAAATACAAAAAAAAGCTCTTTGAATATTTTCCTTTGTCGTAGAAAGCATAAAAGAGTGGGCATATTTTTCAATATTAGGTATGCAATCCCTTATGTAGTAGTCAAAGAAAAGTGGTCATTGAAACAAATTTAGAAAGCTCATCGTCGACGTGCCTAGTTTGGGCACTAAACAATATGCGAGGAAAGAGTTTGCAGCATCGGAATCAAATAATGAATGAAGTGATACTCCATGCATTGAGATCATACATCTAACCACGAACACAAAAGAATGGCCTTCTCCTTAGTGACAACATTGATTCGGCGATACTAATGACACACTATATCCCTTGGCACTGAAACCTGTTGTGGTAGGAGACACTGAAAATATCAGCTCCTATGATGAAAATTCGATCCCTAAGTCTTGCTAAAAGAACCGGTTGGTTTGATACCCTATTGTGGTGCACTCGAAGTACTGGCATGTGAAGGACACTGATATCTGATGTGACTCAATTGCTGGTAGAGAAAACATAAACACTTGGGAAAATTCTGCTATCGGGTGGAAGCAATGCTCTTAGTGGGAACAAAGAAGTCCCGATGGTTGGCTCTCGATGATTGCGGAGGGGGTAACAGTGGATGGCCTCCCTACGGTTGGCTCTGTGTATCCTCCATCTTCGTCACCTTCATTCTTGCCTCAACGATGGAGGTAAGGTCCAAGGTAGACAACCTATCATGATCATCATCGCACATGCTACGGATGAAATTTTGCAAGTTCTCCTCTCAGATGTTGTATAAGAGTTCTGACGTACAAAGTCATCAAATCTTGAGCTCCTTCTAGCTCCAGAGATATCGAAGGGTGAATGCTATCCTCCTCATGAGAGGGATGCTAGGAGGTGTCATCCTACTGCTAGAACCTCTGCTCCATCACCTCCTTGCACACTGTATACCCAATATGGCATACCAATGAGACATTATTTACTACATCATGGTCAAGTCGAGGTGGCATGCTTTTGTAAAAAAACAATGCCATTATTGCTTGTTTCCATACTTAAAGAAACACGGACATGATATTTAAACTTAAGTTATTCTCCTTTGATTCGTGACAACTCGGAAGACTCTCGGCACTATCTTGTATTTCAAATACCTATGAGAATCTAATATATTGAGAGGGATGGAATGTATGTACTCTGATACAAATATGTGGCGCCTCACCTGTTGTGTGGGGGTGTCGATACCCATACGAATCCTCGTACGATCTTGAAACTCATCAACCAGTCTCATATACATTAGGTTCATATTTGAAATATGTAAGAAACATGAGAATAAGAAAAGTAAAGAAAATAAAATGCAAAGTGCTGCATTCTTTCTTATTATCATGTCTCACAAAATATGCATGTCCTCGGAGATATATATGCATAACAAAGTTGCATTGTATGCTTAACAAAATGTACATATATCTACAACAATCTCTCAAAAGTACAAGCGAGAGATAATGTAAGATGTACAAAGGTAGCTGAACAAAAGCACACACCCTTTCGGTCCAATGTAATATGCTCAAAATGGCCACCATTGCGGTGATGAGCCCATCATGCTCTTCGCAACACTGCCCTCCGATCGCTGATCGAAGAAGCTATTCTAGCAGCAGTGCTCCAACGAGGATTCCAGCTAACTATCCGACGGTGGGTAGAGATCCAATAAGGTTATTCAATTGGGTCAGACGAACCTCCTATTTAGAGAGAGGTCTGAGGCCCAATGGATATAGATACAGATCCATTTGCCAACTTGCAATCAAGACATGCCCGTAACTATTTTATACGAACTCGGAAATCAATATTCTGGAACTCGTTGGAAAAGTCTCGACTCTTCGCAATTGAATGCTCATTTGTTTGCTTTGGATATCATGTTATCAGTGAATGTCAAAATAAGAGGTCTTAAAAAAACAAAAGGGTTGAGAATATGTACAATGAAACCAACGAGCCAACTTCATAGATCGGCTAAAAGCTTCAAAATCACATAAGGAATAGGGGAGTTCAAAAATATCTGGATCGACGGGTACCTAGCTTGACCCATTCGTTTTGACCCTAAACTTTCGAGTACACGTTTAACAATGATGGGTCGGATACCTGTTATGCCATGACAAGTACCCCATATAAAAAAACCTGACGGATACCCGTAGGTATCCGGTTGGACGCGAATTCACAAAAATGCAAATGGTTAGATACAAATACCAATATATACGTTACATTATTCTCATCTATTTTTAAAATACAGATATTGATGCAGATATAAATATCAGTGAATATGAAAAATATAATGCCGAATCATTAAAAATGAATACAGGTATGAAATGGATGCAAATTAGATAGGAAAAATAATATAATCAAAATTGTATAGATAAGATTAAATTTATAATGTATAGCTTGTATATGTATCCATTTTGATATATATATATATATATGGATGTCAACATTTGAATTACCATATATGATAATGAAACGGATACGATCCAAATCGATATGCATACATCCAAACATGATGATAATGAATAGAATTGAATATGAATAGTAACGCACACACAAACGCGCATGCACGCCCGCACACTGACCCACCCACATGCACATGCACGCCCGTGCCCACGCGCCCACGCATACACGCACGCACATACACATCACGATAACCAAATGTGGTGATAATTAATACAACCATTTACGATATGAATATATACTTATATATCGTTTGTCGTGTTTTCCTCTGATTATTTATATTTACATCGCATTTATACGCATTTGATTTAATATGAGGATGAACCTACATGAATGTCTCATTATAGGATATGTATTCAATTGTATTCCTTCCAAATTCATATATTCATATGGTTTACATTATCCACATAATTTTATATATATCCTCATTGATTTATTTATCTATGTTTATATATCCCTACCTGAATGCATTACGTACCATTTAGATTTTCGTGTCCCGATATTACCATTATGAATATGATATAGATATAGACATACATAGTTGGACATACCTGGAAGTATCTCTCTTTGTCCCACGAATACCTGCAGGTAGCCAATATCCATTGGCATTACCTGGATACCGATTACAATTAGGCACCCGTTGGAAAAGTGGATCGACCCGTGACCCAATACCTATGGGGCAGGGCGGGTCACGATCAAATGGGACGATTACCGCCCCATGGACACCCCTACTAAGGAGCACTCCTTGTACATCTGCTAAAGAAATTAGGGGAAATGGGAAGAATATTTCTGATATCAAGCAATATTCAAATAAAATATATAATGTATTATCATTCCTCCATGTGGAGGCAAGAGGTGAAAAGATATTACGATAATTTTATCTAGATATTACTCCGTATGGTCCCTACCTTAGGAGCGCCTAACAACTTTGACAATACTAACGTTATAATTAGTCGCCCAAATATTGCTCTAATAATAAGTAAAATCAGTTGGTGCTTCGATAAACCGTCCCAACACCAGTCCAGTGTTGTTGTTTAAGCCACCAATGAAGAAGTTATGTGGGTCAGATCTTTTACAGTTGATAACTTTGTACAAGTGTCCTCTCGATTCAGCTGAAATGCAATCAACAGGTAGCACTATCTATTGCCAGCTATCTATTTTTTGATGAGAACCAACGGCATAGAAATTGATTGTCATTTTAATAAAGATAAGATACAAAAAGGGCATGTTGATAATCTCTCATGTTTCTTCCAAAGAAAGATCCTTAACATTTCACCAAACCACTTTCATGAGATGTCTCTGAGAGAAGCACTCAGTGATCCATCATTTGCTAGGTAGTGGTATCAATTCGGCTAAGTCGTCGCAACCGGTATATCCATGATCATTTGCCTAGGTAGTCATATCAATTTGGCTAAGCCGTCCCAACAAATGTTTCAAGAGCCCAAGCATCATTCCCACAATCCATTTTTGCTAGAAGTGCATCATCCCGAGAGCTAATTCAATCCTCAAAGCCCCTCCCATTGCACGAGGTGCATACATCGTGCAACTAACACAATCTCAATTATGATATAGAACTCCAACATTATGATCTACTTCGTAGAAACTTGTCAATGTACTCTAATTGTATAGGATTTATAGTTGAAACTGCAAAAGAAAACCTCAAGCGACTGTTAGGATTGTCACCAAAGACCCAAAAGAAGCCACCCACCCTGCAATGACTGTCAGCGAAACCAAAAAGAATATAATAGACTTAGTATGGTTGATAAGAGATAAGCACATGCAAACGATAGCAGGGATGGAGAGCAAAATTTATGCACCTCAACCTTCTGGAAGGAACTCACAGTACTCATCACCGCTTCTTTCACTACCTTCAATTTATCTGCTTTCATGTTGCATTTGTCCTACAAAGTACACAACAACAATAAAGCCTTTTCCCACAATTAAGTAGGGTCGGCTACATAGATTCTTCGCCTCCATTCAGATCTATCTTGGATCAATCTCGAGCTTATATCCAAAAAATTAAGATCCCTTCGTATAGTCTCTTCCCAACACTTCTTGGGTTGTCCTCACCCTCTCTTAGCCGGCTCCATGGCCTCAAATTTCAGTGAAATTCGGTCGAATTTCTGTCGAATATCGATATCCAGTCGAAATCGAAATTCGACAGAAATAACCGAAATATGGGGGTCCTAGTACAAAAAATGATCGAAATTCCGATAGAAATTCCACCAAAATTATGTTTTGGTCGATACCGAAATGGTGACCGAAACCGACATTTAGAGCCTTGGCCGGCTCAACATCCCAAAACTCGCATCTCCTAACTGGTGCATCAACAGATCTTCTTTACAAATGACCAAACTATCTTCAGCAGTTTTCTCACATCTTATTCTTGATCGGAGCTACACCAACTTTCTTTTTGATTGTCCTAGAAAGTATAGAATCAAAAAAATCCACCAAGCCATTCTCTGAAAGGGTACTGAATCTGCCAGCCTACAGACCCAACTAAACAATGACCGGCACATACAGTCCCCTCCTTTCCAGATTGCTTTGAAAACTCCAAATGAACAGCAATGCCTTATTGTGTCAAACAGTTAAAAACATATGCTATACAACTCCTTACAAATGTTACCAAGTTTTGACCTAACAAACTTCCTAATCTTGAAATCAATTTTTGAGTTGTGCAAACCGCTACTTGTGCACTCACTCTATGGAAAGGGGAAATGGTTCTCCTAGAAAAGAACTCTGGATGATAGACCTATTCCTAACCATTCACTAACAGAGAGAAATAAAAGTAATAACATAGTGCCAATTGCCTTGGGAGAAAGCTAATTAAAAAGAGCTCCTGACCAATAAATACTGTGAATCTTTGAACAGAATCGAAAACTATTCCAACAACACATAAAGACTACCACTTCCTTCAAGAAAACTCATCTATTAAGCAAACTTCACAACATAATTGTGGATTGCGGTGTAAGATCCATTCCGGCTTCAAATATATGGATAAAGCTTTCGTTTCGGGAGCTCACTTATTCATCTTGCTTGCATTCCGATTCAGAATACATCCCTAGGAAAACCTCAAGGAAAAAGAGTTGTCACCTGCAGGTGTCCTCTTTATGGCCACCCCAAGAAAGTTAATCAGCAACGTTCGTATTTCTTGCCATGGGCATGCACCGACTCTTTAAAAGGGGAAAAGGATTCTCTCTCAATCTTTTGGTTCTCCAAAAGTGAATATCTCACCACTCCTCCCCGGCTAATTACAATCAAACAAGGAATAAGAACTATATATGAGGCCCTTTATTCAAGAAATGCAAATTCAATGGGATAAAAGCTACTTAAATAGATGTCCTGACAAATTAAGACTACAACTTTCGTGAAAAAAAGACTCTTCTCGGTGAGTGAACTTTAGAATATAAATCGTGAATTGCAGAATATGATCCATTATAGCTTGTAGAATCTGGAATAACACTCACCTATAGAGTTATCATAGTCTGGTCTTCACTCCATCTTACAATCCTTACCATGCAAAATCTAAGGAAGAAAGATTTACCATCTCCCCCAAGACAGGAAAAATAAATCAACGTGATTTTACCCTCTTCCATGGCCTCAAATTTCAGCGAAATTCGGTCGAATTTCTGTCGAATATCGATATCCAGTCGAAATCGAAATTCGACCGAAATGACCGAAATATGGGGGTGCTAGTACAAAAAATGACCGAAATTTCGGTCGAAATTCCATCGAAATTCTGTTTTGGTCGATACCGAAATGGTGACCGAAACCGACATTTAAGGCCTTGCCCTCTCCCACAGGTGTCCTCTTTACTGACCCAATGTAATCCCCCCCCCCCCGATACACACACAAAAGACACAACAAGAAAGAAACAAAGAAACTTCAAGTTCTTGATGTCTTTCAAAAGAATTTCAGTGTAAACTAACAAGCTGAAGAAATTAAATATTTGCATGTACTTGGCAACAATCCTTGAAAATGCATGGAAAAGACAATCAAAGGATGATCGGGATGCAAACCAAATTATATATTAAAATAAAAAATAGGGACTACAAGATACGAAATACAACAAACAAACACTCCTACAACGCCATTAATCATGCAACCGCCCTAATGAATACAAGAGCTATGTATTGTGAAACCACATTCTCTAAATGGTATCTATGATCTATCCTCTAAAGACTACAGCTTTCCTCTCGCTTTATGGCCTACCGTGGTTTTGATGTTGTATTTATAACCGATACCCACCACCTGTGCATGTAGATCAAAAATTCGCCCAAGAAACATCTAAGTCACCTGAGTTGATCCACGTGATCATCCTTACACCAATGCCGTGTATATACGTCTAAAGAAAATGAACCACTTCAAACTCCAATATGCCTCAAATAATTTCTCAGCCAAATTCGCTGGTAACCTCAACTTTCCTCTTGATCACCATGATGCTATCGTGTGATCCTCGGCTTACCTCTCGAAGTTAGACCATCCTGATGCTATCGCATCACCTCCTTCGCCTTTTGTCCAAACTCAAAGGATAAATGCCTTTGTCCATAAACCTTTTTAGCGATCTTTCCTGACTGGAGGCTAAAGTCACTTTATTGAGATATTTGGGTAATTAGGTCTCTATATCCGAAGAGATGATTAGTTCCACATTACTAAGTAGTGGAACTTGGTGGAGTTGTGGGGTTATAGATAGAGCCCTATACCCCATGTACTCATCAAAGAATTTTAATAGAATATATCACTTCATGAGTCTTTCATCAGTGATTTTATCCCGCTCCTTGTGAAATAGATTTCCACGTAAATGCAAGTTTTCAATTGTTCCCGATTATTTGATTTTTATTTCACATATTTTCACAAGTCTAACACATGAAATAACCATGTCCTTAAGAAAGAATATTTATGTTCACTTTTGCTTCGAAAGAAAGAAGGCCTGAAATGCCCTCAAAAGGGGAACCTTAAAGGAGTGGGGTGATCACAATTAACGCCTCTGGGACTGGGACTGATCCCTCAGCAACGCAGATTATTTTCATTAAACTCCACAGAAAACATTGTAACATCTCTGATTATACAGCACAAACATTTGTAAGCACATAAAGTACAAACTCCAAAATCAAGCTCTTTTGGCACCACCTCCCACATTAAGTAGGGTCGGTTAAGTGGATTCTTTGCCTCCATTCAGACCTATCTTGGGCCATTCTCAAGCATAGATCAATATAACTAAGATCCCTTCGGATAGTATTATTCCAACACTTTTTGGGCCTTCCTCGCCCTCTCTTAGCCAACTCAACATCCAAAAACTCGTGTCACCTAACTTGCGCATCAGCCAACCTCCTTTGCAAATGGTCAAACCATCTTAACATGTTCTCTCGTCTTACCCTCTATTGGAGCGGCACCAACTTTCCTTCTAAGTGTATCATTGCGAATCATATCTTTTCGTGTATGACCACGCATCCACCTTAGCATTTTCATTTCTGTTATTATCATTCCCTGCACATGTCTATGGTTCACAGGTCAGCATTAAGATTCATAGAGCATACCAGGTCTTACGGCTGCTTTGTAATACCTTCCCTTGATTTTCAAAGAAATTTTCTTATCAATAGAACAGTAGAGGATCCTCTCCACTTTACCCAAGCTGTATTTATTCTGAGTAGCATCTCCATCGATCCCCCCATCATGTTGCAAAACATATCCCAAGTATCTAAAAGAATCTTTCTTCTGAATATTGTTGTCTCTAATCTTCACCTCGATACCTTCACCACAGCTTCCATCAGATATGCACTCCATATATTCAGTCTTAGCCCTACTTATAGGAAAACCTTTAGTCTCCAAGGCATGCCTCCAAACCTCAAGCTTTGTACTTACTCCATCTTTAGTCTCATCGATAAAAATAATATCATCAACGAACAACATACACCAAGTTATCTTATCTTGAACGTGACTAGTCAACTCATATGTAATCAAAGTAAAAAGAATTGACTCAAAGCTGAATCTTAGTGCAGATTGATGCTGATGTCAAAATATTCAATCTTTTCATGTTGGATCGTTACACAAGATGAAGCCCCATCATGCACATTCTTTATAAAGTTAATTTATAGGATAAGTACTTGTCTCTTCTCCAAAACTCTCCAAAAAATCTCTCGTGGGACTGAATCATAAGCCTCCTCCAAATCAATAAAAAAACATAAGGAGGTTCTTCCTTTTAGCTCTACAAATCTCCATTGTTCTCCTCAAGTGGATAGCTTCTATGGTTGAGCGATCTGACATGAATATAAATTGATTTTGTGTTACTTTGGAAACATGCCTCAATTTTCTTTCGATCACACCATTCCCAAATTTTCATAGTGACTCATCAATTTGATATCTCTATTGTTGAGGAAAGTACCTCGTTTATTCACAGAGCTCAAGGGTTCTCTTATATAGAAGAGAGAAACCATGATGGGTAAATACATAATAAGGACAGAGCAATAAACAAACTCCAAAAAAGTAAATTAACATAAAAACTCTCAACACTCTCCCTCAAGAAGGAGCATAGATGTCTATCAGACTTGGATTGGAAAAACATCTCTGAAAGGGTCCTCGAGATAGAGCCTTAGTGAGCACGTCTGTTGCATGCTCACTTAAGCAAATGTGGGACGTAGAAATGAGACCCTTCTGAATCATGTCTCAAGTGTAGGAACAGTCAACCTCGATATGCTTGGGTCTCTCATGAAGGTTGGATTGTTGGTAATAAACAACGCAGCCTAATTGTCGCATTAGAGATTCAAGGGAAGAGCTGCACTATCTGGCAACAACCATATGCTTCTTGCTCTTCCATGATACCAAATGATTCCCTATAAACACAACGAAGCCAGAGTTAGCCTCATGTCCTTGGGGCATCCCGTATAATATGCATCTGCACAAGCTGTAACAACAGGGATGTACCTCTGCTAAATAAGAGATCACTGCCATGTGAGGTCTTCAGATACCTCGGAATCATATGGACTGCATCCATATGTGTCTATCTAGGCTGATCCATGAACTGACTCACTTTGCCTACTACAATAATAACACAACAACAAATTCCCTTCCAGTATTAAGTAGGGTCAGCTACATGGATTCTTTGCTTCCATTCAAATCTATCTTAGGTTATTCTTGGGCTTAGATCCAAAAAATAAGATCCCTTCGTATAATCTTATTCCAACACTTCTCGAGCCTTCCTCGCCCTTTCTTAGCCGACTCAACATCCTAAAACTCGCATCTCTTCATCGGTGCATCAGTTGACCTCTTTTGCAAATGACCAAACCACCTTAAGCGATTTTCTTACATCTTATCCTTGATCGAAGCTACACCAACTTTCCTTCTTATTGCAATCCGATCATTGTGTGTGTGTGTGTGCGTATCCATACACCCACCTTAGCATTTTTATTTCTGATACTACCATTCTCTGCGCATGTCTATGGTTCGCAGGCCAACATTCATATCGATATAGCATAGCAGGTCTCACGGTTACTTTGTAAAACTTTCCTTTGATTTTTAAAAGAATTTTTTATCGCAGAAAAGTAGAGGCTCCTCTCCACTTTAGCAAACTTGCTTTATTTTATTAGTAAAATCTCCATCAATTTTCCCATCATGTTGCAAAATAGATCCCAAGTATCTAAAAGAATCTCTCTTCTGAATGTTATCATCATCAATCTTCACCTTGATTTCTTCACCATTGACTCCATCAAAAGTACACTCCATATATCCAATCTTAGCCCTACTTATATGAATTCATTTCGTCTCCAAGGCATGTCTCCAAACCTCAAGCATCTCATTTACTCCATCTCTAGTTTCATCAATCAATACAATATCATCAGCGAATAATATACACCAAGGTATCGCATCCTGAATGAGTTGTCAACTAGTCCATAATCAAAGTAAAATGGAATGGACTCGAAGCTGAACCTTGATGCAGACCAATGTTGATGTAAAAGTAATCAATCTTCCTAGACGACATCCTTACACAAGATGAAGCTCTATCATACATATCTTTTGAGATTATTATAAAGGACGTGTACTTGTCTCTTCTCCAAAACTCTCCACAATATCTCCTGTGTGATAGAATCATAATCAATAAAAATCATATGGAGGTTCTTCCTTTTAGCTCTATAAATCTTCATTATTCTCCTAAGCAAGTGGATTGGCTTCAATAGTTGAGTGACCCGGTATGAATCTGAATTGGTTCCTCTTTTACTTTGGAAACTTGACTCAACCTTCTTTCGATCACACATTCCCAAATTATCATAGTCTGACTCATCTGTTTGATACCTCTCTAATTTGAACAATTTTGAATGTCATCTTTGTTCATATAAAGAGACACCACAATGCTTCTCCTCCAGTTTTTTAGGCATTTTCTTTCTTCGTCAAATAATATTGAATAAATTTGTAAGCAAAGCCAAACCAGCTCACCTAAAACTCTCCAAACTTCTATCGAAATGTCATTAGATCCTACACCTTTCCCATGTCTCGTAACTTTCAAAGTCTCCTCTACTTCCTCTGTATTTGTCTATAGCTTTGCACGATTCAAGTAACTTTCACTACTAGCTATATCTCCAAAAATGATCACTCTATTTCCTTCCCCAATAAAAAGCTTATGGAAGTATTGTTTCCATCTAGTCTTTATATCCTTCTAAGAAAAAAACACTTGACCTTCCTCATCCTTAATGCATCTCACCAGAAAAAGGTCTTCGATCTTTCTTTCTCTTATTTTAGCCAACCTGAATATATCCTTGTGGCCCTCCTTAGAGTCGAGATTTTTGTAGAAAACATCATAAGCTTTTGACTTAGCTTCGTCTACAGTCTTCTTTGTGTCCTTCGCTATTTTGAAGTTTGTGACAGTTTCATCTGTTATGTCCTCAGGCATAGCTTTAAAGCATGCTCTTTTAATTTTGAACTTCTTTTGCACCCCTTCACTCCACTACCAAGCCTTCTTTTGGCTTGGAGTTCCTCCCTTTGGCTCGCCTGGCATCTCTTTGGCTACCCTACGAACAAAACATGCTACCGCCTCCCACATCTCCTTTGCACATCCGTTACAATGCCAATATAAGTCTACTAAAACATTCTCCTTGAAGCTTGATATCTTCAATTAAAGATTCCACCTTCTAGTTCTACTGATCTTGGAAACCCTCATGTTTCTTTACCGGTCCTTTTATTTACACATCCATGACTAATAAGCGACGTTGGGTAGTCAAACTCTCTCCTGGGATTACTTTGCAATCTTTGCAACACAACCGATCTCTTCTCCTCAACGCAAAGTAATGTATATGTGTTCTAATAGGGTCACTCTTATAAGTAATTAAATGATCATCCCTCTTCTTGAAAAGAGTGTTTGCTATGAAAAGATCATAAGTCGTTACAAATTCAGAATAAGTTTTTCCTCTTCATTTCTATCCCCGAAACTATGTCCTCCATAAACACTAGCATACCCTGAAGCATCATTTCCCACATGTTCATCAAGATCTCCATAGAGATAAAACATCTCTCTTTGTGGGATTCCTTACATAATCTTATCCAATCCTCCTAAAAAACTTGTTTAATCCTTTCACCTAAACCAATTTGCAGTGCATAAACTGGGATAATATTCGGAATTTCTTCTTCGAGAACACTTTTAGCAAAATAATCCTATCCCCAAATCTTTGCACCTCAATCACACAATCCTTTAAATCCTTATGAACAACCACTCCAACACCATTTCTGCCCTTATATATACCAAAGGTTAAAGCTGTCTTCTCGATCTCCTTTGCTTTCTCTCCAACCTATTTTGTCTCTTGGAGACGTATCCAAATCTTGCTTCTTTCCATCGTATCTACTATCTCTCTCAATTTTCCAGTCAAAATGTCAACATTCCAACTACCTATGCGTAATTTCCTTTGTAACCTCTTTTGGACTAACTTCTTTACTCACATGTGTCCATCATGCGAGAACCCTTGCAAATTTTGGACTGCATCTAGGCGATGATGCAACGGATTTAGCTTATATACTCGCATGTATTCCTCATGCAAGAACCCATGCAAATTTTGAACTACATCAGGCAGCAATGTAGCGGTTCTTACCAACTTCTCATTACATTCGAGCGATGCAACACGTCGCTAATAGGAAACACCCCAACGAAATATAAATATTTTCCTAAATGGTGTTCTTAAAAAGAACACTATTTAGCAATTTATCTCTCTCGCATTGGTTGTAGCTTACCTAACGAGCAACCCTCCTTAATTTACCCAGGCGAGACCGACCATGGCTGAGTTGACTCACTTTGCTTACTGCAAATTGCAAAGGATATATCAGGCTTGGTGATCGTCACATATAGGAGCTTTCCAACCAGCACCTTGTATCTCTTCTTGTCTACCTCCTCAATGCCATCATCCTATAGCTTCATGCTCGGACCCATAGGAGTAGTGGTTAGCCTGCAATCTGTCATACTCATCTCAGATGGGAGATCTATAACATAATTCCTCTAGGTCATCAGAAGACCTTGTTGGTTCCAGGCAAACTCCAGTCCAAGTAGGGTAGACTGCTAAGGTCCTTGGTTACAAACTACTGGTCAAAGAAAGCCATAGCTTCTTGAATACCCAGCACATTATCCCTTGTAATGATGATATCATCTACATAAACCATTATGGAAACAATACCACTCTGAGACCTCTGAACAAACGGGAATGATATGTTATTGATCTCGTGAACCCTTCTGCTATATCACTGTCCGGAAGCATCTGAAATCATGCTCTAAGACTCTACTTAAGTCCATAGATTAGATTATGAAGTCTGCACACCTTCTAACACTCCCAATCAGCAGCGAACCCAAATGGATGTTCCATGTAGACTTCCTCATGTAAATTGCATATAGGAACGCATTCATCACGTCAAGCTGATATAGAGACGAATCATGCCATGTGTAACTGCAATAGAGAGAAGGATCCATAGTGTAAAATGTCGAGATATGGGAGAGAAGGTATTCTGATAGTCCACGCCATAGATTTGGGTGAACCTGCGAGCCATAAGCCTTGCCATGTAACGATCAATGTTGACATTTGCTCGATGCTTCATGGTGAACACCCACTTACACCACACTTTCGATACATCTGCAGGAGCTGTAACAATCCTCCACATGTCACGTGACCGTAGAGTGAACATCTCCTCTCCCATTGCTAGGCTTCATTGGCTCACTTTGAGATCCTCCTGATAGGTACATGAGATTTCAATGGTAGATAATCCCATGACAAACTGCCTGAAATTTGGTGAAAGTCACTAGAGAGACATATGCCCAGCAAGGGGGTATCGCATACGTGAACGTTTGCCTTTCCGCGAGGCAATAGACCACCCCAGATCATTTTGTTGTGATGATTCTGGCTCAACATGTATATATGCATTTTCGTCATGTGACTGTCCCGGTTCATCACACACACCTCTAAAACCATCTGTTGAAACCAAATTTTCAGAATTTACCTGAGGTGTGTTAGATGGTTGGGAAGGTGTTGGAGCATGGAGTACATGCTCATGAACATGTTTAGGTAGAGGTGGAAGAACAACCGCATCCTCAAATTCAAAAGGACTCACAGTAAGAGAATAGATAATAATGAATTCAAAGAAAGTAACATCAAAACTAACATAATATTTTCCCTTGACTGGATCGGAACACCAAAAACCCTTCTGAGTACGAGAGTACCCAATAAACATACATTTGACAGCTCGAGGAGCGAGCTTGACACGGCCAGGATGCAAGAGGTGGACAAAGGCCATGCAGCCAAAAACTCGTGGCAGAAGAGAGAAAAGGTTATTCTCAAGAAAAGCAAGAGATAAGGGTGTCTTTTTCACCCAAAATAGTAGAGGAGATCCGATTGACAAGATAGCATGATGTCATCATAGCATCACCTTAAAAGGAATGAGGAGCCCTTCTCTGTATGAGGAGACTAGTGATATCCAAAAGATGATGGTGATTGCGTTCAGAAACATCGTTCAGCTGAGAAGTATAGGGACAGGAAGTCTGAGGTATGTAGCTATGGAGTAGCTCAAAGCCTCAAACATATCCCTCAGAGATATGTACAGGTGTGAAGAGGACGACCACCATGTTTGGTTGTGAAGATATCATGTTGGAGTTGTAATATCTTTGACTCATTCTTCATTAGAGAATATATACCAGCAAGAATGTCCTACATTGCCTTTGTTGAGGGCTAACTCAAGATATCCTTGGTTAGCTCAACAGAGACGGTACCTGATAGCCATACCTTGCATACACATCAATTGCCTCCCATGAGGCATTGGTCAGAATCTTGTCCATCGGCTCAACCTGCTTCAAAATATGCTTCTTACCATGATTTTGCAGTAGATTCATGAACTACACTGTCCACATTTTGTAGTTTGTGCCATCCATCTTGACAATCGATGCTGGACACTTGAAGGCACTTATGGATAAGGTATCAACTCTTCTTTCTGACATCGTGGACAGATAATGGGCATTGTAGACAGATCTTGGAGTGTCTACACGAACATGAAGAGGAGTGATTGTGGGTGTACTCATTTCACAACGAACCCTAGACAAACGTAGGCAAAAAGTGGTCTGATTTCGGTCTGAAAAGAGAAATCAGACCAAAAGCTCTTAAATCAAACCAAAAACCGAACCCAGCCTTTCTAGCTTGTGATTGTGAACTTGTTCCCTTAGCTAAGGACTGGAACCTAGTGTCCTGCCTTTTTCTGTTGTTGCCCTATAATGACATCTCTGCTGCTCATCTCTATAAACAAAATCATCTTAGTCAAGAGAAAGATCGAGTTAGGGCACAATAGATATTCCCTATACCCCCTCATTGAGAGACCGGGGTTCAACCCTCGTATAAGATGATACGCAGGAATCTTTTTGACGATTCTGAACTCAAGGTATCAAAAGGGTCACCGAGCGACACTGGATGTCGCTCAACGGCTATAGGGCTGCTAAACAGAACCAGCAACACCCTAGGGATGCCGTTAGGGCAGTGGCGATGGGCGAAAGGGCTGCTAGGGCAACAGTCGACCACAGGAGTGCCGCTAGGGCAGCAGCAAGTGGTCGGGTTGCCTCTGGAGCTGCAGTTGTGTTACCAAATCAAGGCGAGACGGGCCGACGGTAGGGTTGTGTGGCTCACGGCTCCAATTTAAGACAGCCACTTTGATACCATGTTGAGGAAAATACTTCATTGTTTATTCACAAGGTCATATATAGAAGAGAAAACCCCAAATGGGTAAATTACATAATAAGGATAGAGAAATAAATAAATTATAAAACGGTAACATAACATAAAAACTCTCAACATATGTAATTCGAACAATTTTGAATGTATCCTTTATAAAGAGGCATCACGATACTTCTCCATTCTGCAGACATTCTTGATTCGTCAAATAACATTGAATAAATTTATAAGCCAAGTCAAACCACATTTACCTAGAACTCTCCATACTTCTATATGAATGTTATTAAGTTCTACACATTTTCCAGATTTCATAGCCTTCAAATCCTTATCTACTTCTTTCCTTTGTACCCGTATGTAGCTCGCACGATTCAGGTACCTTTCACTACTAGCTAGATCTCCCAAAGTAATATCTTTATTCCACTCACCAATGAAAAGCATATGGAAATATTGTTTTCATCTAGTTTCCATATCCTTCAAAGTATCAAGCGTGTTTCCTTCATCTTTAATGCATCTTACTTGAGAAAGATTGTTTATCTTTCTTTCTCTTGCTTTGTTCTATCATTATACAAAGCTTTAAAGAAATCTCTTTTGATTTTAAGTTTCTCTCGCACTCCAATCTACCACCAATCCTCCTTTTTGACTTTGGACTCCTTTCCTAAACTCGTCTAGAATCTCATTGGATACCCTTCGGATGCAAAATGCTACCGTCTTTCACATCTCATTCGCACTTCCATTATAATCCCAAGATAAGGCTTATTAAACCTTCTCCTTAAAGCTTGATTATTTCAATTAAAGATTCCACCAATTGGTTCTAATGATCTTGAAAACCATCATTTTCTTTACTAACCCTTTTATTTGCACATCCATAATTAGCAAGTAATGTTGAGATGTCAAGCTCTCTCCTGAGATTACTTTATAATCTTTACAACACAACCAATCTCTTCTCCTCATTGCAAAGTAATCTATCTGTGCTTTAGTCAAGATACTCTTATAAATAATTAGGTGCTCCTCCCTCTTCTAGAAAAGAGTGTTGTCTATGAAAAGGTCATAAGTTGTTACAAAATTCATATGGCTTTTCCCTCTTCATTTCTAACCATGAAACCATGGCCTCCATAACACTATCATACATTGAAGCATCCTTTCCCACGTGACCATTAAGGTCTCAACCTAGACAAAACATCTCTTTGTCGATTTCTTGCAAAATCTTACCCAAATCCTCCCAAAAAGATTGTTTAATCATTTCCTCTAAACTAATTTGCGGTGCACTAACTGAGATGATATTCAGAATTTCTTCTTTAAGCACCAATGTTAGCAAAATAATCGGATCCCCAAATCTTTGCACCTCAATGACACTATCCTTCAAATCCTTATGAACAACCACTCCACCACCGTTTATACCCTTCCCTTTACCTAAATTCCATAATTTAAAGCATGTCTTCTCGATCTCCATTGTTTTCTCTCCAACACATTTTATCTCTTGGAGACAGTATCTGAATTTTCCCTCTTTCCATTGTATCTACTATCTCCATCGATTATCCAGTCAAAGTGTTAATATTCCAACTACTTATCCGCAACTTCTTTTGCGACCTCTTTTGGACTAACTTCTTTACTCACATGCACCCATCATGCGAACAAGGTTCAAAATCTTGATTTCGATTTCGTTTCAATGAGCATGTATTACCGAAATTTCGCCGATTTTCAGTGGAAATGTTGGAAATGGTGGCTCAAAATACCATTTTTAAATTTTTTTGTAAATTAAGATCTTCCAAGTTATTAGAACAATAAATACCTTATATATACACAATTATGTCACACATATTGCTCAACTATACTCCTTATATCGTACATATCGGTCATATTATACAATATATTAGATATTGCAAATGAAGTTAATCTGAGTACTTCAAACAATGAAACAATAGATATACATTTATAGGTTTAGCATACATATCAATCATCTATGACTATGATGGTATGTCGTACACCATACCGAACATATCGGTATTAATACTTAATACTTAATAACAGACTAACAGTCCTACAAGCATGGCCTCAAATTTCAACGAAATTCGGTCGAATTTCTGTCGAATATCGATATCCAGTCGAAATCGAAATTCAACCGAAATGACCGAAATGACCGAAATATGGGGGTCCTGGTACAAAAAATGACCGAAATGACCGGAATTTTAGTCGAAATTCCACCGAAATTCCATCGAAATTCTGTTTTGGTCGATACCGAAATGGTGACCGAAACCGACATTTAGGGCCTTGCCTACAAGTGAAAAGACGTATATTCACATAGACTAAATAAGAACATGCACATTAATGATTAATGCGATAAAAGATTAAAATATATTACAAGGTAATGAGTTCAGTTCAGAACCAAGAGTTCTGCGAACTAAATTACCCCCTTCCTTGTTGTCTCTCAGAACGTATCAAAGATTCAATGTACTCGCAATAGTTCTCCAATGTCATGTATGAGTATATGGCCTTATAATCCATCACATATTGTCTACATTGGTGGTCATCGATACCTATGAGTATCCCAAGACGAGGATAGCAACACTCAGCCATCTCCTCCTCAGCTCGATGATGTACTCATTCATCTCATCCTTCTCCATCCTGAGATATTTGTTCATTATCTCGTAGGATGTAGGAGCATTCACTCTCATTCCTGTTGCAGTTATCTCATATGGCATGCTGCAGAAATGGCCCACTAGCAACGTTGGCATGAATGCTCTCCCAAAGAAGAGCTTGTTGATGGCCTTTCTCACTCTCTCCTGAGCATTGGTGAACATGCCCTTCATCGTCTTCTGCTTTGGATCCTTGCTTGGCTTGTATTGCACGGATCCGCTCCTCGTCAAGAAGGGCTCGATTCCCTTCCCCTTGTGTTTTTTGATGGGTGGTGGTATTGGCGCACCTCCAGAACCACTCCCGCTGTCACATGTACCATAGAAGCCGATTCGTGCACCATTGAGTACTCTCATCTCGAATTTGCTCCTCATTGATTTTTTTATTGCCCTCCTGTATGCCCTCCTCTCCGCTATAGTCTGAATGTCAACGGGGTAGACAAAGTCATCGTCGTCTGAAGCTGAGAGGACGTTGAATTTTTTCTCAAACATGAACTCTTTGAATTGTTCATCCCTCCTTACCGTCTACGTATCACTATCTTTCTTCTCGTCCAAGTTGACCTTCACCTTATCCCTCACATCTTTGGGACAACACGTGCACTTGACAACATTCTTGTTATTACCAACAAGATGTCGCTTCATCCTCGTGATCCCCCCTACTCCCAACTTCTTCTCACAGAAATTGCACTGTGATTTAGCTTGTTGCCATCATGAGCGGAGGCATACCTTCAACCAATATTTCCACTGAAATCCACTCTCTGATTCGCAGAACTAGTAGATCCTAATCCGGAATGCGCCATGATGATGATCACCGAAACCTGCAAAGAAATTGCAAAACAATCATTCATGAGCCATACAATGCGAATAATTAAGTATTTGCTAAATATTTTATACTTTAATTTTCGAAATTAATATATTTTAAATTTTACTAACACTTAATACGCACAAACTCGTAAAGGTGTTTAAAATTGAAAATGTACCCTTAATATTCTGATTTTAAGAAAAAATACCTTAGATCTATACACTAGGGTCTTAGATCTAGCAATTAGGGGACCATTTTCAAGAAAAAACACCTAAGAGACAAAAAACATGTAAATAATGCATAGATCTAAGGTTTGGTTTTTAGAATTACTCAATTTTTAAATTTCATTTAGAAAAAAAATGAATCATGTCTTCTATGTCTGAAACTTAATATCCGAGCTTATCCTCGAAGAACTCATCATGATTCTACATTAGAAAACAACATCCCAGATTTTCTCTTCCATAGAACTCACAAATTGTTTCCAAAGTATACTCTACTACATGTTATACACGACATACGAGTAAATACATTCATAACTCATCGTTATTGCATATTAAATCACAAAACCCCTAATTTTGGTCTCCAAAAATCAAACTGTTTATTCAAAATCTCTCAAAAAAACCACACTGAGCGAGATCAACATCTTAGGAACAAAACCTCTAAAATTGAAGAAATTAAAGAAGATTTCACCAATTTTGGCTTCCTTGAAGAAATGGGCGAAATAGGGGTTTGGAGAACCGTGGAGGAAGTATCCCAGCAGCAAGCAGTAGAAAGTGGGGCGAAATGGGAGGATTTTGACTGAAATTTCGGTCTATCTCACCAAAACAGAGATTTTTTAATTCAAAATTCGCTATTTTGAGCGATATCTCGAAATAGGTCGATATCTCGCGAAATTTCAGTCGAAATCCTGGAAATCAACATATATACAAGTTTCCATCTCCAGACCCCATTGAAACCGAAATTTCGACGATATGTCGTCGAAATTTCATGAGATTTTGGTCTATGCACGCAAGAAACCTTGCAAATTTTGGACTGCATTGGGACGACAATGCAACTGAACAAACTTATCCACTCATATGCATTCCTGCGAGAATCCTTGTAAATTTTAATTACGTTTGAGCAGCAATATAACGACTCTTGCCAATTTTTTATTGCATTCGGGCGATGCAAACCGTCGTTAGTATGCATCACCCCAACGAAATCTAAATGTTTTCTTAAATCCATGTTAAAAAGATAAGATGGTCTTGAGGCGGATTCCTAAATAGTGTTCTCAATTGAAAACACTATCTAGGAATTTTCTACCACTATTTTATGTTGATTGTCGACTACCTAACGCAACTCTCCTCATGTACTCGAGCATGGGACCAATCCCTGGCTGAGTTCCATTGGAAAAGCTAAACAGAATCATAAATTTGTCATTTCTATAGCGGGACCAAATGACAGATCAAACCAAGAGATCATATATATAACGAACGAAATGACAAATCAACCAAGAGAGTGATACATCTTTGCAAAATGTACCTCTAACAAAAAACTACAACCAAGTACACAAAACCGATTTGTTTCGCTTTACATTACTTCTCTTTCATCCAAGTCATCTAAATTCCATGAAATCACTTTGGCGTACACAATTCCTACACCAATTGTGTACACCAATTGTGATTTCTATGATCCCTTAAAACATAACTAACTGGTTTCTCTCTTTTTTTATTTCACATCTTTCAGTTGTATGCTATAGATTCTTTCCTTTTTCTTTCAAATAAACCTTTGGCAGAACCCATATACCTCACTCTGACGAAAGTACAAAGAGGACATCCCTCTTTAAAAAAAATCTACAACTTACAAGATCCCATATATAAAGAGAACATCATAAAGGTAAGCACAAAGGAACTGTGAAATCCTTGACCCTTTTGACCCAACAAAAAGTTAGATCCTTCGATCATGGTCATCAATTAAGGACTCATCTATAGCCTCAAATTTTGCCCGAAATTCAGCCGAATTTCAATTTCGACAGGTCCCCAAAATTCGACCGAAATGGCCGATATTTCAGATATATTGGAGGCATAATAAAAATCCTGACCTGACCAAAATTTTGGTCGAATTTCTACCGAAATTTCATTCTGGTAGGTCACCGATACCAGGGGCGGACTCAGGATTACAGACTAGACGAGGCACAGTAACAACTAATAATAATAGTTACAATGATAATAATAAGATTGCAATATCAAAAACAATCAACGTAAACTTCCATATTGCATAGATATGTTTCGCACAAATTTTGAAAATACATACTTATAAAGCAATTCATAATATCATCCTCATCAATAGAATCAAATATATCTCTTTCAATATACGCGAGTAAAGCATCACTCATCCATTCATCTCCCATTTGATTGCGCAATCGAGTCTTGACAATAGCCATTGTTGAAAATGCTCTTTCAACACTAGCCATTGCAATTGGTAGTGTCAATGTCAACTTAATCAATAAATACACCAATGGATAAATGTGATCTTTTGAGTTTTCATCGTTTCTTCTGCAAGCTCTGTCACAAAATTGAACATTGAAATTTATGTAGTTTGCTTTACACCTTTATTATATGTCAGCAATTCATTTCGAAGAATCAATACATTTGTTGAAGAGAAATCCATCGTATTTATTTGAGCAAGACGGATAAGCTTATCAATATCAAATGTTGTAATGAATCTTCAGGACTTAAACATGCCACACAAAGAAGAAGTTTTGTCTTAGCTTCAGTGAAGCGATCATTTAACTCTTGAGCTTGCATATCGACAACTGCATAAAAAACTTGAATACGATATCGATGCAAAATTATAATTTTATCAATATTACGTCTTGATCGTCCTGCAATCGCATAGAAATCGTCTTCACTTGGAACATCTATATTATTTTTCTTACAAAATAAAAGAACTCTTTCCATTAATGAAGTCTATCCACTATCTCTCATCTCTTGCAAGCATTGTTACGTCGTAGACACTAATGATATTACATTGATAATATCTTGAATACAATATCGATGCAAAATTATAATTTTATCAACATTACATCTTGATCGTCCTGCAGTCGCATAGAAATCGTCTTCACTTAGAACTTCGATATTATTTTTCTAACAAAATAAAGAAACTCTTTCCATTAATGAAGTCCATCTACTATCTCTCATCTCCTGCAAGCACTGTTATGTCGTAGACACTAATGAGATTGCAGTGATAACGTCTTTATATTTTCTTTGAAGTTACTGTGAAAGTGTATATGTAACACCCAAAATGTCAACCATTAAATGCAAGTATAAAATATACTCAAAATCTTGCCACTTACGTAAATATGCAGTGCCTCTCTGTGTTTACCCAAATTCTTATTTTCTCTTAAGAACTCCAATATTGTAATCATTGACGGGATATAAGTCAATCAAATTTACTACACTTGTAAATTGAACCCCAACATGTATCACCTGAACGTGAGAAATTCTTTTCTTGATTTATTCATGTTTATGTTTCAAGTTCATCCAAATCAAGTGCTTCGACAATTCTGACAGTTTCCGCTTCTCTATGTAATCAGTCTTCTTACATGAAATGGTAAATAAACTAGAGTAGTGATACATTGGTAAAAAAACAAATCAAGGAGATCGTGATTGATAGCAACTGCAACCATTGCCAACTGAAATTAATGCGTAAAATAATGAATATAATAAGCAGAACAATTCTCCTTTAACATAAAACTTTAATCCATTGAATTCACCTCGTAAGTTACTTGCTCCATCATAACCATGACCGCGAAATCTTGATATACTTAAACTGTATCGTGCAAATACTTCATCAACTACACCTTTGAGTGCCCCAACACTAGTTTCACGAATATGTACCATTTCGAAAATTCTCTTAACTAATAGACCACTAGAATTTTATAAATCTTAAAACAATGGCCATTTGCGCTTTGTTTGATACATCTCGAGATTCGTCAAGCAACAAAGTAAAAAAAACTCCAAGTTCATTAAGAATGGCATCCCATATTTCGATAGCAGAATCCCCTGTCACATCTTTTTGTATCTTAGGAGAAATGAGCTTATTATTTTCTGGTGTATTTTTAAGTACAACATTATTCACGTAAGACTAATTTTTGAAGTCTTAAGTATTATCAAGAAACTACCTTTATTAGAAACTCATCAGATTCATTATATCCTCGAAAGGCCAATCCTTGAAAAGTAAGACACGTATAACATTCACAGATGCAAAAGGCAGTGTTTGAAACTCTCTCCTAGTGCGGTCATCATGCATATTCTATGTTGTCTCAATATATTGAGTTTGCTTCATTAGATTCTCGTATTTTTTCGAGCTAAATTATGGGCGTTGTTAAGACCTACAACATGTTTATCGAACTCACTTTTATCTTTACAATTATTCCATCCTTTGAAAATAAATGTATCACTACCACCTTGACCCATATAATTTATCTTGAATAAATAACAATATCGATAAAAACCCGCATCTTTTACCATACTATATTCCAACCAATTAGGATATCTTTGAAATCATGCATAATTGAATTGTCTTTCTTTCTTTCCAATTTTATGAAAATGCATGGTTAATTGGTTGAGATAGCTGCATTCGTATATATGCTCTTCGAACATCATCTTGAATATTGGGATGATAAGTTAAGATCGGCAAATGCAATCCAGGGTCAAAAAGCAACTCAGAGACATTCAATTCAACACGATATCGATTTACACTTCATTCTCGCATCTTATTTTTATATAATGATCCCACAAATGATACATTTAAGGAAATTGGATCAACTATAGGAATATGAGATGAAGCAGATTAAGGCTTTCTTATGAGAAATTTGTCCATTCCTACATGTAATATAAAGTATATATTTTATGCCATTATAAATACGCATGCATGTATATATAAAAGATTCCATAAAATAGATATTAAAATTGAAGACTTGGAGAAAATGATTTGCTTCCGGTTGTAATGTTTATTTTAGATAAGCATACCTACGGTGGAGTTGGAGACTTAGAGTGGTATTTGAATCGTATCAGTGGTATTTGAAACGTTTCACGACGTGCTTCCATGATGCTATCTTGCTTCTCCCAACAAGAGAACTGCATCGAAGTATATATTATAATTATACAATTATGTCAATGTCCAGATAGCTTAACACAGTTAAATTAAACATTAAACACATACTTTTTACGTAATTATAAAGAATTGTTAAATGCTAATTTTATGAATGTTTAAATATTAGACATGTTATAACTAATAAGGTATCTAATATTTGGTGGAAAATATGTACATGTTCAACAAATATCTCAATCAAATCCATCTCAGGATCAAATCAATGGATAACCAATGGATAATCAAACTCATAAGGTATCTCCTTTCAAGTTTACGACAGATATACAACTTATGACTTTTGACATTTGTTTGTTCTTTGTGAATATAAATATTATCGAAAGTAACGTTCAAGAATAAGGAAAGACATGTCTTCGGTCCTTTTTTTTGAAATCGTAATTTCCAATGTATTAGTCGAATCCGAAATAATAACTTGTGAATATTCTCTACCAGAATTTCTTATTTTTGCAAAAATGTAGAGAATTAATTAGTCTTCCAATAAGGTAAGTACAGTTATATACGTTCTCAATAGCATGAAAATATGACAATAAAAATTATCATGTAAGCAGATATATTAATTAGAAAATAAAAAATTGAATTTGTTTTCATTTAATCGGAAACTGAACGACTCATATAACCAAGTCAGGTACCTTACCTCATTTATGTAGTCTAGACCGAGAGATAGGCGAGTCTGCAACTTGCGAGGGAGCCGAGAATACGAGGACGTGCTCCACTACTCCTAGTCGTTGTCACGGTACGTCCGAGGCTGGAGAGAGTGACGAGGTCGTGAGGAAGCCAAAGGTACTCGTAATCTCCTGTCGGGTACACTAAAGGCTACAATTTCCAAATAAAGGATGAAAAAGGCTTTCGTCAATCAGTAATAGATGCCAGAATTTCAGATGACACAGGAGGGTGGGCACGATCTTTTTAATTTCGATGTAGGCAGGTGGGATCGTGGGAGAGATTCCAAATTTTGGGATGACAAAGGCCAAGGGTGGCACACGTAATCACTTATTACTACAGTTTCCTATTTTTAGATGGACAAAATAAGGAAGTCGAGAAGTTTGGAGGGACTGCGATACCGATCAAAAAATAGTTGTAACTACTGGACGACGAGGAGCTTCCTATTGGATTTCCTTTGAGTCTCATCAATTGCATTAGGGACTCCATAAGCGATGGTTGCATATCTAGTTGGAAGATTATTTGTCGACACCCCCATCTACCCTTCTTTAAAAGCTCCGCAAGACCACCTACCACTAATCTTCGATCGAGAGGAGTTTATTGCACAAAAAGGCTGGGACGCAGGCTCCCGCGGAGAGAAGTCGACACCTTGCCTTGAACAACAAACTCACACTTCATCCGCTTCCCCACCCTTCCTCCTTTAGAGAGAGTTCTGTTCTTGTTTCTCCTTTGTCAACTACTAGCTAACTGACTCTGAAAGATCAGCTCAAAAGCAAATTCCGCTTATTCTCTTTCACTAGATAAGGCAAGGCAGGCACCCCCCCCAAAAAAAACTTCTCAACTTTCTTATTTTGTCCATCTAAAAATAGGAAACTGCAGCACTAAATGATTGTGTGCCACCCTTGGTCTTTGTCATCCCAAAAATAGGAAACTCTCCCACATTCCCACCCGCCTCCATCGAAATTAAAAAGATCGTGCCCACCCTCCTGTGTCATCCGAAATTCTGGCATTTATTACTGACTGACAAAAGCCTTTCTCATCTTTTTTTGTTATTTGGAAATTATGGCATTTGGTGTACCTGACAGGAGACTATGAGTATCTTTGGCTCCCTCACGGCTTCGTCACTCTCTCCAGCCTCGAACGTACCGTGGCAACGACTAGGAGCAGTGGAGCACGTCCTCGTATTCTCGGCTCCCTCGTAAGTCGCAAACTCGCCTATCTCTCGATCTAGACTCCAGAAATCAGGCAAGGTACCTGACTTGGTTATATGAGACATTCGGTTTCCGATTAAATGAAAACTAAGAAGGAACATATCAAATTAAATTTTTTATTTTCCAATTAATATATCTACTTGCATGATAATTTTTATTATCCTATTTTCATGCTATTGAAAACGTATCTGACTGTACTTACCTTATTGGAAGACTAATTAATTATCTACATTTCTGCAAAAATAAAAAATTCTGATAGACAATATTCACGGGTTATTATTTCGAATTCGACCAATAAATTGAAAATTATGATTTCAAAAAAAGGACTGAAGACATGTCCTTTCTTATTCTTGAAAGTTACTTTCGATAATATTTATATTCACAAAGAGCAGACAAATCTCAAAAGCCATAAGTTTTATATCTGTCGTAAGATTGAAAAGAGATGCCTTATGAGTTTGATTATCCATTAGTTATCCATTGATTTTATATTGAGATTGATTTGATTGAGATATTTGTTAAAGATATACACATTTTCTATCGAATATTAGATGTCTTATGAGTTATAACATGTTTAATATTTAAGCATTCATAAAATTAGTAGTTAACAATTCTTTATAATTATGTAAAGAGTACATTTTTAATATTTAATTTAACTATATTTAGCTATCTGAACATTGACATAATTGTATAATTATAATATATACTTTATACAGTTCTCTTGTTGGGATAAGAAAGATAGCAACATGGAGCACGTTGTGAAACAATTCAAATACCACTCCAAGTCTCCAACTCCACCGTAAGTATACTTATCTAAAATGGACATCATTATACATGAGTTTTGCAATCGAAAACGAATCATTTTCTCGAAGCCTCCCATTTCAATATCTATTTTATGGAATCTTTTATATATACATGTAGGCGTATTTATAATGGCATAAACATATATATTTTATATTATATGTAGGGATAGACAAAATTCTAATAAGAAAGTCTTCATTTGCCCCATCTCAAATTCTTATAGTTGATCAAGTTTCCTCAAATGAAGCAATTGTGAAATCATTATATAAAAATAAGATGGGAGAATCATGTGTAAAGCGATATCGTGTTGAATTCAACGTCTCTGAGTTGCCTTCTGACCCTGGATTGCATATACCAATCTCAACTTATAATCCCAATATTCAAGATGATGTTCGAAGAGCATATATACAAATGCAGTTATCTCAACCAATTAATATGTATTTCCAATTAAGAAAATTCGAAAGAAAGACGATTCAATTATGTATTGTTTCAAAGATATCCCAATTGGTTGGAATATAGCATGATAAAAGATGCGGTTTGTTTACCGATAATATTTTTTTTATTCAAGACAAATTATATGGGTCAAGGTGGTAGTGATACATTTATTTCCAAAAATTAGAATAATTGGAAAGATAAAAGTGAGCTCGATAAACATGTTGGAGGTCCTAACAGTGCTTATAACTTGGTTCGAGAAAAATGCGAGAATCTAATGAAGCAGACTCAACATATTGAGACAACATTAAATATACATGATGCCGCACTAAGAGAGAGCATCGAACACGTCTTTTTACAATTGTCAATGTTATACGAGTCTTATATTTCAAGGATTGGTCTTTCGAGGACATCATGAATCTGATGAGTCCTCTAATAAAGATAATTTCTTGACAATACTTAAGGCTTTTTCAAAAATTAGCCTTGACGTGAATAATGTTGTACTTAAAAATGCTCCAGAAAATAATAAATCCATTTCTCTTAAAACACAAATATATGTGACAAGGGCTTCTGCTATCGAAATAAAGAATGACATTCTTCAAAACTTGAGATTCTTTTTTACTTTGTTACTTGATGAATCTCGAGATGTATAAAACAAAGAGCAAATAGACATTTTTTAAGACTTGTAAATTATAATTGCGAATTAATTGAGAGACTTCTCGAAGTGGTACATGTTCGTGAAATTAATGTTTTGGCACTCAAAGGTGCAGTTGATGAAATATTTGCATGTTACAGTTTAAGTATATCAAGACTTCGCGGTCAAGTTTATGATGCAGCAAGTAACATGCGAGGTGAATTCAATGGATTAAAAAATCTTATTTTAAAAGAGAGTTGACCTGCTCATTATATCCATTGTTTTATGCATTAACTTCAGTTGGCAATTGTTGCAGTTGATATCAACCACGATCTCCTTGATATGTTTTTACTAATGTATCAAGATGCTCTATTTTATTCACAACTTTACGTAAGAAGATTGAATTATTTAGAGAAGCGAAAACTATCAGAATTGATGAAGTACTTGATTTGTGTGAACTAGAAACAGGAACATGAATAAATCAAGAAAATAATTTCTTACGCCTAAGTGATATGCGTTGGGGTTCACTTTACATGTATCTAGTAAATTTGATTGACTTATATCCGCCAATGATTACAGTGTTGGAGTTCTTAAGAGAAAATAAGAATTTGGGTAAAAATGGATAGGCACTTGAATATTTACATAAGTGGTAAGATTTGAGTATATTTTATACTTGCATTTAATGGTTGACATTTTGGGTGTTACATATACACTTTCACAGTCACTTCAAAGGAAATATCAAGACATTATCAATGCAATATCATTAGTCTACGACATATCAATGCTTGCAGGAGATGAGAGATAGTGGATGGACTTCATTAGTGGAAAGAATTTTTTTATTTTGTCAAAAAAATAATATTGATGTTCCAAGTAAAGATGATTTATATGTAGTTGTGAGACGATCAAGACGTAATACTAATAAAATTACAATTTGTATCGCTATCGTATTCAATTTTTTTATACAATCGTCGATATGCAAGCTCAAGAGTTGAATGATCGCTTCACTGCAGCTAACACAGAACTTCTTCTTTGTGTGGCACGTTTAAGTCTTAAAGATTCGTTTACAACATTTGATATTGATAAGCTTATCAGTCTTGCTCAACTATGTCCGATGGATTTCTCTTCAACAGATCTATTGATTCTTTGAAATGAATTGCCGATATATATTAGAGATGTAGAGCAAACTACATAGTTCTCAATGTTAAATTTTACGACAGAGTTTGCAGAAGAAATGGAGAAAACTCAAAAAGATCGCATTCATCCACTGGTGTATTTATTAATTAAGTTGGCATTGACACTATCAGTTGCAACGGCTAGTGTTAAAAGAGCATTTTCTGGTAATGACTATTGTCAAGACTCGATTGCACAATCAAATGGGAGATGAATAGATGAATGATGCTTTACTCGCATATATTGAAAGAGATATCTTTGATTCTATTGTTGATGATGATATTACAAATTGTTTTCAAAATATGAAGACTACGCGTGGCCAACTTTAAGTATAAGTGTGTATTTTCAAAATTTATGCGAAATATCTTTTTATATTTATCTATGCAACATGGAATTTTATGTTGATTGTTTTGCGTATTGCAATTTTATTAACTATTAAATATTATGAACTTTTATTATCATGAATCGTCTAATATGTAAAGTTCGTACGGCTTTTTTGTGATTAGATGTTAGACAATTATCGGCATCTACTCAACCATCGAACATGAATTGTTTTTCTTACATTTTCTTTAACTCCACTTTAATACATAAATTCAGTAGTAATATTTTGGTTATTAGGTTGGGCTGGGTTAGGGTATCCTCCTGCGAATAGTATTTGTTTGGAGGGTTGGGAGGGTTGGAATGATAATTGTGATGTGATGCGACATTGATTATGTGTTACATTCACTTTTTTAAATGATTATAATATGTTTTTATGTTAATAAATTTATTTGAACATGATATTATACCAAAGAAATTGTATGGTCAATACAATTATACAAGTAATCTCAACCCAGGAATGCAAGGTTGGAGATAGGGATATGCCGGGGTACCTCGGTGTACCCTCGCAACCAAACAGGCCTCGAGAGTCAAATACCTTAAAAGAAACATATACATGGCTACTTTAGGAATATTGCAAACATATTTATTTATTTTAGAATAAAAATGTACAAAATTGCACAAGACCAAATATACCCCCGATACAGCTAATTCAGTATGCGGTGACATGTCTGAACGATACGCATACGCTTTCCTAAGCCTTGGTCTGCATACTGAAGAATGAAAACTGAAATCCCTCATGTCCAGAAGCCCCCTACGGGTTTCATTATTACAGTAATACCCTTATATAGTATATAAATACAATACATAGTATACACATATAAAATAAAATGCAAAAAACACCATCTTCATCACCATCTGCACCAGAGCATCTGTCACAACCACAAAAGTAACAGTACCAACGAGCAACCTTCCTTAACCAAGATGTGGTTGAAAGAACCACCTTTATGCCTGTCATTAACCACCATTGCCTAGAAAGCAATCATCATACACATCTTCATCCAAACAATATACTCGCTCACAAAGTCCTTTAGGTGTACAAGATGACTACAAGAATCGTCATAACGCAATCATATGTCTTCAAGAAATTTGCCTTCCATAGGAGACCCTTTTGCATCCTTCCGTTGCCACTTCGGAATAATCTCATATGCCAAGACAACCACATCCATCATGTGGCATCCTAAAATGAAAGTCGACTGGGATGGATATATACTAAAGCCAAGCACCTTGTGAAATTTGTTGGACAGCACCTTTGCCACAATCAAATATGCATCATTAGACAATGCAATAGGGTGCAAATCCTCAACACGCCTCACAACATCCTTCTTATGAAGAAGGAACATAAGAGACTGGTACAGTCGCCCGAACCCACCATTCACCTGGTGCGGTTCCTCCAACATCTCCAACATCTCATGCTCTACCTAGTTAAAAAAACTCCTAGACGACAAAAAATGAGAATCCATCTGGCCTAGGAGATCCATACACATTCATATCAACCCACGTCTGCTTGATCTCCTATAGCAAAAAATGCCTCACCAGCCCCTCATACTGCAAGTCTAACAAACAAGAAATCTCTTCCCAGCCATCTCACACCACAGCTAGGCACTTGCCTATTGATCCTCAGATAATGTCTTCTCACAACACCCCATATGAGGTGATCTCCAACAATCCCTTCACCATCCACCTCGATCGAGTAGGTCAGGTTCCGCCTTCTGTGGCTAATGCCCATCACATGAGAAAATATATGGCGTTCCTATCCCCCTCCTTCAATAACTTTTGCTTCAAACACTTCCTCTACTCGCTTTCACGCCTCTTATCCTCCTCCATAAGGACACAATTATGCTCATGCCTTGTAACCATCACCTCCATAAGGACACAACCTCGCAAACATCTCCTCCTCCTGCAATCAAGGTTTGAAAAAATGAAAGGCGGAACGAGACATTTTCTTCGAAATCGAGGCGAGGCGTAGCCTCAAGGCAATCGAGGCGTAAGTCTCAATTTATAGAGAAAAATATACAAAAAAACTATAATTATATATATGGCAATGTAATTATAAGTACTTTGCCCAATATATAATACTTAGCGCTATAAAACATGATGAAATAATAGAGATAAGAACACCAAAATAGAAGATAAAACATCATATCCCTTTGTACATGTTTTCATCAATCAAAGAGGAATTAAACAATACATATTTATATTTGAAATATTGTTGTAATTAAAAATACGATTAAATATACGTCGAAGAAACTTATATTATATGTCTAATATAAGGTTGCACGGGAAACCGTGAATCCTATCCATTTTGAGCAAACCTTCGAAATATTAATATAATTAAAAGTACGATTAAACATAAGTCGAAGAAATTTATCATACATGTCAAACATATAATATATGGCAACATGATAAATCATGAACCATGTCTATTTTGTTTTGCATGATATATTGCAAAGCTCATTTAGTTTACGAGTATTGTTGGATTTGATATCTATAAATTCATTCATTAAAAGAGAAATAGTAGGAGTTCATGAAATAGTTCAACACAATTACTAGTAAATGTAAAGCTATTGGCACGAAAGAAACATCATATTTAGGCATTTACCGCGTATAATCATTATCCTAAAGAAGCGTATATTTATAAGCTTCTCAAACTACCAATCAAACCATTAAAATCATAAAAACATCAAAAAATCAAAAATGCATCGACAGCCTCAAGGCAGAACGCCTCAGCCTCCTGAGGCGCACGCTTCACTGGACTGGACTGAGGCGCATGCCTCGAGGCTAAAAAGGATCGCCTCGCCTCGAGGTGCATTTTTTCATACCATGCATGCAATTCCCTGAAGTCCTCAATCTGATTAAGATGTACAACCTTGACCTATGTAGTATATCTCATCTACCAATGAAGTGTCCGAGATTCCCTCTTATACTGGATAAGGATGCAACGCAAGGCCCTAAGCTTATGTGCCATCCTCTAAGATGTTGAACCCATAACCTCTGTTTCCAGCCAACATTTTGAGACTTTCTTATGACAGACCTCCTCTTACATCCATACATGCTCAAAACAAAAAAATGCTACATGTATGTTGCCATCACTGGAGTCCCAATAGATGGGTGTACGATACGAATGCGATATGGACAAGGTCATCACATATCCCAACGGAAAGCCAATCGACACTCCAACCAAACAGAGGAAATAATCGAAGAGGAATCGAGAGGATGAGCTCCTCCAAGTATACTTCAGACTCGTTACATCTAATACCTCCACCTCTAACTCTCCAATAAACTCAACAAAAGTTATTGAACTAGGTTCTAAACCAACCATATCGTGCGATCGGTCAGCAATGAGTGGAGTGATGTTGAAGTCACCACCAACAAGCCATGCATGGTCCAGAAAGTGTGCATGCACCAAAAGAAGCTCCTCCTACATCACAGATAATAGGGAACCATTAAGTTTATATACCATCGACATCAAGAATTGAACACCATCTGAGATACTTCGCAACAATATATACAATATCTGGGTATCACACACCGACTCCAGATGCCACAAGCACTCATTATTCCAACCAATAATCATGCCACTCGATGCACCCACAGACAGCATCATTTTGCAATCAGTAAAGCGAGATCCGACCAAATCACGCTACCTGAAATGATCACATAACTCCATTTTTTCTCCTGCAAACAAACCACAACCGCTTTCCAACCCTCCAAAAGCACATCCATTGTTGGCTCTCCACTTATTCGACTAGCTAAGGTCTCGGACATTTCAAGAGACAATCCTCATTTAGTAATAGGGGAGACGTACCCGCCAACAGAAACCCCACGTAGCGTGCTAACTTACCGGCTTCTCATGCCTTTCCATAGGGACAACAAACCTCACCAGGTTGTCTCCCACCTCCCAAGCAAAAGTTGCTTGCAGCGTGTGCGTGCACGTGTGCATGCTCGTATGCGTGTGTCATTTTTTGATGATCACTTAAAATCCCAGGGTTGTGGAGATGAATCTCACCTCTATTTCTAGTAGACGCAAAGAATGTTGGAAATCAGCCAAAAGATACAAGCACACTACGCTAAGAAGATAAAAAAACTTGGTTAAGATAATAGTGTTACCAGACCGAGTGAATGACAATGCAGTGACTTGTAGACAGTAACCTTATACAGACACACCCTGTGTAGGGTTGAACAGTCAAGGAAGGCTTTATAGAAAACATACAGGATCGAACAGAAATGAAAAAAACAAAGAAGCACGTCCAGATGCGCCACTTCATCAGCATTAAAATTGAAGCTCCTACACCAACCATTATGTATGGAAAGGAATGCGTCTGAATACAAAGAAGCAGTGTAAAAAACTGAACTAGAAGGAGCTTAAGCATACCATAGCCATCAAACAACAACCAAGTCCTCGTGAAGGGAAAGAAAAAGGAGTACCACCCAATTGTGCAGATTTGGTCTCACACAGCACGCGAAGGCCATTATTACAGAATAAAAAAGACTCCAGTAGCAGCAGAGGCGGTAGAAACCTCAGATGAACTTTCTGTAGGGCCTCTTCGCGTCCTCGTCTTGCATGTGCTGCAACGGAAAAACAGATCGAGGGAATTGAAGCACCTGATGATGATGATGATGGTGATGATTGGGGATGGATTTGGGACGGAGAGGGGGTTTAGGGGCGTACGAACTCCCTGACGATGCCGCGGTAGAGGAGGACGGGAACGACGACGCCGAAGATGCCGCAGAGGGCGAGGTTGCGGCGGGTCCAGCGGAAGTTGAACTCAAGGTTTTCGCGAGCTGCATTCCATTCCTCGATGAACTTGTTGTGATTCACCTCCATGCCTCCCGTCATCGTTGCCCTTCTTCTCCTCCTGCTGCTGGCGCGGATCGGAACACGGTGATTTGGGGATTGGACGTGGGTAGGTTTTTCTTTTCTGCGGGGATCGGGCTGTGATTTTGGTAATTTTTTTATTGGAAGTCCAAGCAATTTGCAAAAATTTTGGAAATTAGTTTTGGTTGAGATTTCGAGCGAGTCCCTTCGAAAGCAAAATCTTTACAATATATATACATGGAGGAATGATCTTGTGAGAGCCAAAATATGTAAGAGCATGACAGTATACCATATAATCTAACCAGGAGAAAGATGACCAAGGAGAGAAAACAGAATCATGTGGTCCAAAATGAATGATCTCATTCTCTCACATTTTTTTGCTCTTATAGGATCACTCATATATATATATAGAGAGAGAGAGAGAGAGAGAGGAGTGATCCTATGAGAGCAAAAAGTTGTGAGAGCATGAGAGGGATGATTCTGGCCCACATGATTCACCTAGGAGAGAGAAGGTCAGAAGAGAGAAAACAGAATCATGTGGTCCAAAATCATTCCTCTCATGCTCTCACAATTTTTTGCTCTCATAGGATCACTCCTATATATATATATATATATATATATATATATATAGAGGGGCGATCCTATGAGATGGGATTTTGTGAGATGGTGAGATGGGGCATTCTGGACCACAAGTTGCTGTATTCTCTCTCCTGTCTTTCTCTCTCCTGGTTGGAACTAGTGGTCCAGAATGCCCCATCTCACCATCTCACCAAAATCACATATCATAGGATCGCCCCTCTATATGTATATATATATATATATATATATATATGGGTTAAATGAGGCTACTCCATGGGTGTAGCCAATTGGCTACTCCCACCCTAATTTTTCTCCTATTTTTTATTTTTTTTGGAAAATAAAAATATGTATATTCATCATTATATCCCCCTAACATATCATTCCAATTTCGTCAGAAATAGAGACGCATATGCCCTCCATCTGAAGGGGGGTCAATTTCAGCAATCTGAGACCATTAAAATTTGACAGTCTTGATGTAGGTAATAGAAGTCTCGAATTAAGTCGATTTTTTAATGACATCATGGTGACATATTCTGATTTAAATTCTAATAGGTTTCAATTAATAAAAATAAGAAAAATATAGAGGAAAATGGGAGGGATCACATATCTTAGCTACAACCAAGGAGCATACTCCTTTTTCCCTATATATATATGGATAAAATGGGGCTGCCCCCGCGCTATTTTCGTCAATTTTTTTTATTTTTTTTGAAAAATATCATCATGTATATTCATCCCTATATCCCTCCTACATGTCATTCGAATTTCATCAGAAACAGAGACTCCTACGGCCTCCATCGAGATGGTGTCGATTTAAAAAATCCTGTTACCGTTAAAAAATGACTGTCTGGATGGAGGCCATAGGAGTCTCTGTTTCTGACGAAATTCGAATGACATATAGGAGGGATATAGGGATGGATATACATGGCGACATTTTTTGAAAAAAAATAAAAAATATCAAAATAAGGCCGGGGGCAGCCATGTTGGCTGCCCCTTGCGGGCAGCCACATTGAACTCTATATATATATATATATATATATATATATATATATATATATATATATGAGTTCAATGGAGTTGCCTCTTGGGGAGCTAACCTAGCTCCTCCTGTGTTATTTTACCTATTTTTTATTTTTTATTTTTTGAAATTTTCTTCCGTGAATGTTCATCACTATATCCATATATTATGCTATTCAAATTTCATGCGAAACAGAGACTCCTACGACCTCCATCCAGCCAATCATTTTTTAGCGGTAACATAATTGATAAAAACGACCCTTCTGGATGAAGGCCGTACGAATCTCTCTTTCGCGTGAAATTTGAATGACATAATATAGGAATATATTGATGAAAATCCACAAAAGAAATTTTCAAAAAAAATAAAAAAACGGACGAAATAGCGTGGGGAGGAGCTAAGTTAGCTACCTCCAAGGCAGCCTCATTTTACCCTATATATAGATATATAGATATAGGATTTTTATCCAATACGCACAGGGCCCATTAGCGTTTCGGTGAGCACTATTTGTAGGCCATACACGTGTATTCCCAATTGAGTGGTTACCTATTTTGAAGGATGTTGATTTTGGAAGGAGATTAATATACAAAGCGATTTAACAATAATTGGTATCCCAATTGTATCGCATCCTAAAAAATAGGAAGAACGTTTTGGAAAGAAAATATTCGAATCGAAGATTTCTTGCAGAAAATCGAGATTCAAATACTCAGGTCAGTAATATATACAATAATCAAGTAAATGGTTGTTACGAGATCGGTAATATCCAAACAACGGTCAACAATTTACATTCATTTTATTATATGGTGAAGAATTCAATAATATATATACACTGGTCAAGTAAGTGCTTGTTGTGAAGTCAGTAAAACCATAACAAATGGTCAGTAAATCCTATATATATTATTACTTTGAATAGAATTCAGTAAAACCACAACAATAAGTGGTATTCCAATTATATCGCGTCCTAAAAAATAGGAAGAACGTTTTGAAAAGAAAACATTTGAATCGATGATTTCTTGCAGAAAATCGAGATCCAAATACTCAAGTCAGTAATATATATACAATAATCAAGTAAATGATTATTACGAGATCAGTAATATCCAAACAACGGTCGGTAATATACATTCATTTTATTATATGATGCAGAATTCAGTAATATATACACGCTGGTTAAGAAAGTGCTTGTTGTGAAGTCAGTAAAACCATAACAAATGGTCAGCAATTTCTATATGTATTATTACTTTGAATAGAATTTAGTAAAATCACAACAATAAGTGGTATTCCAATTATATCGCGTCCTAAAAAATAGGAAGAACGTTTTGGAAAGAAAACATTCGAATCGATGATTTCTTGCAGAAAATCGAGATCCAAATACTCAAGTCAGTAATGTATATACAATAATCAAGTAAATGATTGTTACGAGATCAGTAATATCCAAACAACGGTCGGTAATTTACATTCATTTTATTGTATGGTGCAGAATTCAGTAATATATACACGCTGATCAAGAAAGTGCTTGTTGTGAAGTCAGTAAAACCATAACAAATGGTTAGTAATTTCAATACGTATTATTACTTTGAATAGAATTCAGTGATTTAGAGAAAATACTCACGTAAATGGTTGTTGCGAGATCAGTAATATCCAAACAACGATCAGTAATTTACATTCATTTTATTATATGGTGCAGAATTCAGTAATATATACACAATGGACAAGTAAGTGCTTGTTCTGAAGTCAGTAAAACCATAACAAGTGGTCAGTAATTTCCATATATTTTATTACTTTGAACATAATTCAGTAATTTAGAGATGATACTCAAGTAATATATATACAGTTATCAAGTAAATTGTTGTTTGTGTTCGGTAATGTATATATCTATGTATTATATCACACGTTCAATAATATGTGTACAATTCTCAAGTAATAGCTATTATGAGATCAGTAATAACAAAGTAATGGTCAATAAGTCATGGGCATTTCTTAAGTAAGAAAGTAATTTGTTAATGCAATGTGCATTACATACACAATGGTATTACTAATCATTTGTTATGTTCTGATATCACAACACACATTTACTTGGTCATTTTATACATATTACTGAATTATGTACAATGTAACTATTTGGATATAAATTACTGATCATTGTCTTGATATTATCGATCTGACAACAAGCATTTAATTCACCAAATTATATTTATTACTATCATAGCGTTTGGATCTTAATTATCCGCGTGGAATCATTTATTTGAATCGTTTCTTTCCAAAACCATCTTCCAATTTTTAAGGACGTTGTATAATAGGAAAAATAGGATTTTTTTAAATACATGGTAGCCTATAATTAGAAATATAGTTATTGCTAATACATGTGTATGGCCCAGAATGGATGCTCACCGAAACGTTAATGGTCACAGGGCTTAAGCTCTCTCTATATATATATATAGAGGAGTGATCCTATGAGAGCAAAAAGTTGTGAGAGCACGGGAGGAATGATTCTGGACCACATGATTCACCCAGGAGAGAGAAGATCAGGAGAGAGAAAACGTGATCGTGTGGTCCAGAATCATTCCTCTCATGCTCTCACAATTTTTTGCTCTCATATATATATATATATAGAGGAGTGATCATGTGAGAGCCAAAACTTACGAGAGCATGTATTCTGGACCACTTGATCCAACCAGGAGAGAGAAAACCATGAGAGAGAAGACAAAATCATGTAGTCCAGAATGCATGCTCTCACAAATTTTGGCTCTCATAGGATCACTCCTCTCTCTCTCTCTCTCTCATATATATATATATATATATATATATTCTATATACCTATTTAAAGTTGAATTTCTCCCAAAAATGTTAGCAATGTGGGACAAGTTATTCGAGCACCACTTCTCTGCTTTCTCTCCCTCTCTAATTATGCACTATCTTTCTCCTACTCTCTCCCTCTCCTAAGTTACTCCATGTTTCTCTCAATCCCCTTAACCAAAACATAGCAAGCCATAAACATAGCAAGCCATCTTACATTTCCTTCCATATCTCTCTACAAGCACTATCTTTTTTCTTCCTCTTTTTTAAATGACATGCTCTCATGTGTCCCTCTCTCTCAATGAGATATGGTTATGCTTAAATTTTTCCCACGTGCAAATTATATATATATATATATATATATATATATATCTCCATCCGTGGAGACTATCCCATTCTAATAAATTGAATAATTATCATACTAAAATTATCATCCATAAAAGCTATTTCAAATAAAAATTATAGAAAAATATAATATTTAAGTAGGATGGATTTAATGGGAGTTTCATAGGAATCGTTAACATATTTAATCCATAAGACAACTTTAATAAAAATGATTGGAAATATGTATAACATCAATTATAATAAATGAGCAGGGGGAAAATAGAATAGAGATATAAAAACAATGTGATACTTTTATATAAAAAGGTTGACATGCAATTATCGCTTTTTTATTTTGTATTTACTTATATTCAATAAATATCAATAAACTTTTATCGATATTTCATTAAAGGAATATGCAAAAATTTACACGGATAATTATTATCAAACTAAGAAAATAGTATTGTAGGATACACATACGTAATAGACTTACAGAAGCCATATTTGATATGTGTATGTGTGTTAACTAGAATATTAAAAATAAAAATTATATAAATTATAACTTTAATATTACATTATATTATGTCTTCCACTATCATGTCTCATCTAATATATCAATATACTAAGCCTTCTCTCACTATAAGTAGGGTCAACTTATAGGAATTCTTGCTTAAATCCATGTTGAAAGATTCGACTATTTTTTACGCTAATCGTCGACTACCTAACACAACCCCTGCAAGAGTGGAAACCATGGCCTTTTGTGTGGTAGACACATTGTACTACCACTAGACCATTAAGTGGTCATGTCTCGTCTAACATAGATATATTATTTTTTTCATTTATTTTGCATATAACCTTTTCCGTTTCGAAGCGCGAGTATCATCCCAGTATATGAAGAGGCGTGGGATAGGCACTCTATCAGCCATTGTACATGTCTGTCCAATAAATACAAAATAAATGTTTCGCAATTCGTTAGTGGTTGATGGCTTATTAGTTAAATTGATGATCTTAAAATCATGGACAGTTGGTCGAAGGATCCAAACCTATTTGTCGTTGTTGCTCTATAAAAAAATGGTAAAATTTTATATGTATGATGATTATATTTTCAGTATTCTTTGACCACGATCTAAATATGGAGGATCGAGTTTAGGGATGTAATGATTTTCTATCCTATATGTGTTGGAAAGATTTTGATATTTGTTTCCATTTTAAAATGGATATACAAATGTATATATTCATATATCTATTTTCATATATAAATATAATTATAGATTTACTTAAAGCATATGCAACATATTTTTATAATTCTTTGAGCTTATTTAATATAACTATATAAAATAAATTCACTTAGTGTGCGTATCATGTGTGACACATCAGCACATATATATTTAAGCTAATTTTTAAACTATTTCAAATATGATATGCATCTAATCCATATCTTTTTTTACATCCTTATACATGTTTTAATGATTTGATAACATAATTTAATATCCAATTCTGTATATGTATTTGTGTTTGAAAATGTAATACATATATCTGTATCGGTATCCACATGTAACCATCCCTAATCAAGTCTCACAAATTGTGGATTTTTCATATATTTTAATTTGGTATTTCATCTGACATTTTAACTTTAGAAATTTTCAACGTTATTTCAATATATTTTTTTTTGAAATATTTTCAAAGTGTATCAAATTTTAACCAATTTTCAAATTATCACAAAAAAAAATCGAAATGTTATAATCTATTGTTGATTTTTGCGGATGAATTTCTAGAAAACGTACATGCATGAGTGATTATTTCTTGGTGATAATTTTGATGAGAAATATTTAATTACAAAGAAACTTAAATATTATATTCAATATATCTTCACTATAGGACATTAATATTTGATTTTTAGGAGGCTATGCTAGGGAAGCTAATAATTATGCAAATGTTAACCAAAATTAAAAACAATTATGTTTCATTTTTTCTGCATTGTATATGTTTTATATAAAATGATTTGTGGATTTGTAATACATTAATCTGTCACTATGTTATTACGTATGTAATCAATGTGGTTTCAGTCAATTGATTTTTTTGTAAAATACATCTTTTTTGTGAACATTTTATGAATGGTGTACAATGAGATGCATATTTGTGATATATCAATTATGATTCACAATTTATGCAAATATTTTTCTGAGGATGTTACGTAAAACTCAATAATTTTTGTAAAGTTCGCACTTCTTTGTAAAATATGCAATCCCTATTAAAAATGTGGCACATTGTTTGCAAAATAAAATAACATAATACAAGACACTGCACGAATGTAAAACCAATGTAAACAAATAATGATGAATATAAAATACGAGCTTTGCTTAATATATGATGTATGTAAATTATGAAGATTGTTGCTTCAAAAATGATGTAAAAGATACAAATGACAATAACAAGATGATGGTAAACCATCGGGAAAATTGAATAAACTAGAAAGATAAGCACATATAATACCACATCAACTGTACTATGTAAAAGTAGGACCTAATATGACATGAAATTCAAGAGAAAATACCTTTTCCATCTGAAATATTACCGAAACCAACGCAATAGACATTGAATGTATCAAAAGCTTATTCATTCATCATTGGATATATGCATTGATGCAACATGATAATCAAGACATGTGAGATTAAAAAGGTAGCTAGATATTTTATAAAATATCATATTTTCCTCTATAAAATCATGATTTTTGAGGGAAATGCAGGAGACGTACGAAGAAACAATGAAGAAGATACCCAATCCATCACAAAGATGACAATTGATTAAAAAATTAGGAAATATATGAATGCTACCATGCTGAGGACACTAAATTTACTAATTAATGGTTATATTCAATTGACATCATGCGACAAAAAAGGAATACAACGATTCTATTCCAAAAATAGAAAGGTGTTTCATTTGTGGTATCGGGATGGGTGGGTGGTATCCTCGATGATTGTATATCATGATCAAATGAGCGAAGAGACATGTCACACCAAATGAATTAAGAGGTGCCACCTCATTTTCAAGTTTTCCCTGCACACATATAGGGGGGCTTCAATGAGGTGGGTCTTTCCTATGTCTATGGAAAGCCACTATTAATTTAGTAAATTGTGTAATAATTTTGTAAAAATACAAGTTGCAATTTGTAAAAATAATGATGTTAATACTATTTTGTAAAATATAGCATACATATATAAGCAATATTTTCATCTAATATAATAATATTTTCATAGCTCTATCTTAATATAAGTGATATGTTAACATTTATTATTAACTCTATGTCATAAGATATTGTAAAATAAATAGAAAAAATACTAAATTAGCGTGTCTTTCCTAAACCTGGGAAAGATACACCTTATCTGAAGTTTCACACACACACACACACACGTAGAGAGAGATAGAGAGATGGAGAGATGCATACATACATACATACATGCATGCACGCATGTATGTATGTATTGTATTCAAACTATAATAGAAATACTTTATAGATGATTTAAGTAGACATATATTAGTGATTTTATAAAGTATAACTATATTAAATATATGTATATTGTCACAATTATATCAAATATGATGGAAGAAGAGCAAGTTTTTGTTATATGCAATTACAAATAAATATGTACTTTATATTAGATATTAAAACAATTATAAAATTAATGATATGTGTGGATATAAAATAATACATGCATTCATATATATTTTTAAATTCTCATGAATACAATTTTCAAGATTTGAAATGGATATGATAATATACCAAAATTGACATGGTTATATCTGATTGCATCCTTAATATACATATCTTATAAATGTTCCATATATCTTCACATGCAAAACATTGATCCAACACTATATAGTATATGTATTTCTCATTTTTTATATATATACTTTTAAAAATTATTTACATTTAAACCCATAAAAAATCACGCATCCTAAAAATCTTAAAGAATAATTATATTATTAATATTTTAAAGTGTAATTCTAGGGCTTGAGGATTAACAAATAATTATTTTATTTTTAGACTTCTTTTAAGTTAAAAATATCACATTGTTCTTTCTATATATTAAACAACATGAATATACGTATGCACTCGAATATACTTATGCATTGTCAAAATGTTTCGAATTTGAATACTAATAAATATAAAATAATATCACATTATCCAAAAAAATCATATATAAATAAAGATGCAGAGGTATTATAATAGTGTAAATACTTTTAAAATCAGCCTATATATACATGTACTTGATGGCTTACATATGAACAAGCATATTAATTATATTTATTTAATAACTATTGTATCAAACCTATATAATAAAGCATAATAATTTGTTACATATAATTACCAAATAATTACATGTGTTAAAACGGATATACTAATACATACATAAATACTTAGAATTATAAAGTGATGTTTATATCTATTTTACAATGAATACAAATATATATGTCACAGTAGGTATAAAATAGATCGAATACGGATACATCAGTATTTATCTCTATTCACATATTAGAATATATATATTTTATTATGCTACGTATGTTTTTTCATAAAAAAAATATAATTATTTTCTTATTATGATTTATAATAACAACTGTGTTTTTTTAAATGCATAACTTCACGATCAATCGGAAATTTCATTGTTGCCCATCTACTCAAAGAATTACAAAAAATATATAAACACATGATTGTATTATTATTATTATTATTTTAATAAATACTTCAAAAAATATGATTTCTTTGGATGGTGCTTTAGAATTTAGGATAATAATTATTCTTTTAAATTTATTTTAAGAAAAAGTCATCACATTACCCCTACCATACAAGATTCATAAATATTAATCTATTTTCAATATATATCCAATTTGAAATGGTGAAAAATTTATCATTATAATATTTAAAAATATGATTATATTGATGACCTTTAAGGTGGATTTTAAATATTCTTATTTACAATAAATATTAATTAATTTCATGTTTTTTTGTTGGTTATCATAAAAATATAACTATATATTTTTAATATATCTTCATTAAATTATCTTAGCATTGATTTAAATAACTTTTCATGTTTTTTTTACATTTCTCTTTGCACAGGGTTTGACACTATGTTACTGAAGGGGAAAGCACCAACAACCATTAGTTTTATTTCCCATTCTCGTTTCTCCTTTTCACATTTATCTCCATCCCAAGAAGTAGTTCTCACTTAAACCTTTTCTAACGAGTTTTACCTAAATTTACAACTTCACATTTCCTCTTGGAAGGGAGTGTATGCTTTTTTTTAATTTAAAAAATGATGTAATGGAGCTGTCTCCAAAGCAAAGCCAAGCAAGAGATCCCATCTTAGCAACCAAAAGATGTTACCCCAGATTGTGCCTCGGTTGTTGTCCTAACTTAGTCTCCACATATTTCTTTGTCAGACTCTTTTGAATCTTTGGATGGTTATTTTTGCTTGCTTTCCTCTAGAGTAGTATGCTTCTTCAGGAGATAAGTCCTCCACGATAACTTATCGTCGGATATTTTCTTCTTCTCCATTAAATTTGTTGATAACTTAAAGGCATATTTCGAAAATGATAGCCATAAACACTACTTTATCCCATAGCTATGGAAGTCAGGTGATGAGTAATCGAAACCAAATTGATAAATGTAGCTTAAGATGTTACTATTAGTAGGCCCATGAATATTAACATTCTCTCGTGGAACGTTATTCAGGGGAAACAGTACACTTAAATCTATGAAGCCAAGAGATATTAGACAATTAAAAAAGCATGTTGGCTATCCAGGAGACTAGGATAATGATTCTAAATATCTCAAGATGTCAGTCCTTGCTAGATCACTTTAGATGGCACTCAAAAAAACAGATGCCTCACGAGGGATCCTCTCTGGATGGGACCCATTGACCTTCTGATGCTCGAAGATTGAAGACTTTGGGTATAACTCGCTAATTCACCTCAATGAATTTTTCTGCAAGATTAGCTTTAAATCAATAAATGCCTATACACATGCTAAATGTGCATTTTTTGGACCGTCTTGGGGGGATCACATCCTTCCCCAGTCATTTGATTTTTTTCGGGAGATTTTACCCCGACATAGTATGTCGATGAGACTTCATCGAGAACCACTTACTTGGAAGTTGTCTAGATCTTAATCAAGATTACACGAGTATTAGGCTTAGCTCTTGAAGCATGATTGTGACCTTTTAATCTCAAATTAAAGAGACATCATATCTCAAGCTTGATCAGATGAGACAACACTTTCAAGAGCAACGATGAATCGCTAACTCATGTGATCCACGGAGATGATCTGAGTCATGAAGCTCTTGATTTTGTCCTATGAAATCCTTAGGAGAAGCCAAAGAAGTAAAGCCTTCACATGAGATCGATTGAATGGATCAACAACATGACAGCAGAATGATGACTATCATGCTAACTTCCAAGCGCAGGGAATGACCACAAGGAAAGAGGAGAGAGGGGAGGACGTGGTGTAGAGAGAGAGAGACTATGTTATCTCTTGTTGTTGTGTTTTAACTTGAGAGAGCTAGGATTGTCCTGTCTATTATAAAACTTTGGATGGCTAGGGTGCACGCCTAATTATAATTAATCAATAGTTAAGATTAAATGTGGCTCCAACCACAATTAGGATTAGGAGTTTATAAGATAAAATATCACCTCTAATTCTTAAATTAGAGACAAAATCAATCATCATGAATTGAATTAGAGAGAGAGAGAGAGAGATCTCCTTGGGGGGGATGCCCAACATGGACATTCCACCCTAATTAGAAGTGGGAGTGTCCTTTTTCCTAATACCACTTGATGCATTCTTTATTGCACCAAATCATAATACATATAATTAATTTGTCAGCTTTTTATGAACAAATACTTCTAAATGATTTGTGATAATTGAAAACAGATAATTGACAAATATGAATCATATTTATCCATCTAAAACTAAATGTAAATCACATTTACATTTAATTGTATAATGTGAATCCAATTCACATTAGTTTTAATATTGTGAATCTTATTTATAATTAATTCTCTTTTGGATATTATAGATCAAATCCAAAATACCTAAGATTATTGTATATATTATTATCCACATTAATCAATTCTGATCTAATTAAATCCAATTTAATTATCTTATATATCTCTCTAAATGTGTCCAAATAATGTGAATCACAGTCGTGTTATTCCTGATAGTTAAATATAATTTAATTATCATTATTTTCTCTTTATTTGCAATACTCAAATATCATCTAATGGAACTATTTTTGAACTCTTTCAAGAATAGTGTGCTTTCTCCACGAATACTTGGATATAAGGATATGACGATTGTATATGCTATGTATAGTGACTTGGAATATGAGATCTAATCTCATTTCCAGATCTAGAGGACCACTCAGAGATATTTGCTCATGCTAAACATGATACCCATTTTCACATTGCATTTGAATCAAATCCAGACCAATGTTCAACAATTGGATAAATATTGGTTAACAAAAATACTAAGCGAAGCTGTTAAAATCTAAACCTATTTCATTACTCCCTCAGAATTGGAAGTGTCATTGATACTGAGCGGAGCTATTAAAATCATCCTCGAGTATTCCTAATACATGTACCTCCTGCAAATGGGAGACCATGATCAAACTTGAATATCGTACCTTTGTAATAAGTCCATAAAGGCTAGCCTTATAGGAGAGCGAGTACTGCCAGCAAAGTATCTTGTACTCCCCACTTTTGTTGTAACATCTAGCTTGTACTTTTTAAGAGAATTATTACTATTGGGTCTGGATCCAATACTCAAACAAAGAATATAGGAGGAAGCAAATAGGTGAAACCAATTCTTCCCCCTGGAGGGGTACTCGTACATGGAACGATGAGACAGACACCCTCGTAATACTTCAGACTATGTCTGTAAGCAGATGAAGCCCTACTTGCCCACATATGATAGAAGTGTCAGTACTTCGTGAATCTAGTTAACAATAAGGCAATACCCATGTTGGGATATTAGCTCTATTTTCATAGGGTTGTGTGACTAACTCTGTCCGGAGTGTACATAAAAATAATGTTGGTTTTATGAACCCAATACAATGAATGTCCATTAATAATTTTATTTTTGTCCAAAGTTTATTAAACAATCCCCTTTGTTTTAATTTTTGAATTTTCACATTTTTTAGTATTTTTCAAAATAATCCGCCTAGTATTTTTTTGCATTTTCTTTAAAATCCTAAGTAAGGAAAAATAGAGGGAGATAGCAGAAAAGAGATACAAGGCAACATAAGGATGAAAAACTAGCCCTTGTGTCAAAATGATGCATGCTCAGTAAGAAGACTTATAACGCTTCCCAACTGTCTCTATGCGGGATGCAAGACAAGAATTTAAACAACACTACATGCAAATACAAGCCGGTGGAATTGCCCTAACCAAGAATTGTTATTATCGTGAAGAAACAATTTAATTTGATCTAAGTTCAAGCATATTAGAGATTATACACACATGCAAATACAAAGGATTTGGACCTAGATTACTCGATCAAGCATGTTCTAAAATCTAAGTGTCCATTTACATAAAATAAATGAAAATAAAGACAAAAAACTCAAAACATGTGGAACAAGGAAAAATAAAGGGGAAAATAGGGAGGACAAAAGATATAATGCGTAGAAAAAGCGATAAAAATTGAGCGAGCCTCCAAGTGAACAGAAACTTGGTAAAATATGCTTGTGAGAGTCTAAAAAGAAATAAACAGATAAATATGCAAGTAAATATATATAATAATCATATCCTAAGTGTTGCTCCCTGACAACCGAGCCATTTGAAAGAGAGAATCAATCAGGGATTCCAAATGCCCAGTCTTGGAGGGCTTGCGGTGTCCGACAAGTCAGATCTAACGATCGTTGTGTTAGCCGCTTCGGCGGTACTCTGATCCCAACCAATCAATTCATCAACAATCAACCCACAATATAGAATAAACAATAAATAAGATGCATGGAAGTTTATTATATCCTACAAAGTGTATAGTGACAATTATAATCAATTAATAAAAAACCATCAATTAATTTTTGTTCTTTTTATGCTTTTTATGTGGTTTCTAATTATATATATTATGAATTTTCCATTATTTTATATTTTTATATTTATATTTACTTTTTATTTTAAATTTTGCAAAATTTCAGTTTCTTTTTGTTTTAAGAGATTAATACATGTATACATACATATATATAATAACATATATCTTATTAATAATAAATATGATATATAATAAATAATTATATAAAGATATAGGAAATATATCCAGGAATATTCACTTTTATTTTTTAAAGGTTACAAAATATAAATAGATATTTATAAGTAATAATTATTATTATATAAATATTATATGATATATAGTATATATAGGTTCTATAAATTTGAGTATATAAAAATATAGTCAGAATTTACAAAATTAATTTTTTTTATGTTATTAATAACTTTCTTTGTTTTTTAGATCTCTTATCTAATTTTTTGCAAATTTTTAAGCATTTTTTAAAGTACTAAAAATATTAAAATAGAGAGTTATAGAAATAGGCTAGATTGTTTTGGGTTTCAAAAATATATTATAAGTCCGAAAATTCCCAAAAGTATTTTATTATCTCTTATACAATATAAATAAAAATAAAAATATACAATAAAAATATTTTTAAATTTTATAAAATTTTAACTGATTTTTATGGGTTTATAATGCTTTGTAATTTATAGTATTTTTCTTTTATATTTTTTGTGATTTTTCATCTAGATTTAGAATATATATTAATATACTATGTATTTTTTGAAAGTTTTAAAGTTAGTTTAACAATTTTTTGTATTTTTATAATTAAATAGAGAATAAATAGTTCATTTTTATTTTTTTATAAGTAGGAAATTATAAGAAAACTTAAATAAAAATATGCACATGATTAAGCATCAGATCAAGCATCTCATACATATTTTTTATAATTTATAGAGCACATGAGCTATTTAAGAAAAATGGAAATGCAAGAAATAAAATACAATGTTGGTAGGGATGTTTTTATGATTAAAAATAAATAAAAGGTGTTGCATGCATAATACCCAAAAAGTTTACACTTAAATTACAAGTTACAAGACTACAACTAAATAACATAAGCCGAAAGGGCTTCCTTGAAAAATGCACCTGCCTCACTTGGGAGACCACGTGAGGTGAGCCGACAAGGACCCAACTGTAAGTATGAAAAGTTTGGGGGGGGGGGGTGGGGGGCGATGTTAGTTTTACACAAACTTTAACACATTTAAAATAATTACATGATTAATATGATTTTATAAAAGTGGGAGGGGCCTATGTATATGCCCCTTAAGTTGCTCAGATCGAGTGCTTCTCCTTACGCCATGTCGGCTAATCGTGCGATGCTGGACACAAAATGGTTCTGCTCGATCCAATGGCACGGATAGAAACTGGAATCACGCCTCATTATAATGACACGGAGGTCCTCTGTAAGAACGCTCAAGAACACGGGAGTGGGCGAGTTTGGATCAACAAGATCTCCTTATTCTGAGCCCTTCCTTCTTCTCTTATAAGTGCAAAAGCTTCTTGAAGCTGTACTGCATATGCATGCGGGTCAAATGGATCCGGGCCCCATCACGAGGGGCCTGGAGTAGCAGGGGTACCTGGGGCTCTGAGTTTGGGGTTGAATCATCCCTAGGTGGTTCGTACATGTCCAAGACCTGCATAAAAAGGTTTGATGGCTTGAGGCGAAGAGCCTTGACCAGATGGTGAAACGAATAGCATGGTGAATGGTGGAAATGGACGAGCTCCGACGAGGGGCGGAGGAGCGATCTCGGTCTCTATGATTTGAACTAAATCAGAGGGGATATGATGGGGCTTCAGCAGAGAAGACATCAAGGGAAGAAGATGAGGGTGATGATGAATCGAAACAGGATAGGAAGCACGATGATTTTGAGATGGAGCTTAAGGATCTAATGAATTACAATCCTAAAACTAAACTTAAACTAATGATATAAATGTTGACTAAAATCTAGGCTACGATGCGGGGAAGAAATGCAACAAGAAAACCTAATTATCATCTCATACCTGGTGTTCCAAGGAGCAGAAAGAAGGCTTGATGGAGATGCTCCGGAAGACCTTGCAGCACTGCAGTCCACCCCTTATCCATGCCTAGTCCTGGAAGCTTGTGTTATCACCACAAGCTTTGACATGATGGTATCCTAATAGGGTTACAAGGAGGAAACATGATCAAAAAGCAAAAGGGGGCTCGGGTAGATTTATTTATAGACAAAGGAAGGGTAGAAAGGGAAGGGTGATGGCGTGATTGGCGATGGAGTTAAATGGAGGCTAGAGGTCAGGTGTGGAGTAGGGATGAAGGAGGAACAAAGAGGTGAGGAGCTCGAGGAAGAAGATGGTATGGAGGAAGGGCGAAATTGGGGAGAAGGTTGTGCTCCCGTGACTTCTGATAGAAGTTAGAAGGCGGAGGGTACTGTTGACCGAAGGTCAATAGTCGGGGCTCCTTGATTGGTCCACATGGACTAATCAAGAAAATTCATATTAGAAATCATTTATTAAATCAATAACAAATAATTAATGATTTTATTAATTTTCATTAAAAATATTTATTATTTTATGTAATATTTTATTCTGAATTTTATTAAATTTTACAAGCTCATTTATTATGTGCTCATATTTACATGTATATACATTGGTAAAACACGTGTTTGAGATATTTTTATTTTGCATTTTATATTTTATTATTATATACACATAAGTTATATATTTATAAGTTATTTAATATACATATTTTATTGTATTTTAATGATTTTATTTATTTACTAAATAAATATGTATATGTATTATATAAGTATAATATACTTATATATTATAATACACTAATTTATTTTAATGTATTCTTTATGCTTTATATTATATTTATTATTTAAGTGTATTTGAATAATGTTTAAAGTATATAAAAATATAAGAAGGCTAAAAATATACAGATTAAATATATTGAATATTATATACATATATACAATACAATAGGGACCCAAAGGTCAGCTTTTGCATTTCAACTCCTCATTAAATAAAATCATCTTCTTTAAATAGATAATTAAATTTTATGCACAATAAAGGTGGTTTTTGTCATTTTTGAGTATGTGTAGAGGAGATATACGTCTAAGAAGTTTTGTTTGTGTCTTTTTGTTTTGTGTGTCCTGGGTGCACTGTGAGTTATTTTTGTGTGAAATAAAATTTGTAATTTTTTGTATTTCCACGTACAAGTTTCATGTTGAGGGTTTATTATTTGATATGTAAATATTAATGAAAAAATAGGTCCCCAAAGCCTATTTACAGAGTAAAACAATTAGTTTTTCCAATTTGTATTTAGTACAACTAACCGCCCTATCTCCCCTACTTTATTCCTTATCGACTAAGTCATCATGGTGATTGGATTTTGGTGTCTAGAGTCATTCAATGTCTTTAACACTTCATTCGTTATCTTTTTTTCCTTTATTCTTTTATTTTAAATTAAATACATGCATTTATATTGTATTTTTGTACCAATTATTGAGTGTTATTTTGTACATAATGCTATGTGCATGCATTTAGTTAGGGGTTTAAGACGAAAATGAAAGAATAAAGGTGATGAATGGAGATTCATCAGTGTTTGAAGCTTGAGGATGATAATCGATATATTTATATTGTATTTTTGTACCAATTATTGAGTGTTATTTTGTACATAATGCTATGTACATGCATTTAGTTAGGGGTTTAAGACGAAAATGAAAGAACAAAGGTGATGAATGTAGATTCATCAGTGTTTGAAGCTTGAGGATGATAATCGATATCAAACAAATGTTCTCAATTTCATGTGTGGAGCCTTTGATCGGATTGGATATAGTGCTCGATAAAGGTCCTACCTGTAGATAACGTCTTGATCTATTGTCATATGAAGATGCACGCGATGGTTCTTGATTGTAGGTACTGATATGGTGCTTGATGTCGATCTCTGCTCCAGTTGATGATGACCTGCAAATTAAACTAAGGCTCAAGATGCTGTGATCTCGACCTAATGTTTAAATTGGAAATGAATGAAGACCCCCTTCAGGTGTGATGAGGTATTGGGGATTAAATCCCAAATCATGAGATGATCTAAGTTGTACAAGAGATAAATTAGAGATGAAGAAGTGAAATAGTTTGAAGTGAAATGAATGCGAATCAAGGGAAACTTGAATAGAATATGAAGCGAATCTCTGATCGAAGTTATCGGAGATGGTGATTGAAGGGAAATTAGGAATTCAAAATCAAAATACAAAATAAAAAACTAAACTAAAATCTACTAAACAAAACCTACACTATAGAGTTATGTGCATGGACTCAGCGGATGCATCGCTTGTGATTGAGGTCGAGAGACAGCGGGTCATCAACTCAACATGTTAATGGAGCTTGGAGAAGCATTTGCCATGGTGGAGAGCAGCAAGTATCTCATGTAGTATCTCTCGCGCTCGACATCACTCCTTTCGATGGAAAACCGAAGAGCATCTGGCACCCACACTCTCTTACATCAGAATTGAAGGAAGAAGAAGGCTCAAAAAATGGTGGATTGCTCTCAAGTTGTGGAGGTAAAGGGTTCTTATAGGAGGACAACGAGAGATCAGAATCATCGAATCTAGATGAATTCTAGCTAGAGAAGAGTATTGAGATAGAAGGCGTGGGCCCCGACTAGCGGTTGGAGTTTGTTAGGAATTATGGAAACGAAGAAATCAAAGTGGATAAATGGGAGAAGTAGAAGGAAAAGGAAGAATAAAAGGAAAAGAACAGAGACTAGAGGTTTAATGAGTTTGGATGGTCAAAGAAAAGGAGACCAATCCAAGTGTGCCACGTAGGCACACTAGAAGACAAAACATCTATATACAAATAAATAATACCTTATAATTTATATAATAAATAGTAAATGAACTTAAATTGAAAAATTATTAATTTAAGAAATGTAATTAAGTTAATAAAAAAATTTATTACGAATTTTAATAAATTAAATTGAATTAAATCATTAAATTAAATAAATAGTATAATATATAGATATATTATTCCTATATAAATAATACACATGTTTTTAACTCAATTATTTCACATATAGCTTTGTATTTTTACAATTATTAATTTAATATATAATGTAAGGATCTAAAATATATTTTAAATTTATTTTTAAATTATTATTTAATGATTTAAATAAATAAATATATACAATATAATATAATTATACATAAAATTAAGGTTTTGTATTTATTTACATTATTTTTAATAGATTTTTATTTTTATTTTATATAGAAATTATATTATGAGTATAATGTTTACAAAATATGAAACTAAAAAGAAAAATCAAATAATAAATATAAATAAAATAAAAAAAGGATTGTATACATATATTAATAGGGTCCCAAAATTTACTTATAACTTCGTTTTTCGTGAAACAATTTTCATTTGATAGATAATTTTATAACTTGAACTTCAAAAGCGTGTTTGTCAATTCGGAATTCATTTGACTGAATATGTAGTCATAAATTTATGTTTATGATTTTTTAGTTTAGAGATTTCTTGTTATTTATTCTTAATTATTAAGCCATATTTTTATATTTTCCTATTAATTTATGTACATTTTAAAGAAAGAATTCGATTAATTAGAGTTAGTATTAATTATACGGAAAAATAATATGTTTCATTCACATATAATACAAATGTATAACTGGGTCCAAAAACTAAAATTCACATAATTGATCCTTAGATTTTTAAGAATTTTTAGTAAATATTATAAATTATAATTAGAAGTTGAAAAGTGAATTGGTCGATTTGGAATTTTCTATAAATAGTTATGAACCATGGAATTTGGCTTTTATGACTTTTTAGTGATGATTTTCTATCCTAATTTTATTATTAAATTTTTTGGTAGAAATTTTATAAATACTACTAATTATTATATAAAATTAGCTAAAGATTGTTTGGATAAATATTTATACATGTGATCTGAATAAATAAGTGAATTTTGTGTACTATATAAATAATGAGAAATTTTTTACTTTATGTACAAAATTATTTTTTATGGCTTTATTAATTTATCCTTATTTCTCTATACTGATTAGTTAGTCGACCAAGTCAATACTGACTTTGTCTATAGGTTTGATTCTAAGTCTGTACCTATATACATATTTACAACCTATGTTTTCTTTCTCTCTTATTTTCTCTCTCTTTATTATTTTTATGGTATTTTGAGTATTTATTTCATGTTTTTTAATTAATGAAACATGTTTATACAAATTTAAGTTTTTATTTGATATTTACATGTATTTGATAGAGATTTTAGCATAAAATGCAACAATAAGGTAGTCTGAATCATATATTCATCCACTACCTGCTTACAAGGATGGGGTTGCTCTCCCATAGTGTAATTATATTCAGTTTTATCTGAATTTAAATAATCAATATTATTTAACGGTCCTAATTTTAAATCAGGTGATCACTTGCTTTGAGGTCCAAGATCAGGCATGTCTATCGAGCATTCCCAATTTCCTTTAGTCGTAAGTGAGAAAATAAGAGGGAGGAGTCAGAAAAGCCGATAAAAACCAATAAACAATGATGCGTGCTGAGATATAAATACTTACAGTGATCCTGCACTCTCCATGTAGTATGTTAAATAGAATTGAAATTTACACTATATGAATGCACATGAAAACCACTCCTACTCAAATAGTTCTATTAGCGAGTGAAGAACAACTGATTTTGGCTAAGTAGAACATCTAGTGCATCTACTATGTGAATGTGTGATCCTAGGACAACGAGCATAACAAACAAACCCTAGTAGATCTAATAGTCATTGTGCAATCCTAGATCTACTTCAAGATCCCCAAAAGATATGGATCTGATAGGCAAAGTGTCAAGTATCTGGGTATAAGCATGAGATCTAAATGAGAACCACTAGAAATTAAATCGTTATTACAAATAATTTACAAAAATAATATCTAAAAAAAATAAAAACCTAATATAACACACTCTTTCTCTAAGAATTAAAATTTCTTCTATAGTGCCTCCTCCGCGAGCTCGGTCCATAGAATCACTTGCCTTCAACCTCCTCGACTTACATCAATTCTCGAAAAAGTTACTCCAAGTCCATCATGTTGCATACAAAAGATATTTATATATTAGAGAGATATACAAAAAAATATATTAAGAAATTAAGTAAAATGAAAATGTTAAGAAAAAAATGAGAAAAATATGCACACAAAAATCGATGGTCAAACTATACATGGATGTAAAACCGATGCACTAAGTTATCTAAAAATCAATCCAAAATTGTATACCTCCCTTGACAATGGTGCCACTTGAAAGATTTATCAAATCACCTTGATATTTTTTCATTTTTAGTGTAGTACGAAAATCCAATGATCAATCAATAAATACTTATTCATTTAATTTATTAGTCAATTTGTTTATTTTTTTACGTAATTTCCAAGGTTGACTTGGAGAGGTAATATGAGGGAATAAAATTAATTTTTAAACAACTTGGAGTTAGATTTTCAGAAGATAAATTTTTCTGGGTTTTTTTGGATTTTGTAAAATTTTATGGATTTTTAAACAAAGATGTAATTAACTGAAGTAAATATGATGAAAGAGTTTTTGTAATTTTTTATGCAAGAAAATAATGAAATTCACTGTATGAGGGAAAATAAATAATGCAATTATTTATTTAAAATGAAGGTAATTGCAAAGAGATGCAAGAAGTAGACCAAGAAATATGCATCTTGATTCAATTCTCAATCCCCAATGACCAATTAATTCAAAAAAATAGTTGATCAATTAATTCTCAGGAAAGCACTCAATTTCCTCAATTTTATGAGCAATGAAAATAAATAATATAGAATGAATGACTCATAATTGATAAATAAATTCTCAATTTCATTGATGTTCAAAAATAGATCAAAATGAATAATGCATTGCCTCATATTACAAATAAGTCATGAGTTGAAAATGACATCAAGTTAAAAAATTAGACTCTAATTGATCAAGATATACATAAAACAATCCAGGGGAATATATATAATATAAATAAACAAATATTTCTCAATATTAGACCTTCGTATGGGCTTTATTGTAATTTAAGAAAGCCTTCAGGGCTCCTTTGGAATTTACCCCCATGCACGGGGAGTATGCGTGATTCCTGGAAGTTTTAGGGTGTAATGATGCAATTTCACCCAAACACGTGATACGACTCACATGAGGTGAGGACTTCGACTAAATCATTGGAAGTACGAGGGCTTATAGTAACCTTGCCTCCTCTGATCAATGGTTGAGATTCTCCTGGGGTGTCTTGATCAGGTGGCTCTGACACCTTCACATAGATGCTCTGATGATCGCCCAAGGATGTGTCAATTGGCAGTTGTAGTTTCCCCTCGCTTGAACGTCGCAGATCGAAGAGTGGGTATATGATTGATGGTGCTTGTAGATTGTGTTCGTCCCTCTTTTCTTCTCAAGGTGCTTGACAGGGAGACAATGGTCTACGGTGGAGATCCTTCTTCTACTGGACGACACATGGCCAAGGGCCTTCGGTGTAGATGCTTGTTGGTTGAAGATGGGGGTCATGTTGTTGTACCAGCAAGTGAGAAGGTGGATCAAGCCACGGAGGCTTGGCATGGAGCATGGAAACTAAAAAGGAGTGATGGGCGGAGGGATCCAACATTGGCAATGGAGGCAGATCAAGGTCGGTGGGGGTTGCGAGGATGATAGAAAGAAGGCGGAGGGATGAAGGTGGAGGCAGTTCTTGTCCTCGGAGTGAGACGTTGTGTGATGAAGAAGGATCAAGAGAAGAACGTGGAGTTGCAGAATGACAAGGCTGTTGAGTTGAGAATGATAGGGTAGAGGAAAAGAAAAGAAGAAAAAGGATGAAGAAAGGCAGATAAACGAGAAAAGGAATAAGTAGGATACCTGTAGGTTCTCATGAAGATGGAGGAACGATGGCCCTCTCCGAGTTCTTTGCAGAGGGGGCAATAATAGCACATAGGGAATGTTTCATGGATCATGCCTGGAGCAAGGATTTAAACTCTTGGATCTCCCTGTTTCGATTTGTTGATGAATGGCAGATGATTTGGAAGGGAATCAGACTGGGACTAACTAGTTCAAGATGTCGGGGCTAATGTGGGTTTTATTTGTGGAATAGAGGTACATGGGGTTGGATTCGATTGGCTTCTAGGTTGTCATGGTTGGTCGGGAGGGGATAGAGATTTGAGAAGGAACGTGGTTGCAGGCGATTAGGATGAGAGAGTATAAGGCATAGAATGCAAAAATAAAGTTGATGAATCACATGTTCATCAAGTTTCTGCATACAAGGATGGGGTTGCTCTCCCACAATGCATTGATATTCAATTTTCTCTGATTTTTAAGTGATAAATATAATTTAGTAGTTTTGATTTTGAATTAAGTGATCACTTGCTTTGAGGTCCAAGATTAAACACATCTACCGAACAATCCCAATTTCCTTTAGTCCTAAGTGAGATAATACAGAGGGAGGAGTCAGAAAAGTCGATGCAAATCAATAAAACAATGATGCCTGCTGAGATAGAAATACTTACAGTGATCCCCACGTGCCATGCAGTTTGCTAAACATAATTGAAATTTACATTATATGAATGTACTAGAAAATCGCTCCTAGTCAAACAGTTCTGTTAGAGAGCAAAGAACAAATTGATTTTTGTTAAGTAGAATATCTAGTTCGTCTATTATGTGAATATGTGATCCTAGGCCTACAAGCATAGCAAACAAATCTTAATAGCTCTAATAGTCGTAGTACAATCCTAGATCTATGTCAAGCAGCCCAAAGAGATATGGGTTCGATAGACCAAGGATCTAGTGTTCGTGAACAAGCGCGAGATCCCAAATGAGAACAACTAGAAAATAAATAATTATTATAAATAATTTACAAAAATAATGTTTGAAAATATAATTAAAACCTAATATAACACACACACACACACTCTCTCTCTCTTTAAAAATTAAAATTTCTTCTGCAATGCCTCCTCAACGAGCTCGATCCATAAAATCACTTGCCTATAGTCTCCTCCAATTTCGCCCTTTCTTGAAAAAGTTGCCCCAAGTCCACCGCTTTCATGAAAAAGGGATTTTTGTATTAGAGAGATATGTAAAAAGTATACGTAAAAATTAAATAAAAATGAAAATAGTGAGAAATAAACATAGAAAAATATGAAAACAAAAACCAGGGTTCAAACTACGACGAGATGGAAAACCTATGCACTAAGTTATCTGAAAATAGATCATAAACTGTATACCTTACTAGGAATGGTGCAATTTAAAAGAGTCATGAAATCCCTTTGATAATTTGTCACTTTTAGTGTAGTACTTAAATCCAATGATCAATAAAAAAACTATACAAATAATTATCTAATTAATGTAATGTGTCAATTTATTTATTTTATTTGGACAAATCCCAAGGTCGAACTCAGTGAGGTAATATGAGGGTACAGAATTAATTTTCACACAACTTGAATTTAGTTTTCAAAATATGTATTTTTATGGGGTTTTGTATGCATATTTAACTATTTTATTTCTAATTTCTTCCCCCTTTTTATTTTTTGTTATATCTTATTTGGAACTACATGAACTAATGACGGTCTTGGGGATGTTGACCTTCAGGTCAACACTCCCCCTCACGTGAAGATCACTCGTACCTTCTGCAATGCCTCATCTTCTCCTATTTTTATGCCATCTTCCTCACCTCTAATTGCCTCGAGCTCTTCACATTTTTGTTCCTCCCATCATCCTCTACCTCACCATGTCCATAGCCTCCGCCATCCCTCTTCCTATCGCACACAAGCTCCCTTCCAAAGTCGCTCCTCCACCATAGCTATAAATAAAACCATTTTCCTTCTTTTGAGATTTTGATCTCTCGTGATACACTGTAACCCATAAAATCCTTGTTGGTTAGTCCCCCTTGGTTATAGGAAGGAGGAACCCTCGATTACCGGCATGGAGAAGGAGCTCTGAGCTTGATCCACCTCACTGGAGTTCGCTTCAAGAGAAGGTCTTCTGCTCCTTGGTTCTGGCCAAGTACGAACTACTTTACTTAGGTTTTCGCATTGCATTTTAATTCTCAAGGTAGCCCTGCCTTTTAATTCATGTCATTTAGTTTAATTTAGCATTAAGTTATCATATAGAGTATTGCTAGAGATTAGAGCTTTGGCTATTGTCTCGTTGTGATTTAACCCATGTTTAGACCACCTAGCCATCCCATATCGTTCCCCGTCTCCTTCACTATATTTTGGATCACCCAATCCCCCCTCGAATCTGCAAGATTCCAGTACTCAGATCTTCAACTATGCGCTCGCTGGAGATCGACCATCCACCTCATCCATGCGCTTCTCAGCTTCAATCCAAGGCCGAGAGCATAACTGTCAAGTCCCTTTATCTTTTTATGCAGGTTTGAGCTCTTGTAGAGTCACTTGGGATTGAATTTGATCGAAGAACAATATCTCTGAGCCTCAAAGAACAAGAAGACCTCTAGGCCTCCTCCGACGAGGCCCGAAGCGTCTTAAAGCCACATGCAACCGCAGAGAGGTCCCAGGAAGGGATTCAACAGTCTAGGAGCACAACAGGTCACTATAGCATGGAGGAAGAGCCGATCGAAGCAAATACAGGGAAGTGTTATTCTCTATTCTTCCAAGTAGCCTCTCATCCATTAGATCGAAGGTTAGGACTAGATCTAATCTGGGCCCTTGAATCAAAACGAAGTGATGTGCATCCATCACCGTAGGATCTTAAGTGGGAACCGCGTGGTATGACCGTTGATCAGAGAGAAAACACCCACACAAGCTGCCTTGGGCATATATCATGAAGTCCCTCGCACCTTTTTGTATTTCAATTAAGTATTGTAAATATTATATCAAGTGTAAAATAAATATGTTTGTTTGGAACTAGACCCCCGTACTTTATTGTACTTGCTATTATCCTTCCACCTCATGTGCAATCCCATGTGAGGTATACGAATTATTGCATGAATGCCCTTAAACCTCCTTAATCTGTTATTAAAGGCATGTAAGGTTTATTTTAATTACATTTGAGCCCTTATTCAATTGTACATTTTATTTTCATTTGCTTTATTTTTATTAGATATATATGATTATGCTTAAATCTTATGAAATTAATTATACGTTCCTAGAACTGTAGTGCATCTTGTGTTTTTTCTTGTGGCATTTTAATTAAGTTTCCTATTTATTAAAAATCAAAGACTTGTTATATTCTTCTGTTTGTGACTTAAAAATTCATAAAAATTCAAAATACCTCCAAAAATTCTAGAAAAATATATTATCTATATTATAGTATATTCTATCATACATCCAAAAATAACTAAAAATACAAAATACAAAACTAAAAATAAAAAACCCTAAAAATTTTCTAAAAATTATAGAAAAATCACAAAAATTCTTTTCTATTTATCGATATTATTTATTATACATACTATAGAATTAAAATAGTTTGTAATTAATTTCGAACTCATATATATTTATTAAAATCAAATAAACTCACTGATTTTACATATCCATTAATTTGACATATTTATTTGTTTAAAAATTCATAAAATTTAGAAAAATTACATAAAATGTATGAAAAATATAGAAAATACAAACAAAAACATTTTATTTACTTTATTTTGATTTCATTTCGACTTATTTAAAAATATAAAACCTATATTATCTATATATACATTATATATTACTTATATAAGATATAATATACAATAGTATGTATAATTAATTAGCTTATTTTAAAAATCAAATTAAAAATTTGCAAAATTAAAAAATAAAATATAAAATTAAAAAAATAAAAATATAAAATAATATAAAATCCATAAAATATATAAAATAAAAACCCACAAAAATAAGAAAATAAAAAAAAATTACGCCCTTCGTTTTGTCTTCCAGTGTTTGACACTCAATCTACTTACACGTATAAACACACATGTCGAGTTCTAATAAATTTTGACTCACACACTTATCGCTTAATTTAATTATGGGTTGACTGTTGTTTAAGAGACAATTGGTCACGCAATGATTGCTGATCTTGCTGGATTAGTGTACTAGTGCAAAACCTCATAAACAATATTCATCCTTATTCTTCTAACGAACTCTCCCTTAACATAATTTTGCACCTTTTTCTATAATTATTTTTTATGAAATAAATATAATTGGTATATTTATATCATGCATAATCCATCCAACATATGTATATTTAAGATAATATGTAGATCATTTCTAATATTATATTTATAATATACATATTTACTTTACATCCTTATCAGTTTTTTAAGGATATGATAACTTAGTTTTCGTATTCACCAATATCAATATCTGTATTTTAAAAACAGAAACGCTATGGTACCCCCTACGTTCGTACAATTTCCATCCCTACAAAAAAATGTTTACTTAAAATACATGATTAAAAAAAGTTTACTTAAAATACACGATTAATCGCCATTCAATCCATAACTAATGCTCCAGATAAATTTAATATACTTGTTATATTTAAGATCTCCACCCTGTGTAAATGACATCAATCACATATTACCCTATTCAGGGCAGACTTAGTATATATTATGGGAGGGAATGGCCCACCATGATTATTATACGTCACTCGTACAATGTATTAAGTTTTTAGTACGACCCCTCCTCTATTGTGATATAATAAATGTTGATAGAAAAAGGTTGTAGAATCATTAAATGGCTAAGTCGTAGAGTGGCATGGTTAATAATTTGGAAACTAGGGTTCGAATCTTATCTCCATCAATTTAACTTTTTTTATGATTTATCCAATCACTTCTAAAGTATCAAAATATTTTGATATAAAATTGTACTCGATTTTATTTATTCCTCCGATTATTTTTGTACTCCTTGTAAATAAAATAAATTTTATTGTTTCCTTTTAAACATGAACTTTTTTATTTCAAAATTTCACTTGATAATTTAGCCTTTTTAGGATGGATTTAGAGAGGCTTAAATTATTATATTTATCTAATTTTAAAAATAGTCGATGAAAATGCCGATCTATTTGAAATTCTAACATTAATAGTAGATTTAAATTCTATGTTTATAAAAATTGAAAGTGGTTCATTTTAAAAATACTAATTTTATTTAAAAATATCATTCGAAAATACATTGATTTTTCCATTTTTGACCATACATAATAGTTGTATACACGGCTCGTCCTTGATGAAATTCCTAGTTCTGTCCTAGCTAAGTTACCCATAGGTTCCCAACCAACAAGAACAGAAGAATCTAACCCAACATATAATGTGGCGCGCCTCTTCGTCCTCTTCTTTTAATTTGCAACTTCTCAGCTCTCTTCTCTTTCATGCTTGTGTAACAGGGGATACACGCTTGCACACATTTGAATATTTTTTGCTTTTCTGCAGAAAAGAAGTAGAGTACTACATAAATGAAGTTTGTTTCACTATTTTTATAAGGTTATTTTCATTTTTTCGGTTTCGGTTTCGATTGTTCCTCTTGCTTTGTCAGAATAGTTTTGCATGGAGTTCCATCCCTTTGGCAAAGAAGCGTAATTGATATTATATATCCAGATGATTTGGCTCATGTGCAACTTAGTAAGAAAGAAACAAGAGAGAAATAACTTTTAATTTGGGATTTTATTAGCCGGTAATCGAACCTCTCGATCTTGATCGATCAACTCGGGCCTCCTCGCGGTTTACAGCAGATCTTTGTAGTACAACTATCTGCTCGCCTTTATTAGCCGGTAACAACAGCTCCTATTCCCTGTGCCCCTCTCCAATTGGACAATGTTTAGCGGTTTACTCTTGTACATAAGAATCTCATGCGGGGGAGAGGATCCTCTACGGTGCGAACCGCTCGATTAAGATCGAGTGGCTCACGCGGTTACTACAGAGTCTATAGACGATCCGGGTCCCTCATGCGGAGCTACAACTTTTTGAGAATTCTTACCTGAGCTTTGCACGTGTCGTACAATAATTCATCTCTTCCGGAACGGTGATAGTATTTTGTAATCAACAAGAGTTACTTTTATTCCTCTAATCAGGTCACCTAACCATAAGTGCTGGCGAGCAGTGATCTGCCATAAACTGTCACTACAACAAAATGGAGCTATAGTGATGGTTTTGAAAAAATATGTCACTAAATTAGCCGTTGTTAAATATATAATGATGTTATTATTCGTTGCGAAATGAGTTTTCGTACTCAAAATTAGGAATGAATATCGTATCTGGCGTTATATCATTAGCAATGGTCTACATAGCGATGCTTATCCGTTGCTATTTTTCAAAATATCAACTAATTGTCGCTATTTTTTTAGTTTAAAATTTAGAGACAATTAATTAAAATTTTAAAAAATAGCAACGGATAAGCGTCACTATGTGGACCGTTGCTAATTGATATAACGACGGATATGATATTCGTTGCTAATTTTGAGTACAAAAACTCATTTCGCAACGAATAATATCGTCATTATATATTTAACAACGGGTAATTTAGTGACGTATTTTTTCAAAACCATCACTATAACTCCATTTTTTTGTAGTGTGTGAGGAGATTCGAACTCCTCGATCAAGATCGAGCAGTTCCCATACCGTGATCTCCTCACGGTTTACAGCAGATCGCTACTGTATGACATAGGATATGCTCTCTAAGGTTCCCTCGGTCCGAAGCAAGAACTGCACCAGTCCACACGATAATAGAGACATCCGTAAATATAGGTGCCTGCGAAGGACGTAAAGTAAGGGATGTGCATGAGAGCGGAACACATCTACCCCGATGCCGCCATACCTCATTATTAGCCATCCCCATTAGCTAATTTAAAAGCTCGTATTCTAATTCTATAAGAGGCTTTCTCCGCACTGCATGAGACACACACTCGAATGGCTTCACCTGCGTTCTTAGCTCTGGCGAACGGCAGTACTGATGGACGTGATCACGGGGTGATCCCAACGAAGAAGAAGATCACCTGCTTCCAGATGCCGCTGCATTACCCTCGGTATACCAAATCCGACTACGATGCGATGCCGGAGTGGAAGCTCGACTGCCTCCTGAGGGAGTATGGCCTTCCGTTGTATGGTGATCTCGCCTACAAAAGGGTGTTCGCCAAGGGAGCATTCCTTTGGCCTTGTCAATGGTAGCACCATTCAATTCGTCTGTTGCTCCTCCTCCTCCTCCTCTAGCAGGAAGAGGATCTTCTACTGTAGAATTTCACTTAAATATGAGATTATTTGCTATTTTATCTTAATGGTTGAAGATTCGGATCTTTTTTAAATGGAGTTTAAGTTGTTTAGATCTTGATCGATTGTTTGATCATTAAGATAAAATAGCAAATAATCTCGGATTTAAGCAAAATTTAAAGATATGTAAAGGATTAATCTAAGATTCAATCTATAAGGTTGGATTTTAGAATCTAAATCACAAAAAAAAAATTGAAGATTACAGCACCTCTGCTGCAATTAGCCGGTCTTTCATGATTTGGTACTTGGTAGCTATGTAGTGATTACTATCAAATAAAGTTTATGTGTGGTTGAGTTTTTAAGAGTCCCTTTGATATCGCAGTGCACAGTAGCCGTTGTCATCGATACAAGAACAAACAAATATGTTTATTATATTCAAATTCCATATTTTTACTCAAATTCCATATTTTTGTTTTGGGTTTGTGCGGAAAATAGGTTTGGAAACACGTCTTGGTTTTCTTTCCACAAAATGCATAAAATATGATATTTATGCAGGAAAATCATGTTCAGTTAAAAAGCAACGAGGTTTCTACTTGGCGCATCGACTATAGAAGCGGTTCCTCTGCTGTTACAGTACCTGTTGTAAATAAGGAAGCCACTAAACGGGCATCAGATGGCCTTCGGAGGGGCCCGGAAATGGCTAGACTGCATCCCGATCACCATCGAGCGGCTCCCTTGTGTTACAGTAGGTGTTGTAACAACAGAGGATCTGCTAGCTCGCTATGGACTATAGTTCCACTTTTCCTCTTATGAATGTCTTATTTACGCTTTTTCTATAGCTAGATCAATTCCCTACGCTTCACCTAGGTGGCACACCGTAAATTTTCATTTTACAGATGGCATTAATTATTCCACCACAAAAAAACCTGTATTTATGTGCCCTCCCAAGTGCCACAATATGTCATTAACAGTTTTATATAAGATGCTCAGTTTACCCTTTGATGTAGGCGTTCGATAGTGATACACGATAATAAACGGGTTTATAACAATATTCCTTTTCGATGCTATTGCTGTATCATCCGATGTTAAATATGTAATATATATATGTTGGAGTATTAGTTCTATGCGTCATTGAATTGTAGCAGGGTAAATGGATCCTGGAGAAGATCCATTTACCCCATCCAGTTGTTTAGTCCCACATCGTCCAGTGGTGGGACTAGAGGCTCTGGAGAGACTATATAAGGAGCCCCAGACCTCCTGTACTCATTGAGAAAAAGCAATGAAGCATATGCCCCTTTGAGGGCTTCTCCCGTGGTTTCATCCTGCTCCTCACGGAGTAGGGTTCCACGTTAAATTCTTGTGTTCTTCAGTTCCTTTATCTTTATTTCGATTCCGCTTCCGCTTCATATTTTATAACATGGTATCAGAGCGGGTCGATTCTCGTGGATTTTTATTTTGATTTATTGTTCGAGATTCGAGATTATCATATTCATGTTCATGATTCAATTTCTGGAGCCCTGTTCTGTTTCGATTAAAGCACACATCTAGGGTTTATGAACCCTAGTTTCAGAAGGGCTGTCGTGTCTGCCCGACATGCCTCTATATCGAAGAAGGAGTCGTATGATTTTTGTATCTCCAGATCACGCTCAAGTCATGTTAATTTCTCCCTCATCCAGGAGGGTGTGCATTCTCCACTCGAAGACCAACAAAAGGCGACATCCACAGGTGCATACGACTCCCACTCCTGGCGGAGCCCTTGCACAGGCAGAACACTCCCTCTCCTGACGGAGCCCTTCTCCTACCCGATCCCCTCCGCCATGGGGATTCCAGTCGATCCCAAGCGGCCTACTCGACGAAGAAGCCGCATCAAGCGGCACTGCCACTCCATCAAGATGCGCATTCCCATCTCACGAAACAACCCAGTTAGTGGCAGGCATCCTTCACCAGTTCATCTCGCAACAACGGGGCTCCTCCTGGCGGAGCCACCAACAGCTTCTCCGTCTCGCGCACTCTAGGCGGAGGCGCACAAGACCGCTCAGACGGCCTCGCGCCTCCATCAGCGCCCCAGCCACTCGCGCAAGCGTGCAGGGCTCGCGCGGGCAGTGTCGCCCCCGCACGATCCCCATCTTCTGCACGCGGGCTCGCCGTAGCCCATGCCAGTCCTCCAGCGATGCCGCTCAGAGGCGACGACACTCGATGATGCTTCGATTCTCCAAGCATCTCGGACTCCCTTGGCACAGGCGGCGCTCGTGATTCGCACAAGAGAAGAGAAAGGGTTCCCACAATGGGAACCCTAGGTCCCTGTGTTGAATAAAAGAAAGGAGAGGGTTATTTTATAAACCCAAATGTGAGCTGCAGAAAATTTAAAAAAAAAGGAGAGAGAAAAAAAGTGTGTCGTGAGTTATAAAAATAATTGAGGGGAGGCTGAGATGTTGGGCCATGTGGGCCGAGAGTTTGTGTAAAAAAAAGGAAAAAAAAGAGGCTGCGTACAAGAAAAGCCGTACGCAAAATTTCAAAAATAAAAAAAATGCAAAAAAGGCGCGTACATTAAAAAAATCGTACGTATATTGAAAGAAAAAAAATGCGAAAAGCCGTAAAAAAAGGGGTTGAACGGCTTATGTTTAAAAAAATCATCATGGTGGCTATTAAAAAATGACAAAGCCGCAAGTTTCATGTACTTGTTGTTTAACCCCTATTTATCTTGTCTTCTCCCAACTTGGTCGACGTCCATGTTTTTCCGACAAGTATGGGAGAAAGGGGGAGTATATATTTAGAGTCACAGATCTTGATTCAGATCCAGATTCAGATTATCCAGTCTTCAGACCAGTTCAGTTTTTCAGACTCTACAAATGATCAGATTTTGTCAGACTCGACGATTGATCCCGAGTCCTCAGTTTTCAGACACGCATACGTTTGCGGTCATTGCAGATGAGCATGTGTTTCCATCAGTTCGAGGTCTCCATCATTCTTGTGGTTTTGTCGGCCAGAGTTTTCATGTTAGCCATAGGGACTCCAGAGCAGAGGACCATTCCCTATGCCATGTTACCAAGGGTTTTCATGTGGTATCATAGGTACACCAGAGGAGTGCACCATTCTCTGAGCCAGATGGGAGAGACCCAGTTCTCCGACGAGGAGACTATTTTCAGACTCCATTCTCCAGCGACCGTGGACTCCGACGAGCTAGGATTGCACAGCCACAACCATTTCCAGTTAGGCCCTTTTTAGAGATGGAGCAGTTGTCCACATTATTGTGGCGGGCCAGAGTACTCCTACGAGGAGACTCATTTTCAGTTGCAATGACTCTGACAGGTGCAGTTCAGAGCACATGCTCTTCGACGAGGAGACTCAGTTGACTCACACTCCAGCCCGTTCTCCTCCTCACCTGCATGGCATGAGAAGCAACGTCCTCGACTGCAGTAATGTGCGCGTTGGGTTGATATTGTCCGTAGTGTCCTGTAGCGTTGAGTTGTGTATCTTTCTGTTTGTCCAAGCTGAGCATTGCATGCTCCAGCTAGAGGGAGAGTGTTGGAGTATTAGTTCTATGCGTCATTGAGTTGTAGCAGGGTAAATGGATCCTGGAGAAGATCCATTTACCCCATCCAGTTGTTTAGTCCCACATCATCCAGTGGTGGGACTTAGAGGCTCTGGAGAGGCTATATAAGGAGCCCCAGATCTCCTGTACTCATTGAGAAAAAGCAACAAAGCATATGCCCCTTTGAGGGCTTCTCCTGTGGTTTCATCCCGCTCCTCACGGAGTAGGGTTCCACGTTAAATTCTTGTGTTCTTCAGTCTCTTTATCTTTATTTTCGATTACGCTTCCGCTTCATATTTTATAACAATATGTATAATTATTTGTTATATTATAATATTTTACTCTTGTTCACAACAAATAAAATTTTCGTTACTATGTTGTTGATAACAAATCATTTAACGATGATTATACATAACATCTTCGCAACATTTTTATGCTAAATTAGCGACAATAATTGAATTTTTTTAAAGATTGTTGTACGAAACCATTTCAAGTAAAATATCAAATAATATGATATTAATGCTAATTATTAACTGTGAAATGTAATTTTATAACAAATTATAATTATTTGTCATATATTTATCATTTGATGATATATTAATAGAGTGACAATCCTGTGAGATGGGGATTCTGTGAAATGGTGATATGGATAATTTCAACTATCCATTTTACCATCATTAACGACATGAAACATTGGGAGATTTAGATAGAATAATGAGTGGAACGTGTGTTTCAAATTTTGTGTAAAAAACACCCCTAACATATCCATCTAGAGGAGGGCGATTTTAGCAATTCTGAGACAGCTAAATTTGACAGTATTGATGGAGGGGATAGAAGTCTCGAATTAGGTTAAACTTGGAATGACATCATGATAGTATATAGTAATCTAAATTCCCCAAGGTTTCATGCCGGTAATGATTGTAAAATGGTTGGTTGAGATTACCCATCTCACCATCTCGCTAAATCCCCATCTCACAGGATCACTACTCTACACCAATAATGTTTAATATAAACAACCTTTACAAATCCATTTTCTTGTTATGGTCAATATTTGATGCAAAATCATATAATTGTTCATTTTACCAATTAACTTGGATTTTTTTCTAAAGGAAAAACTAGCCCATGGATGCATATAGAATTGTTCCAACAAAAGAAGTCTATGAAAGTGGGTCACATATGAGAAGAAATCCCAGCCCAAAAACGTTCAAATGATAAGGAAAAACTTACCAAAGAACTATGATTTTTGTTCACATTGATTTAATCGTGATAAGGTAGGTAGAATGTAACCCGAAATACCCTCATGCATTCATGGGTCGAATTCCATCACAAACCATGTGACATCACATCACATTTCTTATTTCATCCCTCTCCAACACTCATAACCATCCAAACAGCTACTATTCATAGGAGGTTACCCCAACCCAATCCATCCCAGCAACCAAACAGACCGCTAAGGGCACTCGATTTGAAACTTCATCAAGCCTTATGACCCCTTAAGATAACTCTAGTTCACATAACTAGGTAAGGAAACTTGGGCTTGCCCCCATCAAAGGGTAGCTAATCTAATAACTATATAGCAATTAATCTAGGGTGGACAATTAGACCTATCATGTTTAGGACACCTGTAGGATATGGAATTATCCTCAAGCGCATCACGGAAGCGTGATCGTCGTATTGAATACGACGAAGAACGACTAGTCGCACTAGTTGTTCGGTGCAGCGGAATTTAAAAAAATTTTTATTCGATGAAACCACATGATCCGAGAACCATTCTCAGATCGTTTCATCTATAACCACAACAAGTATAATGCAATACCTCTTGAAGCGTGGTTGATCAAGTCTCTAAAGAAAGAGACCTCCTATCTCAAGTCCGATCGTCGGCGAGACTGCTTGCGAGCGCAGGGATGAACCGCGTTGTCCTCGCAATCCAAGAAGATGATCCAAGCGTGGTTGCTCCTGATCTCGTCGCACGAGATCAAACGTCTCCTTCGTGAGAGGAACTCTCCAAGAAGACGGCGAACCGAAGAACGTCGAAGCGGCGACGCGGTGGCGAAGGCGACGACGGTTCTCTCCTCTAGGGTTTGGTGGTCGACCACCAATTAGAGGGAGAGAGGGCTGACGTGTGTAGAGAAGAAAGAGAGAGAGCTCCAATATTTCAAGTCATCAGAGAGCATAGTATGACTCTCTATTTATAGGGTTTTGGGATCCATGGATCTCAATCCATGGGACACATAAAATCAATGGGTGAGATTGATTTGTGTCAATCCAATGGCCAAGATTGTTGTTGTCAAAAGCAACAAATTTAGGTCAAAATATATTTGACAAAATCAAATATAATTTATTCCTAAATCAACTCAACAAATAAGGAGAGAAGATACGTGGAGATTTTATCTCCATGTACCTTCCAAGTGGACGGCCACACATTCCTTATAGGAATGATGTGCCGCCCCTTGAGATTGCATGGAGATTGCAATCTCATGGAAATCCATGAGATTGCATATCTCCTTGGAATCTCTCTTATTTATTTGCAACAAATTTATTGGGTTTTATTCTCCAAAAATAATTCACAATTATCTTTGAGAATATTGCATTCTTGCCATGGAAAAAATTGTGAATCATATTCACAACCCAAAACAACATATAATTCATATTGTTAATTAATTACACGATGTGTATCCAATACACATAACACATATAAATTATAATTAGCTCTCTCTAATATATTATAAATCACATTTATAATATATTATGAATAATTGGATATTTCTATCCATATTATTCTTATCCACATTAATTAAATCACATTTAATTAAATTGGATAATTTCTTCACACATCAAGATGATTTAATCACATTTAATCATTATTTCTTCATTGCTTAGATCTTATGGAATTATTCTTGAACCCTTCAAGAATAATGCAATCTCTCCGCAGATACTTGGAGATAAGGACAGGGCGATTGTATTGTTCCACATTATAGTGACATGGATATTGAGATCATATCTCAAATCCAGATCGCGGGCCTCTCATAGATGCTTGATTAAATCAATACCGTAAATCTAATCTTCTCATTGTATCTGAATCACATTCAGATCAATGTCCAACACTTGGACCAAGATTAGATCACTTCTCTACTGAGAGGAGTCACTAAAATCCAGACCCGTTTCATCACTCCCTAGGAATGGAAGCGTCATGGTTATACAACCGTTTATGATCAAATTACCCTCAGGTATTCCCAATACATGTACATCCTGCATACTGGAAGACTCAGACTAAACCCGAAGTATCGGATCAACTTTATACTATCTACTTCATGGTTTTATCAGTAAGTTTCTCATTCAATCATTGGGAGTTGGTATCGATCATACACTTTCCAAAAGTGTATATCATACCTAGGTCTTGATCATATACTAAAAGTATATATCAAACCTACAAATTCAGTCAAGCTTCCAAAGCGAGACGACCATGTGCATGGAATTTGATTCATCCCAATATCTCATGAGTGAGCTCATGTCTTCCGGTTCAGTAACTGAACCTGTATGATCCCTTTGAGAGATCGTATTACTCATATGCCCTTATATGCACACCAGCGCGCCGGTGTATAGACCTTGATTAGGTCATCAACCTATTGGTCTGCCAAATGTACATACTCAGACATATAGTAACACATCTGTCTCCGGTCAGAGGATGCGTGCCTATATCATGACAGCATATGATATAGGACTTTGGTTATCTCGATCTCGTTAAGTCAACTCTTTGACCTAACTAATCTGACACCTCCGAATCTCTATTCCTATGCAGAGGACCTGCATCAAGAGGTCAGTCAGATATCAGCCTTCAAAGATAGGATTGCCATCTCCTACTCAGGCTGGAGATCATCTCTTAATAATCATTTGATGGTGCTTGATGAGTCCTCAATCTAACTCTTTAGATATTCATCCAAGCACCAGCCTCTATGATTCAACAGTTGAATCAACAGCTGTATGATTATTAAGATGGCCATGGTACATAACCCTAATTGTACTAAGGGACCTATTATACAAATTATTCATTCTTCATTTCAGATCAGGGAATGATATGTGCAATAACATTTATTGCATAATGGCTCGCCGTGGGCTCACATTTCCAACAATCTCCCACTAGCCCAAAGAGCCATTAATGGGCTAATCATTTAAACTCACACTCATGTGACAATCATAGGCTATTTAGAAAATAGCTAGGTAAGCTGATCAGTCACTCTGTTCCCGCGAGACTACGCCAAGTCCTTTTACGGCACTTGCATATCCCCAGTAACAGTGCTCGCATCCAATGCGAATGTTGCATCTTATGCAACTAATACTCAATCTTGTTAGTTATAGTGTCCTTGACACTACAGCTTAACAATTATCATAACCAGTATTTCCATAATCCTTATCAGAATACCCTTATTCCTGGAGATCACTATCTCTTAAGGTATCCACAATTAAGACCTTTTAGATCTCTATCTATAAAGTCTTAAGTTTTTGAAGATAAGACTTCGAGATCACTATCTCAAAAATCTTGTCATCTATGAAGATTTTGTTATTACTGCAACCAAGTGTTTTATTTCCATAGTAGGATTAGTAACAGTTTACTACTCCCACTGCATGGCAGCCATCTGGCTTTTGTACACATCTAGCACACACCCGGCTTCTCAGAACTGATGCCCAAGGGCAAGTAGTTCTAGCATTCACCTCCTCAACTCTTTGAGGTGCTATCCCTTTAGATAGGTCAGTACCATATCTTAAGGGATGGAAGCCATTACTGGAATTTTCCATAAAATGGAATAAGTCCAAGATGTACTATTAATGTGACAGTCCCAATACCCTCTTCTCTTTGCTCCTGAACAACTTCAGAACTAAGATCTGAGAGGCATCTTTGAAATCTTATTTCACGTTATGAAACAACCAGATTATAAAACACTAATTATTATCCTTATATCATTTTTAAATGATTAGGATATCATCTACATTTAGCACGATGAACACAAAAGCACTCCCACTAAGCTTCATATGGTTCATCAAGATTCTATCTGAAATCATAACATTTATAATTTCATCAAATCTTATGATCCAACTTCAAGAAGCTTATTTGAGTACATAGATGGATTCCTTAGCTTGCACACCTTGCTTTCCTCAACCATGAAGCCCTGGGGCTACTTCATATGAATATCCTCAAAGAGGCATTCGTAGAGGAATGCAATATTGACTTACATCTTGAAGATGCAATAGTCAAGTTATGTAGCTAAGGTTAGCAATATTCTGATGGTTTTAAGCATGGTCACCGAAGAGCAAGTCTCATTGCAAGCATTGTCTTCTCTTCCAGTGTGTAGCTTATGGCTACGAACCGTGCTTTGAAGATCTCTACCTTCTCATCAGGTTCCCTGTCTCTTGAAGATCCATTTACACCTTTACAGGTCTTACCCATATAGGTGGATCCTCGAGGGTCCATATACAACACTTGTATATGAAGTCTACATTAGACTTTTATTTCTATCCATCTATCCATGCTATGATTTTCAGAAGCTTCATCACATGAAGTTCGATCATTGTCAGATTTCTCTAACACATGGAATCCATCCTCAAACTTATTTCAAGAGGTATTAATGTTTCATCTTTAATTTTCCTTTTAGTTTCCAATTTCAGGAGTCTCATTATAAATGAGTTCCTACACTTCATTTTCATCTTGATTCTCAAGAGTCTCAACCACTAAGAATCATTCTCGGAGATGAGATATTTTAAGAATCTCAAGGTCATAAAGTAGGTATCCAATACCATCCTTTATTTTCCTAATGAAGCAGCACTCACAAGTGCTAGATTCCAAGATACATGGAACCTTATTAAGGATATACATTGTAGTCTCTACTACACAGATATACCTGGAAACTAAGGGATAATTATGCTAAAATTCAACATTGATAAGATCATGTCACACATGATCCAATTGTATCTACCTATAACTCTTTTGAGTTAAGGTGTGTTAGGAGGTTTGAGATAGAAATGATATTCATATCTCCATAAGGTATTCTTCGAATTTATCTAGTAGGTACTTGCTACCTAGATTAGATCAAATTCATTTTATCTTCCTTCAAACTTTGGTTCTAAACCAAAATTAATGAAATCTTTGAACATTTCAAAAGTTTCTTAGATGAAGAGAAGAAATCTCATATCATACATAATCATCAATAGATATCATATATCCACAATGTTTACTATGATATAGATGATCCGCATACATCAATATGTATGAGATCCTGAATACCTTGGCATCTTACACCATTCCCGAAGAAGGGTGTATTGGACATTTTTACTTTGAATACAATATTCATAAGTATGTAACTTTTGAAATTTTAGACATTCTAAAGTTTCATCTCTTACTAGTCTATTGATCAAATCGATAGACAAATGTCCAAGGCTCGATGCTAGATCATTGTCAAATGATCTTCATCCTCCTATTGATCTTAAGGTTTAATTTCAGTATTTAAAAATGTTAATGAACCATTCATTAATTTTCTAATTTAGTGGAGTCCACTAGATTTTAGACTACTATTTGAAATATTTCCATCATAACTCTTTATGATAGTTCTATCTCAGAATTCATGTTTATTTCCAACATTTAGAAACAAACAATGAGTGTATTCTTATATCTAGGTTATAGAGACATTCTCTACGACTAAGGGTTTCCCACTGAAATTAACAAGTCTATCATTCCAACAGAGATTGTTGCAACAATTGCATCAATATTCACGTGGATAACTATAAATCTTTAAGATCAAGTTTTCCAGTCTTCTAAAACATATGCAACCCATTGCAAATGTCATCAGAAGATTGAGATACAATTATTTGACTTTATCTTATTCAATAAGTAAGTCAATATCAATGATTTATGTAGATTATTCCGATGCTCCATCCGAGTCCTTTTCTAAGGATTCTAGACAGACTTGATAGTCATACTATCAACACATCAACTTATTGCAGTATTGGCATTCATCCAACTCTTTGGATGTCATATGGAAGTCACAGAAGTCCAGTCAACTCTTTGACTTTCCTTCTTTCTTGGGTCCAACCCATGCTTCCATTGCGCTCCCTTTATCTATAAGCAACCATTGCTTAAGATTAAGGATCTCTTACAATAAATTCAAAAGAATTCAAAATAAGAGTATTTCAACATTTATTTATGCTTCATTAAATTCACACAATATGAATACTATGAAGCTTCATGAATGACTAGAGTATAGACAGTAGAATAATGACACTCATCATCTACATCCATCTAAACTCATAAAACATAGGTTCAGGTAGGTACTCAAACAATTTGAATACATCATCTCTTATAGAGCTACCATTCTGCATGATGCAGAGAACCATGTCACTCATGATTAAATGTCAAGAGCACATATATGTATGCCAAAATATCTTCATTGATTTTATAAGGATTATTTGACAATTGCGATCATCATCGACATGTTACTTCCAAAGTACATCCAATGAGATCAAGACTATAGAGACATACAAACCCTAGGGTTGTAGTCCTATTATCTATTTAATTGTCATTCCTCATTAGTATGAGGAGACTTGCATATTGCAACCACATACATTATGTGTTCAATTGCAAGTACAATATCTGGATCATGAGTCCAATCCAAGATATTTCACTGGTTACTATTTAGTATATCATTGAGTGGGTTTTAATGAAGGATTATCTGAAATAAGAAATTTGCATAGATGTATGTATTTATATATACATATTTTACTTTGATTTAGGAATTTTTATATCAAAGTTGTCTTGCCATGTCAACATTGAAAGTTCATTCCCTTAATCACTTTCAATGTAAGAGATATACTTACCATTATATCTCAAGCAAGATCTGAGATCTCCTTCCTTATCTTTGTTGCATCCCAATAATATGAGAACCTACAACTCGGATAAAAAGAAGCGGGAACACATTCCGCCTTGCAAGTCCAACTTGCATCTCCCAATTCGGTCTTTAACACCCGGGCCCACCACCCCTAAGGCGATGTTGACCCGTCATTAATTGAACCAACCATCAACAGGAATACAACTCGCTATGCGCAATCCAATATCGCCCCAATAATATGAGGACCCGATATTGGGGTCACTATGCATACGTCCTTAATCTTTCGAGAAGCGAAGAGCCCGATCCAGATGCGCTTGCATACAGGAGCTGTCACTTCAGACAGGCGTCTCCCACATACAATCCCTGGCGACGGAACCCTTCGCCTTGACGGGAGACCATGGATGTCACTTATGTGATCCTCCATATCATATTCAAATTCAAATTAATTATTGTGAATCACATTCACATAATTAATTCTTCCCAGGGAATTATTAACTCTAATCATATTAGAGTATTTTAATTGGACATAATCAACTTAATCATATTAAATTAATTATCAATCTAATTCAATCAATCAAACTTGATTATTTTACTTGGATACATATATGGTAATATCTCAAAATACGTATTAATTCGAATTTTAATAATTAGAAAAATACATCTTAATCCCTCGGACATTATCCCGGCCCTACCCGCTGTCATGGCCAGTACCGACGAGAGTGGGACGGACCACATACGTTGCAACCCGCAACCCCAATGCTCTCCGACTAGGTACCATATCCGCCTCGGGAAAGGATAATGCCAAATTGATTAATTTGTACTTGAGATGATCATCGGTTCTTCAACCGAAATTGTACCATATAGTAATAATCAAAACATTTTTTGATTATAAGGAAATTTGCTAAACAAATTCCCAAATCCTATTCAAGCATCAAGTTTGAAAGATTGCGGTTTCCAATTATGATTTAGATCGCATCTTAATCAATTATTGATTAAGGCAATGTCATTTAAGGGAATAATTATCATCAAATATTTCACAAATATTTATGCACAATTATTCTAGGAAATTAATTTAATTTCACTAAATGATTAAATGGCAATCACCAATCAAACATTAAGTTTGATGAATGTGTTTCCAATTAAGATTTAGATCAAATCTAATCAATTAATTGGTTGAGGCCAAGTCAATTATGTAAATAATCATCTTCAAATATTTCACAAATATTTTTCATGATTATTTCACGAAATTAACAATTAATTTCACTAATTGACAATCACTTGGTTCTAGATTAGGACTGTAATTTCAGCAGTGACCCCTTCTTACTAAAATTAGCATATCTCAATCATATTAAATCCAAATTAGACAAAATCAATTTTCATAGATTGCTAATTTGATTTAGGACAGAATCCAAGTGATGTTACACGCATTTCGAGGCAAGTCTAAACAGTAATTAACATTTTTAATCACGTTCAGATCTACAGTTCCCGCAACAGTGCATACTTGTTCATTAAAACAACCATATCTAGAGCATACGAAATCCGATTTACGTAAACTCAGATCCTATGATTTCCTTATTTAATGGGGAATAAAAACCCTATTAAATTCGTGTTTAAATAATTTAAACAGTGCCTAATTTATTTACTAAACAGATCTGCGAAATCAAATACGATGAAATCTTTCGCGACCTTAATGAACCCAAGTCGTCCTCGGTTTTTCGAATCATATTCGAAACCGTCAACCTGGCTCTGATACCACTTGTAGGATATGGATCTATCCTCAAACGCATCACGGAAGCGTGATCGTCGTATCGAATACGACGAAGAACGACTAGTCGCACTAGTTGTTTGGTGCAGCGGAATTTAAAAATTTTTTTATTCGATGAAACCACATGATCCGAGAACCATTCTCAGATCATTTCATCTATAACCACAAAAAGTATAATGCAATACCTCTTGAAGCGTGGTTGATCAAGTCTCTAAAGAAAGAGACCTCCTGTCTCAAGTCCGATCGTCGGCGAGACTGCTTGCGAGCGCGGGGATGAACCGCGTTGTCCTCGCAATCCAAGAAGATGATCCAAGCGTGGTTGCTCCTGATCTCGTCGCACGAGATCAAACGTCTCCTTCGTGAGAGGAACTCTCCAAGAAGACGGCGAACCGAAGAACGTCGAAGCGGCGGCGCGGTGGCGAAGGCGACGACGGTTCTCTCCTCTAGGGTTTGGTGGTCGACCACCAATTAGAGGGAGAGAGGGCTGACGTGTGTAGAGAAGAAAGAGAGAGAGAGCTCCAATATTTCAAGTCATCAGAGAGCATAGTATGCCTCTCTATTTATAGGGTTTTGGGATCCATGGATCTCAATCCATGGGACACATAAAATCAATGGGTGAGATTGATTTGTGTCAATCCAATGGCCAAGATTGTTGTTGTCAAAAGCAACAAATTTAGGTCAAAATATATTTGACAAAATCAAATATAATTTATTCCTAAATCAACCCAACAAATAAGGAGAGAAGATACATGGAGATTTTATCTCCATGTACCTTCCAAGTGGACGGCCACACATTCCTTATAGGAATGATGTGCCGCCCCTTGAGATTGCATGGAGATTGCAATCTCATGGAAATCCATGAGATTGCATATCTCCTTGGAATCTCTCTTATTTATTTGCAACAAATTTATTGGGTTTTATTCTCCAAAAATAATTCACAATTATCTTTGAGAATATTGCATTCTTGCCATGGAAAAAATTGTGAATCATATTCACAACCCAAAACAACATATAATTCATATTGTTAATTAATTACACGATGTGTATCCAATACACATAACACATATAAATTATAATTAGCTCTCTCTAATACATTATAAATCACATTTATAATATATTATGAATAATTGGATATTTCTATCCATATTATTCTTATCCACATTAATTAAATCACATTTAATTAAATTGGATAATTTCTTCACACATCAAGATGATTAAATCACATTTAATCATTATTTCTTCATTGCTTAGATCTTATGGAATTATTCTTGAACCCTTCAAGAATAATGCAATCTCTCCGCAGATACTTGGAGATAAGGACAGGGCGATTGTATTGTTCCACATTATAGTGACATGGATATTGAGATCATATCTCAAATCCAGATCGCGGGCCTCTCATAGATGCTTGATTAAATCAATACCGTAAATCTAATCTTCTCATTGTATCTCAATCACATTCAGATCAATGTCCAACACTTGGACCAAGATTAGATCACTTCTCTACTGAGAGGAGTCACTAAAATCCAGACCCGTTTCATCACTCCCTAGGAATGGAAGCGTCATGGTTATACAACCGTTTATGATCAAATTACCCTCAGGTATTCCCAATACCTGTACATCCTGCATACTGGAAGACTCAGACTAAACCCGAATTATCGGATCAACTTTATACTGTCTACTTCATGGTTTTATCAGTAAGTTTCTCATTCGATCATTGGGAGTTGGTATCGATCATACACTTTCCAAAAGTGTATATCATACCTAGGTCTTGATCATATACTAAAAGTATATATCAAACCTACAAATTCAGTCAAGCTTCCAAAGCAAGACGACCATGCGCATGGAATTTGATTCATCCCAATATCTCATGAGTGAGCTCATGTCTTCCGGTTCTGTAACTGAACCTGTATGATCCCTTTGAGAGATCGTATTACTCATATGCCCTTATATGCACACCAACGCGCCGGTGTATAGACCTTGATTAGGTCATCAACCTATTGGTCTGCCAAATGTACACACTCAGACATATAGTAACACATCTGTCTCCGGTCAGAGGATGCGTGCCTATATCATGACAGCATATGATATAGGACTTTGGTTATCTCGATCTCGTTAAGTCAACTCTTTTACCTAACTAATCTGACACCTCCGAATCTCTATTCCTATGCAAAGGACCTGCATCAAGAGGTCAGTCAGATATCAGCCTTCAGAGATAGGATTGCCATCTCCTACTCAGGCTGGAGATCATCTCTTAATAATCATTTGACGGTGCTTGATGAGTCCTCAATCTAACTCTTTAGATATTCATCCAAGCACCAGCCTCTATGATTCAACAGTTGAATCAACAGCTGTATGATTATTAAGATGGCCATGGAACATAACCCTAATTGTACTAAGGGACCTATTATACAAATTATTCATTCTTCATTTCAGATCAGGGAATGATATGTGCAATAACATTTATTGCATAATGGCTCGCCGTGGGCTCGCATTTCCAACAACACCATAGTTCTATATCTCCTTTAAGAGACCATTGAGTTAGGGGATGGTTGCATTGTAACGTCTCGAGCTTAGATACCCGGTCCGTTATCGAGGAAAACTCGCCATGACAACTTGTTGGGTACGGATCCAAATGGATCCATTGACAACCACCAAAAATGCTTAATCTCAAGTTATCAAGCAGTAATCCCACCACGTATAATCCACTCTCACACTTTGTGAGTTTCATATGTGGGACAATGTTTGAGGGTTGGGGTGTTACATGCATACTAGACTCCCTTAGATGAGTCCAAGGGCAAAAGCTGGATAAGGGTGCGCACACTACAACCCCTACACACAATAAGAAAACAGATCATCCAATAGCTCATCATCTATATCTACGAATACATGTGCACAAGTTGTTAGCTGATCACCACTTGCCAAATCTTCACAAATGACCAAATATGTGTAAAGCCAGTCTCAGCTACATGTGATGATGTGATTATCATGGCAGAGTTCTTTTTTGCTTCGGTCATAGTTTAGATGTAAGAAATCTCAAAGACACTGAAAGATTCGATCGTGGTTGTTACCCAAGTGGATTTCCACATAAAATATTGTGCAAGTGTGTTGATTGAATTGCTTGGTTGATTGTTCTCATGCTTACTGATTATTCCACATAAGTTTTTAAAACTACCTTGAACCACTATTCACTTCCATTAATGGTATTGTGATCCCTGAACTCACATTTGATATCAGAATTTGGATCAGTGTATCGAAGTCACTCCTTGATGACACATACGACAACTATTGCAATTTAGAGTTTTGAAAGCCAATCCATAGTCCAGACACCAAGCTTCGATGGCATGAACTACAACAACTAGAAGGTACAAATGCAAATTTTCATAAAGTCTATTAATATCGATGTTTGGAATACATGGAGTCTAGATATGCAAGATGAGTTACTGGAAGCATCTTATCTGACGTCAACAAGAGAGCGACCTACAATTCCAAGCGTAGAATACAATCTTTTGTGGGATCACAATCGATGAGTTCGATTGGGTTTCGGCTTGTAAGATTGCCTATGAGATATGAAACAAACTCAGTGTCACTTACTAAGGCACTACAAAGCTACAACAATTCAATCTGCAATATGACATGTACACAAGATTCTCGGCTATCTTTAACAACCTCAAAAATCTCAAGGTTGACATTGTAGAGCTGGAACATGTAAAAAAGATTCTGAGATCTCTCAGTCCTATATGGAGTACAACAATGACATGTTATCAAAGAAGCTAACGACGTCAAGACCCTCCCAGTTGATGGGCTCATAGGCAAACTCCCAGCCTATGAGGTTGAGAAGACACAAATTGTCGAAGTAGAAACTAAAGTAAAGAAAAAGGAAGGTATTGCACTTCAAGCTTCGGACTCAACTTTAGAAGACAACTCAGATGAAGACATGGTGATGCTCACCAGGAGATTCAAGAAGTTCGTCAAGAAAGTGACATGAAAAAAGGAAACTATCCGAGTGCTTCAATTACAAGAAGAAAGGACATCTTAAGAAAGATTGTCCTCTTCTCAAGAAGCAGTGTTCAAGAGCCGAGAAGTCATGAATCAAGCAAAGGTAAGAAGATCGCGAAGAAAGGAGGAAAAGACATTGACATCATCGCAAATATCCTAAGTGAAAAGCTTTCCAAGCCACTTGAGACTCCTCTAACTCTAAATCTGATACAACAATAGCTTATAGGAGCGACTCCGATGACTCCAGTAAAGAAGAAGCCTTGTTTGGACTCATGGCTCTCGATAATGAAGATGTAACTTTCGAAGAACCCTCTCTTGATGAATTGCATAACCTAGTAGTTAATTTAAAAGAGAAAACAAGGTTCTAAAACAACTACACACACCACCCTAAGAGATCATTCCAAAGATACTATCTCTTTGAAAGATCATATTAGAGAACTCACCTCTAGTTTGTCACTTTCTAAAAAGCAGCATGAAACTGAAATTAAGATACTCAAGATGAACATAAATAACCTAGAAACCATTGTAGGTAAGCTTAAACAAAATGCACACACCATAGTTAATGATCTATCTAAATTTACTAAGTGAAAGGAGAACCTAGACAAATAATAGGAGCTAATTACCAAAGTAGAACCAAGTATGGGTTAGGGTATACCTCAGAAATGCCGGACATGCGAGCCCACGGCGAGCCATTATGCAATAAATGTTACTAAACATATCATTCCCTGATCTGAAATGAAGAATAAATAATTTGCATAATAAGTCTCTTAGTACAACTAGGGTTGTGTACCATGGCCATCTTAATAATCATAAAGCTGTTGATTCAATAATTGAATCATAGAGGCTGGTGCTTGGATGAATAACTAAAGGGTTAGATTGAGGACTCATCAAGAACCATCAAATGATTATTAAGAGATGATCTCCAGCCAGAGTAGAAGATGGCAATCCTTTCTCACATAGGCTGATATTTGACCGACCTCTTGATGCAGGTCCTCTGCATAGGAATAGAGATTCAGAGGTGTCAGATTAGTTAGGTCAAAGAGTTGACTTAACGAGATCGAGATAACCAAAGTCCTATGTCGTATGCTGTCACGATATAGGCACGCATCCTCTGACCGGAGACAGATGTGTTACTATATGTCTGAATATGTACATTTGGCAGACCAATAGGTTGATCATGACCTAACCAAGGTTTATACACCGGTGCACTGGTGTGCATATAAGGGCATATGAATAATACAATCTCTCAAAGGGATCATACACGTTCACTATTGAATCGGAAGACATGATCTCACTCATGAGATATTGGGAAGAATCAACTTCCGTGCACGGTCGTCTCACTTTGGAAGCTTGACTGAATTTGTAGGTTTGATATATACTTTTGGAAAGTATATATGATCAAGACCTAGGTATGATATATGCTTTTGGAAAGTATATGATCGATACCAACTCCCAATGATCGAATGAGAAACTTACTGATAAAACCCTGAAGTAGACAGTATAAAGTTGATCTAATACTTCGAGTTTATTCTGAGTCTTCCAGTATGCAGGATTTACATGTATTGAGAATACCTGAGGGTGATGTGATCATAAATGATTGTATAACCATGATGCTTCCATTCCCAGGGAGTGATGAAACGGGTCTGAATTTTTAGTGACTCCTCTCAGTAGAGAAGTAATCTGATCTTGGTCCAAATGTTGGACATTGATCTGAATGTGATTCAGATGCAATGAGAAGATTAGATTTGCGGTCTTGATTTAATCAAGCATCTATGGGAGGCTCGAGATCTAGATTTGAGATGTGATCTCAATATCCAAGTCACTATATGTGGAACAATACAATCGTCCTGTCCTTATCTCCAAGTATTTGCGGAGAAAGTGCATTATCCTTGAAAGAGTTCATGGATAATTTCATTGTTGATATATGTATCCGAGCATCGAGAAAATTGATAATTAAATGTGTTTTAATTATCATGGATAATATGAATTTGATTCATATTATAAGGAGAGTTATCTGAGATAATTAAATGTGATTTAATTATCAAAGATGTGAATAATGTAAATGTGATGCATATTATTTTGGCCCATGAGAATAGAGATCCAAAATGATTAAATACGATTTAATTATCATGGATATGAATAATATGGATAGCACTATCCATATTAATCATATATATTATAAATGTGATTTATAATATATAAGAGAGAGCTATTTGTGATTTATATTTGTTGATTAATTATTGATATGAATTGGATTCACATTGGATGATTAATTAAATTATAATTTACATTTTGTTTTGGGATGTGAATGTGATTCACATTTTTCCAATGGCATGATTGCAATATTTTACAACAATTGTTGTAAATCCAGGAGATATCATGAGATAATGTATCTCATGAGATAATGAGATCTCATGAGATGTTGGTAGCCATCCCCCCTTTTTAGGGGATATGGTTTATCTCCTCATTATCTCCAAGGATAATTAATTGATTTGATTTGAATTTAAATATATTAATTTATCGATATAAATTAAATTAAATTAATTGTTGTTGTGTTTTTACAACAAGATCATAGTCATTGAAAGAAACACAAATTAATCTTAACCATTGATTATGTGTTGTCCATGGAATGGGATCCGTGGACTCCCGAAATCCTATATAAGAAGAGGTACCCATTTCTCTTGAACAAGATAATTAATGAATGCTCTCTCTCTCTCTTTTCTCTCTACACGCCTACTCTCTCTATCTCTCATGTGACTGTCCACCATGGATGTCCTAGAGAGATCCTCCATCGCCGCAGCGTCGTCGTTATGTTGCCCGATCATCTACTCGTAGATCTCCATCTCCTTCGGTGCGTCTCTCTCGTGAAGAAGATGTTGGATCTTGTGTGTCAAGATCAGGAGATCTGTGGCTTGGATCATAAACATGGACTGCGAGGAGCACGCGTCTCATCAACGCGCTCTCAAGCGTCTCCTCTGACGGATCGGACTTGAGAAAGGAGGTCTCTTTGTTTAGAGACTCGATCGCAACCACGCTTCAAGAGGTAATCCAATTACTTGTTTGTGGTTTAGACGAAACAATCCGAGAAGCGTTCTTGGATCATGTGGTTTCATCACATGAAAATTTTAATTTCCGCTGCCCGGAGCGACTAGTGCGACTAGTCGCTCCCAATTGCATTCGATGCGATCATCACGCTTCCGTGATGCGCGTGAGGATTTTTCTCGTATCCTTCAAGAAAAGGGGAATAGCTTTAAGTAGCTAAAATTAACAAAGATGCTTTACAAGTTAAGAAAGTTCATAGTCAAGTTAAAGCCAAGAAGGTCATGGAACCAAGAAGAAATACAAGGAATCCACTATAAAAAATTGAGCTATAATGACGTTTTTTTTCAAAGCAAATTAGATCTTCCCGACCTTTAGAGCTTTTATGCTTAGATTTATTTGGACCCATGAAATCTGAAAGTTTAAGTGGTTATTGCTATTGCATTGTCATAGTATATGACTACTCACATTATACTTGATTTTTGTTCATTTCTTACACGGACATGGCTTTCTCTGAATTTAAGAAGCTGGTCAAACTATTCAGAACGATTAAGGATATACCATCACTAAGCTAAGAAGTGATCATGGTGAAGTTTTTTAGAATACAATTTTTTATGACTATTGTGCTATGGTTGGGATCAAGCACGGATTTTCGACACCTATAACATTTCAGAAACGGCATAGTAGAAAGGAAAAATTGCACTCTTCAGGAATGCACATGTACAATGCTATGTGAATATGATCTGCCTAGATATTTTCAGACAGAGACTGTAAACACAACCTGTTATATCTTAGACAAGACATTGATACGACCAGGGTTAAAGAACACACCTTTGAGCTCTATTTCAGATTCTTACCAACGATAGGCTATACCAATGTTTTTAGAAGTAAATGTTTTATTCCCAACACTAAGGATATCCCAGACAAGTTTGATCCGAAAAGTAAAGAAGGAATCTTCTTAGGTTATTCATCATGAATCACATGCTATTCATAAAGAAAACAATTATTGTTGTAGAAGCAGTTAATGTTTCTTTAGATGAGAACTTTAGTAAGACTCCTCAGCTACATGAATTAGAATCAGAGAAAGGTGCTCAAATGAATCCTTCTAACATCCATAAGAATAGTGATTCTCATGTGTTATCCAAGGATTTCAGCTTTATTGGAGATCACCCATAGGAGTTGGTGATTGAAAACATCTCTAAGGAAAATTATACAAGATTACACTTAGATTCATTTGCACTATATGCATTTATATCCTTAATCGAGTCAAAGTCTGTTGACAAAGCTTGCAACATTGATTCTTTGTTAATGGCAATGCATAATGAACTTATTCTATTTGAGACACCAAATATGGGAGCTTGTTCCTAAATTTGAAAACCACACGATTATTGGACCAAGTAGATTTTTAGGAACAAATTGGATGAGTCGGGGACAACTATCAGGAACAAGACAAGACTTGTTGCTCAGGGATATACTCAGCAGGAAGGCATTAATTTTGACCAGACATGTACACTTGTTGCAAGGATTGAGTCAATCAAAATTCTATTAGCATTTGCTTGTTTCAAAGGAATCATGCTCTTTTAAATGGATGTTAAAAGTGCCTTCTTAAAAGACTTCATTAAAGAAGAAGTTTATGTCAAGCAATCACCAAGTTTCGAAAATCCCTCAATACCTGAACACTTAGGTTTCACAATAGATAAAGTAGATTGCACCTTTTGTGAAGTCTGTTTTGCCAGATTTACTGATTCTGCAAGTTTATGTCAATGATATTGTGTTTGGATCCAATAATGTGAGTTTTTGCAAGGATTTTTCTCAAGCTATGCATGATAAGTTTGAGATAAGCAAATGGGATAATTGAAGTTCTTCTTAGGGTTACAGATCAACCAGATAGAGTTTGATACTTTCTTCTAGCAATAGAAGTACACGGAGGAGATGCTCACAAAGTTTGATTTCAACAAAGATTCAAGGAAGTTTACTCTGATTTCTCCAATGATTCATCTCGACCTATATGAGTCAGGAAAGCATGTCGACTAGTGGTTGTATAGAGATATGACTGGTTCTTTGTTTTATCTAACTACAAGCAGACCTAATATATTGTTTAGTGGTTGTTTAGCATTATGTTTTTAGTTTGTACCCAACGAAAGTCACTTAAAAGCGGTAAATGAATGTTTTGTTATCTTGCTTTTACAAAATATCAGCTGTGTTTTATCCGAAGATGCATTCCATGGATTTATATGCATATAGTAACGCATATTATGTGTTTTATCCGAAGATGCATTCCATGGATTTATATGCATATAGTAACGCATATTATGCTAGAAATCGCACAGATAGGAAAAGTACAAGTGGCACGTGCCAATTCATGAGGAATGTATTTGTTTCTTGATTTTCTAAAAAGCAAATGTGTGTGTCTCTTTCGACTATAGAAGCAGAGTATATAGCTACGTCACTAGCATGTTCTCAACTTCACTAGATGAAAAATACTCTTTCATAAGTTGGTTTAGCGTTTAACAAGAATATGATTCTCTGTGACAACACTAGCTCAATCAAGCTTGCTAAAAAAACCACGTCAATCACTCAAGGACAAAAGACATTGATGTTAGACTTCATTTTCTTAGAGAAATGTTATGAAACGTGAGATTTGTTTAGACTACATTTTGACGAACATGCACCTAGCAGAAATTTTTATAACACCCTTAACTACATCTCAGGTTGAGAAGATCATAAGAGATGTGAGGTTGTGCAAATTGGGTGATATTTTAAATATTAAATTCATAAAAAGGATCTCAAATCAGGGCACATATGATCGATCTTAAGGTTTGGCACGATCAAGCATCATTAATACATTGATAGATCACTTGTGGTCAGTCATGTTACATGTACTACTGATCAATCATTTGGGTAAAAATTCAAATTTTTGATATTTCAAATTTTTTTCCGCAAAGACAAACTTGGAAGTTGGACCTAGGATATGGCCTACCCGTCCTTTTTCAGACCCTAGATGCATGACTCCTTCCATTCTTTAACACCAAATCCATTAACATTTTTAAACTTGAAAAGGACTCTTCCAAATCCCTCAAAAGTTGTGACTTGATCTTATCCCACACACATATGACCTCTTTAAATAGACACCCAAGGTTCCCTTCGCACACATGCAAAGAGCAAGAGAGTTCACAAAAATCATAGTTTTCACGGAGTAGTTTCCAAACCTAATCGATCACCTTATACATGTTGATCGACCACCCCTGATCAATTAACCAATAATCTCTTAATCGATCCTCTGTAAGTCCAGGACACCTATTTTCTGTTCTTTCTCATTTTTTCTTAGATCGTACTCATTTCTTAGTAAATCTTTGGTTACTGGAGGCTACACATGTTGTCACGATGGCCCCCAAGTGCTCGAAGAATTCTTCCTCTTCCCAATCACCCCGATCTTATATCAGATCCAAGCCTTCACCCGACTTCGCACGATGATAAATCTCCATATCTTGTGGCCCGTCTTCTGTGACCACTTCCCCTCCTTCCATAGAATCTTTGACTTCAACAATGTTCGCAGTCTCTTAAACCTTACTTTCTTCCCTGGTTACCTGAATTCACTCATAGAATTCATCTCTCTAGATGTTGTTATAGAGTTTTACACCAACCTATAAGACATATGACTTGACCACCTATAGGCTTAGGTCCACTATCCACGAACAAACCTTCTTCGTTGACAACTCTACTGTCTTGTAAACCCTAGGACTCTTGGACACTAGTCCTACCCTCACCAAAGTGGTAGACACCTTAGACCAAGATGAGCTTAAAGAAGTCCTTGTGCCCATGCAAAACATAGGGAAACCCTTGACTGCATCAAACTTTAGGGCCCTACTTATATTCCTAAATTGCATTTTCACCCTGTGCTTTAGGAACAAGAATACTAGCCTTTCCCATGTCACCATAGAGATTCAAGTCTAGATCTATGTTTTTGTTTTGATCAAGCCATTTAACTCATCGCACTACCTTTGCTACCTCCTCTCTCAGCCACTAGTTCACTATCTCTCCTTAAGATTCCTTGTGACTCACATAATCCCGCACTTCTTAGTATCTACCCCTCGAGACTCGACTTGCATCACTCATGTCAGGCCCTTCGGTGTTGAGGCAATGAGATTCACCACCTATGTAGAGGAACACAATACTAAGCTGTTGGTCACCAACTTTGGGCCCACTCCGTCCTCCCTACCAGGACCCTCACATCAATGGAGACATACCCATGCTCATATGCTCCTCATCCTCTACATTCAAAACTACTTGGGGCTACCTGGATTACTGTATTACTCCAGGAGAGGAACTCTTACAATATGCCATCATTGATGTCCACTTTTTGGAGCACAGATATATTCAAGTGACACTAATGTCACGATGAGTTACCAATGGAGATGGAGACATATGCAAACGACTATGCTCAATTCATGAGCGATTAGTCAGAGATGCTCTACCGCCTTTCCAACGAGATGCACCAGAGGTACATCTCTAGTAACCCTCCTACTCTAGCACCTAGGACTCGCGCTCCCCATGCTCGTGTTCATTGCACCATGCCTCATCAAGCTCAAACACCTTCTCAAACTCCGCCTTGTCTTTTTGCCCCAAGTGCCTTTTTCTTCCATCTAGGAAAGGATCTTCACATGCCTAAGCTAGAAGTAGATGAAGAGACTAAATCAGAGACGGAAACTGAGACCGAAGAAGAAGAGACTGGATAGCCTGAGTACGAGTATAGTTCTGACACTCGTCATGTTGCAGAGCGTGGCAAGAAAGCCACACACTCTCCTCGTGCTTCTGAGGACATTAAATTCTCTCCTTATGAGTGGTATTAGTCCTTTACATATTTATTTGCTTCGTTCCTGGTTCTTAGTTCCTTTTCTAGTCCTTGTTTCTTCTTCTTGTATGTCTTGAAAAGTTTGAAAGCTCAGTTTATAGCCACAAACAATTTTGTAATAGTTCCTTACTATTTTTAATGAAGTACGCATTTTCCTTACTCTTCTGTCTATGTTTAATCAATCACAAAAAGGGGGAAGAAATTCAAGCTTAAAAAGACTTAAAGGATTAATAAACTTTGTAATTAAGGGATACAAAGGATATTAAAAGGCTTATTTTATAATCACTGCTCACCTTACTCTCTTAAAAAGAATTAAAAAAAGTTTTACGACTTTTTTAGTAAGGGGAGCAAATAAAATCAAAGTTATCTTTATTTGATGGTTTATTGTGATGTGCTTTGATTAAATCAAGTTCCATTTGAAATTGTTATGCTTAACTAATTGCACTTCTTTAAGTTTTTGAAAAAAAAATCATCATTAAAAGGAGGATATTATTGATTCTTTATTTCTCCGATGTTTTGAAGATGACACACACTTGAATATATCGTAGTTGCTCGCATGTCCTTTGCTCACACGACTACAAGTGTGGATTTCAGCTCGACAAGTCTACGAAGCATCGTTAGCTTCAAGCGAAGCAAAAACTTAGTTTGTTTCTTAACTTTGTTTAAAAGTTGTTGCATTATTTATTTGTACTATTTTGGAAAGTTCTAATCTCAGGTAAGCTTCAACAGATAATTTATAAATCAAGATATCGAACATTCCAATTCTGATCGACCATTTATTCTCAGTGATCGATCAAAACTGATCGTCCATGATACTTTAACTGATCGATCATGCTTGATCGACCAACACTTGTTAACCCGATCAATCATAATTTGAATTCCACCCAACAGTCAAAACTGATCAATCATACATTTTTGACTTGATCGATCATTTGCAGGTAGTGTTGACCTTGGTGTTTGATCAAGGATTGTAAAGCATCAGCTTTGTAAACGGTTGAGATATCTCCGTAAATATCTCGAGCTTTAGTGAAGCAGATGATTAACTCAGCTAATCGAGAAACCTCGAGTCAGGAAGACTCTGGTCGTGATGTTTTTACGTAGGTGTGTTTCCATGTAAAAATACTGTGCAAATGTGTTGATTGGATTGCTTGATTGATTGTTTCTATGCTTGTTGATTATTCTGTATAAGTTTTTAAAACTGCCTCGAACCACTATTCACCCTCCTCTAGTGATGTCACGATCCCTGAACTCACAAAAAGATCTCCATGAATGCCTATCCCGATTTTTGGTCATATGTACGTAACAAATATTCCTCGATCAGCGAGGGGTTTAAATGAGTGGTGCATAGTTTAATTGGTATAAAAGTTGGAAAATTGTCTACCATTGCATGTCTTCCTCATTTCCCAAGATGCGCTTTCACTTATAAGTTCGATTAGACTAGGGATTAGATTGGGTCAATTCTTGAGGTTTACTGCATCTGGTTATTATCTTAATAACGCCTTGCCTTTTTTTATTATTACCCTTTTCTTATACATTGGTGTAAGCACTTTGGAAATGCATGCAAGGTCTTCTCCTAGTGGTAGTATGAAGATGGTTGCCGATATATCTCCGAAACCAAGAGACTAATGCCCATCTCTCGCGTAAACAATATTGAAGGAAGCTGAAATCGAGTAGGGTTTTTTTTTTTTCCAACCTACTGGTGTTGCCGATTCTATCGACCAATCTTTACTTATTCTTGGTAAGAACATCTCTTATTATCTTTATATGTTTTTGTTATCTGTACACGGGTATATGCAGGCCTGTTTGGTTGCAGGGTTGGGCAGGGTTGGCCCAACCCTGGTTACTATTCACAATGGTACTTCCTCCTCACAGATTACTATTCACCCACCCCAACCCAGCCCAACCCAACCCAGTCCAACCCAGCAACCAAACAGGCCCTTATAGAGGCCGTTGAACTTTGGAGGATGTTTGTTTTATTTTGAGGGCCGCACGCTTGTGTGGGCATGTCGTGCTTGATTTTTTGTTCATTGTACGCATGCTAGTTAGATGAATTAATATGATGGTCTCGTAAAAAAATGTTAAAGCAGTAATAGTGTCTTGCATCTTGCTACTCTGATCCTATATCACTAACCAGAATACCATTATGTATGAAGATTTCTATCTCCTTAGACTACAACATAGTCTGAAGGTCCTTAAAGCATATGAAGATAAGACTTGGAGGTCACTATATTCATTGTGTTATATCCTTTAAAGATATTTAATTACTGCACTCAAGTGTTTATCTTGATAGTAAGATTGGTAACGACTTGCCAATCTCACTGCATGGAAAATATCTGATCTTTTACACATCATTATATACATTATGCTACATACATCTGATGTATAAGGGCTAGGGATGAGCATTGGGCTGGGCCGGCCCGGCCCAGCCCAAAAAGCTCGGCCCGGCCCAAGCCCAAACGAACATTGGGCCGGGCTTGGGCCCAACATTCATGATCAAAATATTTTTGGGCCGGGCTCAGGTTTGGCTCGGCCCAGCCCGACACGGCCTACGAGCTCGGCCCGAAGAGGGCCCGAACACTTCCCATATCCTATACGCCTGCAAACTCTCACATGTTGCATGCACACTCTATTCATGTATCATGTCTTCATACAATGTTTATAAATCAAGAAAGTTAGGTGTGAGACATATGAGTTGATGATCATTATATTTCAATTCGGAATTAGTTTTTTCTTAATTAGTTTATGGTTTAGATTCTGTTGGTTATTCTTGAATTTGTTATTGTTTATTTTTTTGCATAAAAATATTTTCTATTATTGAATCTTTACCCAATATGAGCATTATGCCCTTTTTTAAAATGAAGAGCATGGTGCACTTGTTGTTAACTGTGTAAGTTTGGTTCACTCTTTCAATTTCTGTAATGAGAGACATTTATGGTATCTAACTTTGAGTGTACTTGTATTGAGAAATCATCTCCGGTAGAATCGACTTTAATTGTTTCACAAGTATTACGACATAAATTTTAAACAATTTTGGCTCCTCTAACTTGAATTGAGATTGACTTTAAACAAAAACTCAAAATTAATAATATATAATGGGTGGAAATGGACCAGCTCGGTCCAAGCCCGACCCATAGGAATTGGGCCGGGCCTGGGCTTGGGCCGAATCAAAAAAAATTGCGGGCCTAGGCCCGGCCCAAGGCCCGAAATTTTTAAATGGGCTTGGGTCTGGGCCCTTCAGGGCCTGGCCTAGCCTGTCCCATGCTCATCCTTAATAAGGGCAAACAACTATGGACTTCACTTTTCCAATAGTTTGAGGTCACATCCCTTCATGCAAGTCAATATCATATCTTAAGGGAAGGAAACCATTCTTAGATTTTTCTACGTGGAATTCTTCCAAGATATGCCCTAGATGTGATGGTCCCAATGTCCTCTTTTCCTTATTTCTAAACAACTTTAGATCCAATATTTAAGAAACATCATTGACATCTTTTATCTAAAGATTATGGAACAACTATATCCAAAATAATTTCATTAGTTAAACTGATTAGAATTTCATCTACATTTAGCATGATGAACATGGCACTCCCACTAGCATCACATATATCTATGGTTACAGAAAGCTTGTTTGAGTCCATAGATGGAATTCTTAAGCTAGGAAGACACACAAGTTGATCAATCACCCCTACTTTCTCTATAAAAGCAGGAAGCTTTTTTTGAAAGAATTCTTCAATTATTCCTTCTCCCTTTCATTGATTCATTTGATTGTTTTGAGAAGAATATTGTCGATTGATAGTTGTGAAGCAACTCTATCATTTCAATAGAGTTTGATTGCTCGCCATATTTGAAGTTCTTTTGATATCAGTCAGAACACTTTTGGTTGCCCTTCTCAGCCCGATGATATTTATATTTGTTTGATATTTGCTTATTCACAAGTGTTATCTGCGATATAAATGTTGTGCTATTTGCGAAACATTTGCAATTATATTTTGTTGAATATCTCTAGATATCATTGTTTTATATTGGAGAAAATGTTCTTAATATCTGTGTAGATAAGTTCCTCTGGAAAATATTATTGCTATATCATTTTATTTCCAGTTCTGTAGAACTTTAGATGTTAGATCATAAGTTATAGATAATCTTTTGGACGTAAGATCTTCAAGGAAGCAAGAAGAAAATTGAAGCTCGTATATTCTTCTGCTTCAGCTAAAGTAGTTGATTTGTAGTGTTGATCTTGATATTTAATCCATGATTGTAAAGCGTCAACGATTGAGATATCCATGTAAATATCTTAGGCTTTGGTGAAGCAATTGATTAGCTCGTCTAATCGAGAAATCCCGAGTCACGAATACTCAGGTCATGGTGTTTTTATCTAGGTGGGTTTCCATCGATGGAATTTGATTTACTTCCACTATCTCATGAGTGAGGTTGTGCCTTCCGGTTCAGTGAACCTATATAATTCCTTTGAGAGATCATGGACCTCATATATCATTATTGTATACAAACTCGTTGGTATATAGACAATATTAGGCTGTCAACCTATTTGTCTATAAAATATACATACTCAAGCATATGTGTGTGTAAGCGCGCATGCATGTGTGCGTGCATGTGTATGTGCGTATATATATTGTGTGTCTCTGATCAAAGGATGCGTACATGGTCTCGTGAAAGCATACATCACATGTCTTAAGTTATCTCGATTTTGTTAGGTAAACATTTTGACTTAAAGTCCACTTTAACTTTTGGTCAGCATTTAGCTTTTTATCAACACATTGACATAATTTATTCGATACCTCTGAATCTCCATTCCTATGCAGAGGATCTACACCAAAAGATCAGTCGGACGTCAGTCTTTGGAGAAAGATTGCCGTCTCTTTCTCAAAATAGAGATCCCCTCTAGATAATCATATGACGATGTTGGTTGTGTCATTAATTTAACTCTTAAGATCTACAACCCTGCATTAACTTATGTGATATAACTTTTAGATCAAAGATGCATGATATCAATATGGCCATGATACATAACTCTGATTGTACAAAGAAATCAATAAATACAAACTTAATTATACTTCATTTTGATTAAAGGAGTAGCTAATAACAACTTTTATCGTACAATGGTCATCTCTCTCTATCTCTATCCCTCTCGCTCTCTCTCTCAAATCTTGTTAGGTTGATTTAATGAAGATGTGTGCTATATCACCTAATATATATAAGACTATTATTCTTATTTTGTTGTTGGTGTAGAGCTCCTTCTCCGTTCTGTTGAAGCCTACGATGATCTCTGCCATGTTTCTCTCATCCTTCACTATCTACACGTAGTGCACAGCTTCCTTCCTGGCAACCGATTGCAACTTCGCGGCAACAAGATCGGTAGGTTCTGGCCCGCATTGATGAGGTTTGGATCATAGATGCATTTGAAAGAAGTGACATCCTAATAGGTTACGAAGCCACCAAAGATGTTTTGCTAGATGAAGTTGATGACATCGCCCTTCGAGATGGTGTAGATGGGGATGCCAGTGTCAATGTTGGATCCTTGGAAGTGGACGATGACACATAGAAGATGGATATGAGGAGGCAGAGAGAAGAGTGGTAATTTATGGAAATATGATGTATTTAAAGGGTACAAATGTCAAAATTAATGGATATTATCAAATACGGAATATAATTACTGATATACCTTCAATCCTATTTAAGCATGCAAACAAAATCCTATTTGATTTGGGATTCAAAGCTATGTTTGCTTTAGATGTGAAGTCATATTTATTTTGGGATTCAAAATCATGTTTGATTTAGGATTTCAAGTCCTATTTGTTTTAGGATTTATTTTTGTGAAAGGAGGTATTGTATAAACCTCCATATGATTAGTGTTTGAATCATCCTATATACTTTTTTCTTTCTACACTTAGTGCAAACAGATTGCCATCACACAAGGATGTAGCCCAATTACAGGTGAACCTTGTAAATATATGTCTTTATGCTTGCTTGATTGATCATCTGCGTGTATTCTGCTTCTGGGATTCACAACAACTTGGTATCATAGCATCGGGTTCGTTAGGATCATAAAGCAAGATGGCGTCGCACAAATTGAAGATCGAGAAGTTCACAAGGAGGAATGGATTCGGTCTATGGCAGATCAAGATGTGCGCCCTTCTGAAGCAATAGGGCATATGCGCGTCATTGGACCTAGGAAGGGCGAAGGCACTCGAACTCCCCTAGTTGATGGCGCATGAACAGAAAGCACACTGAACAACCATGATATATTTATCAGGTGAAATAATCGTAGAGGTCGCCCGTGAGGATTTCGTCGTTAGTCTGTGGATGAGACTCAAAAGTCTGTATATGACAAAGCCTCTGACCAACAAGTTGTTGTTAAACCAATGTATGTTATTTCTCTGCATGTAGGAAGGTGCATCCTTAAAGAGTATCTAGACCAATTAAATACATTGTTAATGGATTTAAGAAACATATATGTTAAAATTAAATATGAGGATGCTGCTTTGATTTTGTCGTTTTCTCTTCTGCTACGTATGAGGATTTTGTTCAACCATTAGTTGTGGGGAGAGAAGATATAACCCTAGAGGAAGTTCGTGTGAGTGTACATAGGCGTGAACTTCAGCATATAGCTGTCAAGAAGTAAAACTCTGATGTTGCAAATTTTGTTATAACTCATGAAGAGAATGATGCTAGTTCTGGCTACGTGAAGCAAAAGTCCAAGTCGAAGAATCACAATTATAGGGACATCTGAAGTTACTGCAAGAAACCTGTACATTGGAAGAAAGATTGCCTGAAGAAGACCACAATCGTTGCAGTGGCTCAAGGAAGCGGAGATTTTGAAGATGATTTGATCCTCACCATCACAGAACAGAAGGTGATCAACAACACATTGATTCTTGATTCAGGTTGTTCTTATCATATGACTCCCAATGAAGATTAGTTCTAAACTTGTGAGAAGATAGATGATGGAAACATCATCATGGGGAATGATGTTGTATACAAGATTATAGGAATTGGCTCTGTGAAGATCAAGATGCATGATGAAGTTGTGAAGGTGGTCATTGAAGTTTGTCATGTTCCTCATCTATGTAAGAATTTGATATCCCTTGGAATCTTGGACTCTAAATGATATAGGTACAATGTTGAAGTTGGAGTTATACAAGTTGTCAAAGTTGGGGAGTATCATCAAGGGCAATAAGCAGAAGACCATGTACATCATGTTGGGGCTACAGTTCCTAGGAGTAAGTTCAAACATTATCTGGACTTGCTCAATGTTGACAGTTGCCAGTAGCTTCAAGGAGGGGTTAGCAGGCACGACGAAGCTTGGAAAAGCTTTTCATATGATTCAATTCAAGGTAGAGATTGTTGATATGCCTTGAAAATTCTATTTGAGCCTCCAGACAAAGTCATATTTGGTTTAGGGTTCAAAGTCCTTTTTTGAAGGATATGGTTAGATCCTTAAGGGCATCAGGGAAGCGTGAGGATCACATCGTATGCGATCGGGAGCGACTAGTCGCACTAGTCGCTCGATGCAGCAGAAATTAAATTTTTTTCATGTGACGAAACCACATGATCCAAGAACACTTCTCGGATCGTTTCGTCTAAATCACAGACAAGTAATAGGAATACCTCTTGAAACGTGTTTGCGATCGAGTCTCTAAACGAAGAGACCTCCTGTCTCAAGTCCGATTCGAGGAGGAGACACTTGCGAGCGTGTTGATGAAACACGCGATTCTCGCAATCCATGTTGATGATCCAAGCGGCGGATCTCCTGATCTCGACACACGAGATCCGACGTCTTCTTCACGAGCGAGGCGCACCGAAGGAGACAGAGTTCCACGAGCAAACGATCGGGCAGCATAACGACGATGCTGCGACGATTAAGAAACTCTCTAGGGCATCCATGGTGGACGGCCACAGGAGAGGAAGAGAGAGTAGGCGTGTAGAGAGAGAAAAAGAGAGAGAGACTCATGTTCTCATTGTGTGTAAAGAAGAGCAAAGGGGTGCCTCTCCTTTTATAATATTTTGAGATCCACGGATCTCAATCCATGGACAACACAAATCCAATGGCTCTCATTGATTGTATTTCTTTTAATGGCTAAGATTTGTGTTGGTAAAAACCAACAACAATTAATTTAATTTAGATTAAATATATATCTATAAATCAATATAATTCAATCACCAAATTAAATCAAGATCTCTTGGAGATCATAGGAGAGAGAGAGAGTGCATCCTTCCATGTTGAAAGGAGGGGACAACCACACATTCCTAATAGGAGTGGTGGACATCCACTCCATATATATGGAAGGTGGCTCTCATATCTATATTCTAATCTCCAAGATTATGCAACAACTTTTGTTGCAAATTATTCTACAAAAATAATTCATGATTAATTTGTAGACATTGCAATCTTGCCATTGAAGAATTTGTGAATCATATTCACAACCCAAAATAAAATGTAAATTACATTTTCAATTCAATGTCCAACGTGAATCCAATTCACATTAACATTTAATTAACAAATGTAAATTACAAATAGCTCTCTCTCTCTCTTATATATTATAAATCACATTTATAATATATATGACTAATATGGATATTGCTATCCACGTTATTCATATCCATGATAATTTAATCACATTTAATCATCTTGGATCTCTATTCTCTTATTCTCAAATAACATGAATCACATTCATATTATTCACATCTTTGATAATTAAATCACATTTAATTATCTTAGATAACTCTCCTTATAAAATGAATCAAATTCATATTATTCATGATAATTAAATCACATTTAATTATCAATTTTCTCAATTCTCGGATACATATATCAATAATGAAATTATCCTGAACTCTTTCAAGGATAATGCGCTTTCTCCGCGAATACTTGGAGATAAGGACAGTGCGATTGTATTGTTCCACTTATAGTGACTTGGATATTGAGATCATATCTCAAATCCATATCGCGGGCCTCCCATAGATGCTTGATTAAATCAAGACCGCAAATCTAATCTTCTCATTGCATCTGAATCACATTCAGATCAATGTCCAACATTTGGACCAAGATAAGATTACTTCTCTACTAAGAGGAGTCACTAAAATCCAGACCCGTTTCATCACTCCCTAGGAATGGAAGCGTCATGGTTATACAATCGTTTATGATCACATCACCCTTAGGTATTCCCAATACCTGTACATCCTGCATACTAGAAGACTCAGAATAAACCCGAAGTATTAGATTAACTTTATACTGTCTACTTCAAGGTTTTATCAGTAAGTTTCTCATTCGATCATTGGGAGTTGGTATCGATCATATACTTTTCAAAAGCATATATCATACCTAGGTCTTGATCATATATACTTTCGAAAAGTATATATCAAACCTACAAATTCAGTCAAGCTTCCAAAGTAAGACGACCGTGCACGGAATTTGATTCTTCCCAATATCTCATGAGTGAGCTCATGTCTTCCGATTCAGTAATGAACCTGTATGATCCCTCTGAGAGATCGTATTACTCATATGCCCTTACATGCACACTAGTGTGCCGGTGTATAGACCTTGATTAGGTCATCAACCTATTGGTCTGCCAAATGTACATATTCAGACATATAGTAACACATCTGTCTCCGGTCAGAGGATGTGTGCCTATATCATGACAGCATATGATATAGGACTTTGGTTATCTCGATCTCATTAAGTCAACTCTTTGACCTAACTAATCTGACACCTCCGAATCTCTATTCCTATGCAGAGGACCTGCATCAAGAGGTCGGTCAGATATCAGCCTAACTGAGAAATAATTGTCATCTTCTACTCAGGCTGGAGATCATCCCTTAACAATCATTTGGCGGTGCTTGATGAGTCCTCAATCTAACTCTTTAGATATTCATCCAAGCACCAGCCTCTATGATTCAATAGTTGAATCAACAGTTGCATGATCATCAATGACCATGGTACATAACCCTAATTGTACTAAGAGACCTATTATACAAATTAATTATTCTTCATTTCAGATCAGGGAATGATATTTGCAATAACATTTATTGCATAATGGCTCGCATGTCCAACAACTTTTGCTTTAGGATTTGAAGTACTATTTACTTTGGGATTCAAAGTCATATTTGCTTTAGGATATGAAGTCATGTTTGTTTTAGGATTTTTTTTTTGTATGAGAGGATGTACTATAGTGTTTTGAATCATTCTCCGCACTTTCTTCTTTCTTCACATAGGGAAAACCAATTGATGTCGCCCAAGGACGTAGTCTAGTTATAGGTGAACCTTGTAAATGTGTGCCTTCATGCTTTTTTGATTGATCATTTGCGCGTATTCAGCTTCCGGGATTTGCAACAAACCCAGGGCTTGCCATGTAATGGTTGATTGCTATCATGGTTCGTGTGTAGTTCAAAAATGTGAAAAGGTCAAAGTGTAATTATGAAAGCATAGAGGGGCATGTAGGTAAAAATCCAAAAATGCATATTCTATTCTCCTCCCCACATTTTCCATGCAGCTGCATTCTTCCTCTCAAGCCTACATCTACATTGGAGGATTAACATCAACCCTACCCTCACCATGGGAAACCCACCATGCGCCATCTTCTTCTTGTCGCCCCATGTCACTCATGCCTATCGTATTTCCCAATCTCCCTGTTCTTCTGACACAAAGAAGCTATCATATCCCTCACAATCCCATGCAAGAAACCGTTCATCTCCATCTTCCATAGGTATAAAGTCCATGTTCAAGCAGTGGCAATCTTTCAGCTACCATGCTGTGACAAGATGCAAATATATAAATTTTTCATATGGCCTTGGCTATCAATATCAGGATACTGAAGATCAATTCTATCCTTCGGCGCGAGTTTTGTCATCTCAAAATGATCGGCGTTATCTGCATGCCATCTACTTAGCTTCTTGTGATTTCGGATGATACCATTGCATCCATTGGTTTTAGTTGTGGTATAGACTCTTCTAGTCATAGAGGTATCTCATTTGATCAATTTTATGTGCATTGTAAGCTCATAGATCACTCTCGTGACAAAATCCACAAGAAGATCTAGAATCCGAGCGAGCATACTAAGCTTCCTATGATTGTGCAAGTGAAGCTGTTGATAATTAGAATGCCTTCACTTTCCCTCTAAGTTGAACAAGGCAATCATGCATAAGTTCTTAAACATTTGTAGAGCTACCTCCTAAAAGACAAACTCTCAAGGGTCTCCAACTACGGTAGAGAAATGTTGTTTGATTATGATATTGATAGTAATATCGATCTGAATTCATATGTCCATGTAGATTTATTTTTTAACATATGTTTCTGTACGTTCTAATTATGTACGTTCTTTCACCATATATGATATAATAATTATGCAATAAATATAATCCATCAAATACATGCATATTTAAACTAATTATAGAGTAATTCTAATATTATCATTATCTGATATGTATTCAATTTACATCACTGTCCTATTTTAGAAAAATAGCAATACAGTTTCCATATCAATCAATATCCACATCTGTGTATTTGTATTTGAAAATAGATAAGAATATAACACCTATATGCATATATGTATACACCCGTTTACATCTCTCGCAGTCATCATCCAAGGAGACTCTCTCAACAAAAAGAAAGGCATGCAATATGTCATAATACTTTCAAGAGTAATTTACACAAAAGTCTCTTAATTATTTCAATGGCATACTTAACTTTAAAAGGTAATAATGTGACACCCAATCATTAAGATTTGTCTCAATGTAGTCCTTGGCTATTGAAATTTGGTTGATTGTTTGTTCTTTCTGGCCTTAAATTAAACAGCTCCAAACCACCATGAGATAAATCTTAAAGATCGAATACCACATTCTTACCTTTTTAAAGTTCATGTATGCCATTAAAATCAGGCGTATAGTTCAGGAACTTTTGTGTGATTTACTCTCTTTTCAATTCTGACCAACCCTTGCACACAATAAGCTTAGGGGAATCTCCCAAAGAGACCCCCTAAATAAGAAGTTTACCCCCCCTTTCATCATCATCTCTACTTGGCCAATTTTCTTCTTCCCCTTCTACGACATTAATTGTGACAAATAGAGAAAAAATTGAAAAACTATCACGCAGCTTAGGCAAAAAGAAAACAGATTGATCATAGGCAAACAACTGTCACGGACGTTAGTATTTTAGAATACACAATGGACAACAACTTCGATTTAACAGAGAAAAAGAGAATATTACAATGAACCACTTCTCCGTCGTAATTACACGGTATAACGGAAACTCGGACTTAACCTCGATAGCAATAAAAGTTGAATTGAAGTTTGGCATATGAGAAAAAGTTTAAAGAGAGGATGGTGATCTCAAATTCAATACTAAAACAATGTGCAGAAAACCATGGGAACCATAAGATGCAAACAGAAGACACTAGCAGACCAAAGATGAGGAGAAATTACAAATTTTCACTTCAGCATTCACACCCAGATGATGATCGTTGCTGCTGTCCTCCACTGACATCTATAGTATCAGGAAGGTATCTGCATGGAACATAATTGATCAAACTTCAGTTAGAGAAAGCAAGCAGAATGGGCAATTTCAGAAAAGGCAGCCACTGTAAGATTCTGATTTCAGATCCATGTAAAAAGAAAATTGAAAGATCAGAAACCAAGACCAAAGCCAAGTGGAATCAGCTGCATGAATCATTTGTCCCTATTTAATTTATCTAGCATGTCCAGGATCGAGTCCAGAGCTACCTCCAGATATAAACAAATATCATCCTTCATGGAATTGCATGATTGAAAGAAAAAAATCTGAAAATCAGAAATATTGGGTTTTCATGCAATTTTATTCTGGATTTACGATGAGATGTTACGATGACAAGGAAAACTGTACATGGAAACTAACAGGTTTTTGGGTTTTTTTTGCACAACGCTCTCCTTTCGAATGGGACTATGTTTGTAGGTACAAACATATATTGAATGCACCCTTTCTCCAAAAACGAAAAAGCTAATAGAAATGTCCAGATTACTCACGTCTCTTCTTCGGGCTCATTTTTCAAAGCATTTCTGGCTATACATTGGAAGGCAGCCTCTACATTAAATCCTTCCTTAGCAGAGGTTTCGAAGTACGGAATATTTCCCTTTGATGCACACCAAGCTTTTGCTTTCTTTTCAGAGACCTGGACCCAATAGACATTCAAACAAATATATCATAATAATTTGCATATGCAATGGTTGGGCGATAGTATACATGTTCTTTGGTAATAAGAAAGAATGTTGTCAAGGTGATAAACTAGACAGAAAGGAACACTTCTTACCACCCGGCTGTTTCCACCATCTACATCAATCTTGTTTCCCAATACAACAAAGGGGAAATTATCAGGATCCGGCGGGCTAGCCTGAAAGCATAGATGTAGATTATTAACCAACATATCCATTGAATGAAAGTCCCATGTCTACAGATATTGGTCTTACCAAGGGCTCAAAATGCCCCTTACATTTAAAATGGTGCTCTCATACAGTCTGAAAATGACAGATCAGCATGAGACAAACCTAAATCTAATTTCATTGTCAACAAACACTTTCTTCATATGTGGACACAAGCCACATAAGATGAGCCCAGTTAAAAAAGTTCCAATCCTGATTTCTAGGTAGATTAATAAATGAATATGCCTGTTCTAACAGTGTCCGATAAAATTTAAGATGGTTGCTATCATTTCCAGTATATCCTAGTTTGTCGGTCGATTATATAATTGTAAAGACACCACTTTGAAAATAGTTTTCACCTGAATCAGAAACTCTTCCCGCCATCGATTAAGGTTGTCAAATGATTTCACAACATTAACATCATACACAAGAACGCAGCAATCTGCGCCACGATAAAAAGCCACGCCTAGACTTTGAAATCTTTCCTGCCCAGCTGTATCCCAGATCTGCACATGGAGTCAAAAGCATTCGAATATATTATAGGGCAAATGAGAGAGCGGACTTCGCATTTGTGATGCAATGCTTCTGCCAACTATAAATACTGTCACGAAGAATAAATTTAGAATATGATTTTAATTAAACTAATCACTTCCACTCAGTAGGAAAAGGGTAACATCTCATGGCAACAGAAACTATCTTTGTCTTTATAATCTAGAGTAACACAAAAAATATATAATTATACAACACTTGTTTTGTGGTGTTTAAAGTGGTTCCTTCTCTAACCATTCCTGTGTGTGGAATCGCTATTCGAAAAAATTTACCAAAACCAGCATGTCCAATCAAATTGCATGTCAATTGCGAATATATGAATCCAAGCAAGAATATAACGCACAGAAAATAAATGGCCCCGAACAAGTGAATACGGGATAGCAGCAAGTTATAGTCCAATCCAAAGGATATCCAGAAAAAATCACATAAATGATGCATGCACATGTATAACGACAGATTTCACAAAATGCCTTTTATTGGAAAATGAGATTACTGTTTTTTTGAAGCATGGGATTTGCGTTGAGAGATATATTTACCTTTGTCTATATTATGTATTTTATTTTCTTATTGTCTCCATTATGTACTTTGACTAACAATGTTTCTCCTTTGAGTTAAATGGGGTTGCCCCCTAGAGGGAGCTAAGTTAGCTGCCCCGTCCCATTTTCCCAATTTTTTGCAAATGCATCCATGGAAATTCATCACTATATCTGTATATTATGTTATTTAAGTTTCATGCGAAACGGAGACTCCTACAGCCTCCAGACAGACAGTCATTTTTAGCAATCGCGGAATAGTTGAAATCAACCTTGTCTGGATGAAGGCCACAGGAGACTTTGTTTCGCACGAAATTTGAATGACATAATACAGAGATATATTTATGAAAATCCGTGAAAGCATTTTTTTTTGAAAAAAATAAAAAATGAGAAAAATAGGGAAGGGGAAGCTAAGTTAGCTCCCCCTATGGGGCAACCACAATTTTCCCTTCTCCTTTCAATATAAGAAAACCCCGGGCATCATCAACTCATCATATTCTTTCCACATGGTATCAAAGCAATGGTTCTATATCAGAGCCTCCTCCCACACCAATCAACCACTCTCTGTGTGCGCGTACACACCGAAGCACCTTCACCACTGCAGCTCGAGGCCCTAGCGTTGCCCCCAACGACGTCGCAGGACCCACGAGCCCACACAAACACTTCGTTGACACCGCCAAGGGGCCCACCAACATTGCCAAGTGACCCCTTTGTTCACCGTCAGTAGATCAAATCGTCACCTAGGGTTCTGCGAACCAGAACCCCTCTCCCTTGGTGTCGTTCTAGTGTCTGAGGATTGTTTACGATCTGATTTTGGCTGTAAAAGGGTTCTCTCATACCAATAAATCGCCCTCCGATCCTAGAGTGGACTCGGATTTGAGGTGGATGGTTGAGGTTTGAGTCTGCACCCACAACCACTTCCCGTGTGATTGTGTAGACACTTTCTTATTGGTATACATCCCAATCATCTGTTTTTGAATTCTTTTACCATCTTATTAGAAATCAAGGGTAATTTCTCCGACTTGATGCCCATCGTGAAGATGGATGGGACCAATTACGAGTTATGGTCCCTGCAGTTTATGGCCATGATGCAATGGAATAACAAGAAACACATTCTAACACAGCCAAAGTCGGCTGACATGTTTAGGGTGAATGCTTCATGGAGGCAGGATGACACGTATTCAAGCATTTAGCTCTCTAGGAATCTTATCACATAGATAGCAAATGATATTTCGCATCAACGCACTACCAAAGTGATTGACAAGACAAAGAATGAGACCAAGATTCTTCAGCTATAGTATGACATCTTCACAATCAGACAGAATAGTCGTCCTCTGCACTCCTACTCTTCGCTTCGAGGTAAAAAGCTCTACAGTTTCATGCTCATAACCACATCTACAGAGTAGCATATGACATACAAAAATGCCAAAATGGTTGGAGTTTCCTGGCAGCTCTAGCCCTAAATATGATGCAACACGCACCAGCTCCTCACTTGTGCATCTATACCTTTGATAGAGGAGACTTACACTCATCTTAGCATGATCACAGTCGCATCCACTGTCATTACTCAAACCTCCTCAACGATGGTTGCATCCTGCGACAGAGGAGGTGTATCTCCATTCAGAGGGTATGGCGTCTTTGGTAGAGGAGGCAGACGTCAACGTGGTCCCATGCATTTATTATCATCAACCAAGTCATCCAAAGGAGACTTGCCACTTGACGCGTGGATACCATGTCTCTTCTCATGTGGCTATGCAGGACAGCTCATTGCCACTTCTACGGACCAATCAGAAATTGGATGATATTGTCTTCATCTGAGGAGATCATAACTCATGATGTCGCCACTACTAGTGCTCATGATATAGAGACTCCCTTGCTCTTGGTCCTCAGAGTTCGTACTAGCATTAGCTTATTTGAGTTGTCTCATTTCGGAGTCCTGGTTGTGTTCCTGAGCATCAAGGACACATGTTTCATCTTGTAATAGTTGATTTTTCTACACTGTCCTTTTGAAAAACAAGCTTGGGGAGTCTGTTATTCAATCTTTTATTCATGAAATAAACAATTTTTATGCTATTGTCCTTTTGAAAAACAAGCTTGGGGAGTCTATTATTCAATCTTTTATTCATAAAATAAACAATTTTTATGCTATTGTCAAGTATTGTTTGTTTTGATAACGCATTGGAATTATGCACTTTACAGTTCTCTCAGTTCCTCGGGTCTCTTTACACTATACACTAGACTTCTTGTGTGTACACTTCTCAGCAAAACGATGTTGTTGAACGTAAACACCGCAATTTACTTGATGTGACCATGACCCTCGTATTTTAGAGTTGTGATACCCGCTCTTTCTGGGGTGATGCGGTCCTCGCTGCTTGTTACCTAGTGAATCTCCGTATGTCATCCTCCGCATTAGGAGAGAATATTCATTTCTCAATTGTGTGTCTCGAGAAGGATCTTTTCTCTCTTACATCACGCGTCTTTGGCTATGTGACATTCGTTCATAATCAGACTCATAGTCATGACTAGGGTGGAGCATTAGCTCGACCCGGCCCAACCCGAGAAAGCCCGACCCGGGTCCATCAATTTCCCTCGGGTTGTGGGCCGGGCCAAGGCCCGGGATTTTTGGTAGAATGACAACTCGGGCCCGGCCCAAGACCCGCGAGCTCGGGCCCGGGTTCGGGCCGGGTTTGACCCGCTTGCAAGTTCAGTCCAACTGTTTGTACTATAAAAATATCGTCAATTCCTGATAAAGTAGGCATGCATCTCAGCTTATATTTAGTTCGTTTCAAGGCTAACGTGACCAATCTCAAATACAATTCCCGGTAATCTGTATTTTTAACTAAAGATGCATTGATTGAAGATATTTTGTTGCGTGTCTTCTGATCATGACGATAGAAATGTGTACAGAACATTGTTGCTGCATAGTCTACAACAAAGAGGTGGACTTGTTTATAGTTTCCTTGCATATGTTGGATTATGCATTTATATTTGCACGGGGAAGAATTTCTAACACTTGCTCAGCAAATAATTTGGTCTCTTTTCACAACGAGAAGTGCACATGGATGAATCAATACTTGTTGTAAAGTTGCCAACATTGTCTTTGAACTTGCAGGTGTGTGCAAAGTTGAGAATCAAGATAAATCCCAGAATGATCATGCAACTGCAGTCTATGTTACTTCAGAGTATAGGAGGCAACAATTATCAAAGATCTAATGCACATTTTGGATGATATAAGCAACAATATGTTCACATTTATGTTTGTTTTTGCACGTAAATTTGATGGCATTCATCATTTTTTATCGTCATAAAGTGTCTCGACGTGAATTGTATATAAGGAAACATTAACTTTAATTATTAATATAGAATATTATTTTTTGCTGAATATTTAGATATTTGAGATTTTTGAACTAAATCCAATCTTATATTATTATCACATTATATCAAACCAAGTTCTGGAGGCATACACAAGGCCATATGACCTCAGATTCTCAGTCTTTCTTTTGATTGCATTTGTCTGATATTTTAATGCACCTTGTTTTTTTAAAAGTTTGGATCATCTTATGGCACTCTATCACGTATTTCAAGCAGGACACTAGAGAGGCACAATGAATGCAATGTGCGAATTGAGGAAAGAAGCGGGCCGGGTCGGGTCAACCCGGGTCCCTGCGGGTTCGGGTTGGGCCCGGCCCGAAACTGAAATTATAAAAATATCGGGGCCCGGGCCCGACCCATATGTACATCGGGTTCGGGGCGGGCCCGGGCTTTGGTGGGTTGGGCCAGGGTCGGGCTCGGGTTGGCCCGACCCGATGCTCCACCCTAGTCATGACAAGCTCTCCCCCAGAGTTGTTAAGTGTATCTTTGTGGACTACTCCCAGATCCAAAAGGGGTATCGATCATTTGATCATATTTGATGAAAGTACCACGCCAGTATTGTCACTGCCTTTGAGTCGCTCATGTATTTTCTCCTACAAGTGATAGGTTGACTCCGTCTAACTCTAGAGAAGATATCTACATGCATCCAATGCCATCATCACCTCCACCAGCTCTGCCTACTCCATCACCACCACCTCCTACCGTGGTTACTCCTCTGTCCCCACCTAGTACTTTGGCTTGATTTTTGCTACATTTTTACATTCGCATGCCACTTACTGTACCCCCAGCTCATGGACCTTCCCCATCATCCAGTACGCCCCAAGTATGTTCTAAGCGCTTTGTTTCTACTGATGGCACTGGTGATTCGTCTACACAGCAAGATAATTTACATGTTCAGTAAGTGCCTCCTCAGAAGGTTACTTTATAGGCTAGATATGGTAAGATGACCTTAATGTGCTCATTGCTCTCCAAAAACGAGGGTATACATGTGTTATTAACCTTTCATGCTCATGTATCTTTGAGGCATCTTTCAAATGATTTTAGGAGGTTTGTCACGGGTCTATCAATTGTGTAAATCCCATAGACATATCAGGAAGCTATGCGAGACACTCAATGATGTCTTGCAATAAAGGAGGACATGGTCATGCTACAATCGTGTGGCATATGGAGCGTGGTTACTACTCCTACAGGGGCTTTGTGGTTGGTTGCAAAAGGGTGTTTACAGTGAAGCACCATGCAAATGGTAGCATTGATCGTTACAAGTCTAAGCCAGTGTGTGGGTTCAACCAGACTTACGAGGTGGACTATCAGGATATGGTCTCTCCTATAAAGCATCATTCTACCCTTCAGATCCTTCACTTTGTTGCAGTGTTATGAGATCGATCCATGTCCAAGCTAGATGTAAAGAAAGCTTTTTTGTATGGTGATATGTAGAAGGAAGTCTACATACAACAACTACTTGGGTTTGTTGTTGGAGCGTTCAAAGGTTTACATGCTTCATAAGGCTATATATTACCTTAAGTAAAGCCCCAAACCATGGTTCCAGAAGATCTCGGACTTGAAAGGGTAGCAAGGCTTCACGAGATTGATTGTAGATCATTCATTGTTTGTTCAGAGGACTCGAAAAGGCATCGTTGTTATATACCGGTATATGTTGATGATATCATTGTTACAGAAGATGATGTATATGTATTAGTGTGGCTAAGGAGTTCCTTTGGCAACAGTTTGTCACCAAGGACCTTGGCGATTTACGATACTCTCAAGGGCTTACGTTCTCCAGGAACCAACAGGGTTTTGTGATGACCTAGAGGAAGTATGAAATTGATCTCCTCTTAAAGACAAGCATGGTAGATTACAAACTTGCCACTACTCACATGGATCCCACTATGAAGCTATATAATGATTATACAAAGGAAGCGGACAAGACGAGATACATGGAACTCGTTGGGAAGCTCCTCTATGTGACCATTACTAGGCTAGACATCTCCTTTTATGGTTCACAGGCTAACATTCAGATCTATAGAGCATAGCAGGTCTTACGGCTGCTTTGTAGAACTTTACTTTGATTTTAAGGAAAAAATTTCTTATCACCAAGAACAATAAAAGCTCCTCTCCACTTTAGTCGGCCTGCATTTATTCTATTAGTAGCATCTCCATTAATTTCGCCATCATATTGCAAAATAAATCCCAAGTATATAAATGAATCTCTCTTCCAAATGTTATGGTCATCAATCTTCACGCCGATTCCTTCATCATTGCTTCCATCAAAAGTGCACTCCATATATTCAGTTTTAGCTCTACTTATACGAAATCCTTTAATCTCCAATGCATGTCTCCAGACCTCAATCTTCTCATTTACTCCATTTCTAGTCTCATCAATCAACACAATATCATCAATAAATAACATACACCAAGTTATCTCATCATGAATGTAACTTGTCAAGTCGTCCATAATCAAAGCAAAAAATTGGACTCAAAGTTGAACATTGATGTAAACCAATGTTGATGTCAAAATAGTCAATCTTCCCAAACTGGATCCTTACACAAGATAAAACTATATCATACATATCCTTCATGAGGTTAACGTATAAGACATATACTTGGCTCTTCTCCAAAACTCTCCACAATATCTCATGTGGGACAGAATCATAAGCATTCTCCAAATCAACAAAAATCATATGGAGGTTCTTCCTTTTAGCTCTATAAATCTCCATTGTTCTCCCCAGTAAATGGATGGCTTCAATAGTTGAGTGATCATGCATAAATCCGAATTGGTTTTCTTTTACTTTGGAAACTTGTCTCAACCTTCTTTCGATCACACATTCTCAAATTTTCACAGTGTGACTCGTCAGCTTGATATGTTTGAACGTTCCCTTTGTTCATAGAAAGAGGTACCACGATACTTTTCCTCCAACCTTCAAGCATTTTCTTGCTTCACGAAATAACATTGAATAAATTTGTAAGACAAGTCAAACCACGCCCACTTAAAACTCTCCATACTTCTATAGGAATGTCATCCGGTCCTATACCTTTCCCAGGTCTCATAACCTTCAAAGCCTCCTCTACTTCCTTTCTTTGTATCCGTCTAACTTGCACGATTCAATCAAGGGTTTAAATATCGGTTTCGGATATCATATTGATACCCCGTCGATACAAAATTTCGTCGAAATTTCGACAAAATTTCGCCCATATCGATCACCATTTGTGAAGAAATGATCGCAAACTGACCTCATATCGTCATTTCGCTCGGGATTTCGGTTCCTTGTCGAAACCAAAATTTCGTCGAAATTTCGCCGAAATTTCGCGAAATCTGAAACCATGGATTCAATTAACTTCCACTACTAGATAGATTACCCAAAGCGATCTTTCTATTTCATTCCCCAATGAAAAGCTTATGCAAATACTGCTTCCATCTAGTCTCTATAACCTTCTGAGTAACAAGCACATGACCTTCCACATCCTTAATGCATCTCACTTGAGAAAGGTCTTTGGTCTTTCTTTCTCTTACTTTACCTAACCTGAATATACCCTTCTAGCCCTCCTTAGAGTTGAGATTTTTGTACAAAACTTCATAAGCTTTTGACTTAGCTTCGCTTACAGCCTTCTTCGCTTCATTCTTCGTTATTTGTAGTTTGTGACAGTTTCCTTTATTCTATATTTAAACATAGCTTTAAGGCATGCTCTTTTAATTTTGAGCTTCTCTTGCACCCCTCTACTCCACCACCAAGCTTTCGTTTGGCATGGAGCTCATCCCGTTGACTCGCCTAACATCTCTTTGGCTACCCTTCGGATACAAGATGCTATCGCCTCCAACTTCTCGTTTACACTTCCGCTACAATCCCAAGATAAATCCTATAAAACCTTTTCCCTAAAGCTCAACTTCTTCATATGAATATTCCACCATCTAATTCTATTGATCTTGGAGATCCTCCTTTTCTCTACCAATCCTTTTATTTGCACATCTATGAGTATGACTAACAAGCGATGTTGGGTTGACAAACTCTCTCCTGGGAATAGTTTGCAATCTTTGCAACACAACCGAACTCTTTCCTCAACGCAAAGTAATCTATCTGTGTTCTAGTCGGGCCACTCTTATAAGTAATCAAATGCTCCTCCCTCTTCTTGAAGAGAGTGTTTTTTTAGGCTCAAAAGAAGGGGGATACACTCGTTGGTGGTCGCCCCAAAAATATATATAACTAAAAAGAGAAAAAAGAGAGATACTTACAAAGGGAAAGTGGGATAGAAGGAAAGAGAAGGCGAATGCGAATACAAGGAGAAGAGCCGCCACAGATAGGCCATTAACCTATCGAGTACACCAATCGGAAATAAATCGAGTACCCGAAATAATGACGTTTTCACGATAGAAACGCTGCCCCAAAAAAATAACCTCGTTCCTGGCAAGCCAAATGCACCACAACCGCGCGATAGGAGCCAAGAGAACGGTTGTCCCTGTCCCTGTTCGACCAAAGAGTCTCGCAAAAGCCTTCGATATTGTCCGCTCGAGCCCAGGGCAAATCGTCCCACATACCCGCAACCAGTGCGCAGCCAAAGAAAAGATGATCAACGGTTTCGTCCTCATCGCAACATAGAGGGCATGAAGCACTGGTTTGTGGAAAAAAACTTGGCACAACGATCACGAGTCAACAGCCTCCTTTGGCGAAGTAACCAAAGGAAGATGTCGATGCGCTCTGGCAAGCGCAAGCCCCAGAAGAAACCACAGTCACACAGAAGGGGAGAAGACGCAGGCGGTGGAGAAGGTAGCAGAGCCCGGTAGGCCTTCCGAGTGGAGAAGGAACCGTCCTTCCAGCGCCAATGATCCCCCCTGCAAATTAGGCGTAGCAACAGTACTGAGAGCCACCATCATCATAACGAAATCATCCACCCGCTGCTCAGAGAAGTTCGCAGAGAACCGAGGGCCCCAACATCCATCCGCCCAACACTCCGCGACAGACGTGTGCTTCTTGAAGAGAGTGTTTACTACGAAAAGATCATAAGTTGTTACATAATCCAGAATGACTTTTCCCTCTTCATTTCTATCCTCGAAGCAATGGCCTCCATGAACACTAGCATATCATGAAGCATCCTTTCCTACATGTCCATTAAGATCTCTACCCAGGCAAATCATCTCTCTTTGTGAGATTCCTTGCAAAATCTTATCCAGATCCTCCCAAAAAGCATGTTTAGTCCATTCATATAAACCAATTTGCAATGCATAAACTGAGATGATATTCGGAATTTCTTCTTCGAACACCACTTTTAGCAAACTAATCTGATCCTCAGATATTTGCACCTCAACCACACAATCCTTCAAATCCTTATGAACAATCACTCCAATATCGTTTTTACCCTCATTTTTACCTGAATACCAAAGTTTAAAGCATGTCTTATCGGTCTCCCATGCTTTCTCTCCAACCCATTTTGTCTCTTGGAGACATAGTATCTAAATCATCCTTCGGTCCATCGTATCTACGATCTCCATCGATTTGTCAGTCAAAGTGCTAATATTCCAATTACCTATCCGCAACTTCCTTTGCACCCTCTTTTGGACTAATTTCTTTACTCGCATGTGCCCATCATATGAGCACCCTTTCAAATACTGAGGAACGTCTTTATCAGCACATTTTTGTTGGATTGCATCCGAGCGATAATGCAGTGGAACTAGCTTATTTACTCGTATGTATTCCTCATGCGAGAACCCTTGCACATTTTGAACTACATCTGGACAATAATGTAGCGGTCGTTGCCAATTTTTCATTGCATTCGGGCGATGCAACGCGCCGTAAGTAGGGAACACCCCAAGTAAATCTAAATGTTTGCTTAAATCCATGTTGAAAAGATCTAATTGTCTTGAGGCAACTTGGTGTCTCTGACTGTTTTACGCTGGTTGTCGGCTACCCAACGCAGCCCTCCTCAATTTACCCAAGTTTGAGACCTGCCATGGCTGAGTCGTGTACATATTATATAGCATCTATAAAATACAAAATCAAAACCACACAAAAATGTCAAAGAGAAATAATAAACCCTAAGATATAGATATAATACATTTATACTGTGCATAAATGTATTTATTTGTAAATAGAAATAAAATAACAATAATCCAAAATAAATGTGTAAATATGTATTAAATAATATTGTAAATAAATATGGTACAACAACAACGACAAAGCCTTTTCCCACATTTAAGTAGGGTCGACTACATGGATTCTTCGCCTCCATTCAGATCTATCTTGGGTCAATCCCGGACTTATATCCACAAAACTAAGATCCCCTCTTATGGTCTCTTCTCAACATTTCTTGGGTCGTCCTCGCCCTCTCTTAGCCGACTCAACATCCCAACACTCGCATCTCCTAACTGGTGCATCAGTTGATCTTCTTTGCAAATGTCCAAACCCTCTTAAGCAGTTTTCTCGCATCTTATCCTCAATCGGAGCTACACCAACTTCCTTTCTGATTGCATCATTCCGAATCCGATCTTTACGTGTGTGTCCACACATCCACCTTAGCATTTTCATTTCTGCTACATTCATTCTCTGCACATGTCTATGGTTCACAGGCCAACATTCAGATCCATAAAGCATAGCAGGTCTCACAGCTGCTTTGTAAAACTTTCCTTTAATTTTTAAAGGAATTTTCTTATCACATAGGACAACAGAGGCTCCTCTCCACTTTAGCCAGCATGCATTCATTCTATTAGTAACATCTCCATCAATTTTCCCATCATGTTATAGAATAGATCCCGGATATCTAAAGGAATTTCTCTTCTGAATGTTATCGTCACCAATCTTCACCTTGATTCCTTCACCATAGCTTCCATCAAAGGTGAACTCCATATATTCCGTCTTAGCCCTACTTATACGAAATCCTTTCATCTCCAACTCATGTCTCCAGACCTCAAGCTTCTCATTTACTCCATCTCTAGTTTCGTCAATTAACACAATATCATCAGCAAATAACATACACTGAGGTAACTCATCCTGAATGTGACTTATCAACTCGTCCATAATCAAAGTAAAAAGAAATGGACTCAAAGCAAAACCTTGATGTAAACCAATGTTGATGTCAAAATATCCAGTCTTCCCAGACGAGATCCTTACACAAGATAAAGCCCTATCATACATGTCCTTTATGAGGTTAATGTATAGGACATGTATTTGTCTCTTCTCCAACACTCTCCACAATATCTCTCGTGGGACAGAATCATAAGCCTTCTCCAAATCAATAAAGATCATATGGAGGTTCTTCCTTTTAGCCCTATAAATCTCCATTGTTCTCCTCGGCAAATGGATGGCTTCAATTGTTGAGCAACCTGACATGAATCCGAATTGGTTTTCTTTTACGTTGGAAACTTGCCTCAACCTTCTTTCGACCACACGTTCCCAAATTATCATAGTATGACTCATCAGCTTGATACCTCTATAATTTGAACAAGTTTGAATGACTCCTTTATTCTTATAAAGAGGCACCACGATACTCCTCCAATCTTCAGGCATTTTCTTGCTTCGCCGAATAACATTGAATAGATTCGTAAGCCGAGTCAAACCACGCTCACCTAAAACTCTCCATACTTCTACAGAGATGTCATCCGATCCTACACCTTTCCCGGATCTCATAACCTTCAAAGCCTCCTCTACTTCCTTTCTTTGTATCTGTCTATAGCTTGCACGATTCAAGTAACTTTCACTATAAGCTAGATCACCCAAGTAATCTCTCTATTTCCTTCCCCAATGAAAAGTTTACGGTAGTATTGCTCCTATCTAGTCTTTATATCCTTATGAGTAACAAGCACATGACCTTCCTCGTCCTTAATGCATCTCATTTGAGAAAGGTCTTTGGTCTTTTTTTCTCTTACTTTGGCCAACCTGAATATATCCTTTTGTCCCTCCCTAAAGTCGAGATTTTTATATAAAACTTCATAAGCTTTTGACTTAGCTTCGGTTACGATCTTCTTTCCTTCCTTCTTCGCTATTTTGTAGTTTGTGACAGTTTCCTCTGTTCTATCCTTAGACATAGCTTTAAAGCAAGTTCTTTTTATTTTTAGCTTCTCTTGCACCTCTTCACTCCACCACCAAGCCTCCTTTTGACCTGGAGCTCCTCCCTTTGACTCGTCTAGCATCTCTTTGGCTACCTTTCGAATACAAGATGCTACTGCCTCCCACATCTCGTTTGCACTACCGCTACAATCCCAAGATAAGTCTTCTAAAACCTTCTCCCTGAAGCTCGCTTGCTTCAGTGGAAGATTCCACCATCTAGTTCTAGTTATCTTAGAAACCCTCCTTTTCTTTACCAGCCCTTTCATTTTTATATTCAAGACTAACAAACGATGTTGGGTTGTCAACTCTCTCCTAGGATTACTTTGCAGTCTTTACAACACAACCGATCTCTTCTCCTCAATGCAAAGTAATCTATCTGTGTTCTAGTTCGCACACTCTTGTAAGTAATTAAATGTTCCTCCCTCTTCTTGAAGAGAGTGTTTGCTATGAAAAGATCGTATACCATTGCAAAATCCAGGATGGCTTTTCCCTCTTTATTTCTATCCCCAAAACTATGTCCTCCATGAACACTAGCAGACCCTGAAGCATCTCTTCCCACATGTCCATTAAGATCTCCACCGATGCAAATCATCTCTCTTTGTGGGATTCCTTGTAGACTCTTATCCAAATCCTCCCAAAAAGCATGTTTAGTCCTTTCATCTAAACCAATTTGCGGTGCATAAACTGAGACGATATTCAGAATTTCTTCTTCAAACACCAATTTTAACAAAATAATTCGATCCCTGAATCTTTTCACCTCAACCACACAATCCTTCAAATCCTTATGAACAACCACTCCAACACCGTTTCTACCCTTATCTTTACCTGAATACCAAAGTTTAAAGCCTATCTTCTCAATCTCCCTTGCTTTCTCTCCAACCCATTTAGTCTCTTGAAGACACAGTATATGAATCTTTCTTCTTTCCATCGTATCCACTATCTCCATCAACTATCCAGTTAAAGTGCCAATATTCCAGCTACCAATCCGCAACTTCCGTTGCAATCTCTTTTGGACTAATTTCTTTACTTGCATGCGTCCACTATGCGAGAACCCTTGTAAATTTTGGACTGCATCCAGGCGGTGATGCAACGGAACTAGCTTAATTACCAGCATGCGTTCCTCATGCGAGAACCCTTGCAAATTTTGAACTACATCCAAGCTGCGATGTAGTGGCCCTTGCCAATTTTTCATTGCATTCGGGCGATGCAACGCGTCGCAAGTAGGGAACGCCCCAACGAAATCTGTAAATAAATATGATAATATGTATGAAAATAAAAAATATAAATACCAATAAATAATAGTATATAAATAGTATTACCTATTAAATAACTTGATATAAATAAATAAAAATATAATTTAGAAAATAAGAAACATTTTATATGTTTTGAGTTTTTAAAAATAAAATCATTTTCTAGTTTTATTTGAATTATCTTTATTTTCTATTTGCTATACTATCATGTAGTGTCCAACGTGGAGCAATCAAAGGTGAGGGATTGTTAACCCCCAATCAGCAATGCCCTCCTACATTCTTCAGGTGTCAGAGGTTGTTAGACCGCCCCTATTCGATGAATTTCTCCGCCTAATTCACTGCTCGGATCTACCTGATTCCTTCACGAAAAATATTCGCAAGATCTCCACCAATCACGCGGATCCCTTAGCTATATTGAACAACCCTCGATATGATCGTGAAACCCTAATTTCTAGAGCCTTGTGTCTGCATCTATGAAGCAAACACCTCCTGCTCCATTCTAATGGAATCCATTCTTGTGCATCATAATCCCAAGAAACCCTAGCTGGAGTGATACCCTTGTGACAAGAAGCGTCTCCCCTTGTTTCGCGACCTGAGCTTCCAGGTCATCCGACCTATCGAGGTGTATGTAATATAGTAATTTCTCTTCATATTTCATTTCATAGTTTAGATTTGCAATTCTGTTGATTTGCTTTAGTTTTATTTAAAATCCAAAAAGATTAAGTACGCGGAGAAGCCCTAGGAACCTTTTGCACCATCTCCGAGCTCGGGAGGTGGTTGAAGGGATGAGATTCGGTCGATCGAAGGAGCTCCATGCGGTTGTTCTTCCATGTTCTTCCCGAGGAGCAGCAACCATCCGATGAATCTCAAGCGCCGGATCTAATATCCACCATTGAAGAGAGGCGAAGTGGTACGTCATCGGGTCATTGATCGCTTAAGCGGATAAGCCTCACTTGTCCACCTTGGCAGCACGTGAGCAGCAAATGGTCGTCGAGGGTAATTTGCTCAAGACCCCTTCTGCTTTTTGTCTTTTATGTTAAGTCATGTAAATGTTTAGTGTACAATAATTAGTAGAATATCCGCATGCTGGACCACATTCTATCTTTATTTGTGGTTTAGTCCTTTCCAGGTCACTTCACGTGGTCCCCATGTGAGGCCTTTTGCGGTTTATTTGCATATCTTATCCTAAACTCCTTGGACCTGTTATTAAATGAGTGGAAGTTTTATGTATTTGCATTTTGGTCTTGCCATGCATAAATTAAGTGGCATTTTTAATTAATTATATTGCACATTTGACCCACAATTGTTTTATTTGTTAGCAAATGCATGAAATAGCTCGATATATAATAGAAGGTTGGATTTCTGGCATTTTCTAAAACATATGGTCGAAGAAGGGCAGATCCTCAAGTGGGTCTATGTACGGAGATGAACTCAATGGTAGTAATCTTGTGTCACGTGTAGCTTCCACGGGCAACTCTTTCAATCAGATGGACTTTGACTAGCAAGTCAAAGGCCATGGTTCACCGCGGAGTGGGCTACCTTTGATTCTTTCCATTTTTTGACTAAAAAAGGTGCCAGAATCAAGATCTTTTAGATGGCCCTCAGAGATCTAACCAAAAATCAAGATCATCCAAAGGAAGCACGGACTACAGAGCATTCCCAGATACAACCAGATAGGAAGCGAAGAAGCATCAAATCTAGTAGTCAAAGAAGACATCTTCCAGTGGGTTCTGCGTAAGGAGCGGACTAGTTTGAGGGGAAGAAGCCAAGGCTTTCTTCATTAAGCCTATGCCTTTACTTAATAGACTTAATAAATAGAAGAGAAAGAGCACATTTGACTCCCGCTCCGCCAACTATTTCTCTATAGTCGTCGCCTCTCGGTCGAGCAACTTCCCCTCGCAAGTCAGAAGAGGTTTTCCTTTTAATTGCAAATAGGTCCATGTGCAGTTGTATTTAATTATATTGTTTGTTTTAGTAATTGCTTCTTTTTATTGAAAAATGATAGGAAAATTATATTAGGTGCATGGATCTTTAATATATCACATATATATTTTTTGTTGGGAATTTAACTTGATTTTCCTATTTTAAAAAATACAAAAACATTGCCATTTTCACATTGCCATTTTCACTGTTTTGACTTAACACCCATAAAAATTAAAGGGTTTTATTAGTTGTGTCCCTATGAGATATTGCAATATCAGTTATATCCCCTTCCCTTTTTTGGAATATCAGTTGTGCCCCTGACTTCTTATCGTTCTATCACTTGTGACTCTCGGGTTAGTTGTCGTCCATCCCCAACACAAATGAACATTAACTTTAGAGACACAAGGGGAATTATTTAAAAAAAAGGTTGGAAGGTCTTTCCTACCCCTCCCCCTCCACCCCAGCCTCAACCTCCTCCCCTTTCTCCACCCTCAAACCTCATCCTCCTCCGCCGCAACCTCCTCCTCTAACTGCCACCATCCCATTCTCCATCCACGTATGCATCAACTCGATCACACCGAGTCAATTCCTGATGTCGTCCCGTCTACTCCAAGGAGCTCAGCACGTGATTTACGTGCATTTTGAACGTATCCCCACCCTCGCCACAACATCATCAACATCTGCATAAGATCACTACACCTTCATAGAAAAGAAGGGAGAGAGAGAGAGATGGGCATCTGTGCTTCCATTGAGTCCACTGCAGTAGACTACTATTATCCACCGTAAAGGTCATCCTCCCCGATGGCTGCATGCAGGAGCTCTCCGACCCCATCTCGGCCTCCGAGGTCCTCCTCAAGCACCGCCCTTCCTCCTTCCTTTGGTACACCAACGACATGGACCTCAACAGGTTCCTCTCCATCGTCCCCTCCTCCGAAGCCCTCGAACCCGACCAGATCTACTTCGCCATCCCCTCCTCCATGCTTCGTCGTTGCCTCCACCCCGACGAGATGGCCAAGCTTGCCTGAAGGTCTTGGTAGGGGATGTATAGCCTCTTACTACCGATGTGAGTCGCGGGGTTTGTAACGTGGTGATGATCATCACCGCATTGGGAGTGGTGGTTGTACTCGGATCGGCCATAGACGACGGGGGTAGGGGTGGCTGCTGAGATTAGGGTCCCATTGAGGGAAATAAGAGGAATGGGGGGAGGGGATGGTGTTGGACAGTTATGCCTCTCTTAACCTCATCATGGTTTGAAAAACCCAAGGTTAAGTTCAACTTATTGATGGAAAAAGTAACAGCGGGGCACGACTGATAGAACGATAAGAAGTCGGGGGCACAACTGATATTCCAAAAAAGGGACATAAACTGATATTGCAATATCTCATAGGGGCACAATTGACAAAAATCCAAAATAAAAATATCTATCCAAAATTCTCCAAAAATATTTACATAGTTTATATCATATTTTATCATATATCCAAAATCCATTAAAAAATACAAAAGGGAAACCTAAAAATCTAAAAACCTTATAAAAATCATGGAATATTCTCTAAAATTCCAAAAATATCGATTTCAGTGCCTTATTTTTATCTACTATATCTAGTTTATGAGAAAAATAACGTAGGGTTGATTCTGGATAGATACATAATTTTAAAACCCTAAACAAGTTTTCTGGTTTTCACATTTTCCATGTTTTGTTATTTTTATAACTTTAAAATTCCATAAAAATCTAAAAATAGAGAAAATCTTATAAACATAAAAACATTATTTTCCGTATTTTAATTTTATTTGACTTATTTTTAAAAAAATAAAAAGACTTTAACTCTTTTGTTTATATTACTACATAAATAGTTTTAAAAATAAAAACTTAGAATTTTGTAAACTTAGAACAATTAAAAATTTAAAATAAAAAACATTTAAAAACCATAAAAGTTATGTATAAATTAAAACCTACAAAAACATTAAAAAAATTCAAACAAAAAGGTGTAAAAATAAGCAAAACTAAAATCTAAAAATCTTTACTAATTAGCAATGATTAATAATAATTAATACATCTACCATGTTTTCTCCTAGTGTTTGATGCTCCACTGCATGCACCTATACACATGTACATTGGTGTTATAATAAATTTCAACTCACAAATAATTTGATTTATGGGATTTTTACACTACAAACCCTATAAACTTTGTAAATTACCTTCTCGACCTTTGAAACAACGTAATTCCCCCTTCGACCCTGTAAACTGCTCCATCTTACCCCATGAACCCTACCGTTAAATTTAGCTTTACTTAAGTCAGTGCCTTGGGTTAATTTAAGGTGGATCTTCATCATCTCTTTCCTCTTTTTCTTCTTCCATTCATCTTCTGCTTCATGAACTCGACTCGCCCAGCACGATGACGACGCACCTGAAGGACCCAATAACGAGGGAGGTGTTCGGGTTCTCGTATAACATTACCCGGCAGTCATACCTCACATACTTTTGGTTTGACCAGGATGGAAGGAAGCAGCCGGACATGTCGGTGCGCTCCATCAGGGCGTCGTCGATCCTCTACGACTTCGTTGTGACTGAGAGACACATTGTATTCACGACTAACCACATCGTGATGATGTCGACAAAGGTCGTGCTCCTTGACAAGATGGGTCTGAAGGGGGATCTGCAGGAGATGCCGAGGATCGTCGTGATGCCCAAAACCACAACGTCGAAGTCGGAGTACGTCATGCTCGGGTTCAACCCGACTCACGTCCTGAACGTGTGGGACGATGGGGAAGACGCCATCATGGTAGTAGTGGTGAACGCGGTGGCGATGGAGGACCTGTTCAAGAAGGTAGGGATGAGGTTGGAGAGGGTGTACCTTAGGGAAGAGAGGGTGGCGTGGGAGAGGTTATCAAAATGCCACATGGAGTTCTCGACGATCAACCCGAGGTGGGTGGGGAGGAGGAATAGGTACGGGTACATGGGGATCGGAGAGGAGCCGATGAGGGGGAGAGGGTGGTGGAAATGGAGCTGGATGGGAAGGGGCGGGTGGTGGGGAAGAGGCTGCATGGGGAAGGGTGCTTCGAGGTGGGAGGTAGAGCGGTTCGCACAGTATTCATGATGATGGACGCCACGACGAACAAGCTGGAGATCGTGGCGGAGGTGTTGCTGCGGAGGAGGGTGCCCTAAGGGCTTCCATGGGTTGTTAATCACCGAGGAACATATCCAGAAGAAGAGGATACATAACGATCTGCACCATTAATTTCTCCACTTTAATTCTTCTTTGTTTATTTGAATGTTTTCGCCCATTTTTTGAAGACCAAACTCTCGGGGAGATTTGAATTATGTCGATGAGATGGAACCACGATTTGGTTAATTTTTACTTTGTTTAGGTATTATTAACCAAATCAGCAACAAAGAAAAAAATTAGGCAAAACTCAGGGAGACATGTTTGTTTACTTAAGATATATTCTAATTTTATAGTATTTTTACTGTATTTATTTATTTCTCTAGAAAAATTATGTTACATTTTTGATATTTTATATTTGATTTTAGATATTATTTATCTCTCCCATCAATCTCTATATTTAATTCATGTATTTTTATTAATAATTTAATTGAGTATTTTGCAAATTCAAGTAGAAGGTCCATAGCAAATATAATATATATTGACAAAGAAGTGGAGGGGAAAGAAAAGGAGGTAGAGGATGATGTCATTTTTGTAAATTTATCAAACAAAGAGGGCAATTTACACCTCTCTTCAACGGAATCTGGTTAAATTTAACAGGCGAATTGATGGGAGTTAACGCAGGGTTCATTGGGTAATGGTTAGTAAGTTTACAGGGTCGAGGGAGGACTTGCGTTGTTTCAAAGGTCGAGAAGGTAATTGACAATGTTTATACGGTTCGTGGGGTAAAAATCCCTTGATTTATCTATTTATGGGTTGATTGTTGATGAATGAGACACCCGGTCGCTGCAATGATTGCTTGTCTACCTTGTTAGACTAGCAGATCAGGTTCTTCTGCTCATTATCAAATGGTGTCGTTGTCAGGTAGAAACGATCAGATAGATTAGGTTCACTTAGTTATTTATCTACCTAGCTTGATTTATTTTATTTTGTGCCCTTTATTTCTTTTTTATTTTATTTGCATAACTTGTTCTTACATCTCTAGTGTTTTAGTTGGGAGACGTCATCAGGTTTTTCGTTGTTTTATCGATTTCTTCTGTTATTCCTCCCTATTTTTCTACGTATTTCACTTTGTTTCTTGTGAATTGCGCTTTTCGACCTTATTTTTCATTCCATGTCTTCATTGTTAGCTTTAAGTTGATTGCTCAATATCTAGATCCAAAGCCTAATCTATACCATGTTCCCATAGTCTTTCTTACGGTTGGACTTATATCAAATCAATGTTCTTCATGTTAGTAGCAACTCCAGCTTAGGATGATTTCATCGACTACATTGCATATAGATTAGTTTCAATTTATATGCACTCTGATGGAGCAAGATATGCATTTCTATCTTTGCATTTATAGTTTTCTCGTGCAACGACTTTTCTGAATTCCTCCCATGTTTTTATTGGATTTAAGATAAAAGGAAATCAAAATTTTCATTAGGACTTGCATGAAAAATATTTAAAACAAGTGAAAATTAAAAATTAAAAAAAAAAGAGATGATTAGGAAAACTGACTTAATTAAAATTGATTAATGGACTTCATTGTATTTTTTAGGAGAGAATGAATTACTTGCATTAGAATAGACTGAGGGCTCTCTTATATAGGAGAATAGCCCTTGGGTTAATTACATGATAAGTACTCAGAGAAAATGAAATTACATAAAAGAGACATAACGATATCTTTATCTTAACACTCCCCCTCAAGCTGGAGCATATATATCTATCATGCTCAGATTGGAACAACACTTCTGAAAAGGACTTCGAGATAGAGCCTTGGTGAAGATGTCTGTCGTCTGATCTCCTGTAGACACATGAGAGATAGATATGAGACCTTTCTATATCAAGTCTCGAGTGTAATGACAGTCCACCTCAATATGCTTGGTTCGTTCATGGAATGCAGGATTATTCGCAATGAATAATGCAGCTTGATTATCAAAGAAAAGTTGCATAGGAAAAGGAACTTCTATGGTAAGATCAGTCAACACCGATCTAACCCACATCATCTCTGCACTCCCTTGTGCCATGGCCATGTACTCAGATTCTGCACTTGATCTAGCAACTATTGTCTGCTCCAACAAAACTGCAAAACCTGAGGTAAATTTTCTGTCTGTGGGGCATCCTGCATAGTCAGCATCTGCACAAGTTGTCACCTCCAGGGATGCATCCCTACTGAATAAGAGTCCCGAACCAGGTGTGTTCTTCAGATATCTCAAAATCATATAGATAGCATCCATATGTACCTTTCTGGGTCGCTCCATGAACTGGTTGACCTTGCTTACTGCAAATATAATATCTGGCCTGGTGATAGTAACATATAAAAGCTTCCCCACTAGTTCTCTGTACCTCCTACTATCAACTTCCTTAGTATCCTCGTCATACAATTTCATACTTGGATCCATAGGAGTTGTAGCAGGCTTGCATCCAGTCATACCTGTCTTTGAAAGTAGATCCATCACAAACTTTCTCTGGGTCATCACTAGACCGCGAAAATTCGTGGCAAATTCTAACCCCGGGAAGTAGCGAAGAGTGCCAAGGTCTTGGGTGACAAACTCTTTACCTAGGAACTCCTTGGCTATCTAGATGCCTTAAGCATCATACCCTGTAACAATAATGTCATCTACATAAACCAGAATGGCAACCGTACCTCTCTGTGTCTTCTGAACAAAAAGTGAGTGGTCTGCAGTGGACCTCACAAACTCCTGTTGCTCAATCAATTCTGACAGCTTTCGGTACCAAGCTCTAGGACTCTACTTCAGGCCATAAATTGCCTTATATAGCTTGCATACCTTCTGGGACTCCCCCTCAGCAGTAAACCCAGGCGGCTGCTGCATGTAAACTTCCTCTTGAAGATCTCCATAGAGAAACACATTCTTTACATCAAGCTGAAATAACGGCCAATCCTGTGAAATTGCAACGGCTAGTAGAGTTCGTAGCGTCGAGTGTCTCGCTACTGGAGAAAAAGTGTCATGATAATCCACCTCATATGTTTGGGTGAATCCTCGTGCCACTAACCTTGCCTTGTAGCGATCCACACTCCCATCTGCATTTTGCTTAATGGAAAATATCCACTTTCAGCTTACAATCGAAGCACCTTGTGGAGCAAAAACAGCACTCCATGTCCCTCGGGACGTTAAGGCCGTCATGTCTTCTTCCATAGCATTGCGCCATCTGTTGTCTTGTAAAGCCTCCATATATGTTCAGGGTATAGTAGCCACAGAAAGACCTACAACAAACCGCATGTACTCATCTGAAAGATGATCCAAAGATACATGTGCAGCAAGCGGATAAGTGGCACATTTACGTCGAGGCTTCCTCAGTGCAATAGGAGCATCCAAATCCGCACCCCCTCTGTCTTCTACACTGGAATCATCCTGTGAAGTCTGTAGAACTCCAGTACCATCAGTACAAAGAATGTTATCATGGCATACCTGCGGCGTGTTGGATGACGTGGATGGCTTATGAGCATAAGTGCTAGTAGAAGACCTGCGAGTGTAAAGAATGGGTAAGAATATCGGTTGGGGAGCAGGTGGTGGTGGTGGTGGTGATGGCGGAGATGATGGTTGCTTAGGTTCAGATGGTGGAAGAGATGGGGACGGGGCTGGAGGAACGACAATATCGTCCTCATAGTTATTGTATAACCTGTCACCTGTAAAAGAGAAGTACATGATGGATTCAAAGAACGTAACATCAGCACTTACATAATATCTCCTACTAACTGGATCAAAACATCTATACCCTTTTTGAGTGCGAGAATATCCAACAAACACACATTTGATAGCTCGGGGTGAGAGCTTATCACGACCAGGAGTACAATTATGCACAAAAGCCACAGACCCAAAAACTCGAGGTGTGAGAGAGAATGGGTCCTTCTCGGGAAACGCAACCAATAAGGGAACATTTTCTACTAGAACAGTAGATGGCATACGATTCACCAAGTAGCAAGCAATGAGAATCGCATCCCCCCAAAAAGAATGAGGGGCACGACTTTGGATCAACAATGTTCGTGTGACATCAAGAAGGTGGCGATGTTTTCGTTCTGCTGCGCCATTTTGTTGTGAAGTGTATCTACAAGAAGTTTGATGAATAATGCCATTGGAAATGGGGAAATCAGACAAACGTAATGTTGAAAATTCCAAAACACTATCCGTGCGAATGAATTTGACATTGGCAGAGAAGACATTATTAACTTCAAGAATAAATTTTCTGATAATAGCACCAGCTTCAAACATTTGCTTGAACAAGAACACCCAAGATAGTCTGGAATAATCATCCACACCAACCATATAATAACGATGGCCCTGAAGATCAGGGACACGACTCGTACCCCAAATATCAAAATGAAACATCTCAAAAGACCGACTACTATGACGACTCGGACGACTCAAAAACGAAGACCGATGATGCTTCCCAAGCTGACAGGATTCACACTCCAATGTGGTACGAGTACATATCTGAGGTAGGACATGACACATCTTTTGCAGAGGAAGATGGCCAAATCGTAGATGCCAAAGGAATGGAGAAACAAATCCAGATGGAATAGTAGCAAGTCCAACACATGATGGTATGGCAAGCTTATACAAGCCTCTCTGCCTATGGCCATGTCCAATCACTTTGCCAGTCAGTATGTCCTGAAACACAAAAGAAGATGGGTCAAAGATGGCACAGCAATGTAAATCTTTCGTAAGCTGACTAATTGATAATAGGTTCATCTGAAAGTCAGGAGCATATAAGACATTCTGAAGACTCAGAGAAGGCATTAGAGTAATCTCCCCCTGACCGACAATGGGTAAACGAACCCCATTGGTAATGACAACAGATGGGCCATGTGTAAGTGCTCTGTAGGTAGTAAACTGCGTCCTGTCGCCACACATGTGATGGGAAGCCCCGGAGTCCATAATCCAATCTGACAAGTCCGAGCAAGTAGTACTGGTAAGCGCATAATGAGTACCTGAGGAGCTAGACGACGCTCTGGCAGAAGCTGCAGCCTCTGTGGAACCTGAAGACGGAGACGTAGGAGTAGTCATCTCACGAAGTCTAGAGACAATGTCATCAAAGCGAGTGTCTGGGATAGGTCCAGAAGGAGCCTCAGTCTGCTCAGCAACACGTGCGGAGGCTGGAAAACCATGCTTGTGAAAGCATGTTTCCTCATAATGGCATGGTCGGTGAAAGTGAGCATAGAGACCACGATGTTTGCCTCCCCCTCTACCACGAGGTCCACAAGCCCGAAAATGGGACGATCTTCCTCTGCCACGAGTAATAGCCATAGCTGATGGAGTAGTATGTGCTGTAGACGCCGTTGTGCTAGTAATTCTACTCAATCGCTTATAGACCTCCTCCATTGGTGGAATGGTCTCGCCTGTGAGAAGTTGAGTACGAGCTGCATCGTACTCAGGATCAAGAGAGGACAGAAAAACTCCCGTCATCGTGGCATTTCGATATGCCTGTTGTTGTTCTGTACTGGTTGTGATCGGCATGAAGCTATGCAATCTCTCAAACATGCCCCGCGGATGAGAGAAATGTGCATGGAGTGGTCTCCCATTCTGTTTGGTGGAAAAAATATCGAACTGCAACTGAAGTATCTTGCTCTCATTCTTCGACTGGCCATATGTAGCTGCCAGTATGTCCCACATAGCTTATGCAGTTGGTTGATTCACAATATCATTGGCGATCTCTGTAGACAGTGTCCCAGAGAGCCATATGCGAACGTAAGCATCATCTTGCTTCCACATCGCATTCGCTCCAGTCTTGTCTTCTGGCTCGGATTCTGTCAGGATGTGCTCCTTATTATGGCACTGCATCAAAGTACGAAACTACATGGATCATAGTTCATAGTTGGTCCCATCCATCTTCATTATAGGGGCCGAGCCTTTAAAGGCACCGGAAGATGTGAACATGCAACCCTTGTTTTCTGACAAGTTTGAAAAAGAGCCACAGACCCATGGAGGAAGAAGAAAATATGCGGTCTACAGAATCATATGAGGGATAGGTTGTACGTGTAGACTCATACAACCATCCCTAAACGTCGTTGTAGGGGTCGAGCAAGCCAAAGGACGGGGTTGAAGCACTGTGAGATATGAGGACGCGGCCCAGAGGTGTTAGCGACAGCAGCCTCAGTCGTTGGGGTGGACGGCGGTGGCCGTTGGGGCCGCTGGAGGCCTGCGGTGGGAGCCACTGGAGGATGGCGACGGTGCCGCACGATCGCTGGGGCAAGCGGCGGTGCCGCACGTCCTGTTGGAGGGTGGCGGTGGGGCCGCTGGAGGCCTGCGGCGGGAGCCACTGGAGGATGGCGACGGTGCCGCACGATCGCTGGGGCAAGCGGCGGTGCCGCACGTCCTGTTGGAGGGTGGCGGTGGGGCCGCTGGGGTTTGCAGCCTGCGAGGGCTGGCGACAACGCACGGAGGAGCGGGAGGGGGAGAGGGGTGGGTGGGTAGGGTTAGGGTTTTGGGTGGGATACCGAGACTCCGGTCTTGGACCGTTGCTCCGATACCATGTTAGGAGAGAATGAATTACTTGCATTAGAATAGACCGAGAGCTCTGTTATATAGGAGAATAGCCCTTGGGTTAATTACATGATAAGTACTCAAAGAAAATGAAATTACATAAAAGAGACATAACGATATCTTTATCTTAATAGTATTAGATTAGAAAGCCCTCATTGTTTTCAGGTGCCTTCCATATCGAGTCAGGCACGACCTTAGGATCTAGAGCCCAAATCCCAGCTTGGATATTGCCTTGACTATCGCATGGGCATGCTAAGTACTAGCGCTTCTACCGGTGCAAGGGCGAGTAGGGTCGAGTGACTCAAGTCCGCTTGCAAATTTGGTCTAAAGTACTGAGCATAAGGGTACTGAGACGACGGGACCCTATCGCATCGTACTACATCCGAGTACCCTTCGGGGGAAGTATTTGATTCGCTATATCGACTTCCTTTCTCCCACTTCTTTGGCTGAGTAGTGGGCCTAGATATAATATCAAGGATCCTTCAAAGAGTACAGGCTACTGGCTACAAATGAAATGGGAAGTATATGGTACTTGTCTGGTAGTACTCACTCTCGTGTAAAGGTGGCGCTTAGCTAATCTTAAAAGATTGTTTGAAAATAACAATAAAAACTAACAAGATAATTGCCAAACTCTCACAGCTTCATGGATTGAGTTCGTGAATCCATCTATTTTAAGGTTTGTTTGATTAGTTGTAATCATGTCAAAGATCAAAAATATCGTGCACTTGCGTCCTTTCATCATCACTTCTCTTCTTTCACTTCTTTCATCTCGCTCTTTTCGAGCCTTCACTTTCTCTTCATCTTCATTTCATTTCTTCTTCACTTTCATGCTCCACTCTATTATTATCTCTTTCTATTGATTTCCAAGATGCTGAACCTTTAAGTCAGACTCTGCGAATGCTCACATCGACTTCTCGATGCCAACACATCCAATAGTTCGGGGTGATTCCAGAGAGCTTTGTTCGGCTTTTGCAAACCTCTCTGGACTTCCCGGTCGTTACTCCACTAAGAGCTCGAGATGACTCTCTTCCCAAGTTATCTTCCTTCCGAATGAAAATCGACCAATCTCCATTTACCACTCCCACTCTAATAAAGTTCAATATTGATCCTGATCTTCGATACTTCTCTATATCTAGTAAGTATTTCAAGACTAATCAGGGTGTATTTCCCATTGCAGATCGAACACCCAATCAAGATTCAGTGGCAGATTCAAATCCTAAGATGGCTCCTCAAAGAGGGAAGGGACAAGGATCGGATCAGAATGTGGTCGACAATCAAATGCTAGCCTTCATCCAGGTTATTCAGCAGCAGTTGACCAAACAGGCCAATGCCCAAGATGCCAAGATGAGGAGAGAAAGAGAGAATCGAGGAGGAGGTGAAGATCAAGCAGTAGGAAACCATGGAGGAGAAGATCAAAGGAGAGGGGAGCAGAAGTCGACTCTCAAAGAGACGTACAACCCTGGTACCAGCTAAATCACATAGTGGATCAAGATACCTCAGATCCATAGACATTTTGAGTTGAAGCCGCAGCTACTCTCACTTTTGCCTACTTTCCATGGGAATACCAATGAAGAACCTCATATCCATCTGCAACAGTTCAATTGCATCTGTGATACAATGCATTACCCCAACATTCCGTTGGCGGTAGTTAACATGATTGTCTTCCCCTTCGCCTTTATCCCACAAGCCATTTTATAAGGCGTGGGAACGTTCAGAAATCTTCAGGAGAAGTGAAGCCACCATGAGATACCAAAGACCAATCTAGATCAAAATTTCTTGGGGGGTCTGAATCAGCAGAGTCAAAGGTTGGTAGATGCCACATGTGGATGATCCCACTTCAACACAGATGAAAACGTCGTTTGACGGATTTTTTAAAAGATGGTAGAAGGATCGACTCGACCGCCTTATCTTCATCCCGAGCATTTAAGAAAATTGCACAGATCCCCCATAAGCCTGTCAATATGACGGCATCTCATGAAGAGGTTAGGAATTAAAGTTCCAATCTCAGTATCATCGGGAACCACCTATTCAAAGTCGACATCATCGAAAAGTGACCACAAGATCTCGAAAAACTAAATGTAATCAAACAGAGGACCAAGCATTTGGACAACCTCGACCATGTAACAAAGCGATTGGAACTTTTGATGAGCACCATCGACTCATGTCAATCTGCGAGTGTGACAACCGAGACTTCTACAGCTGAGCTGAAAGAACAACCGCTACCACAGAATTCAAGGCGGCCACAATCCGTCCAGCACGTATACTACATGCAGGCACCTGATCAGGGTCAGTCATCACAACAGACACAGCTGGTTGTGTACCATCCAAAGGCCCCGACTTATGTCAAGCCATTCTCTCCACCTCTACCACAGATTCATGAGGTGAATGGCATAAGGGCCATTGAATCACAATTGATATGTCATAAAGGACAACATCACAGTCATACATCGACTACCTGACCATTCCACTAGCCTCAAGGTGGAAGAAATGTCCAGAACCAACCTCAGTATCAATCTCTGCAATAAGCTCATACATAGAGACGCTATTACCAGCAATCAGCATATTGCCAACAACAGTTTCACCATCAACAGCCTACTGCTCATTAACAGAATCAGTTCCCTCCTCTGCAATATCATGAGTTTGCTCCTCGTCTTATTTTCAGAACTACCACCAGTTGCCTTTACACTATTATCAGACTCAGTGATCTCAGCATGTTGAATAGTTAGAGGCAGCACCAGTCAACCCCGCACTTGATTGTCTGGCCCAGTTGGTGAAGAATATGACTGAAATGAGCCAAAAGTTGGATGGCATTACCACTGTGAAGACCATCATACTAGTACAGATTGAGGCCAACTCAAATAACTTCTGTCGCAAGGAGCAGGTAGTCTGTAATGAACCTTCCCTAACCGAGTCAAGTTGTAAAATTCTTTTAATAAAATCCTTTTGTAAAAATGCGTATATAAAACTTATAAATAAAATCTTGCATGAAATTTATATAATTTTTGTATACTTCTGTATAAAATCCTTTTAAAATATGTACATAATCCATGTGAATACTTGTAAATACATGCAATTCACTAACTTTCTAAAATACCTAAAAAATAAAAAGATTAAAACTCCATAAAACTTAGTAAAGTCTCCAAAAACCACATAAAAAGTTCGAAATAAAAAAATATACTTCACCAAAAATTATTTACATTTGCATTCACATTTTTCAGAATGATTTTGACATTTGAACTAGTCTGGAGTAAAATATGAAGATTGGAGCTTGGCTAAGATCTTAATCCACTTAATTTCACAGGAACCTTATAGAAAATGTAATTAAGGCTTTTCAAGTCGACGTGACTTAATTCTTTGAGTCCATAAAACAATATTCACATGTCTTCTTGATTCACCTAAGTAGAATATTTGATGACACGCGTATGATCCTTGTAGACAATGGCCTAACTTGGACAAGCATTTTGCACGGAACTCAACTCAAATAATGAGGTGGTAAAGGGCAGAATTCTTTAGCTTGAGAAGCACGCGGATGGAAGTATACGCTGCCCCAATAGGAGGCCAGTGCACCCCAACCTAATCTAGTGTCGTTGACATCTAAAGACATGTTGTTGTGGGTTGCAATAAAGCTTCAAAAGAGGGATAGCCTACTGGCTCAAGAAGAAAAACTCTATGTAAAGGTTGTCATTCTGTACATAAAAGTGAAAATGAAATAAAGACTTCAAAAAAGTTAACCGGACAAAAATTCATAGAAAAATCATTCCTGTCTGAGAATGAGAAATGTAACAATAGCAAGGTTTATGCTTCATAGTCAACGTTTACAAGGCTGCCTCCAGTTGAAGACTTGGCTACACTAGACAAACTCTAAAGGATATGTGGCTACACTAGTCACAATCCATTGTCTTCTCTACGTCCTTTTCTTGGAGCCAATTGCACTTGAACTTAGAAGAGAATACCCCGCTCCTCGAGGAAGTAGTAACTAAACCAGGGAGTTAGGCTTACCTTGTTGGAGAAGACTATTTCTTTGCCACTTTCAGATGTGGGGAGCTAACATTTCACATTCATTGTACAAGTAAGATTCATAGTCATAAGAGTTTGCATATGAAAAGACTCGTTCTGACCTGACTATTGAGGTGAATTGAACAGAGAATTGTGGAACTTGAGGATTGTTACGTTTTAAATCATATTCCTAATAAGGTTCTGTCAAGCTAACACACCTAAGGTCCGACTGAGCTCCATACTTTGATTCTATGAAGATAAGTTTAAAAATCATAGTCATTCTAAGTTCTTTCTGTTTATCTTCGTTATTTTCTCTTTTTCAGCACTTATTCTCCTAATAAGTGTTTGCTAGGGACTAACAAAGCTAAGTCTATGGGGTGATGAATTCTCACTCCATTACCTTTATTCTTTCATATTGGCTAAAAATCCCAAGTAAAATACATTCAATATCATTAACTTGCATGAATTAACATCATAACATTAATCTATAAATAGTGCACAAACACTTATATTTAAACCTAAAATAAAAGAACAAAAGAAAATAAAGGAAGTATCTATGATACCGAAAGAAAATAAAGGAAGTATCTATGATACCGACTGACCATGTACCCCGAGACCAAGTCAAGTATTGACTAGGTCGATCAGAAATGAAGTAAAGGGAGAAAGGGTGAAATAATTACAAAAATATCAAGAAAACACTAAAAATCTAAGTACGGTGTACTGTGTACATTGCTCAAACTTGTAGTAGTTTATTTATCATCATAAACACTCCAAATAAAGATGTGTTCAACACCAAGCTTGTACATAATAATGAATAGAAAATAATAAAATTATTAGAAAAATAAATCATGCGCATGTCACTCAGTGCACTTAGTTGAAAAGCCACAAAGAAAACTTCATTGATCAATATCTTCTCCATATGAACACAAAATGAACCAAACTCTATCTTTAAAATGAAGGTGGCTTCATCTAAAATAAAATTACAATGCAAAAAGACGACAAATTAGGGTACTATGATACTTGTTTATTTATACAATACGCCATTATATTTTGTTCTTTATATTCTTAGTCCCCTTATATTTTTAAATTATTGTACATATTATATAACATACAACAACAACAAAGCCTTTTCCCACAATTAAGTAGGGTCGGCTACATGGATTCTTCGCCTCCATTCAGATCTATCTTGGGTCAATCTCGGACATATTATATAACATCTATAAAAAAATACAAATCAAAATCAAAACCACACAAAAAAAACCAAAGAGAAATAATAAACCCTAACATATACGTATAATATACTTATGTTATACATAAATGTATTTATTTGTACATAGAAGTGAAATGGAAAAAAAACACAAAAAAATGTGTAAATGTGTATTAAATAAGGTTGTAACTAAATAAATATTTAAGTATGAAAATAACGAAATAAAAATGCAAATACATAATAGTATAGGTTTAAATACCTATTAATAATAGTATATAAATAATATTACATATTAAATAAGTAGATAAAAATAAATAAAAATCATTAAAATATAGTTTAGAAAAATAAGAAACATTTTTATGTTTTGAGTTATTAAAAATAAAATCATTTTCTATTTTTATTTGAATTAACTTTATTTTATATTTGTTATTATGTCATGTAGTGTCCAATGTAGACCAATCAGAGGTGAGGCACTGTTCACCCCCAATCAACAGTGCCCTACCATGTTCTTCAGGTGTCGGAGATTGTACGACCACCCCTATTCGATGAATTTCTCCTCCCGATTTTCGTAATTCCTATTTACTCTCTGGACTACTACGTACTTTATCCGTGAGATCTCTCCCTATATAAGAGAGCCTAGGGTTTCTCGGAATATAGATTTACTCATTTTTCCAACAAGGTATCAGAGCCCAGGGGCTAACCCTAACCCCAGCCTTAGGGTTTTTTGTACTGTCGCCACCTCTCCTCTACCACCACCTTTCCGCCGCCATCGGGCCCTCCTCCCCGCCATCGGGCCCTCCTCCTCTCCACTCTGAGCCCCTCCTCCCAGCCATCGGGCCTCTCCCACCGCTATCGGGCCCCTCCCACCGCCCCGGGGCCCCTCCCTACACGTCGTCGGGCCCCTCCACGCCGACGTCGGGCCCGCACCTCCTCCACGCGGGGCCCCCAGCGGTGTCGTAGGCCGCCCTACGTCACCATTCGCCGTCGAGTCAAGCCCTAGGTTGGGGATCCCAACCGTCGGGTTCCCCTCCCTTACACATCGACACCTACACCTTCGTCGGTCGGTCTATCTCCATGGATTTAAGTGCGTAACGTCTACATATGCACTCAAATCCGATCAAGTTTTTGTAGACACCAGTTTCTAGTTTACAATCCCTAGTTCATCTACGGCTACATGTTAAAGATCAAAGTTGATATGCCCTTTATAGGCGCCTTCAAGGGTCCTGCGCCTATAGTCAAGATGGACGACACAAACTATGAGCTCTGGGCGATGCAGTTTATGAGTCTCATGAAGTCCAATGGTAAGAAGCATATTCTTACCGAAGATGAGCCGGCAAAGAAGACTAGGATATATGCCTCGTGGGAGGCTGATGATTCTTACGCCAAGGTTTGGCTGTCAGGCACACTGTCGATGGAGATTACCAATGATGTCCTCCATCAGCCCACTGCCAAGGCAATGTGGGATATTCTGGCCGCCACGTACTCCCAAGTGCGGAATGAGACCAAGATGTTACAGCTCCAGCACGATATATTCACGATGAAGCAGAATGGCAGGCCATTTCACTCATTGTACACGTCCCTGAGATGGATGTTTGAGAAGTTATACAGTACCATTCCACTCACGGCGACTCCTGAGCAGCAGAAGACATTTCGGAATGCTACCATGGTGAGCGTTCTACTTGCAGCCCTAGATCCTGAGTACGAGGCAGTCCGCTCTCAGATTTTAGCCGATGCAGTTATTCCTCCAATAGAGGATGTTTACCGGAGGCTCAGTCGCATATCAGTTTCTTCCAGCACATCTACTCCACCCCCATCGGCGATGGCAGTATCGCGTGGGAGAGATGGTCAGTTTTCTGGTCGTAGACGTGGACCCTGTGGTAGGGGCGGTCGCTTTCGTCAGCCATGTTCGTTTTGCCATCGCACAGGCCACTCGGAGGATACATGTTACTCTAAGCATGGCTTTCCAGCTTAGAGTAGTGTAGCCGAGCATGTTCTGCCCCAGTCAGCATCCAATGCAGATAACCGATTCGAGGAGCTTGTGGTACGTCTACGTGATATTATGCCACAATCATCTACTGACTCTCCTGGTGGACCTTCAGATGTTGCTACTACAGCTTCTTTCAATTCCTCTGCTGCTGCCAGTACCTCAGGTAGTGCTACTGTCTTTACATCTTGTCATAATATATCTGATTGGATTATAGATTCTGGTGCCACACATCACCTCTGCCGAGATCGAGAGAGACTTGAGTCCTATAGGGACATCCCACATGGCCGCTCAGCGCAGATCGCAGATGGTACTCATTCCCCCCTTGTTGGACAGGGGGAGGTTTTCCTATCACCTTCTATGCGTCTACAGAATGTTCTACATGCTCCTGAGTTCTCCATGAATATGTTGTCTATTAGTCAGATTACGAAGGATTTGCACTGTCGTGCTATATTTGACCCCTCAGCTCTTATTTTTCGGAACATACTAACGGGCAGGGTGATTGGTTGTGGCTCTGAGAAAAATGGTATGTATCGGCTGGTCCGGAATTCTTATACTGGCGTCTCTTCTCATTTTGTCGGACCAGTATCTCTATACATCTGGCATCTTCGCTTTGGTCATCTCCCGCTCCAGAAAATGCGACATCTACTGCCTCAGATATCTCCCAGTTCCTCATTTCATTGTGAAGCGTGTCAGTTGGGAAAGCATCATCGGTCTAGCTTTCCTAGTCGTCAGAGTCGGAGCAGTAGCTCCCCGTTTGAGTTATTTCACATTGATATTTGGGTTCCAAGTCGTGTACATGATCATCAGGGACACATGTTCTATCTAGTTGTAGTGGATGATTTCTCTCGTGTATCTTGGGTCTTTCTTTTAAAGAATAAATCTGAAGCAGGGGGATGTTGTTAAAAATTTGATTAATGAAGTGCAGAATATTTTTCTTCTACTGTCAAATATGTTCGTACAGATAATGCACTGGAATGTTGCACCTGGTCTCTCTCTCAATTTCTCTCCTCTAAGGGCATTATTCACCAAACCACTTGTCCTTACACATCTCAGCAGAATGGCGTGGCAAAAAGAAAGCATCGCCACCTTCTTAACATTACTCGAACTCTCCTTATTCAGAGTTGTGCTCCTATCACCTTGTGGGGGGATGATGTCCTTACATCATGCTATCTGGTCAATCGTATGCCGTCATCTGTCCTTGGTGAGAAAATTCCTCTTTCTATCATTTTTCCTGACAAGGAATTATTCTCACTTACTCCTCGTGTCTTTGGTATTGTTGTGTTTGTTCATCTTCTGTCTCATGGACTTGACAAGCTCTCTCCTAGAGTTGTCAAGTGTGTCTTTGTAGGTTACTCTCGGACTCAGAAGGGCTATCGTTGTTATGACCCCATCAACAAGAAATATTTTGTCAGTGTTGATGTCACGTTTTTTGAGTCTGTTATGTATTTTTCCCCTGCAGGCGACAGGCTGGTCCCATCCACTACCACTAATGATGTCTATGTCCCTCCGCCTCCAAGTTCGAGTTCACCTGAGTCCATTCCTACTCCAGTTGCTACGTCACCTAACCCAACGTCACCTCCCCCATCACCACCTCCACAACCTCCTATTCCACCTTTACCAAAATTCTATACGCGTCAGTCAGGTCCTGCTCATACTACACGTCAGGCATCCATAACGCCTCAAGTATGTTCAGATGGCATCACTACTGACGGGTCAGATATAGTACATGTGCAGGATTCTTCATTGCGGGAGGAGACTCTACCATCCGGTACAGTGGATCGCGACCTTGATATTCCTATTGCTATCCGGGAGCAAAAGCGGACGTGTGCGTCTTATCTTTTTGCTTCCCATGTGTCTTTTCGTCGCCTCACAGACGACTTTCAGATATTTGCTACAGCTTTGTCTTCTGTGGACATACCACGGACATATCAAGAAGCCATGAAGATTGATTGCTGGCGATTGGCTATGGAAGAAGAGATGCGTGCATTACAGTCTCGTGGGGCATGGAGCTTGGTTAATGCTCCTTCTGATGCATCCATTGTTAGTTGTAAATGGGTATTCACAGTTAAATACCATGCTGATGGGAGTCTAGATAGATACAAGGCAAGGTTGGTCGCGAGAGGTTTCACACAAACATATGGTGTGTACTATATGGATACATTTTCTCCAGTGGCTCGTCACTCTACTCTTCACATTCTCTTATCGGTTGTTGTGGTACGTGACTGACCTATATTTCAACTTGATGTCAAGAATGTATTCTTGTATGGAGATTTGCAGGAGGAAGTCTACATGCAACAGCCACCAGGGTTCACTGCTGAGGGGGAGAAGCATATGGTGTGTAGACTTCACAAGGCAATTTATGGCCTTAAACAGAGTCCAAGGGCATGGTTCCAGAAGCTTTACCATCTGATTGAAGGATAGGGGTTCAAAAGATCAAGTGCAGATCACTCGTTGTTTATTCAGAAGTCTTCTACAGGTACGGTTGTCATCATGGTCTATGTTGATGATATTCTGGTGACAGGAGATGATGTTCAGGGAATAGAGAGGGCAAAAGCATTTTTGGACCATCAGTTCGTCACGAAGGATCTGGGAACCCTAAGATGCTTTCTGGGATTGGAATTTGCCAGGAATGCACAGGGTCTGGTGATGACCCAAAGGAAGTACATTACAGATTTTTTTACTGAGACAGGCATGGTTGGATGCAGACCATCGAGTATTCCCATGGATCCAAGCATGGAGTTGTATGATGATGACACCGTTGAAGTAGATAAGAGGAGATATAGAGAAATGGTGGGTAAGCTCCTTTATATTACCATAACTTGACCCGATATTGCCTTTGCAGTAAGCCGGGTAAGTCAATTTATGGAGCAACCAAGACAAGTTCATATGGATGCCATATATATGATACTGATATATCTAAAGTCTTCTCCAGGTTCAGGGCTGCTATTTCGAAAGGGCACAGATTTATCTATTTCAGCATGTACAGACGCCGATTATGCAGAGTGTCCTAAGGATCGAAAGTCGACCTCAGGATTTGCAGTTTTTGTTGGGAGATCTCTAGTTTCTTGGAAAAGCAAGAAACAAACTGTTACGGCAAGGCCTAGTGCTGAATCTGAATATAGGGCCATGGCGCAAGCAAGCACGGAGATGATGTGGGTTCGATCTGTGCTAGAGGATCCACATATAGCCGTACATTTACCTATGCAGCTTCAGTGTAACAATCAGGTAGCATTGTTTATTACCAACAATCCAGCATTCCATGAAAGAATAAAGCATATCGAAGTTGACTGCCACTACACTAGAGACTTGATCCAGAGAGACTTGATATCTACATCTCACATGAGCTCAGGGGATCAGACTGCTGACATATTCACCAAGCCGTTGCTCAGAGGACCCTTCCAGAGATGTTCTTCCAAGCTGAGCATGATAGACATCTATGCTCCACCTTGAGGGGGAGTGTAGAGACCAATATTATTATTATGTTTTGTACTTTTTCGTAATTCCTGTTTACTCTATGGACTACTATGTACTTTACCCGTGAGGTCTCTCCCTGTATAAGAGAGCCTAGGGTTTCTCGGAATAATAGATTTACTCATTTTTCCAACAGTAACCCCATAAAACCCTAGTTGGAGTGATACCCTTGTGACAAGAGGCATGTCCCCTTGTTTCGCGACGAGGAGGAGATCAAGGCGAGAATCCTTTTCAACGGAGCTTCACTCCGACAACCTGAACTTCCAGGTCATCCAACCCGTCGAGGCATAGGCAATATAGTCATTTCTCTTCAAATTTTATTTCATAATTTGGATTTGCATTTTATTTTCATTGATTTGTTTTAGTTTTATTTAAAATTCAAAAAAATTGTGTGTGTTGAAGCTCTAGGCTCCGTCATCTATCCACCGTGTGCCCCCTTGTTCCGACCATCAGATCACTTCATCTCGTTCCCCATCACCTTCTACGCCTTCCGAGCCGCCCATATCACCTCGAACTTGCACAGCTCCAGCCCACCGTCTCCTTCCACCGCCATCACCGGAGACACCTTGTCCCCTTATCTCATGTTGTTCTCACCTAATAAAAGGGTCGAAGAGCTTCACCCTCGAGCCCCCTTTCTAACCGTGTAGGTCCAAAGACACGAAGACCCTATCTAGGGATGATTCGAACCAAGTCTTCAACTCTCAGGTGCCACAAGCTTCGATGAGCTCCAAGCCTCCTCCAGTAGGTCCAGACACTTCTGGCACCACCGGTTAACACGGAGGAGCCCCATGAGCCTTTTGTACCAACTCCAAGCTCGGGAGGTGGTTGGAGGGAGGAGATACAACCGATCGAAGGAGCTCCATGCATCTATTCTCCATGTTCTTCCTGAGGAGCAACAGTCGTTCGATGAAGCCCAAGTGCCAGATATGATCTCCACAGTTGAAGAGAGGCGAAGCGGTGCACCATCTGGATTGATGGTCACTTAAGTGGATGAGCCTCACTCGTCCATCTTCGCAGCACGTGAGCAACATGCAATCACTGAGGGTAATTTGCTCAAGACCCCTTCCGTCTTTTGTCTTTTATTTTAAGTCATGTAAATGTTTAGTTGTGTATAATAATTAGTAAAATATTCGCTTGATGGACCTCATTCTATTTTTATTTGCAGTTTAGTCCTTACCAGGTCAACTCACGTGGTTCCCATGTGAGATGTTTTGTGGTTTATGCGTATCTTATCATGAACTCCTTGGACCTATTATTGAATGAGTAGAAGTTTTGATGTATTTGCATTTTGGTCCATGCCACACATAATTAAATGTTCTTTTTAATTGATTATATTGCACATTTGACCACGAAATTGATTTATTAATTAGCAAATGCATGAAACATTTCTATTAATTGCAAATAGGTCCATGTGTTTTTGTATTTAATTGTATTGTTTGTTTTATTTTATAAATTGCTTCCCTTTATTAAAAATTAATAGGAAAATTATATTAGGTGCATTGATCCTAAATATATCACATATATTTTTAATTGGGCATTTAAATTGATTTTTTATTTAAAAATATAAAAACATTACCATTTTTGTTGTTTTGATTTCAAAAATCCATATAAGTTAAAATATCTATCCAAAAAATTCCCCAAAAAATATATTCCGTAGTTTATATCACAATTCATCACATATCCAAAATCCATCAAAAATACAAAACAGAAAACCTAAAAAACTAAAAATCCTAAAAACCATATAAAAATCATGAAATATTCTCTAAAATTCCAAAATTATTTATTATAGTACCTTATCTTTCTATACTATATCTAGTTTATGTGAAAATAATTAGAGTTGATTTTGAACTGATATATAATTTTAAAACCCTAAACAAGTTTCTGGTTTTCACATTTTCCCAGTTTTATTATTTTTATAACTTTAAAATTTCATAAAAATATAAAATACCACAAAAATCACTAGAGAAGAAATCTTTAAAACATAAAAACACTTTATTTTCCACATTTTGATTTTATTTGACTTATTTGAAAAAAAAACAAACATAATTTTAACTCTTTTGTTTATATTATCTACATAAATAGTTTAAAAAAACTTAAATTTTGCAAAATTTTTAAAAAAAAATAAAATATTAAAATATAAAACATTTAAAATCATAAAAATTACATATATTAAAAACCCGCAAAAATATTAAAAAAATCAAAAAAACATAAAAATAAGGAAATCAAAATTAAAAAAACTTTATTAATTAGCAGTGATTAATCATAATTAACACATCTACCCCATTTGCTCCCAATGTTCGACGCTCCGCTCTTGCACCAATACACACATACATTGGAGTTGTAATAGATTTTGACTCACACACTTTGATTTATCTATTTATGGGTTGAATGTTGATGAAAGAGACACTTGGTCGCCACAACGATTTCTTGTCTACCTTGTTAGACCGGCAGGCCGAGCTCTTATGTTCATTATCACCAATCTCCATTATTTCTCTTATCCATTGGCTTATGTCGACCCCTCCACCACCCAACTCAAGATAAAAATGTTAATAGACTCATATCCACATGTTGCCAATTAATATTAGCCAAACATGGAAAAAATCTCAAACTTACCCCTCTATCTACCCTTCAGACCAACGTAACAGAGTGATAACCAACAAACAACAAATTTATCCCTTTTATCTCTCCAATCAAACTACGCCATAAGTGCTCAAACCGAAGGCCCCGAACCAGCAAGAAAAAGGGCATCGGACAGATTTTTAAATATAACATGCAACTGGTTATTTAACATAGTATGGAATAAGTTCTTCAACAAGTGGCAATACATATTTCAAACGACGCTCAAACATCATGCAGATACAAAGTTTTAAATTTTCTACAATTTTCTGTTTTGATGGCTTCATATTACCTTATATTTCATTGGAATAAAAAATCATTCGAACATGTGACAGCTAATTTCAAAAGCAATGTTTATGATGATGAATTACAAAGACATAGTTTCCTCATTTTAACGTTGTAGGACAGCAACTTTATGTCCAGAAGACACAACTCGAATCAATTCTAAGAACAAAATAATATCTAGGATGAAATATAACCAACACTAGCATGTTCATTTTTCTTTGTCAATCTTACACTGCTCACATTTTAACCCGATGCTCTGTATCACTTCGACTCAATTCAGCTTTTGAGATGATCAATTGACCCCGAGATGCCAATCCTACAACGCTTTGACAGATTGGGCAATAAAAACCCCTCTCTCATAGGCAATATAATTAGAGGGATCATAACAAGTTGGGTTACATTTCCTCAAAAAAAAACAAGTTGGGTTAAAGAATGGTAAAAAGGGTGATAGCACTCACTAATTCCTGCAGCATATATGAGAATATCCAGATGCAACTGCAGGTTTTCATGCCACAAGCATACTATGTGTTTTTTAAGAAATCGAGAGTATAGAAGTGCACGTCTGATTATAGAGGGAATCGCTGAAAGAAAGACTTTGAGGGTGTTACAAATAGCATCTTAATGCAGGTGTGGGAAGGGATCACGAAATGTTGGAATTCTGGTTGCGTGGAAAAACGGGGTACGATGTTAAAGGGATTAAAACCAGAAAATGGATCAATTTTCCGTCATCCTTCGCCGCATACAGTATGCACCCTCACACGTTTAATGCTTAATCTGAACAATCATCTCTAACGTCAAGGCAAGCAATTCTACCAGCATCATATGGAAAACCTCGAAAGGACAGGCCATAAAACCCAATCCAGAATGGAATGCATGTTCGGAAACCACGAACCTGCAAGGTGAAAAGGCGATCGTCGAACTGAACCTCCTTTGTGAGGAAATCCGCCCCAATTGTGGCCTTATACTGGTTGCTGAACTTCCTATTCACGTATCTGAATTACAACCCTCAAGGACAAACAAATTCATACAAAATAATTAAGAGCATCGATTCTATCAAAATCCTCTTTCAACAAAAGACCAGATAGGACCCCCATATGCAAAGGATACTGATTCATCAAAGAAGTCTTCCCTACCCTGTCCGCACGAACAACAATAACAACAAGGAAGAATTCAGATCGATCCACGAGAAGAAGGATGTAAAGAAACGAATAAAAACAAGGGAGATCAGGATCTGACCCGCTGTCGCCGAGGATGATGACCTTGAGGAGCATCCTCCTGCGAGACGCCATGATCCCGATCGATCGGTGGGATCGCAGGAGGAGCGTCTTTGGTGGAAGGAAGAGGGAGAGGGAGAGAGAGGGGTACGGGGGCGGAGACTCCCTACAAACGGGTGAACCAACGAGTGCCTCCTCTTTTTCTTCCGGGCTCTACCTGCTTCTTTCGATTTTATCTATCGTTCGTCTCGCGCGGCTACGTTTTCTATGTCCAGGGGTGAATATGTTACTGTTTTAAATGGTGATTAGTGAGGTATTGTATTCGTAGTGTGGCCATCTCTATCCTGCCTTCCTTATTAAAGTGTAGCTATGCTCTGGATAGTCGACACCTGTCCTGTAGAAGAATCATCGAGTGCTGTGCATGTATACGGATTTGCCGTATTTCAAATCCAGATGCAATCCATACTAAGCCTCTTTTAAATCTTACTATAAAATGGTTGGATACAATTAATTATTTAAGTATTGTTATCTTTTGCTTTTTTTGTCATTGTTGCAAGATTGGTATTTGGGTAAAATGGGGTTGTCTCCTTGAGGATGAACTAACTTGGCTCCTCCCATCCTATTTTGTTCATTATTTTATTTTTTTGAAAATTTCTTCCGTGAATATTCATCACTATATTCATATATTATGATATTCAAATTTCGTGTGAAATAGGTATTCCTACAGCCTCCATCTAGATGGACTCTTTTTAGCAATTCTATTACCGTTAAAAAATGATTGTCTGGATGGAGGCCGTAGGAGTCTCTGGGCATAATATTGAGATATAGTGATGAATATTTACAGAAGAAAATTTCAAAAAATATAAAAAAATAGGCAAAATGGGGCGAAGGAAGTCAAGTTTGCTCCTTCTAAGTGACAACCCCATTTAACTCTTAATATTTCAGGTATGCGGATATATTTCGATTATATATAACCTTTTTATGGTTGAAGATCTATTTTACTTACTAAAGTCGGTTCTCTCTGCCATATGTTGGCATGCCATCCAAATGTATGATCTGATGGTTTGATGTTCTGTTTTAATTTTCATAAAAAAAATTGCTGTTGGATTTGTATTATATTTTATAGTATTTTCATAAATACTATTTATATAGTGGATATCATCTGCTGCTTTTTTTTTGTTATTGCTTGAATTCTCATTGCTAATTTGAGAGAAACAATGACGCTAAGATTATATTTTGGTGGCACTTTAAAATATTTGTTATATTCTTTCACAATTTTGATTGAATGACTTTTTGAAGTTGATACCCTCTTTTGCTTTTTATATTTTCGTAAGATTAACAGTTTGTTAGTAAGTTAGGGGAGGCAATGGCTGAGTTTGCATTATTGTGACTGGGTTGTGGTAATGTTAGTTTCGTTGATTTCTGGAAGATAAAGATTTTGTTGACGTGCATGTGCTCTTTTGAGTTTCATACATTTTTTAGTTTTTCTATTTAATATAGAATATTATTGTTTTTAACTGTGTGATGTGATTATTTATAGAAAGACAATTCTTTATGGCGATTATTTGGATTTTCATTTGTAATTTAAAGGAAGTAGGCATGGCCAACGGTTTGGGGGTCGTACATCCAGCCCGCTCATGGGCCAGACTTATGCTAGGAGATTTGAGGTATAAAATATATAAATATAAGTTGAATAATATATGTATTAATACGATACACTTCAAGTTTTTCACATGTGATACTAGTTTTAAATAAAATTTAATAGTTTACATGTCAAGTAACATGTAAACTACTTATATTATTTATATGAAGTATAAATTGTGGTAATAAAATCATACGTACTTATTAAATACTATTAAAAAGTCAATGGAAAAAAGAACAAAACGGGGCATTGGTCGACTTATGGGCAAGCTTTGGACAGATGTTTTTGAACCTTAATCTGTTCGGCTCGCATTTTCGCCGAGTCTGAAAAGAAGAATGATGTTAAGTTTAAATTGATATGAACCTTTTGAGTGTTTATTAATTTTCTTTGTGATTATGTATCTATGTTAGTGCTATTAACTCAATTTTTTTTGCTAATATCGATAAATACAAGTGAATATGTCATGTTTAAATTTGTGATGTTTCCTCCAAAAAGGAAATTAACCTGATTTTGTTCACTACAAATTGCCTTTTTATTTTGATAATACAAGGTTATTAAGTGGAGAAATTTTTAAATTTCTACCCATCAACCATATGTGTTGTATTTGTTTGTTTTTCGGTGTGTGTTTTTGCATGACAATATCGTATTTCTGTATAGGTGTGTTTGATTTTTCTATCATAATAATGATGAGGTGACTTGGCTCCTCCCGTCTCATTTTGTTCATTTTTTTTATTTTTTTGCTTTTCTGAAAAATTCTTTCGTGAATATTCGTCACTATATTCATGTATTATGATATTCAAATTTCGTGCGAAACAGGGATTCCTACGGCCTCCATATAGACAGACTCATGTTAGCAATTCTATTACCATTAAAAAATGATTATCTGGATGGAGGTTGTAGTTGTCTCTGTTCCACACGAAATTTGAATAGCATAATATAAAGATATAGTGATGAATATTCACGGAAGAAATTTTCAAAAAAAATAAAAAAAAATAGGCAAAATGGAGCGAAGAAAGTCAAGTTAGCTCCTTCTAAGTGGCATCCCCATTTCTCTTAATATTTCAGGTATGCGGATATATTTCGATTCTATATAGCCTTTTTATGGTTGAAAATATATTTTACTTACTAAAGTCGGTTCTCTCTACCATACGTTGGCATGCCATCCAAATGTATGATTTGATGGTTTGATGTTCTGTTTTAGTTTTCATAATTTTTTTGTTGTTGGATTTGTATTATATTTTATAGTAATTTCATAAATACTATTATATAGTGGATATCATCCGCTGTTTTTTTATGGTTATTGCTTGAATTTCCATTGCTAATTTGAGAGAAACAATGACGCTAAGATTATATTTTAGTGGCACTTTAAAATGTTTATTATATTCTTTCACCATTTTGATTGAATGGCTTTTTGAAGTTGATATGCTTTTTATATTTACATTTTGTTAGTAAGTTGGAGGAGGCAATGGTACTAAGTTTGCATTATTGTGACCGGTTTATGATAATGTTGTTTTGTTGATTTATGGAAGATAAAGATTTTGTTGATGTGCATATGCTCTTTTAAGTTTCATACATTTTAAGTTTTTTTATTTGATATAGAATATTATTGTTTTTAATTGTGTGATGTGGTTATTTATAGAAAGACATTTTTTTATGGCGATTATTTGGATTTTCATTTGTAATTTAAAAGAAGTAGGTATGGCCAACGGGTCGGAGGCCTGTCTGTCCAGCCTGCTCATGGGCCAGACTTAGGCTAGGAGATTTGAGGTATATAATATATAAATATAAGCTGAATAATATATGTATTAATATGATATACTTCAAGTTTTTCATATGTGACCCTATTTTAAATAAAATTTAATAGTTTACATGTCAAGTAACATGTAAACTACTTATATTAGTCATATGAAGTATAAATGGTAGTAATAAAATCATATGTACTTATTAGATACTATTAAAATAATCAATGAAAAAAGAACAAAACGAGCCATCGGTCGACTTATGGTGAGCTTTGGACAGAGGTTTTTTAATCTTAATCCGTTTGGCCCGCATTTTGGTCGAGTCTAAAAAGAAGAGTGATGTTAAGTTTAAATTGATATGAACCTTTTGAGTGCTTGTTAATTTTCTTTGTGATTATGTATCCATGTTAGTACTATTAACTCAATTTTTTATGCTAATGTCGATAAATACAAGTGAATGTCTCATGTTTAAATTTGTGATGTTTCCTCCCAAAAGGAAAAATAACCTGATCTTGTTCATTAGAAATTATCTTTTTTTAATTTGATAATAAATGGTTATTAAGTGGAGAAATTTTAAATTTCTACCCATCAACAATATGTGTTGTTTTATTTATTTGTTTTTTGCTATGTGTTTTTGCATGGACAGTATCGTATTTATGCGTAGGTATGTTTGATTTTTCTATCATAATAATAATGAGGTGACTTTGATGCGTTATTTTGAATTAATTTTCCTGCTAACAATTATGGTATAATAAAAAATATAGTTCATGTTAAACTTTTCAATTATTTTATGATATTTGAACAATCATGATTGTTAAAAAAAAAGGTGACGGGTAGAAATCTGGGTTGTGAGATAGGGTGTATTAGGACATGCACTTGATAATAAAAAAACTATTCTTTTTGGACTAGGTGTTATATAATTGCTGCGGACGGAGTACCTTACGGATCTATCCATATTGATTTCCAATCGAGGTATGTACATTAATTTATGTCACATACCGTTATTATTTATTCCCCATATTTGATTTTATTAGAGATCGGAATGTTGATTTTTTTATCTTGTTGAAATACTTTGATTATATCTCTGTGATAAAACCTAGCTAATCAGATGCAAATTTGATATTTACCATTAATGCTTATCTACGGATTAGTTGTTAAATGTTGCAGTGATAGATACATTATTGTCTTTTTATCTATAGATTAATTTGCAATTTTCTTTATCCAAATATTTTTATAGAAATTTAATTATTGTTTTTGGCACCATCATTGTGAGGGAGTAGATATTGTTCATTGTTGGCCCATTAGAGGCTTTGACCTGGCCGGGTGCCGCGCGGACGGTTAATTCCGCCAATTGACCGTTGTAGGCGGGTAATCCTACACTACTTCCAAACAATTTACCGATACGGCGGTTGACTTAGTACTGATGTCCATTGCATTGGGGTTTGGATAGGAGACCTCGTATTGATATTTGTTTTAGTTTAAAAATTTTGATTTAAGGGAACGGGGTGGCTTCTATCCAAGCTCGGGCTGCCAGGTGTCGGCAGATGGAATTGATTTATATTTGATATGGATTTTGATATTATGGTCACAAAATTGTGATATTCAAAGAAATTTATTGAATTGTCATTGTTATCCCATGATGATTGGCATAATTGAAAAAGTCTTATTATAGTTCATCGTCTATTTATTGATTTATATTATCATATGGAATTGTCATCGTATTTTTCTTTACTACTCATTGTATATGGTTATGATGGTATGTCTCATAAATTATTGGTGTATACTTAGTCAAATTCGTTTGACTAATATTGAATTACAACCTTGCAGCTTAGAGGAAAGCAAAAGGGTTGGTCGTCTGCTTGATTGAAGATTCATTAATATTTTCTAGCCTCTTAAGTCATTGTACGGATAGACTTATTTAACTTTATTGCGTTGTTCAGACTTGTTGAGTCTTTTATTTATTGATTAATTTCCTTTATTCTTCCATTATGTATGGCACTCTGATAGTTATTTATGGATCATTGAGTTTTTGTCTCGCTCCTGGACTCGAAAAAAAATTCATTGTTTGGGGGATGCTTCCGCAATGTTTCCCATATTTCGAGGTCCGGGACGTGACAACGTGGTATCAGAGAAGGTTTCCTCTGATAGTGGAAAGGGCTACCCGAAGGGAACTAAGCCGGGAACGTGCAGCCGCTATTATCAATGGGAATAAGTGAATGGGACATGTCGCAACGAGGACGTTGCGAATATAAGTGGGGGAGGTTGTAACACCCCAACCCCAAACATAGTGTCATACCTAAAACTCACAAAGTGTGGGTTTGGTATATAAGTGGTGGGGATTACTACTTGATAACTTGGGCTTAAGCATTTTGGGTGGTTGTCAATGGGTCCATTTGAGCCCGAACTCAACAAGTTGTCAGGACCCGTTTTCCTTGATAACGGATCGGAGACCTAAGTCGGGACGTTACATAATCTCCTAAATACTCTTATCTTCTGATGTCATTTTGGTTGTTGCATTATTAGCAGCGTATTGATGTCCATGTGTATTTGAATTCTTTGTATTTTGCTAAAATCGAGATGGCGGAATAATATGGATATGTTTTTAGTATCTAGGGTAAATATGCAATTGTCTTGTGCCTATTTTATTCGATAGTTTCTAGTTTAGTACTGATATATCATTAACCTCTTCTCAAGTTCAAGGTATTAAAGATATGCAGGTCTATGGATGAAGCTAAAAAGATTGCTGTATTGTTGACATCTAATAGATTCTCAGGTATATTTTGGATCCTTTGTTTTTGGTACTTTTGCACAAATCTCATCATAACATTGTTGTTCTTTGCATTTTAAATTGTACTTTAAATGGCCTTTGCATATATTTCATGGTATGTGTATAACTGTCGTTAACTCCTATATTATGTGTTTATGTAATTTAGGAAATAGAATTATTTAAGTGTTGTTTAATGTGGTGTTGTTGGGATCTATTTAAAGTTATTTTATTTTGTTTGAGATGTTGTAACCATGTTGTTGATGTTAAAGCTATTATTAACGACCGCTTCTTGTTTTTTTTGTTGGTTCGGCTAATTATTGAAATGATAAGACATATATGATGCACTGATGTTACAAGCCTTTCTTATATCTTACTGTAAATTGTTGGGTATAATTGTTTAAGTATTGTTATCTTTTACTTTTTTTAGTTATTGTTGTCAGATTAATATTTCATGAGTACATGGATGGTGAAACCCCTCGAAATTTAACCTGGACTTAATTTTAAGGGATTTTTACCCGACAGACCCTATAAACTTTGTCAATTACCTCTACGACCTTTGAAACAACCCAATTCCTTCCTCGACCCCGTAAACTTGCTCCGTCTTACTCCACAGACCCTGTCGTCATATTTAACTTTATTAGAGTCAATTGCTTGAGTTAAACTTGAGTTAATCAAACCAAAAAAATCAACTGTAGATCTTCACTCTCCCTCTCTCCTTCCTTCTCCTCCTCTTTCTTCATCCTCTTCTTCTACCCAATCAAATGGCATGGCAGGATGGTCCAAACCCGCCTACAACCCCCTCATCGTGCCCCCTCCGGGCATCAACGTCACTTTTTCGGCGACCCCACCACCGCCAGGTTCAGCCCCAACCACCACTGGCGTGTCGTGATCAGGAGCAAGCGCAATCTCCGGGCATGGCCTTCCTCTAGCGCAGCCGTGACTTCCAAACATGGGTACTGGCGCACCACCCTTGCATTCCTCCACCGACATCGGCTTGTGGGAGTGTTCTGATTTCCACCCCGTTTTGGTCACCGGGAGGAGGGCGTCGACACATCCGGATGGTGGGGCAGGCATCGCCGTCCTCGACCTCTCCTTCATCTGCTTCTCAACATCCCGTGCATTCCAACCTTAGTGTCGCATAGAAAAACAACAATAGAAAGCCAAAGACAGAGAAGTGGAATAAACTTGGCAATCAACCTCCAGGGAGAGTAAGAGCAAGAGAGTTGGTCTGAGCTTATACACACATGCAATATTGTAGACCTCATCGGTCGCCGCCTCTGCCTGCGGCAACAAACGCCTGGAATAATGTATGGTGAAAAGTAATGGAGAGCATCACGATAATGAAGATCGAGCTTGAGGTAGATGACACGGCAGAAGACGTGCGGGAGATATCATTACGGTGTTGGAGGAGAGCGCTGGAGGAGTCGCACTCCAAGTGCCCCTGCGGCAAGTAAACCGCCATGCTGCCCTTCCTCGGAAACGACATGAGAGGCCTCGCGCAGGCCGCCACAGCTCCAGGCACACAGAAGAAGAAGTAGACGACGATGGAGGGGGAGACACGGGGGAAGACAAGGAAGGGATCCGAGTGGTGGGGCGGGCGGCGTTGGTGGATTGGGGAGATCAGCCTCCTAATATCTCGGAGATCGAGGGTGGAGGGGCTCAGGGGCGTGGGAGGGTGAGGGCGGAAGAGGACGAGGACGGAAGTCGAGAAGGAGGAAGGTCAGGGCTGTGGAGGTCGAGTAGCTGGAGGAAGGTCAGGGCTGCCGAGTTCGAGTAGCTGGTGGGTGCTCGGTAGGAAAGGGAAATGATGAGAGTGACACTTAAAGTAAATTTGATAAATAAAATGGGTATAATGTAAAAGATTATAACAGAATCCGGTTATTTTAACGGATAAATGGATGATAGTTAACCGCAGGGTTTGTTGGATAAAGGTTAGTAAGTTTACGGGGTCGATTGAGGAATTATGTTGTTTCAAAGGTCGTGGAGGTAATTGACAAAGTTTATAGGGTCTGCCGGGTAAAAATCTCTAATTTTAAAGCTGCTTTTACCCGTTATTCAAAAAAATCATTTGAATAGTCTATCTCGTAGTACTCGTAAGCCTAAGAATGCAAAAATCCGAGTTCGGGAGCCTGATTTATGATCGTTTTAGCAAGACGGGGTCCAGTTCAATTTCGAATATTAACTCGGGTTCGACCCAATAAAACCACCCCATCTCCCCTAAAACGCCCAACCCTTTTGCCCTTCGACCAGCAACTCTTCCTCCTCCCATCCTACCTTGCTAGAGCGCCATCGGATCTCACTGGAGCGCATCTGATCGGTGATCTAGAGTCGCCACCGCATAGAGAAGGACGAGGTCAACCTCGTGTGCGGTTTCACATCGTGAACGAAGCGTCTAACGCGCCATTCTCTGCGGGTGGAGATTCCGAGGTTGCAAAATTTTTTTAGGTACGATGCCCTTTCCTCTTGCGGCCGGTTTCCACGCTAGTCTTAGTCCTATGCATTTGTTTGTAGGGCTCAAGCATCCTTATGGCATGCTAATAGGTGGTTGAGATACACGCAATGTTCACTCCCATATGATTTTTTAAGGAGACCAGCAAAATATGTATTTTGCATGTCTTTGTTTGTCCCTTAAGTTGCACGTTCTTCAAGACATTTCTCACAACCATTCACGTGTCACTTTCATACAAACAACAATCCTATTGTGGGGTGTAAAACTATTAGGTAAGCATTTTGGTTTCCCGTGAAGGTGTCACTGTCAAGAAGATGCGTCATTAGCAGTAGCTCCTGATAAATGACCAGTTATGTGAGAGGGATAATGCACAATCTTTTCATTTGTCGACTCTGAATCAGTATATACTGAAATTCTACAAGAAGTGAAAAGTAGATTTACTTGCTATATATGATTAATATCAAAGGCACATATGTCCCCATATTTTGCAGGACATTGGGGAAGTGTGCATTTCTTATTTTTTGCTGCCAAACTTGCTATATCATGTAGTTTTGGAATCTGATCAGGGTTTTGTGTATTTTTTTTAAAAGCAAAAAAATAAAAGGATGATTATCAAAGGTTATTTCAGCACTCCTAATCTTACAGGAGACAGTCATATCCGCCTTCACAATTTTCCCTATGTAAGACGTGAACCTTATGACCCAGGTCACAGCAAACACATGTCAGATATCATCGTTCTAAAAAAATGGATATGTTTCCTTATTTTCTTCTCCATGGAAACTGCAAAGTTGTCAGAACATTGAAAAAGTTGGTATGAAACCTCTTGCAACGTTACATCGTAATGGATATCGCCCAATTCTTGTTGAAATAGTCCATGACGTTACATGCAACTGCTGGAATCAATAGCATGCATGTTATTCTCATTATGTTGAGTCCTTATTGTTCTTGGAATTTTTTGTAGATGTAGCTTTCACGAGTGGTTAGTTTGCAATGATTGCTTGGATCCAATGGGTTGTCATCTAAGTTACAACGTATTAGACTTCTTGAAATTCTAAATCATCTTCAAAGGTGAGGTTACGTAGTTCAAGAATAATCAAGGTTTGTATTCATTCACAGTCTTGCATGAATTGCATCTTATGCACACTGAATTGAAGCCAGAGAATATATTGCTGGTTATTTCAGAGTCCATATGAGTACCTGATTACTACGCTTCGAGATTCTATTACGATTAAATCATTTCCTTCGATATTCCCGACTGAAGTGTGCACATATAGCATCTAGGTGTTTTTACTCTTTGATGTTATGGAGTAGGTCTGCTTTTGATTGCTCTCCCTATCTAAATTAGTTGAGTCATGTTGAATTACATAATTTGGTCATCACTACTTCCGTCAATGTGGTCCTCCATCAGCATGATGGTTGGAACAAGTAAAAAAGATTGGGCTAGATTTTTATCTAGGAAACGAGATTATGGTAAATCAAGTGGGTTACTTGCAGGTTTAATCACGGTGAGCCTCTATGAGCTAGAAGCATCTTAGGCATCAAATCAAATAACTGTGGAGGATATCCAAATCCAGGGGAAGAGGGGGGGGGGGGGGCATAAGGTATTGAGCAACATTGTTCATAACGTACCTTTGTATGGATCCGTAAGTTTTCAACAGAAGCCGCAGCAGTGAGCGGCACTTGTTGCCTCGGCACTTGGTACCTTTAACCTGGTGCTTCGAGTGCATGCCAAGTAGTCATAACACTCGCGTACAGACTGGTGTAGGTCACATTGGTTAGTATTCCAAGTAGGAGCACTCAAGGATGCAGAAGTTGGCAGTCGGTACTCGGTCGGTAGGGTCACTGACTAAGGATTAATCGGCAGTCGGGAGAGTAATCGGATTTAGTCGGGCATTAGTCGGTTTGGAATTTTTTTATTATTTTAAATATATAAATAAATTTTTTATAACATATACTCTCATTTATATTCATATATTTAGCAGTTTTAATATTTTTAAGAGCCTAAACAATATAGCAAGAGAAGGAAAAAAGAAACAAGTTAAGAAGAAAATGTTTGGTACATAGTACAAGCACATGTTCGAAAATAAAAAAACGTTTACAACATGCCCAAAAAATAAGACGAGCAAAAAGTAACGGACGAGTATCCCAAGTCAATGGATTCAATCGTCAATGTCATCATCCAAGTCCAACTCTTCTTCTTCATCATCAACTTCTTCATCATCATCATCATCTTCTTCTTCTTCTAAATCCTCAAGATGTAGCTCCTCCTCCTCATTCATCGGCGTAGCATTGGAGCTTGACGATGAAGCTCCCCTTCCACGTTCAACTCGTTGGCTCCTTCTTGGGTCCAAATTTTCTTCGGCCCCACTAGCATGTGCTACAACCCCCCATGTCAGTCTGGAACCTGGAGAAACCTCCTCAACACGAGCATCAACGTCTCCGGTCCATTCAACCATGTGTTCACGATCACGAGATGAGAGAGGATCTCTTTCTTTCTCAGCTCGGCGTTCCTGTAGGTTGGAATTGAAACGCACATACACAAGATCATTCAGCTTCTTCGTCTCCAACCTGTTTCTCTTCTTGGTATGGATCTGAAGACCAAAAAAATAACTTTATATCAATTACTAATTAAAATTTTACTATTACTAATCGAATTTAGTAGGTGGAGTGGAGTCATTACCGAGTCAAATGTACTCCAGTTACGCTCACATCCCGATGATGAAGACGTCAAGCTCAAGATTTTGATAGCCATAGCTTTCAAATGAGGCGTGTCATCTCCTGATTATGCCACCAATTAGCTATTAAAATAGAGAATTGGTCAACTTAATAAAATAATGATTGAATTAATAGAAAACAATAATTGAAATACATAAATCAAAATTGCCATCATTCGCCATCCTCTGTCTCACAGCTAAGGGCTTCCCAAAATCTCCACGGCCAAGTATATATGCCGGAATCTCGTCCTTAGTAATTGCATCTTGTATATCCAAATCTGGATAAATTTTCTCCATGCAGTCCTTAAACCCTCTCCTCACCACAACATCTGGATCACCATGAGACTCGGTGTAGAAGAAAAACGGGTTCAAGTAATAGGCTGCTAGATGCAATGGAGTATCGAGCCTCCCTTTGGTCTTGGAGGTAATAGCATCCACAAAAGTTTTATAAGATGACTCCACACCATAGAATGCTGCAATTATTTCCCGCTTGGCTTCTTTAAGCCCTCCGTAGACAAAGCCCATGGATGGACGTCGATCTGCATCAACCATACGTAGTAAATGAACCAATGGGGTGAACACTCTGATAGCATGTGTTGTATGGTTCCAGAACGTAGGGCTGAATACAATGAAACTAGCAGCTTCTCCCTTCTCGGTCTTATACCACTTGCAGCTTCTCCACTCTTCTGAGGAAAACATCAATCTCAGCTTGTCTTTCTTCTCATTTATGCTCTCAAGGGTGAGAAAAGTGGTTGCAAATCTTGTTTGTCCGGGCCTTGCAATGTCCCTCTTGTTGGTGAACTTACGCATCAAGCTTAGAGTTTTGGTGTGTGAGTAGATGAACACCGTAAGCCTCTTCGTCTTTGTGATTGCACTTCTCACCTTTGTCTCTCTGCTTATCTCCTCCAAATCCAGATCAATGGAGTGCGCAGCACACAGAGTCCACCAAATCTGGGGATATTTGGTAACCAACAATCTTCCTGCTGCTACATTGGCAGATGCATTATTCGCCACAATCTGAACCACTTTATCCACTCCCACTTCATTCAGGCACTCCCCCACCAACTTGCAGATGTATTCCGCAGTGTGAGCCTCATCTGAGGCATCTATGGACTTCAAAAATGAAGTCCCCAATGTGCAATTGACACAAAAACTGATGATGCTTCTTCCACGCTTGTCCGTCCACGCATCAGTCATCAAAGAGCATCCTGCCGATGTCCACGTATCACGATGACCTTGCAATCCATCGTGAATCTCCGTCACTGCCTTCTTCAGAAGCGGACCACTAAGCTCATACCTCGTGGGAGGCTTTAGTCCAGGCATGTACTTCCCAATAGCCTCCATCATCTGCAGGAAGTTTTTCGTCGTCAATGCATTAAACGGAATCGCCGATGTATATGCCCATTTGGATATGTATGATGTGACCCTATCACGATAATCCTTGGAGAATGCATCCTTGATGGTCATCTGTTGTGATGATCCTTCCACTACGACAGTCTGCTCTAAGGATTCTGAGACTCGCAGTCTCTTCGCCGAACCCACATCTCCAGTGATATTAACTTCCTCCCTCATCTCATGAACATCTGCGGCTTTCTGAGATTTCTTCCTGGCAACTTCATCAAGGTATGCAATCATCTTGTTCTTCGTTTCCTCATCAACCTTGGGACATGCAGCAACGTTCCCTTTTCGGTGTGCTAGATGTTGCTTGAAACTATACACACCACCCTTGACAATCTTCTGGCACAATCTGCAAGTGACCGTATTTGGATCCGTACGGCTCACAAGGTAACCATATTGCCATGCAGGATCAGTTGATCCTGGCGACACATAAAAAGACGAGTCGCTAAAGGATGCTGGAGGTGTAGCCATCTACACAATAAAAATATGACAAATTATGATATAAAAAAATCAGTGGCATGATACTTCATAAGCTTTTGACAACAAAGAAATTATTATATCTACAGTTAATAAAAATTAATCCACATCTAACTTAACGAGAAAAAACACAAAATATTGATACATATCTACATTACAGTCACATTTTCTACAGTTGGCATAATTCCACTGCCTCAAGTTATCCTAGAACTGTTGGATATGCTATAAGAACTAGGGTTCTTTCATTGAGGGGCAAACAAGTATGCCTTTATAGGGGTAAACAAGTACGTTTTATGTTGGATAATCATAAGAAGATAAGTTAGTTCATGGCATATGCTATAAGAACTAGGGTTCTTTCATTGACTTGTAAATAAAAAAGAAAAAAACGAAAAAAAAACGAAAACCCAAACCTGGGCTCCTGGGCGGCGATCGGCGATCAGCTGGAGGAGTGGCGCGGTGTCGCGGTGGAGGAGGGCGCGTGACGTCGAGGCTATAGAGGGGTGGCGCGGTTGCTGATCGGAGAGCCGATAGAGGAGCGGCGATGGAGGTGGCGAAGTGGGAGCAGGAGGCACGGCGTTAGGGCTACGGGGGTGTGAGAGGTTCTGTGGGACAGTAACTTTCGATTTTGGGGGTTTTAGGTTTCTGTCGAAAATAAGTAGCGGGCTTTGCTTATTGGGCACCCGAATTCCTGTTGCAAAAAGCGGCCACCTAGTCGGCCGACTACACCGATTAAGCGGTCGAGTAATCGGCTGTGTCTGATTATGACCCGATTACACATAGTCAACTCGGCTACCCCACCGAGTCGACTAATCGGACCGACTAAACGGGGTAGTCGGCCGATTTTTACAACAGTGGGAGCACTAAGAGGGAAGTTCTGGGAAAATTTGTTTAATGAAGTTGGGATGAAATATGAACCTCCTGTGCATAAAGAAGAATGGGTTATTCGCGAAGATTCGCACGTTGGAAATCACTTTTGGAATCGAAGATATAAACTTATAAGTAAAGCCAAATAGACATGTTGGGAACTTGGTTAAGGATGCATTGACCCCACCGCATGACTATGGAGGCACCTCAACCCTAAGGCCTTATTCTTACCTTAGATTCATAGTATGAGGTCTCACATGGACCAAGATCACATACTGTGTACGAAGCATCGTTGATTATATCAAATAATAATGATAAAAACAAAACTCTTTGTGAGGATAGTTTACCCATCTATTTTCTTTTGTATACTTTTGATTATATCTTGCCAATTGTATATTTTTTATATCATATTGAGCAACATTGTTCATAACGTACCTTTGTATGGATCTGTAAGTTCTCAACAGAAGCCGCAGCAGTGAGCGGCACTTGTTCACTTGGAGCTACTTCTTTTTGTGCAGCTTCACGATAAATTTTGGTGGTACAATTACTTGTAGCTTTACTACCATTTCTTTACTTGTAATTTTTTAGAGACATGACGTGTATAATGTATATATGGACGTGTCTTTTCATACGAAAACATGTATATTTTGTAGGCATGACTGGAAATGGAAAATGGGATGTATTTGAACAAGTTGAATGTAAAGCAAAATTTAATTTCTAATGTATCGTGTTATTTTCTCCCGCTTACTATGTATATTCAAATGCAGAAGCATGTGCGTGGAATCAGTTTGTCAAGTACCCAGATCCTATGGGGAACATTCATCATAGTATGGTATCAGAGCAGTGGTACTCCATTCCATTCCATGCATATCATTCCTCATTGGTGTTTGAATATATGATAGTGTTGAGTATCTTCTGTCCCAACACAAATCAAAAAGGAGAATTTCAAATTTTATATCCATATACACATGTCTCTCTTGAGTAAAGCAAATATTAATATACATGCATGATAGTGTCGAGTGTCTTTATGCAGAACCATGCTGCCTCGCGTGGATCCAGATGTGGCGCAGCGGCTCGCTTTCCCTGTACATGTATTACATGGCATCCAGCAGCGTCAAGAAGTGATTGGGTAGCAGCTGCAATAGCAGGATGACTCCTCCTACCATCCCTCTCACAACGGGAAAAAGAGTGTCGACTGTCATTATCTATGGAGACTGAACAGATGGAGGATATGGATGCCTTGCAAAGGCATCAAAGTACATATGCAGCCTACCAGCAAGCGATGATACCACAATTCTTTGGTACCACCACCCCTGATGATCTAGAGTTGTGGATGACATAAGTGGACAAAATTCTAAGAATGATACATGTACCGAGGACACTTGTATATCTTTTGTAGAGCACTCTCTTGCTGGTTATATAGAACAGTGGTGGAAAGAAACCAAGGTGCACCTGAACGATCCCATCACGTGGGAGGTCTTCTTCGATGAGTTCCGTACATAATTCTACCTGGACCATTGGGCAGAAGATCATATGAGAGAGTTTGCCGAGCTAATACAGGGTCGATGACAGACGAAGTGTACCTGATCTGATATACAAAGCTGTCTCGTCATTCCCCTGCTACAACAACTTACCCACATCCGAGGAATGCATGGGGAGGTTCAGGACAGACTTCCCATCTTGGACCTTACCTCCATCAAGGAGGTTACTGCAAAGGCGACAAAGTGGGAGGCTACATAATGCCGGTTACAGGGAGGTCAATCGCAGCTGCCTCCACCCCAGACCGACAAAGTTTTTGCTTCTGGTGGGAGCTTGTCACAGGCAGGTATGCATACTTGTTACCTTTGTTAACATATGGGTTACTTCAAGGCCCAATTCCCTTTTGTGTGTCAGCAGCTCAGACGTGCACCAACAATAGAGTGGAAGACCGGATGGGTCTTCTGATCAGTTTCAAAGATCAAGATCCTGTTGAGGTGGTCATGACTTCCAGCGAGCCCCACAATAGACGGTCAACACTGTGGGATCTATCGCCCCGCCATAAGGACTATTGAACGCAATGACACAGGGGTAGGCATGTGCTTCTTAATCAGTCATCAGAGGTATGATTTCAGACCATGGGATCGCTTTACATGCATTGTTTGATTTGGGAGCTACACATTCCTTCCTGGCACATCACATGGTGCCCACATTGGGCAAGTCCATAAAAGAGGTTGCTTCCTCGTACTACATCAAGGGCCCATGGGGCCAATTATTTAACATCCATCAAGCAACGGAGAATGTAGCCTTGCAGAATGGTGATCATGAGATATCTGTGTTCCTATTGTTGATCCATTTAGAGGACTTTGACATCATCTTAGGCAAGGACTGGTTGGAGGGACACCACGTGTGCTTGGACTATTTTGGGAAGACGGTGGTCTTCCATTTACATGGAGTGTCATCGTTTTAGGTTGACGGTCGTACATTTGATGGCATGATTGAGTGCATCTCCACCTTGAGGGCACACCGGTTTCTTAGTCAAGGTTTTATAGGCTACTTTTCCCATGCGGTAGACTCGGCAGTGCAGAATCACATGCTTGAGGATGTTAGAGTTATGTATGAGTTTCTGGACGTGTTTGCAAATGACTTACAAGGACTACCACCAGTGCGGGAGATAGAGTTTGAGGTCATGTTATTACAGATACACAACTGATCTCTATCCCTCCATACAGGTTAGCACATACTGAGTTCAATGAGATGAAGGTGCAATTACATGAGCTAATGGAGAAGGGATTCATGCACCCGAGTACATCAAAATGGGGAGCATCGATCCTCTTCATTTATAAGAAGGATGGATCCTTGAGGTTACGCATAGACTACAAACAACTGAACAAGAGAATGATCAAGAATCGTTACCTACTCCTACAGATTGATGATCTTTTGATCAGTTTCAAGGAGTAGTAGTGTTCTCTAAGATTGACCTACGATCACGATACCACCAGTTGAGGATCATGAAGTCAGCATTTCGTACTAGGTATGGTCATTATGAATTCCTAGTGATGCCTTTTGGACTTATGAATACACGTGTCGCATTCGTGGATTCGATAAACCGAGCCTTCCGTTCGTACTTGGATAGGTTTGTGATCGTATTCATTGATGATATTCTAGTCTACTCCAGTGATGAGTACAAGTACGAGTCCCACCCTCGCATTGTACTATAAACACTCCGAGAGCACTGGTTGTATATCAAATACAACAAATGCGAGTTTTAGCTTTCTGAGGTGGCATTTCTATGCCACATGGTTTCATTGGCGAGCGTATCAGTTGACCCTGCTAAAATTGAGGCACTTGGGAGCAGCTCAAGACGGTTACAGAGATATGCAGTCTCCTTGACCTCGTCGGGTATTGTTAAACATGGGAGCCCATGTCACGACCTCGATTCCCGGGCCGTTGGATCCTCCCATATCCGGATCTGGTTACTCAGCAATAATTCATTCAATAATCGCAACTAACATTCAGAAACAGATTACAAATAAAAATACTCAGAGGAAATTATTTAACCCCTTTTCCATTCACAAAATAAAGTTCAGATGATACACTGTCCCACTATAACCATTTACATGTACATCACTTTGAAAGGAAAATACACAAAAGATTACTAACTACCTTAAAAAGTAAAGCTACTGTAGCTGACTGGATGTCTAGTATGTAAGCTGGGTGAATTTTTTTTAAATTCCTTGCGATGGCTCACCGATACCTATTAGGTTTTCCACAAATCATAGGATAAAATTAGCGAATGCTAAGTAACGAAGAAGAGAAAAGCAAACAAATTGTATAATTTTGCAAAACTTGTTATCATTAAAGGTTTCATTCCTTCTTGTTTTCCTATTCCTTTCTATTCCACGTCGGTGATGACGGTCTCCCACTACCCTTGTTAATTGGAGCAAATTAATGTCCAAATTAATTACCAATGTTCGTTGCAGTCGGATAATGAGAGCAGATCAAAAACCACTTTCAATTATATTCAACTTAATCTCGAGCAGCAAAATTTTTTTACTTGGTGGAAATCCAAGGTCGAACTCAGGGAGGCAACTGTCTCCTTAGGTAGATTTTTAGCAAATTTCCGATGTTCGATTTTCAGAGGGAATGTTTTTTTCTCTTTTTTGGTTTTTTTATGCGAGACACATGCAAAATCAGGCCAGTTTTAAAGTTAAATCAGATAAGTGTCCAAATGAAGTCCAAAAATAATGGAACTTGGCCAGATGATGAAATATGATGTGATTTTTTTTTGGAATTTTCTGACACTAATGAATTAACTGTGAATTAAAAATGAATGCAGGATGATTTTGACTAATTTAATTTTAATAAATATCAAATCGTAATATTTTTAGGAATAAAATTTATCCTAGATAGATCTAAAGATGAGAAACTAAGGAAAATTGTCAGACCTTAATTTTGATGTGAAATGAACTTATTAAAAATAAATCAAGGAAATCACCAAATAATTTATTTAGGTCTTGAAATGCGTGCAAATGAGATGAAATTTTTATGCAATGTGCATCTAATTATCCTAGAGCTAATGTGATTTTTTGGGAATTTTTGGTCACAGAGAAATTGCTATTAATTAAAAGGTTAAATTGGACAAAATATCATAGAAATGAACCAATTAATTAATTAAAATCTCCACTGATATCACAAAAATGTGCCAAGTGTCACATAAGATAAAGGACAAGTTAAACTACAACATGCAATTTTTGGAATTTAAAAATGATGAAATATGGACACCTAAATATGCGTGCAAAGACAAGGGTATAACGACAATACAGAAATTAAAAATTGCTCAAAATAAAACATGCTGACAAGGACCTTTATGCAATTACCTAGAATGTAGGGGTTGAATGCAAATTCTCCACAGACGCATGTGCTCCTCACGTGGGTACGCTTCGCAGGAACTGAATTGTAATTTTAGAAACCTTCAGGGGCCTCAATGCAATTTTCCCAGGCCGCACGTATTCCTCACGTGGGGGGGCCCTAGGCTCGATGGACGTCGGTGGCTCGGGACGAGGCTTAGGTGCTCTGGAGGTTCGACTAGAGGCTCGAAGAAGCTTCGGGTGATCCGAGCCTAGAGGTCGGGGAAGAGGCTCGGATCAGGCTACGTAGCACGATTTGAACTGTGGATCAAGTGACGATCCAACGGTCAATGGAAGCTAGGCGTGGCGCGGCTGGATCCGTCAGATCATCGATTGATCCAACGGCGGTGGTCTCGCTCCTGCTGATGGTGACGTGGACGACGAGTGACCGTTGGATCTAGATTGATCCAACGACACCCGGAGCGCGATGAAGCGGTGACGTGGCTGATCTATCGCCGCTGGATCGCGATAAATCCAACGGCTCTCTGCTGCTCCGGATGAATGCGACGTGGCGTGACTCTGATCGTTCGATCAAGATGATCGAACGGTTGAGGGACGTCTTCCCCAAAGGCCCTCTGCCTCCTGCAGAGGAGAAGGCGAGGCTCCGACGAAGCTGGGCTTGCTCCGCCCGATCCTCCAGCTGTCGATGAAGCTCTCGGGGGACTGTGACATAGCTGGGAAGATGCGGGGCGAAGTGGCGAAGCCAGTTCGAGTCGGATAGTTAAAGGTTTCCATGTAATCGGCGAAAGCCACGTCCGACTCTTCATCCTCATCTTCTGATTGTCCTAAAGAGGGAAGGACTGACAAGCCCATCTGGGCTTCTAAGTCATCGAAGATGTAGGGGGATGCAGGTTCTGAGCTGTACTCGTCTCTGAGGATCTCGCAAACTGACTCATGCACTGGATCATCTCCGGAGGGGAGGGACTCATTGATAATGGTTGGGTTCTGTCTCCATGGCCCAACTGTGTCTACATGGTCGCGGTCTGCTTCGAACGAAGAGTACTCGGTACTGGATTCGGAATCCGATCTCTGCCATCTGGTTTTCTTCATCTCTAGTTCCTCATCTCCGCCTGGAATTTGGAACTGGATCATCCAGATCTTGTAATCAAACAAGGCGCCCGCTGTCCTGAGGAAGGGCCTGCCTAAGATGATCTGGGAGTCTCTCCAATTACGAGGGGTTTCCATATCTAGGACAGTCAAGTCCACCATGTACTCTAGACCCTCGACTTTGATTACAACATTCCTCAATTCTCCTTGGACCTCTTAGTTGATTTATCAACGAACTGCAGGAGGGCTCTATATTTCCTAAGAGGTCCGAGATTAAGCCGCTCATAAAGGGTTGTAGGCATAAAGTTAAGTGAGGAACCATTGTCCAGGAGAGTGCGTGCAAACGCGATGTCATCAACATGACTCACTACATAGTGTGCACCCATGTCTCTTCGTTTCCTTGGAAACGAGTTCTTTATTGCACAAGTCGTGGCTACTGACAGAACGTGTTTCTCAACACGGCTTTTGCTCTTCCTGCTAACCCTAGTAGGTGTGCATCTCACCTTAAGGTATTTCTGAAATGCAGGAGTCATTTCCACGTACTTGTCAAAGGGGATTGTGTCCTTGATATATTTGTTGCAGAACCCTACCATCTCAGGGTCATCTTTTTGGATTTTTTGAATTTCTTCTTTCCACACGTAAGAGCTCGGGGGAAAGGGATTATTGACTCTAACTCATGTTCTGAAACTGAAATTTTTTCACTGAAAGCTTGAACTGAGTTCTGTATATCGGGACATATTTCTCGGAAAATTTCGGCAGAGTTTTCCCTTTCATCGGGACATATTTCAAAAAAATAAAAAGAGTTTCCTCTATAAAACCATTCGAGATGAAAATAACAACGAAACTGAAATAATACACTCAAACAACAGGAGATGAAGAATCGGTAGACACCACACATCTTAGGTGAGTGAACGTGTGACGAATCATGGGGTCATTGGCGTGCATAGCCGCCCGTACCTAAGTAGGGTATTATACAGATTTCCCTATCAAAATAATTATAAAAGCATGATAGAAAGAACATAAACGATGGAGAATCGGTAGACACCACGCATCTTAGGTGAGTGAACGTGTGACGAATCACAAGGCCACTTACGTGCATAGCCGCTCGCACCTAAGTAGGGTGTTACACAGATTTCTCCTCGAACCACAACAGGAAAATGAATCGGAAAGAAAGATGAATCAAGAACAAAACTTGGAAGAACAAGAGGATGAATTGAAAGCCTAGCATACGAAGCAAACTAATAGAGGATCATACTTTTCTCCTCCTCGTTCTCCCGGCAGCGCTTTGCTAGCGCTCCTCCCTCGCCTCCCACTCCTCCTCCCGACCTCTCGACCCTAGACCTTGGGATGGTGGTGGTAGTGGAAGTCGTAAAGAATGAATGGGTAGGGGGTCTATTTATAGGCCCCAGAAAACCACTAACCATGGTTAGAAAATCATGATTTCGACCTTAACCATGGTTTAGCGGCCCATGGTTTTGGCCCAAGATTTTAGCCAAAACTTATCCCAAACTTAGGGCTTAAGTTAGAACATTCAAGAGGATTCTAGATTCGTTAATGATGCTTAATTAACACTAATCGTGATTAACTTTCACTAATCGTGATTTAACTTTCGTGACTTATGCTTATCTTGTACTAACTATTGATTAGTGTTTACTAATGATCATTAACGGTTTTTAATCCATCATTAGTTTCTTTAATCACGTTTAATTAGTCTTAATGACAGTCATTATGGGTTAATGACATATTAACCCTCCTTACTTCACTTTCTTCCGAAGTTCATAACAAATCGAAACGAAGTCCGATTCACACGAAACAAATTCCGTTGGTTTCCTCTTGACGAGCCGGATCTTATTATATATGATCCGATATGCCAAGTTCAAGGCTTTACAGCCCATGACAATTCATTATGCAATAAATGTTATTGCAAACATCATTCCATGATCTGAAATGAAGAATACTTAATTTGCATAATAGGTCCATTAGTACAATCAGGGTTATGTACCATCGCCATCTTAATTATCATACAGTTGTTGATTCAATTGTTGGATCATAGAAGTTGGTGCTTGGATGAATATCTAAAGAGTTAGATCGAAGACTCACCAAGTACCGTCAAGTGATTATTAAGAAAGGATCTCCATCTTGAGAAGGAGATGTCAATCCATTCTCTAAAGGCTATATATGACCGACCTCTTGATGCAGGTCCTCTGCATAGGAATAGAGATTCAGTAGTGTCATATTAGTTAGGTTAAAGAGTTGACATAACGAGATCGAGATAACCAAAGACCTGTGTTGTATGTTGCCATGATATAGTCACACATCCTTTAACCGTAGATAGATGTGTTACTATATGTCTGAGTACGTACATTTGGCAGACCCATAGGTTAATGACCTAACCAAGGTCTATACACCGGTATGTTGGTATGCATATAAGGGTATGTGAGTAATACGATCTCTCAAAGGGATCATATAGGTTTGCTACTAAATAGGAAGACACGAGCTCACTCGTGAGATATTGGGAAGAATCAAATTCCGTGCACGGTTATCTCGCCTTGGAAGCTTGACTGAATTTGTGGGTTTGATATATAGTTTGAAAAGTATATGCTCAATACTTTGGCATGATATATGCCTTTGGAAAGTATATGATGGATACCGACTCCCAATAGTCAAATAAGAAACTAAATGATAAAAACCCCAAATAGACAATGTAGAATGGAATTAAAACTTCAAGTTTATTGTGGGCCTTCCATTATGCAAGATGTACATGTATTAGGAATACATGAGAGTGATGCGATCATAAGCGATTGTATAGTCATGCCATTCCCATTCCTAATGAGTTACGAAACAAGTCTGGATTTAGTGACTCCTCTCAGTAGGAAAGTAATTTGATCTTTATCCAAATGTTGGACGGTGATTTGAATTTGATTCAGATATAATAAGAAGATTAGATCTGTGGTATTGATTTAATCAAGCATCTATGAGAGATCCTCAAGATCTGGATTATAGATGTGATCTCTATATCCAATTTACTATACGTGTAACAATACAATTACACTATCCTTATCTCCAAGCATCTATGAAAGCACATTATCCTTGACAGGGTTCAAGGATGATTTCATTATTGATACATGTATCCGAGCATTGAGAAAATGGATAATTAAATGTAATTTAATTATGATGAATATTTTGAATTTGATTCATATTATAAAGATAATTAACTGAGATAGTTAAGTATGATTTAATTATCATATATACTAATGATGTGAATGTGATTCATGTTATATGGGCACATAAGAATGGAGATCCAAGATAATTAAATGTGATTTAATTATCATGGATATGAATAATATGGATATCACTATCCACATTATCCGTATATATACTATAAATGTGTTTTATAATGTATTATAGAGAGCATACTGTGATTTATATTTGTTGATTGATTATTGATGTGGATTGGATTCACATTGGATAATTAATTGAAAATGTAAATCACATTTTATTTTGGATTGTGAATTTGATTCACAATTTTCCAATAGAAAGATGGCAATATTCATAAAATAATTATGAAATATTTTTGTAGAATAATTTACAACCAGTGTTGCTGTAAATATTGGAGATTTTAATGAAATAATGTAATCTAATGATATTATACGGAGATTGCTCCTTCAAACTAGGGAAGGTGGATGTCCATCAAATCCAATTAGGAAAGGATGGTTGTTGTCCCTAATAATGGAAGGAGGCAATCTTCCTTCAGTGTTTCTCCATGCATGATTGATTTAACTTGTGATTAATTATATTGAAATACATTTAATCTAAATTAAATTAATTATTGTTGTGTTTTACAGCAACATCTTGGTCATTGAAAGAATCACAAATCAATCTTATCCATTGATTTTGTGTAGTCCATGGATTGTGATCCATGGAATCTCAAAAACTATATAAGAAGCACCCCTTACTCTTTAAGGTACAACAATTGCAATATCCATATGATCTCTCTCTCTCTCTCTACACGCCAACTCTCTCTCTCTCTCATGTGGTTGTCCACAGGCAGCACTTACTAACCCCTGCATCTCCGGGGTTAAACCACAGAACAAGCTCTGGACTAAGATCTCCTTAGAAATGCTGTGGCAGGGACATTTCTGAACTAGGTCATTAAACCTATCCCAGGCATCATGGAATGGTTCGCTGGGTCCCTGGGAGAAACTGACGATCTTTGTTCTCATTTGGTTAGTCCTACTGAGAGGGTAGAACTTCTTCAGAAATAAGTTCTTGAACTGCATCCAGGTTGTACAACTCACCCCTAGGTTCTTCAGCCAATGTGCTGCCTTATCTCCTTAGGCAAAAGGGGTGGCCTTCAGTCGAATGTAATCCCGCCTTACCCTAGGATGGCTAAGGTTGTTGCAAATCAGCTCGAAGTTTCGGAGGAAGGCATATGGTTCTTCATGGGCATTTCCGTTGAACTTTGGTAGCAGGCCAAGGAAGTGGGGCTTGAGCTTAAATGCTTCGGCGGGAACAGCTGGTGCCAACCAACTTTGTATTTCAATCTCTACTGGGTTATAGGCATCAACCGTTGGTCAGTCGACTCCTCCTGCCGCAATGATTTGTCCCATTCTTGCTGTACTATCCGCATTCTGTTGTTCGGCTTGGGCGAGGCGAGCCAATACTTGCTGGAGTGGATCATCTTGGTTTCTCTCATATGGGGGTTGCTTTGATGGCATCTTGTCTTCTAGTCTTGGGAAATGGAAATGATCTGGATTAGAGGATAACTCAAGGAAGGGTTTCTTACCGAGGCGATGGTCTTCCTCGGTAAGCTCAGAGGAGAGGAGAGGGTTGGTTTGAGAGTAACCACCCTGGGTGTGAGGGATCCAAGACTCAAGAGGGTCATGAGTCCTAGGTGGTCCAAGGTGCGCTTGGGCCTGTGAAGATGATTTTCGTGGGGGGCTCAAAGAGAGATTGGCAAATAATGTGTCGATATTCCCCCAGTTATTCATCTTGAAGTGGCGAGAAGAGTCGGGAGTTCTAAATAAAGATAGGATTTTACTCCTACCTGAAGCAAGCAATTCAATCCAAGACCCTGGGTTCACACTCAACACAGTGAAGGACTCGAAACCGAGTCCAATTAATCTTGTTAATTTTAAGTGTGATTTTTCAAGCAAGATAGTAAGGATTTACGTGGCCTATAGGGAAGTCGACTCAGAGTCGGATGCGTCTTCCCTGTTTAACCTGTCGCCTAAGATACCGCCGGTCCTTCCTTTCTTCGCTCCTATCCCAAGTTGAGGACTCAAAGACCAGGCCCCTATCTACCTGCAAGCAGGCGGAGGCTGACAAGGCTGGGACTTCGCCCCTAAGGGTTACTAGCAACTAGTCGCGAAGTATCGCTGGTTCACCCCTTACTACCCGCGAACAGGCGGAGGCTACTTGGTACTAGTCAGTGAATCTGAAAGTATCAAACTTGTGATGTTTGCTAGGATCAGTTGGCCCGTGATATGGAAGGCGGGGATTTTGACTCTACCTTAAGGTGTTCACACACACTCAAGTACCCTCACTCAACCTGAAAACAAGATCGGGGATTAATCTCCCGCAAACAATTTTCCAATTTTATCGATTTTTTGGGTCAATAATGTTAGCAGTCCCGGTTTTAAGTTAAGTTCTCACTTGTTAGTCCAACCACACATCACGTCTATCGTCCAGTCCCAATTTTCGTTTAATTTAAGTGTGAAAAACAGAGGGGGAGATCGAGAAAAGCCGGTGCACGAAAAACGATGATGCGTATGCTGAGTTAAGAAGACTTACAGTGATCCCTTCGCTTGTATGCAGGATGCAAAACAGTATTGAAATTTTTATATTACATGCAAATGCAGACGATAAAATTCGCTCCTAGGCAGGCAGTTCTATTAGCGAGTGAAGAACATGTTGTTTTGATTAGATCTCCGGTCTAGGTGCGTCTTTTAAGTGTATGTGTGGTCCTAAAAATTACGAGCACAAGCAATTCCTAAAGTGGCTCGAGGAGCCGCTAGTGCAACCTAAGTTACAATTCAAACCACACAGCATACGGGGACATGGTTCCACTATTTTTACACACGCGAGAACCCAAACGGGAACCGCTAGAAATGATGCGAAAAAATATGGAAATAAATAAAAGTACAAGTGATCTCAAATCAATCAAAGAATTAAAATGTCGATTCCTCGAAGCGTCTTCGACTCCTCGCGTTCCTCGCACAAAAATAATTTGAGGTCAGATAAAGAACGACTCGAAAAATACAAAAATTAAAGGACGGAAAATATTCACAAGAAAACCGGGGGTCAGGCTACCCAGGGATAGAAAATCAGACAATTAGAATTTCACTACAAATTAACCTAAGCCGTGCCTCACCAGCAACGACGCCATTTTGATAACCGTCTCCCACTACCCTTGTTAATTCGAGCAAGTTAATGTCCAAATTATTTGCCAATGTTCGTTGCAGTCGTATAATGAGAGCAAATCAAAAATCACTTTCAATTATATTCAACTTAATCTCTAGCGGCAAATTTTTTTTACTTGTGGAAATCCAAGGTCGAACTCAGGGAGACAATTGTCTCCTTAGGTAGATTTTTAGAAAATTTCCGATGTTCGATTTTCGGAGGGAAAGTTTTTGCTCTTTTTTGGTTTTTTTATGCGAGACACATGCAAAATCAGACCAGTCTTAAAGTTAAATCAGATAAGTGTTCAAATGAAGTCCAAAAATAATGGAACTGGGCCAAATGATGAAATATGATGTGATTAAGCTACCCTATTTTTTTGGAATTTTCTGACACTAAATGAATTAACTATGAATTAAAAATGAATGCAGGGTGATTTTGACTAATTTAATTTTAATAAATATCAAATCACAATATTTTTGGGAATAAAAATTGTCCTAGATAGATCTAAAGATGAGAAACTAAGGAAAATTGTCAGACCTTAATTTTGATTCAAATGAACCTATTAAAAATAAATCAAGGAAATCACCAAATAATTTATTTAGGCGTCGAAATGTGTGCAAATGAGATGAAATTTTTATGTAAGGTGCATCTAACTATCCTAGAGCTAATGTGATTTTTTGGGAATTTTTGGAGTCACAGAGAATTTACTATTAATTAAAAGGTTAAATTGGGCAAAATATCACAGAAATGAACCAATTAATTAATTAAAAATTCCACTGATACCTAAAAAATGTCCTAAGTGTTACATAAGATAAAGGACAAGTTAAACTACAACACACAATTTTTGGAATTTAAAAATGATGAAATATGGACACCTAAATATGCGTGTAAAGACAGGGGTATAACTGCAATACAAGAATTAAAAATTGCTCAAAATAAAATATGCTAACAAGGATCTTTATGCAATTACCCAGAATGCAGGGGTGTAGAATGCAAATTCTACACAGACACACGTGTTCCTCACGTGGGTACGCTTCGCAGGAACTGAATTGTAATTTTAGAAACCTTCAGGGGCATCAGTGCAATTTGTCCAGGCCGCACGTGCTCCTCACGTGGGGTGCCCTAGGCTCGGTGGACGTCGGTGGCTCGAGACGAGGCTCGGGTGCTCTGGAGGTTTGGCTGGAGGCTCGGAGAAGCTTCGGGTGATCCGAGCCTAGAGGTCGGGGAAGAGCCTCGGATCGGGCTACATGGCACGATTTGAACCGTGGATCAAGTGACCATCCAACGGTCAATGGAAGCTGAGGCGTGGCGCGGCTGGATCCGTTAGATCATCGATTGATCCAACGGCGGTGGTCTCGCTCCTGCTGATGGCGACGTGGACGACGAGTGACCGTTGGATCTAGATTGATCCAACGGCACCTGGAGCGCGATGAAGCGGTGACGTGGCTGATCTATCGCCGATGGATCACAATAAATCCAACGGCTCTCTACTGCTCCGGATAAATGCGACGTGGTGTGACTCTGATCGTTCCATCAAGATGATCGAACGGCTGAGGGACGTCATCCCCAAAGGCCCTCCGCCTCCTGCGGAGGAGAAGGCGGAGCTCCGGCGAAGCTGGGCTTGCCCCGACCGGTCCTCCAGCCGTCGATGAAGCTCTCGGGGGACTGTGACGTAGCTGGGAAGATGCGGGGCGAAGTGGTGAAGCCTCCGGTGGCCTCAAGAGTGGAGGAGGTGGTCTGGAGTTCGATGACGATGAAGCTCGAAGGGAGCTTCGACGAGCTTCTGGCCAGTCAACGAGATGGCACATGTAGAGGGCTAGATGATAGCCGAAGCTTGCGTGTGTTCGTGGAGGTGGTGCTGAGTGATAGCCGGGGCCTTTGGCGGAGTGAGGGGTGTCCGGTGATCGAGATCCGCCCAGGTGGCGGAGCTGGCGTCGGTGAGAGGTGACGTGCAACGTTTGAGGAAAAGAAGGGGAGCGCAAAGATCAGAGGTCCATCGCAGAGCTCGGAGGGATGAAGGTGGAGCGAGAAAATGATGGTGGAGCGCAAATTAAATCGCAGAAATCAACGGGAAAATAAAGAGAAGACCAGAGGAGGATGGAGGATGCTACCTGGGGATTGGAGCTAAGGTTTGAGCTCCAGGTCATCGCTCGAAGGTCGATAGTATGCCTGAGCTCGCGCAGCTCGTGGAGGGGGGCTGCAGCACGGGGAAGCGGTCGTGGATCTTGTCGGAGAACAAGGCCTGTCGTCGCTCGAAGAAATGCTCAATTGCTGTCACCAATCGAATGCTCTGAGCTAAAGGGTTCTCTCTGGAGTGGCAGATGGGTGTGAAGGTGGCCGGAGATGGTTAATTTATAGGTCAAGGGTGACGGGGTGACTGGTGACGAGGCAAAGTTCATGGTCGTTGTAGGGCGACTCTGGTGGGAGTTGTGGTGAGTGAGGGAGCTGGCGAGGATGAGGGAGGAGTGGTCTCCATCGTGGTAGTGTTGGCGGTTGGAGAGGGTGGTTGGAGTGGGACCGAGGATAGAAAGGGGGTGACGGGTCGGCGCAGTGGAGATCGTGGGAGAGAGGGAGCGCCGGAGGTGGAAGACGAGTTCCCAACCATTGGATCTTGTGATCCAACGGTCTAGAGCGAGGCGCTACGGAGCGGCTTGGATTTGATCTGAGGCGAAGCGATCAAGGGGTGTGATTGCGCCACGTGGCGAGTTGTGGGAGCGACGCTGGCGAACGACTGCGATGAGGACTAGATGCCGATCGAAGGGCTGAGGATATCGAGTGGATCGAGCGGTCATGATGGAATAGATCGTGTGGATGAAAGTGTGACGCGTGGTGCGAGGGGAGTGAGGCACAAATGGGTGGTGCAGATGAGAAGGGGGCTCTGATGGAAGGGTTGGCGATGAAGGCGTACGTGGAGGTGGCGCAGCCGTTGGATCGGGATGAAGATCCAACGGCTGTGGGCGTGGGCGGCTAAGGCAAGGGGAGCGGGCCACGTGGCGCAATCAGAGGGAGCCACGTGGCCAGTTGTGAGTGGCTGAGAGGAGAAATGAGTTTAGAGAGAGAAGGAGGCCGGATTTGGAAAAACTCAAAACATGAAAGTTGTAGATCTCAATGAGATCTACAAGTTTCATGTTGACCAAAGATGGAGATGAGGTCAAATATGATACAAAAATACAGGAATACAAATATACACATATATGGTATACAAAGAGGCCCAAAAGCCCAACTTCTTCCTACGAGCTCCAAATTGGATGAAATTAGTTTCATTTTGAAGGTCTCTGGATGTGTATTCATCTGAAAGTGAGTAGACCTATTTTGGAGTTGGTATAAGAGAACTATGGGTTTTCTATGGTCCAGAGGTTCCAGGGCTTTATTGGGTGCTTTTACAAAGGAGATCTCTGACCTTCTTCCCTATATTATTAACTAATGGTGTACATATCATATGGTATTTTATTATGGAGGAAATAATAGGTGGATATTTTACAAGTGGAATTGGTTTCTTGTTTAATGCAAATATGAGTGCTAAAATGCATCTATTATGCTTGTATGCATGAATGCTAATTTTGCAAGATAAAGCGAAATATGCTGCTATTTACTCGAGAAACAAGACTCTATTTTCAACTTTTAGAGTGATGAATCACATATTCATCAACCCCCTATACTTAAACCTTGCTCGTCCCTGAGCAACTAAAATGAAATGCAAGAGTGAAATGATTTTGGGTTCCATACCAAGGTCATGAACAAAAGTTGAAAATGGAGCTTAACTCGAACTTTGGATTAATTGTGTGGTGGAACCTTATTGGGACCTGAACTTAAGACCTAACAGACTCCAAGTTCCACAAGTCTTTTATTCAAGACGCCTCAACAGTCAGGTCAGAACAAATCCTCAAACGTAAATTTCTGATGACTATGATTCTTGTACTGTGTAAGTGAAATATAACTCTCCACATCAGAAATGACTCAGAACCAGCCTCCTATAACAAGGTAACTCAATAACCTGGTCCAGTAACTCTTTCCTCGAGGAGCGAGGTATTCCCTTCTAAGTTCAAGTGCGACCAGCTCAAGAGGAGGGGGTGGAGAAAAGAATGGACGATAGCCAGTGTAGCTACCTATCCGGGGATGCCTAACCAGTGTAGCCAAGTCATCCAGCTGCAGACTTCTTGCTAATATACATACTCCGACATACATTATTTTTTTTGGCATGTCTACTTTTTTTTGAGTTCTTGCATTTTTCTTTTTTTTCTTTTTTTCTTTGAAACTATATACAAGGTGCAGCATGTACATCGGGAGTTTTTCCTCTTGAGTTAGTAGGCTATCCCTCTTTTGAAGAATTATTGCAACCCACAGCGTCTTGTCCTTAGACTTCAACACCACCAGACTAGGTTGAGATGCACTACCCTCCCTAGAGGAGGATGGATGTTTCCACACGTGTGCTACTCCAAGCTAAAGGATTCTACCTCCTCGCCACCTCATCAATGAAGAGCTACGTGCATTGTGCTTGTCCAAGTTAAGTCACTGTCTAAAAGAATCATGCGTGTGCACGAGATATTCTACTTAGACTAATCAAGATGACATGTGAACATAGATTTGCGGACTCAAAGAGTTAAGTCACTTGACATGCGAAATCTTAACTCCAGTTCCTATAAGGTTCCTCTGAAATTAGGTAGATTAAGGTCAAATCAAGTCCATCCTCAATATCTACTCATAACTTGGTTCAGAATCCACTAGCTTTTCACCTTGCATATGCAAGATATGCAGATGAGGTGCAGATGACATGCTATGAAATGAAATGCAAGACTCTTTTCAGATGCAGAGATGACCTGCAAGCGTAAATAAGAAGCCTTTGTTTTCAACATTTTTTTTCTTTCACACTCTGGTATACCTCCTATGATACAAGTATTTTATGAGTATTATACAGATTATACAGGTGTATATACAAAAAAAATTCTCAAATTTTTATCCACCCGTAATTATTGCATAATATATACAAAAATATGCGAAAATACGCGAAAGTACGAGCTATTGGTAAATTATATATGTAATATATACACGCCCCCTATACTTAGCGTGTGCTATGTCCTCAAAGCACGAAAAGCGACTAAAAAGACATAGCTCGAGCTAAGCGTAGGAGAGCTAAGATTACAAAAATGTATAGAAGTCGCACCGCCCCCCATACTTAGGCTCTAACAGCCTAAGTGTAGAAGAAGATAAAAAATGGGGCGGACGAGGGCAAGAGGGGAAATGGATGAGTAAATACATGGCGGGCATCAGTCCCCCCTATGTTGGAAATGCGAGCCCACGGCGAGCCATTATGCAATAAATGTTATTGCAATTCACTCCTTAATCTGAAATGAAGAATACATAATTTGCATAATAGGTCCCTTAGTACAATTAGGGTTATGTACCATGGCCATCTTAATGATCATACAGCTGTTGATTCAATTATTGAATCATAGAGGCTGGTGCTTGGATGAATATCTAAAGAGTTAGATTGAGGACTCATCAAGCACCGTCAAATGATTGTTAAGAAATGATCTCCAGTCTGAGTAGGAGATGGCAATCCTTATTTCTAAAGGCTGATGTCTGACCGACCTCTTGATGCAGGTCCTCTGCATAGGAATAGAGATTCGGAGGCGTCAGATTACTTAGGTCAAAGAGTTGACTTAACGAGATCGAGATAACCAAAGTCCTATATCGTATGCTGTCATGATATAGGCACGCATCCTCCGACCGGAGACAGATGTGTTGCTATATATCTAAGTATGTACATTTGGCAGACCAATAGGTTGATGACCTAATCAAGGTCTATACACCGGCGCGCTGGTGTGCATATAAGGGCATATGAGTGATACGATCTCTCAAAGGGATCATACAGGTTCAGTTACTGAACCGGAAGACATGAGCTCACTCGTGAGATATTGGGAAGAATCAAATTCCGTGCGCACGGTCGTCTCGCTTTGGAAGCTTGACGGAATTTGTATGTTTGATATATACTTTTGGAAAGTATATAATCAAGACCTAGGTATGATATATGCTTTTGGAAAGTATATGATCGATACCGACTCCCAATGATCGAATGAGAAACTTACTGATAAAACCATGAAGTAGACAGTATAAAGTTGATCGAATACTTCGGGTTTAGTCTGAGTCTTCCAGTATGCAGGATGTACAGGTATTGGGAATACCTGAGGGTGATGTGATCATAAACGATTGTATAACCATGACGCTTCCATTCCTAGGGAGTGATGAAACAGGTCTGGATTTTAGTGACTCCTCTCAGTAGAGAAGTAATCTGATCTTGGTCCAAGTGTTGGACATTGATCTGAATGTGATTCAGATGCAATAAGAAGATTAGATTTACGGTCTTGATTTAATCAAGCATCTATGGGAGGCCCGCGATCTGGATTTGAGATATGATCTCAATATCCATGTCACTATATGTGGAACAATACAATCGCCATGTCCTTATCTCCAAGTATCTGCGGAGAAAGCGCATTATCCTTGAAGGAGTTCATGGATAATTCTATTGTTGATTTATGTATCCGAGCATTGAGAAAATGGATAATTAAATGTGATTTAATTATCATGAGTAATATGAATTTGATTCATATTATAAAGAGAGTTATCTGAGATAATTAAATGTGATTTGATTATCAAAGATGTAAGTAATATGAATATGATTCATATTATTTGGACACAAGAGAATAGAGATCCAAGATGATTAAATATGATTTAATTATCATGGATATGAATAATGTGGATAGCAATATCCATATTAGTCATATATATTATAAATATGATTTATAATATATAAGAGAGAGCTATTTGTAATTTACATTTGTTGATTAAATGTTAATGTGAATTGGATTCACATTGGACATCAAATTGAAAATGTAATTTACATTTTGTTTTGGGTTGTGAATGTGATTCACAATTTTTTCAATGGCATGATTGCAATGTTCACAAAATAAATTGGATTTATTTTTTGTGAAATAATTTGCAACAAAAGTTGTTGCAAATAATGGAGATTACATAAAAGGTGAAATAGCCGCCTTCCTAATGGAGGAGGGTGGACGGCCACCACTCCCATTAGGAAAGGGAGGCCATCCCCCCTCTCCACATGGAAGGAGGCTTTCTCTCCTTTCATTATCTCCATGTATTGATGATTTAATTTTGTAATTAAATTGTGTTGATTTATCAACATATATTTAATTTAAATTAAAATTAATTGTTGTTGTGTTTTTAGCAACAAATCATGACCATTGAAAGAAACACAAATTAATGTGGACCATTGGATTTGTGTTGACACATGGATTGAGATCCATGGATCCCAAAACCCTATAAAAGGAGAGGCACCCCATTGCTCTTTTTAACACAGAAGTTGAGGCAACAAATCTCTCTCTCTCTCTCATTCTCTCTACACGTCCTCTCTCTATCTCTCTCATGTGGCCGTCCACCGTGGATGCCCTAGAGAGGTTCTCCATCGCCGCGGCATCGTCGTTATGCTGCCCGATGGTTTGTTCATGGAACTCCGTCTACTTCAGCGTGCCTTGCTCGTGAAGAAGACGTCGGATCTCGTGTGTCGAGATCAGGAGATCCGCCGCTTGGATCATCAACATGGATTGCGAGAAGCACGCGGTTCATTCCCGCGCTCGCAAGCGTCTCCTCCGTCGGATCGGACTTGAGACAGGAGGTCTCTTTGTTTAGAGACTCGATCGCAACCACGCTTCAAGAGGTAACCCTAATACTTGTTTGTGGTTTAGACGAAACGATCCGAGAAGTGTTCTTGGATTATATGGTTTCGTCACATGAAAATTTTTAATTTCCGCTGCATAGAACAACTAGTGCGACTAGTCGTTATTCGTCGTATACGATGCGACGCTCACGCTTCCGTGATGCGCTTGAGGATCTAACCATATCCTTCACCCTATACTTAGGCTTTGGTCAGTCTAAGTATAGGACATGAATGAGTATCAGAACCGACGTAATTTGAAGGATTTACAGAGAACATACTCATGTGGCTCATCCCCCCTATACTTAGGATCTGGTCATCCTAAGTTTAGTACAAGATAGAGATAGATAAAGCTGGGATGAGTTACTAGAGTCGTGAGAGGAGAAAGGACCAAATGTACAGGAATGATGTATATATGAGTGAGTCGGTCTGAATCTTTCAAGATGCTGCTGATGGCCGGAACTCACTGCCGCAAGGTCTCCTGCGCGGCTCAAGGTGTATCTACTGAATCTGTCTCGCGCATAAACACAATCTCCTCAACATGGACTAACTTCTCATTGGATTCGACGAAGTGTTTTAACAGTTGTCCATTCACAAGGGATGTCGGTGCGTCATCTGCGAGATCTGAGATCTCGACACATCCGCTATCACGCACCGCTCGGACAATGAATGGGCCCGTCCACTTGGATTTCAACTTGCCTTGGAAGGTCTTTAGCCTTGCATTAAACAACCATACCTTATGTCCAGGAACAAAGGTCTTTCGTCTGATATATCTATCATGCCAACGCTTCGCCTTGTCCTTGTACACCAAACTATTGTCATATGCACGGTTTCTGACTTCCACAAGCTCATTCATATCCATCTCTCTGCTTCTGCCCAGGGTGTGTGTTCCAATTGACCTTCTTAATTGCCCATTCTGATTTATGCACTAGTTCTGTGGGCAAATGGTACGGCTTTCCGAATACCATTCGGAAAGGGGAGGTTCCTAACGGTGTCTTGTAAGCTGTCCTATAAGCCCATAGGACTTGATCCAAGATCTGAGACCAGTCATTCCTGTCTGGGCGGAGAGCTTTTGCAATATAGTCTTCACCTCCCGATTCGACACCTCAGCCATACCATTAGTTTGTGGGTGGTAAGGGCTAGCGACAAGGTGTTCGATGCCGTAGTCCTTTAGGAGTTTCTTCACATCCCGGTTCACAAAGTGGCTACCCCCATCTGATATCATCATTTTGGGAATCCCGAACCTAGAGATGATATGATCTCTAATGAATTTACAGACAGTTCTACTGTCTGCGGCTCGGGTTGGGATAGCCTCCACCCACCTGGATAGATAGTCTACCGCAAGAAGGATGTACTCAAACCCGTGGCTAACAGGGAATGGGCCCATGAAGTTGATGCCCCAGGCGTCAAAGACATCACAAATGATGACATGCTGCATTGGCATCTCATCCTTGGGACCAACGGTTCTTCCTATTCTCTGACATACTGGGCACGACTTCGCAAAGGTGATGGCATCGTGAAATAGAGTCGGCCAGTAAAAACCACACTAAGTACCTTCCATGTGGTCCTCTTCCCGGAGTGGTGTCCTCTGGCCTCCAAGCTGTGTCATAAAGAAAGGACACTCTGGTATTCCTCCTGAGGAATACACCTTCTCCAGACACAATTCGGTCCTTCAAAGAAAAGGATCGGATCCTCCCAATGGTAGTGTTTCGCATCCGACTTAAGTCGGTCGATGTGGCTCTTGGGTCAACCCTCGGGAACCTTCTTGGAGACAAGATCGTTCACGATGTTGGCATATCATGGGAATGAGTCGACAACAAAAATCGACTCGTCAGTGAAGGAGTCTCGAATTTGGGAATCCTCGGAAGTACTAAGATCTTCGAGACGAGAAATATGATCGGCTACTATATTCTTCTTTCCAGGTTTATCACGAATATCCTAATCAAATTCCTGGATAAGTAAAATCCACCGAAGAAGACGCGCCTTCGCATCCTTCTTCTCCATCAAATACCGGAGAGCCATGTGGTCAGTGAACACAATTACCTTGGATCCAATTAAGTGAGATCTGAATTTGTCCAAGGCAAACACTACCGCAAGCATCTCCTTTCCGTAACTGTATAGTTACGCTGAGCGGTATCAAGCACTTTGCTTGCGTAGTGAATTGCAAACAGGATGCCATCTCTCCTCTGTCCTAACACATCCCCAACAGCGAAATCCGATGCGTCCGTCATGATCTCAACAGGTAGAGACCAATCTGGGCTTGTAGGATAGGTGTGTGATAACCGGGGTTTTGGCGAGGGTCTAAAGTATTCCGCACAAGGCGGGACCACAATGTCGCTGAGCGACCGCTCACGAAACCCCAATTAATCAACAATTAACCCACGGCAATCAAGTAAAGAAGTGAAAGTGTGTGTAGTTAAAATTTATTATAACTCTACAACAAAGATGTGTATAGTGCAAGTATGTGTAGAGGTCGAACACAGGGAGCAGAAAGGCTAGATCGGGGCACTAAGGCACAAAACGTGTGAATTGTGATCAAGTGTCTACTATGCTATTTTTGTGGGTTTTTAATTTTATATTTTTTTATTTTGATTTTTGATTTTTATATTTTTGTATTTTGATTTTAATTTTCTGATTTCGTATTTTTCTTTTATATTTTATATTTTTATATTTTCTGTTTTTCTTTTAATAACTAGATATAACTATATAAAGAATGTGTATATATATAAGAGAGAGGAGAGAGAGATATAAACAGGCTAAGAATAGGTAAAATATGGCAAATATAGTGTTTTTGGATTTTTTTATCTTTTTATGATGTTTTTGTGATTTTCTAAGATATTTTGCTAATTTTTATATATTTTTAAAGTCAAAAATACTTAATATAATGAGTTTAATAAATATCCGATATGAATTTAGAGGTAAATAATAGTAAACAGTAGCAAAATTCCTCCAAACTATTTTTAATATAAATATAATATAGTAGAGAAAATTAAGAGACAGAAATTATATTTTTGTGATTTTTTTATGAATCTTTACTATTTTTATAAAGATTTTTGGGTGTTTTATAATTTTTAGGGTTTTCTTTTAATATTTTTAGTTGGTTTTTGGATAGAAGTTAAAATATAGTAAAATAGACAAAATATAATTTTTCGGAATTTTTCAAAACGTTTTTATAATTTTTATGGATTTTCTAATGTAAACAGTAAAATAAATGCATGTTTTTGATTTTTAATAAATATGAAAATTGAAGAAAAGTGCAATGCAAAAATATGGCGTGCAAGTACAAGTAAACATGAGCTTAAGTTCAAAATTTGAGAATTTTTAGGATTAAAATGAGGCCTTAATTAAATAGAGCAGTTCAGCACAAATTACAGGCCTGGCAGGGGCAGTTATGCAAATATTCAAAAGTACAGGGGGTCATAAGCAATTTTTTCCACAAAATATATATTGAATAAAATATTCTATGGACTAAACGCCAATATCAAAACCTGCAAGGGTAAAGATACAAAAATTCCCAGGTCACGTGCGAGAGCGTACGCGCCTGGAAGGGACCTCTATGCAATTTGCCAAAACTTCGGGGGTTCAAACGCAATTAGTACAAAACTTTTAACACAGCAAATGAAAGTTTACGGATATAATATTTAAATACAAAAATGCCCGGGTTGAGAATGCAAAATACCCAGGATAGCGCGAGCGGACGGCGGATCTGAATTTACTTATACACGTGGCGACGTCCTGTGCCGCGATGACGGTTCGATTTTCATGCCCAGGATTAGATCGCGAAAGAAGATCGGATGGTGGCAGGTGATGAATCTGTGATTCATCACATCAAAAGTCAAAAATAGAGCCTTGTTCCCGAGAAAATAGAGGCATATTTCCCTTTATCTTGCATAAATAGCATTCATGCATGCATCCATAATTCATGCATTTTAGGAGCTCATCTGCATTTAAATAAGAAGCCAAAAATCACCTGTAAAAGACCTCTTCATCAAATAACTCCTTCTCTATAATATATGTATATACTCCTTAAGAATATAGGGAAGAAAGCCACAAATCACCCTTGTAAAAGAGCCTAAATACCCTGAGCACCCTTGTACATTAAAACACACATAAAGCCCGCATACAAACTCCTACTTAGGTCTACTCACTCTTAGAATACTACATATCAAAAGACCTTCAAAATGAGACTAATTTCATTGAAATTGGAGCTTGTATGAGGAACTTGGGTTTTTGGGTCATTTTGTATACTACATATGTATATTTATGTAACTTTGTATTTATGTATCATATTTGACCTCATCTCCGTCTTTGGTCAACATGAAACTTGTAGATCTCATCAAGATCTACAACTTTCATGTTTTGAGTTTTTCCAAATTCGGCCTCCTCCTCTTTCTACACGTGTCTTTCCCTTCGACCACTCACAGCAGGCCACGTGGCGCCCTCTGATTGCGCCACGCGGCCCGCTGCCCTTTGTCTGCTCCGCCCGCGCCCTCCACCGTTGGATCGCACCTCAGATCCAACGGCCCAGGCCTGACCACGTCCGCTCTCTTCTACAGCCATCAGATCCACCCCGCATTCCATCTGGACCGTTCCTTAGCGCCGCATCCTCAACGAGCCACGTGGCGACCTCTAGGCCGCCCGATCGCGCCCCCGATCCCTTCATCACAACCGCTCGTCTTCCAGCGGATCGTGACCCTCAGATCAATCACCTAGACCCGATCCTAGCCGCCCGCTCGCACTTCGCCCGCGTCACGCCACGTGTCACCCTCATAGCCCTTCATCTGGGCACTCCAGATCTAATCTCACCCGCCCGCTTCGCGCCTCCATCTGGCCGTTGGATCACAAGATCCAACGGCCAGGACTTCGTCCCCTACCTCGGGCAGCCCCTCTCTCCCACGATCTCCGCCTTGCGGGAGGGGCCGCCCCTTTCTATTCTCGGCCGCACTCCAGCCCCCCTCGCCGGCCACTGACTCTCCCACGATCTTCCCCACTCTTCCCTCTCCCTCGCCAACACCCTCGAACATCACCATCTCCGCCACACTCGCTCCACCACCTCCATGAAACTCGCCACTCACCCAGCTCTGCCGCCACCTTCGACCTATAAATACACCCTCTCCGACCACATTCAAGCCCATCCGCCACTCCAGGAAAGAACCCCGAGCTCCAAGCTTCCTCTTGGTGACAGCAAGCGGCCGAATTGTTGAGCGACGAAGGACCTTCTTCTCCGGCGAGATCCACGGTGCACAGCCGTGCCGCAGCCGCCCTCCGCGTAGCTGCACGAGCTCGAGGCTTACCGACCTCTGGAGCGACGACCCCTGGAGCTCAAAACCGAGCCCCAAACCCCAGGTAACCTCCTTCATCCCCTCTCCGATCATCCTCTTCTTTTCTTCCGATCTTCTCCGATTTTATTCGCCTTCCACGGACATCTCCACACCTCCTCGACATCCCGACGAGCTCCGCGACGGTGCTAGCATCCTCGCGGGCTTCTCCACTTCGCCATTCACCGCACTTCGACCATCGTCGACTAGCAGCTCCGCCGCTTGTCCGGAGCCACCTCGCCCGATCACCTCAAGCACCCGCAGGCCTCACCGACCACGCCATCCTCTCCACGATCGTATCAGCACGCTTCGGCTATCCACATAACCCTTGCAGGTACCCGATCATCATTGGCCGGAGCTTCATCGGATCCTTCTTCGAGCTTCATCGACCAGGTGCTCCAGCCCTCCTCCAGCCAATCCGAGACCACCGGAGGCTTCGCCGTCCTCATCCGCTGCTTCCGAGCTAGCTGGGAGCTGACAGAGCTCACTGACGGAGCTCAGCGAGGCAGGCGGAGGTCAGCCCCCTTCACCGGAGCACAGGCCCCTCCTCCGCAGGCGGCGGAGGAGCGTTGAAGGAGAAACAGCAGCCACCGTTCGATCTTCTGATCGAACGGCCCTCGTCCCGCCACGCGTCTCTTCACCGCCTTCGTCCTCGACCGTCGATCGCACCAAGGATCGGACGCTCCACCCGCTGCCACGCGTCTTCACCTACCACCCTTGGATCCATCCAGATCCAAGGGCCCTCAGGCCGCCACGTCGCCCGATCCGAGCCTCGGCACCCAAGCCTAGGCTCGGGTCCCCCGAAGCAGATCCGAGGCTAACCCGAGCCTCCAGAAGCCCCGACCCTCGATCCGAGCCTCCGACGCCTCCGAGCCTAGGCCGCCCCACGTGAGGAGCACGTGCGGCCTGGGTAAATTGCACCGACACCCCTGGAGGTTTCCAAAATTGCAGAAAGGTCCCTGTGAAGCAGACATCACGTGAGGCGCACGTGATTCGTGGAGAATTTGCATTCAAGTCCTGCACAGTCATGGTAATTGCACTTTAGTCCCTGTCAGCATGTTTATTTCTTGAACATTTATTTTTCAGTATTGCATTTAGACCCCTATGTTTGCACGTGTCCATAGCATGCATTTTTGATTATTTTTGAATTTTAAAAGTTGCATATTGTTGAGAACTTTGTCCTCTACCTGTTAGCACACGTGTTGTATTTTTGTTGGTTTTCTTGATTTATTAATGAATTAATTGGTTGATTTGAGTCATATTTTGCCCAGAGATGCCATTTGATTTTTAGTAAATTATCTGTGCCTTCAAAAATCACCAAAAAAATCACAGTAGCTTAAGGACATTGTTTTTAACATCCCATAAAAATTTCACATCATTTGCACGCATAACGAGGCCTGAATAAATAGTTTAGTGATTTCCTTTGATTAATTTTAATTAATTCATTTCACAACATTTTTTTAGTTCTGTCAATTTTCCTAGGTTCCTGATCATTAGACCTTCCTAGGATAATTTTAGTTCCGAGAAATATTGTGTTTTGATATTTATTAAAAATTAAACATTGAAAATCACACTGTTTGTTTAGTTAATTCATAGAATATTCATTTTGAGTCAAAAAATTCCAAAAAAATTAGTGTAGGTCATTTTCATCATAAGCAACCTTCTGGCCAATTTTCATAATTTTTGGACTGAATTTGATATATCAATTAAAATCTAACTTGAAATTGGCTAAGGATTGTCTGCATTGTCTACATAGTAATTAAAAAGACCAAAAAAAAAAAAAAAAATCGTTCCCGAATCTCGAGCACTTGTGAATTGATGTAATCAACCTAAGGAGACAGATGCCTCCCTGAGATCGACCTTGGACTTCACCAAGTAAAAAAAAACTACATCACTTAACATTAATAGCTAAGTGATTTTTGATTAATCCCTCGTATCCGACTGCAACGAATATCATTAATTGATTTGGACATTAATTTGACCGGATTAACTAAGGGTGCGGAGGCTTATCAAAATGGCGCCGTTGCCGGGGAGGCACGGCTTAGGTTAATTTACATCACATTTTGAGTGTTTGATTTTCTAACCCCGGGTAGTCTGACCCCGGTTGTTCTTGTAATTATTTCTCTCATTTATTTTTGCTTTATTTTATTTTTGTGTCACTCTCTGACCTTATCTTAATTTTTGTGCGAGGAACGCGAGGAGTCGGCGACGCTTCGAAGACTTAGCACTTAGATTGTGTGAGAGAAAGAGAGGCCTTGTAATTTTCATTTTATTTTATTTCTTTTGCATCGTTTCCAGCGGTTCCCGTTTGGGTTCTCGCGCGTGTAAAAATAGTGGAAATCGTGTCCCGTGTGCTGTGTGGGTTGATTGGTAACTTAGCTTGCACTAGCGGCCCA